>JAILYA010000074.1:0-1200000 GCA_021437795.1 Rhodamnia rubescens | reverse complement strand
GAAATAAATTCCCTTGAGAAATTTCCAAATTAACTATCTATAAGTTACGGAAAAATATTTCTAAAATTCTTTAAAGAATTTATCCATTAACATTTATTTTACTCTCCAATTATTTTTAACATAGAAAATTTTGGGATATCACATAAATAATAAGGATTATGATTAGTAGAACTAATTTATCTAGTTTTATGTGGAGTAAAGCTTTGAAACTAGCCATTTACATTCTAACTCGTGTTCCTACCAAAGCCGTTCCTTTGAATCCTTTTGAGTTATGGATTGGTTATAAACCTAGTCTAAACCATCTTAAGGTTTTGGGGTGCCATGTAGAAGTAAGGTTATATAATCCAACATTATTAAATTGGACTGCAGCATCACTCGGTGTTACTTCATATCTTACCTAGATCTTTCAAAGGGGTATGGGTTTTATAAACCCAACAGAGGCACAAGAATTGCGAAATCACGCATAATGAAGTTTCTAGAGTTTGATGCGGAACAGGTAGCTGCTCACGATTATTGAGGATAAAACGATGTTGGGGACCACCGTGTCTTTGATTATTATGGAGCCTCTCACATTGCAGATTGAGCTTGCTGAGGTACAAGATCTTGCTATTGAGGCAACTCTCGATGAAGTTCCTCAAGCTCCTCGAGTGCGGAATTAGGTTGAAGAGCTCTACCCAAGAGGTCTATCGTGCAAACCCGATTAGCTATACCATAAAACTATGTAGTCTATAGAGGAGAGAAAACTATAATATTGGCTATTTGCTTAATCCAATGACTAATGCATATTGTAATGCCCGGGTCCGACTTGCACATATTGTCCGCTTGGGCTTTGCAACCCGCACGGTTTTGTTTCTCGCAAAACTCACCATGCAAGTGAATTCCCCCAACCCCTTATAAATTGGCCCAAGACTCTCTCTCAGGCAATGTGGACAAAGAGCCACGCACATCCCTGGATGTTACATACTCCCCTCAAATGCGGCCCCACACGCCTCGAGTAGATGGCCTGATACCATTTGTAATGCCCGGGGTCCGACTTGCACGATATTGTCCGCTTGGGCTTTGCAACCCGCACGGTTTTGTTTCTCCGGGCACTCACCAAGGCCTCATGCAAGTGAATTCCCCCAACCCCTTATAAATTGGCCCAAGACTCTCTCTCAGGCAACGTGGGACAAAGAGCCATGCACATCCCTTGGATGTTACATAATTATAAAGTTCCACGGGCCAACTCCGGCTTGGAACGGCAGCTAGTGAAAGCCCGGCCCAGATACCAAGACAAGGTTCCACCACCTTATAGCGCCCCACTTAGGTCACAAGCTCCGTGATGTAACATCCAAGGGATGTGCATGGCTCTTTGTCCCACATTGCCTAGAGAGAGTCTTGGGCCAATTTATAAGGGGTTGGGGGAATTCACTTGCGAGGCCTTTTCCGGGCCGAGTGCCCGAGAAACAAAACCGTGCGGGTCAAACCCAAACCGAAAATATCGTCGGACCCGCATTACAAATGGTATCGGCAGACCAACAAAAAAAATCTAGACGCCGTGAGGTATAAATCCAAGGGACGCATGGCTTTTGTCCCACATGAAGAGAGAGTCTTGGGCCAATTTATAAGGGGTTGGGGGAATTCACTTCAGAGGCCTTTTCGGGCCGAGCCCGAGAAACAAAAACCGTGTTGCAAAGCCCAAAGCGGACAATATCGCAAGTCGGACCCCGGCATTACACATATGCTATTTCTTGTCCTTAGTCGATTGGGTTGGACGTATATGAAAGACGAAATGTAGTTTTTGGAACATAATAATGTTTGGGAGCTTATTGAATAGCCTAAAAGTTACAAGCTCATCGGTTGCAAGTGGGTGTATACGACTAACTTAGACTCCAAATAAAAGATTGAGAACTTTAAAACTAGATTGGTAGTCAAGATTTTTACTCGTAGAGAAGAAGTAGCCTATTAAGCAAATTTTCCCCAGTATCTTCGAAAGATTTTTTAGAATGATCATGACATTAGTAGCTCATTTGATATCGAGTTACACCGGATAGATGTGAAAACTGCATTTTTGAATGGACACATCGATGAGGTAGTCTGTTGGGGCGCTAACAATACAACCGAGATAGGGTGAATTAGTTGTTTAAGAACTTTGAAAAATATTTGCGTAATAATGCAAGTTTATTTTCAAACATCGGGTCAAACATCTCGCATAAACATTGAATACATCCGCCGCAGGTTTGAAATGACATGAGAAGATTGTGTGTTAAAGTGTATAAAGAATACGAGAAAAATGGTAGGTGATATAAAAAGATTGGGTGAGCAAATGTTTCATGAAATAATATCTCGAGCATATAGAAGATCGAGTAAAAGATCTAATAAAATGTAAGTACACAAAATATATAGTGGTTCGGCTTTATCGCTAAGCCTACGTCCACTCTTAAGACTAACTGCCACAATTCGGGCTAGGATCCATTAGTAATCTTCAAGATAAGTTACAAAAGGCAAGTACCGCCTTTCCAATATGTCACACTATCAAGACTCAAGTACTGCTCTTACCTTTGTACACTTGATTTCTTACACTATTACGAATGAAAAGATTGATAGAGAAGATCTTTCGAGAGAACGAAGAAATAATGACAAGAATGTAACTCATAGCAAGTATTTTGGCTCTATACTATGCTCTCTCCGAAATTTTGATCTAGAAGGTCTTTCATTATATAGCCAATTTTAATCTTCCCATTGGAGAAGTTTTACAAGTCCAACTAGCCGTTAGAGATCCGTTAGAACTTTTGTAGTTCTTTGTCTTAACACCGTCCCGTAAAAGCCGATAGATGCCAACGACTATAATCTACTCGATAAATTTCCCGAGGTTTTTTTGATCTTTCACCCACTAATAGCTATAATCTTTCCAACGAAAAGATGTCGACACACCTCATCTTTGGATCCATTGGGGCTGTTTATAGAAAAACAATGAGAATGACTTGTGATCAATCATCCAATGATCTTCTTGAGTATCTCACTTTAGTGATAGATTGACTGTGGTACCTATAGCTATCATGAACACCTCGTTATCTTTGACTTGTTCTCCCCCTGTCAAGATCTCCATACTTGTACCTAGTTTTTTTTGAACTCACAAAGGTCATTGATATCATCACAATCTTTATTGTGGCTATATTCTTCGAGACTAAAGATTTGGTTAGTTGATCAAGCCACCGGCACCTTTCAAGACTAAACATCTGCACGATCCCTCACCTATAATCGGGATGTCTGGATTTTTACTAGTTTTTTGATGCTGTTCACCCGATCTTCCACCCGATCTATATAAGATAACTATTTTTTTACCAAGGTCTGGTACTCCGATAATAATCAGGTGCACCGATCTTTCTTATAGTCCTTCCATGCATATTGGAAATTTGGATTCCACCAAGTTGTTCACCTTTCACAAGTGCAATCCTTCCAAGCTTCAACGAACATCACAGTTGAGGCTTGCTTCGAGTATCTCTAGGTCCATCTACTGTCCACCCAATTTTCATACCTCTAAGCCATCACGAACATCCACGTTCTTCTTGGCTTGTTCACTCGATAAAGATCCTTCCAAATGTTCACCTTATCTAAAGATCCTTCTAGCTTGACATCTTTAACGCCCAATATCTTGTTCACCTAAGAGATCGGATACTAACCCAAAAATATTGTGGCTAGCATTCTCATCTAGATGGGGTGAATATATGTTTAGAGAGTATTTTAATAAAAAATTGCTAAATTATAATCGAATAAGCTTAAGGCTTGATCCTCAAATGATCAACATACGTAAAATTGCAAAATAGGTAGTGTGCACAATTTTACTATCACAAGATATAATCGAAATGAGTGAGGGATGCAAAAACTGCATAGAAGATTTGTAGTGGTTCGGCTTTGTTCAAGCCTACGTCCACTTCTTTACGCTGGTAGCCAATCGGCTGGATTTCACTAGTTAATTACTCGATATTACAACTCAGTGATATGCCTAGAGACAAAGGACGATACACCTAATGCTCAACACTCGTGTATGCACCTCTAAGTATTACAATGAGTAGATCAAGGAGAATATGTAAAGTTGAAGTTTTCTCGATCTTGGAATTTAGAATCATATTCCCTCTTACTCCAACCTCTGTTCTCTCCGACTTTGAGATGTCTTTTATACTCCTTCACCTCCAACTATCCATTGTAAGGCCTCTCGAGAATCGCTCTCTAAAACTTCCCATTTGTCGTTGAGGGTTGCCAAAGGAAAGTATTCCTCGTTGGATCAAATCGACCATACAATTATGATTCGGGGTTTCCATAGATGGAGTCCTTCATTAGGAAGGTCACGTTTATCTCCTTTAATCTACGTCCTTGATAGATTCTCAAGATGAAGTGTAACCTTCAAGACCACGCTTGACTGCGCCACTTTGCAAGATATTGTCCGCTTTGGACACACAAATCCTCACGGCTTTAAAACGCGTCTTGCAAGTCTAAGAGGGTTCAATGCTATATAAAGCATCCCAAGATCTACTCTCTAAGCCATGTGGGACTAGGGTGTCACATACTCCCCCCTTAGCGGCGAGTCCCAATGCGCCCTCGGCAACCACGAGCGCCCACTGCGGTCCACACGCATGCTTTCGAGAGTTGGCTACGATACCAACCATTTTAATGTCACTTGCAAGATATTGTCCGCTTTGGACACACAGATCCTCACGGCTTTAAAACGCGTCTTGCAAGTCTAAGAGGGTTCAATGCTATATAAAGCATCCCAAGATCTACTCTCTAAGCCATGTGGGACTAGGGTGTCACATACTCCCCCTCCTAGCGGCATGTCCCTCGGCCGGCACCAGCGAGCGCCAATAGTCCACACATGCTGTCGAGAGTTGGCTCGATACCAATCGAACGGCTAAGCCGACCACGCTCAACTCGCCACTTTGCAAGATATTGTCCGCTTTGGACACAAACATCGGCTTTATAAACGCGTCTTGCAAGTCTAAGAGGGTTCAATGCTATATAAAGCATCCCAAGATCTACTCTCTAAGCCATGTGGGACTAGGGTGTCACAATATAGATTTACATTTCTCGCTTTTCCATGATACCGTTCTCTTGCTAACATAAAGATATATTATGTTGTTCAAATCATGTCATCCTAACAACTAGGAATGTATGTATCTCGAATACCCTACTACCTACAAGGTTCCAAACATGTCTATAAATTAACATACAATTTCTTGTCTTTTTAAAGTACCTCAAAACTTCTTGGCGACACAAAACAATGAAGTATTCTAGATTTGACCGAAATTTGCGTAGAAGCCTTATTACAAAAGCAATTTCTTGTCCGGGTGTAAACTTGAGCATACATGAAACTTCCCAATGCACTAGCATAAGGTACATTCTTCACTTGGATTTTCTCAATATTTGAATGAGGACAAAGATGGACATAATTTATCACCCTTAACGATAAGAGGAATTCCTAGCTTGTAATATCATTATGATAAACATATACCCTCTTAGTCAAACCCAATTCACGGCGAGAGCGATTCCTATGGATCTCAATGCCAAGGACAAAAAACGCCTCACCGAGTTTCTTTGTGTTAAAATTACTATAACGATTCTAAGGTAGCGAAATTCCTTGTTGGGTAAGTTTCACCGCACCCATTTTATCTCATGCAATAATCCAAAATCATTGCTCGCAAGCAAGATATCATTTACAACTCTACATAAAGTATGAAAAAATAAATTCCCTTCCACTGATCATGCAATGCTATGTTGATCCACTTTGTTCTAAAAAAAAAGTCAAATCAAGTGATAACACTATGAAATTTCAAATGCTTTTTTCAATCTGCAAAAAAAAGCTAAATTATGTAGACTTTGTTGGGAATATCACCAATATACTTGATTGTTGGAAAATCCCCAATCTTGTTTTGATGATAACAAAGACAATCAAAGCTACTAATATGTATTGGTTGAGTTATACCACGTTATCTATGCACAAGCCAATATGCAAATTATGCATCGATGTTTTTGAGATAAATATATGCTCTGCCAATGTTTAGAGTGCTTTGCCGATCTTTATGTTGAGAAAAACCCCTGAGTGATTTTAAAGTTGACAAAACAATCCATGTGCTCTTGATCGGGTTAATGCGGTGAAATACTTGTTTTGCAGATTATCAAAAGGTGTGGGGACATACAGGATTGAATTTGGCAAAAGAAGCTCAAATGTTATTCGAGGGACTCGGATGTTGTATGGAGCTCGAATGTTGAGCAAGGGAGCTCAGACATTAAAATGATGCTCAAGCTCCGAGAGAAGCATTTTATGCGTAACGATCGAGAATATCAAGAGGGATGTTGAAAGATAATTGAATTGATCATCACAATGGCTACTAATCAAACCGAATCGTTCTTGAAGATTCTTCATGTAACGGCTTAACCGGACCACGCTTCCCATGCCACTTTGCAAGATATTGTCCGCTTTGGACACACAGTCCTCACGGCTTTAAAACGCGTCTTGCAAGTCTAAGAGGGTTCAATGCTATATAAAGCATCCCAAGATCTACTCTCTAAGCCATGTGGGACTAGGGTGTCACATACTCCCCCCCTTAGCGGCACAAGGCGTCTTCGCACTAATAAGGCCCTTCCCATCGCACAAATTGGTCGATACCAACCGTAATGCTTAGTGACCACGCTACTTCGCCACTTTGCAAGATATTGTCCGCTTTGGACACACAAGTCCTCACGGCTTTAAAAAGCGTCTTGCAAGTCTAAGAGGGTTCAATGCTATATAAAGCATCCCAAGATCTACTCTCTAAGCCATGTTAGGGTGTCACATACTCTCTAAGCCATGTGGGACTAGGGTGTCACATACTCCCCCCTTAGCGGCACATCGTCTTGCTGCGCCTCGCCCGGCAACATTCCACACATGTTGTCGAAGTGATTGGCTCATACAACCATATCTAGCCGACCACGCTCCAATGCCACTTTGCAAGATATTGTCCGCTTTGGACACATATATCGGCTTTAAAACGTGTCTAGCAAGTCTAAGAAGGGTTCAATGCTATATAAAGCATCCCAAGATCTACTCTCTAAGCCATAGGAAGGGTGTCACATATATCATCCTCTATCATGCAAATGTGATTTGTAGCATTCTTTTTGGCCACTACTCAAGCTACTGGCTCCCGAACGTCATTAGGTAGTTAATCGTATTTAACTTTGTGGACATGCCCATACGATTGTATTGTGATAATAGTTATGCAGTGTTTTTTTTTATATCAAAGGTCTTAAGGGTTTTGAGCATTTAGGATCAAGTTTTTGATTATAAAGGGAATAGTTTAAAATTGTGACATTATAGGAGAGCATATTTCCATAGATGATATTGTTGAAGATCCACTAACTAAAAATGTTTGCCCTTGTGTATTTGAACGATATGCCATTAGCATGGGCTAAGAAGAATCATGAGATGCTATTATTTAGTAGCGATTATTTTGTTTTTACTCTAAACATCTGTCCCGATTACATTTTATAATATTTTGACAAGTATGAATTCTTGCATTTCATAAAGTGTTTATGAACATATTATAATCATGTTAAATATATATATCCGATGAAAATCTAAAGATTTTGTGCAAACCTTGAGTAAAGGCTAGTGGGATTTAGCTATTAGCCTTAACGACATGTCTTGTTACAAATAAAGTAAAGTTAATTATAAAGATAAGACATATATAAGTTCATTGGAACCATATGTTGAGAAAAACCCCTAAATGATTTTGAAGTTGACAAAACAATCTATGATCTCTTGGTTTGGCATAATGCCATGAAATACTTATTTTATAGATTGTCCGAAGGTGCGAGGATGCACGAGATTGAATCTATCAAAAGGTGGCTCGATATTACTATAAGGGACTCGGATGTCAGGTGAAGCTCCGACGAAGAGCGGGAGCGGGGAGCTCGGAATGTTGGAATGATACTCAAGCTTTGAGAGAAGCATTTCTCGTGTAGTAACCTTGAACCTCAAGAGAGATTTGAAAGATGATTTAATTGATATATATATATATATATATATATTACATCATCACAACGGCTAGTAATTGAGCTGGATCTTTCTTGAAAATTCTCCATGATGAAAATCAATCAAGGATACGAATCTAAGGAGATGACCGCAACTTTCCAATTGGAGAAATCCATCTATGGAAACCCAGGATCGTAATTGTATGGGCGATTTGATCCAACAGGGGAAGACTTTTCTTTAGCAATCCTTAATGGCTATGAGATCTTCTTTTGAATACGGTCTCGTTCAAATGGGCGCTTTTGGATAGTAATCCTCTAAAGGCCTTGCAATGGATAGTTGGATGTGGAGGAGAATAAAAGACATCTCAAAGTCGAAGAGAAAAAAAAGATTGGTGTAAATTGGGATTAGTGCTCAAAATTCCAAGATTGAGAGAGCTCCAATTCTTATTTTCTCCTTGATCTATTCACTGTAATTCTTAGAGGTATACATGAGAGTATGGAGCGTTAGGTGTGGAGTCCTGTGTCTCAAGGGAGATCACTAAGCTGTAATCTCTAAGTATTTTACTAGTGAAATCTAGCCGATTGGTTGCCAGCGTAAAGAAGTGGACATAGGCTTGAACAAAGCCGAACCACTATAAACCCTCTTGTGCGATTTCCTCTATCCCTTGTTCATATTTTTTATTAACTTATATTGTGATAATCAAACTGCACATCCAACACACACTGCACTATTGAGTGTGATCATCATCCGAGGGTCAAAGCTACAAGCTTATCGATTTAAATTCCGCATCGACTTGTGAAAATACACCATAGTCACCTATTTATCCCCCTCTAGGTGATAACGATAGCTACAACAATTGGTATCGTAGCCTGGTGCTCATATTTTATTGAAGTATTTTTACTTTTGAGCTAACGATATTTATGACTAGCAATTTCTCTCCCACTTGGATCGAAGGTGGAAGCAACAATAGACCACCATATTTCGAAGGGAAAGAGTATAGTGACTTGACAGAACAAATTCAAGGCATATATAAGATGCCAAGATCCCCAAATGTGGAATATTGTTCAAAGAAGAGTAAATCCTACTACAGGACTTCAAGTAGAACAAATGCAGGAGATGATAATGACACTACCCTAATCGCCACTCTATCTCGCTACTAAGATAGCAAATAGAGATGCTCTAGATGCAAAAGCTATTTATTCTTTTTATAGTGCATTATCTCCCACTTGAATACAAACTTATTGCAAATTGTTCCTTGTCAAAAGAAATTTGGGATATACTCTATGTTACTTTTGAAGGAACCGACAAAGTTAAGGAGACCAAAGTCAATATCCTTCTCGGGCAATACGAAGTATTCAAGATGAAGGCCGATGAAACTATGAAAGAAATGTTTGATAGATTCACTAAAATAGTGAATGGTCTTACCTATCATGGGCAACTAGTTTCGGACCGATGTGAGTGAACAAGCTACTAAGAGCACTAACAAAAGAATGGGACAATGTGAAAATTTTCATTCGAGAGACTCAAAGAATATCACCACTATCCATTGATGAGCTCATTGGAACTCTTCATCCTATTAGGATGAGAGAAACAATGAGGAAGCAACATCAAAAGGTAAGAAATCCATTGCTTTGAAATCTAATGTTGATTTTGATGTCTTAGATTTTGAAGATGAAGACGATGGGGAACTAGCACTCATGGTCAAGAGATTAAGAAGAATGGAAAAGAAAGGAAGAAATTTCAAAGATAAAAGAGATTTCAAATAGTATGATCCAAGAAGATCATCCGGAGGAAGAAACAAAAATAAAGATGTTAGTTGCTATGAATGCAAGAAGAGAGGACATATTAAGCCAAACTGTCCTCTATTAAAGAAGAAGGGAAAGGATGATAAATCCAGGGAAAGCTCTAAAGGCGAAACTTGGAGCGACACTGAATGTGAAAGTGATGAAGAATACCTCAATATCTGTCTCATGGCATACTTGGAAGATGAGTCCGAGATAACAAGTCTATAAATTCCTTCCGAGGTGTCTAAATACATAGATGAACTGTGCTTAGAATATAGGGCTACTCTTAAAAGACTTTCCGAGTTGAAAAGGAAGTAGCAAGTTTGAAACAAAGAGACTTTTCTCAATAAGATAAAATGAACTTTCTCGAAAATGAATTTTCTCAAATCAAAGAAAGATCAGATTTTACTTCTACGAAAAATACGTAGCTGAAGTATAGGAATGAATTTCTAGAGAAAGAAAATACTTCTTTAAAAAGGAAAGAGATCTTTTTGAAGAAGAAAATATTTCTCTAAAAAAGAAAGAAGATTTTTTAAGAAAGGAAATTACGGATATTCATAAAAGATTTTCATCCGGATAAAAAATGTTGCAACACATACTCTCTATACAAATTCCCTATTATAACAAGTCGGGACTTGATTTTCAAAAGGAAACTAATTCAAAGAATCATTTCCGTAATGCCAAGGAGAGAATTGGGGGAAGACCTTATAAACTTCTATACAAAAACCACTTTAGGAAACAGTTTGTAAGATCTCAAGGATAAAGCTTTGCTACTTGTTCAATGTGTGGTAACACGAACCACTTTAGAAGTTATTGTCTTAAGATCGGGAGACCAACTCGAGACATTCTCGGATTTATGAATTCCTATAACCCCAAAAGACCCAAACAGATTTGGGTACCAAAGAAAACTTGAGTTTTCTTTATGATTGCATGTACCAAAGAAAAGAAGAAATAAGTGGTACCTTGATAGTGGTTGTTCTAGACACATGACCCAAAATTCTAAGATATTGATCAATCTTGAAAAGTAATATGGAGGAAGTGTTTCCTTTGGTGACAATAACAAAGAAACAATTACAAGCAAAGGAACTATAAAGATTAGCAATCTTCTTATCAATAATGTCTCATTGTTCAAGGGTTTAAACTTCAATCTCATAAAGTATAAGCCAATTATGTGATATCGGATATAAGGTATCTTTTGGAGGAAGATGAATGCGCAGTGTAAGCCCAGACAACAAGTGCTCATTCACCGGACGAAGACATGGCAACATGTATCTTCCGGATACAAAGTCTAAGAATGTGAAGTGCCTGCTATCTTTTAAAGATGATCTACAACTCTGGCACAGGAAGTCGGGACACATAAACCTCAAACAAATTACAAAGCTATCTAGAAAGAAGCTAGTGAGAGGACTCCCAGATGTAAAGTTTGAACAGACAAAGCATTGTGAAGCATGCACACTAGGGAAATAAGTAAGTAATTCTTACAAATCTATAAATGAAGTTTCTACTAACCATGCTCTGTAGCTATTACATATGGATGTCTTCGGACCTACTAGAACTTAGAGTATCGGAGGTAAAACGTTTTGTCTAGTTATTGTGGATGATTACACTAGATATACATGGGTTTGCTTTCTTGCACATAAGAGTGATGCACTCTCATATTTTGAAAGCTTTTCAAAGAAAGTTCAAAATGAAAAGGGATACTCAATTTCAAGTATCAAAACTGGATTATGGAAGGGAATTTGAAAATCAATATTTTGTAGAATTGTGTGATCAAAATGATTTTCAACATAACTTTTCTTCTCCTTGTACTCCACTCCAAAATGGAGTTGTTGAAAGGAAAAATCGATCTTTGCAAGAAATGGGATGAACTCTTTTAATTGAAAGCAAAGCTCCATCCCACTTCCGGGTCAAGCTATTTCTACCGCTTGCTATATTATAAATCGTGTTTTTCTAAGATCATTGCTTGAGAAAACCCACTATGAGCTTTACAAAGGAAAGTAACCAAACATATCATATTTTCATATGTTTGGACGCAAATGTTACATTCTTAAGAATTTAAGTGATTGGCCTAGTGAGTATGATGAAAGATCGATGGAGTTGTATTTACGGGATATTCCTCTTCAAGCAAAGTTTATAGAGTCTTCAACAAGAACTCGTAGACAGTTGAAGAATCTATGAATGTACAATTTGAAGATGAATATTTTGCTTAGAAGACAGACAATCGTAGGTGTAATATTATCTAAGCGAAAAGCATCATTTGAGTATGAAATTCAAAACGAATCCTCTCGTAACATAGAGTACATTCAGCCTATCAAAATTATAAAGAAGAAAATGCTAAGAAATCTCCCGAAACGGAGTATGATAAGTCAAAGAGGAACGGAAAATACAAATCCAATCATCCTACGCATCTAGTCATTGGAGACTTAGATAAAAGGATCAAAACCAGATCCAAGTTCAAGAATGCTATAAATGCATTTGCATTGGTTTCTCAAGTAGAACCCAAAAGAATTGAAGAAGCACTTGCGGATAAAAGCCGGATTGAAGCAATGCAGCAAGAGCTACATTAGTTCAGCTCAAGTGAAGTTTGGAAACTTGTTCCCGGACCAAAAAATCATCCAGCTATTAGAACCAAATGGGTATTTAGAAACAAAATGGATGACAAAGAGAAGGTAACCAGGAACAAAGCAAGATTCCTTGCAAAAGGTTACTCTCAAGAAGAGGAGATTGACTATGATGAAACGTATGCTCTAAGTAGTAAGATTGGAATTCATCAGTACTTGCTTATGCTTGTTACAATGACTTCAAACTATATCAAATGGATGTCAAGAGCACATTCCTGAATGGATATATCAAGGAAGAAGTATAAGTCGAACAACCCCTAGATTTTGAAGATCCAAAGAGGCTGATAACGTATACAAGCTAAAAAAGGCTATCTATGGACTCAAGCAAGCACCAAGAGCCCGGTATGAAAGGTTAAGTAATTTCCTTACCGAAAAAAGGTTTTGAAAATGGTAAAGTTTATACAACTTTATTTATCAAAAGGGAAGGTAAGGAAATATTGCTCATTCAAATACACGTAGATCATATTATATTTGGTTCATCTAATGAAAACTTTGCCACAGCTTCTCTTAGATCATGCAGAGTGAATTCAAAATGAGCATGATGGGAGAACTTACATTCTTTGTTGGACTACAAGTGAACCACACTGAGCAAGGCGCATTCATACATCAAGAGAAGTATGCAAAAGAAATAGTGAAGAAGTTTGATCGGGAGAGCCGGAAGAAAACTCAATCATGAATGTCTTCTTCATCTAAGCTAGACAAGGATGAATAGGGCAAATGGGTTGATTAGAAGCTATACAGGAGCATAATTGGTTCATTAATATATCTTATTGCTTCTAGACCGGATATCATTTTTAGTATGTGTATGTGTGCTAGATTTCAATAAGATCCTAAGGAATCACATCTCAAGGCATTCAAAAGAATCATAAAGTACGTAGGAACAAATCCTAATCTAGGACTGTGGGTGTATCCTAAGTCATCGATTTCATATTGTATGGCTATTTAGATGCTTGACCTTGTAGGTTGTAAGTTAGACAGAAAAAGTACTTTAGGTACAAGCCAACTTCTAGGTTCAATACCGTGTCTTGGTTCTAAAAAAAAAAAATAAAACACTGTTGCACTATCAACCGCGTAGGCTATGTATGTGGCATTAGGAAGTTGCTGTGCTTAAATCCTATGGATGAAGCAACAACTGAAGGACTTTGGTGTTGAAGCCTCAAAAGTGCAAATCAAATGTGATAACATGAATGCCATCAACCTCACAAAAATCCAATTTCGCATTCACGAGCTAAGCATATTGAAATTAAGCATCATTTCATTTGTGATCATGTGCATAATAGTGATATTGACATTCAACTTATTGATTCAAAACATAAATTAGCTGACACATTCACGAAACCACTTAAGAAAAATACATTTGAATATATCGACAAGAACTAGGTATTACTTGCTATACCTATTTGAGCTATTCTCTAGACAAGTGAACTTTGCTTCCGAGCTAATTGCAACATCCGAAAGGAGCAAGGAGATGCAAAGCATTATCTAAAGATGTCATCCGAGAAGAAACGCCTCCATCCGAAATTAAGGAAATACATTCTTAGGGGGAGCTTATGGAAACTAGAATAGGAGAAGAAGAAGAGTTGCGTCAAAATAATGACTATGAATTGCCGAAAGATGTCCTGTACTTTCGGAACGAGTTGAAGCATCAAACTCAAGAGTCATGTACAAGATATTCTTTCAGGGAGATAGGAGAAATGAAAGAAAAGCCGATGGATGAGTTCATAGAGTTAAGGGAAAACTTGTCCAAAAAGGTAGGTCTTACTTTTCTCAAGGTAAACCACATAGGCAAAAGGATGGAAAATCTTAGAAATATTGTCAATGAAAAGCTAGAAGAGTTTTCAAAACTCGTGTTGATGAGATTTCCTCAAAACTTCCCAACATCCGGACCAAGTACAAACTAGGTCGAATAAAATAAAATAGGAGTCCGAACTTCTCACAAATCCGGTAAAATTCCTTTCTATTGAAAGAGCTGCTTTTTATTTTGAAAGAAGATAAGATCGACCAGACTTGCTATGAAGGTTGTTTTAAGGCAAAACCGAGAGGAGATAATGAAAACTCGATGGAGATTCGATAAGAAATAACGGATTTACCTCCGAGGAGGATGTGATTGAATATGCATCCAAGCCAACTAAGGAAGAGTTGAAGAGAGCCTCACTAAAAGGGAAAAAAGTCCAGGATGATATTAACTCGAGCCTAGGTGACTTCAATGTTCAAAATCTCATCAATTTCTATAAAGAGAATGAACAGGACATGGCTAGAGCAAGAGTATGCAAGGATGGTGGTAGAAGAATGCAAAGCTGGACCCAAGCTACATTCCGAATAGAATACACGCTCTAGAAAAACTGAACATTAAGAAAAAGGGAGAAGTTTCAAACACAGACAAACTATGGGATGTCCTATTTAAACAAGGAGAATGCAAGGACAACTTCGAGAAAATTCAGAACAGAGCTGAACATTAAAATGAATCAAATCAAAGAGCAAATGAGTCCGAAAGGATAGAGCATGAAAGAAGACATGGGCAAGAAATATTATCTCACATGTCTAGAACTCGAATAAGCTGAGAAGAAGTTGAACAAAATGGAAGAAGAGTTCAATCGAAGCTTCTCAAATGTCCAAAATTGTCATGTTTTAGTTTTATCCCGAACCCTCTACAACAAAAAATCCTCCAGGTTAATCCTCATCCTATCCAGGACTCAAGCATTCCTAAATAAAAACAGCTTTTATTTCGTCACACTTGCTTCTATTCTGGATTTGCCGATTAATCCTATGATGTGATCTCATTTTTTCAACTATGGCTTTACTCAAGCTCTCTATCAATGAATTACTCTAATTAATCTTGAATGTCACACCTCACATCCTTGCGGCGCGCGAACATCCCTCAGTCCGTAATTCACTCGCGAATAATCCCAGGGAACACTTGACGAACGATGAATACGCGAGATGTAATGTGCATGCGGAAGAAAATGAATAATAAACCCGTACAATAAAATAAGGGGACTCGAAGGCATAAACAACAACACAAACTTAGTCATCACATAACATAATACTTAGTTTTCACACATAGTGTCACGCCCCCGCACCCATCGGAACGCCAACATCCCTTCTCGATCGGTAAGTTGTGACGTCCCAGGACGCGTCACCGACCCATTAGTTTTATCTTTTTATTAAGCGCATGCGGAACGTGCTACTTCCCGCGGACAATAAACATACAACAGGGATAGAATAGCAGGACATCACATCAATATTAGCAAAAGATCACTTTTATTTATTTATATCGTTGACCCCCGGGAAATACATATATACAAGCCCTACCTCGGGGCCATTTCCTACAACCATCAAAAGATGCCATTTCGTGGTCGGGATTAACACTACCCAAGCTACTCCAAAAAGAGACTAACGTTCATGTCCTCCACTTCGCTACTCCATAGCTAAGGACCTGAAAAATGGTTAATAATAACGGGTGAGATATGAAATCTCCGTGAGTCAACGCCTAAGTTCAAGTAGGGCGCTAATTCGCTCGGGGTGGCCTAAACATACAGTGTCAACTACCGATGACAGATCAATAGCGTATGACTAGCGCTACGCTCTAATTGTCACAGGATCATACATCAATCACATGATTCAACTACCAAACTCGGCATATTTTCATATCCAAACATTCTTGAGGATTGCCGATCAATATAATTAATTATATAAGCCAATTTATTTGGTCGTTCCCAATGTTGACATCACAATTCAAGCATAGAACACTCAAAGATGAGTATTAAAACTGCACAATAATATTAATAAAATAATAAATCGACAGCTTATTGTCACATCCCGAACCCTACGAGCCGTCGACATCCCACCTTGCCAACAAATAAGTACAGTTCTCCGGATCCAAAGGCCAACAGATATAACACTTGCGGAAGCGAAACAATTCCCCGTACAGAAATTAATTAACATCACGTGACTTGGGACGGTAAAACAACTTATGTACATATACACAATTGTTACAACCTTCAAAACTAAGGCTTTAGAGGCCACTGTACAAGCCTCGTGACCAACTATAACAAAAGATTACGTGGTCGAAGCCCGCTATGCTTCCAAAAGAAAATACTCTACAAAAGCTCAAGAGGCCAACTACCCTAGGCCTCGTCCTCGCTATCCGGTACGATATCGACTCTCGCCTCCAACTCATCCTCGTCAATCTTAGGTGGCCGTTCCGCATCCGATCGCTCTACAACCTCCCCATCTTCTCTTGGTACCATGACCTTGGGGAATATCGAATCTCCCGGGCGGATTATTCATTGCTGATGCGGAGTGTCCGAAAAAACAACGAACCCACGACGGGGTGAGATAAAATCTCGAGAAAGCTAGCCCCTAACCCTAGGTTAGGGCTCTAGTGCCTCCAGACAAGTTTTAAAAACAGCAACTTTTCAACTTATCCTTCTTCACCTTAATAATTCAACTAATAAATCCCCGAATATTCCATACTTGTTCGAAAATTCCTACACTTTCTCAAATATTTTACGTTACCCTCATATTGATATTTCACGCCCTCGATCGAATAAAAAAATATTCCACGTTGCTCCAAAGCCCGCGTTCTACGCTTCAGGCTATCGTATAAAATTCCATGTTACTCCGAAAATTCCACGTTACTCCAAAAATATTCCACGTTACTCCACGACTTCATACAAGTTCATAACATTGAGGCTTGGACCTTTATGGAACACGGCTCCATATATATATACACTAGGGTCTCGCACACATAGGAATACGACCCATAAATCTCGGTCTCGGACACATAGGAACACGACCGGATTAAGTCTCGGACAATTAGTCGAACACGACTCACTTTGGTCTCGGACGACTTAATTGAACACGACTTTCACACTTTCTCGGTCTCGCACAATCGACGAATATGGCTCACTTTGGTCTCGGACTACTTGATTGAATACGACCATCATACTTTCCCGGTCTCGAGACAATCGGACGAATACGGCTCACTTTGGCCTCGCATTTACTTGATTGAATACGACCCATAAATCTCGGTCTCGGACACATAGGAACACGACCGGATTAAGTCTCGGACAATTAGTCGAACACGACTCACTTTGGTCTCGGACGACTTAATTGAACACGACTTTCATACTTTCCGAGAATAGACAGACCCGCGTAATAACGCCTCGGAGTCACTATCCCGCGTTTAACGCCTCAGGATATTATAATACGCATAACCCCGCGTTTAACGCCTCGGGGTATAATAATAGTAAAGCCCGCGTCATAACGCCTCGTGCTATAATTCCTCAATCCAACATCGAGCTCGCGGCCATAACGCCGCAGCAACATATGGTCTTATAAAGTACAAACCCCGCGTCATAACGCCTCGGGGTAAAAAATTCCACATTTCCTCTCTTTCATTCCACTTAAGACCATATACCACGATAATTTCCCGATCACTCGTCCGATATCACACGATCCTTTAAATACTTCCGATCGATCAATCCTTGCCACGTGATCCCGCTAGATTCCTTGATTAGCGGATCGAGATCGTCCGGTCTCACCAATTTTCTCCAATAAAAGATCGGGACCATGCGATCTCTCCAATGTTTCTCAATTGCCCAATCGAGACCACTCGATTAAATTGTACCGCAAACACTCAATCGGGACCACGTGATTCACTCACGTTAGAGAATTAATAAATCGGGACCACCCGACTAGATCATACAAGACCAATGGCCAAATCGGGCCACAAGATTAATTATGCTACCGCAATAATTAATCTACGCCACACAAAATAAATTCTACTAACGCAAGCAATTACTAACGGCCGTATGTTCGTAATTAGACTAACGTACAATTAATTCACGACTATAGTACTAAACTATAGTAATACCATATTTAATTACTGCCGTGGCATAACGACATTATGTCACATACAATTAAATACCGTGGCATAACAACAATGTCACATATAAAGTAACTACGCTTAGAATATAATCCAACCATGGTTAAAACAATAACTAGAGTCAAGGAATAACCTAACCATGATTAAATAATATCATAAAGTAACTAGAGTTAGGCATAAAGTAACCATGGTCCAACTTTGACCATACCCAAATCCTCTTGACTTCACTATTCACTTCAAGAACATGATTTCTCTCTCCTCTTCCCCTTCATTCTCGGCCAAGGCATGAAAATGGCCAAAAACAATCAATTTTTCACCCAAATCTACTCAATCTCAAGTCCCTTAGCAACCTAGATACCTAATCAAGGTTTAGGAACCAACTTACTTGATTTCTAGCCAAATCCTTTGGTGAAAATCAGCTGGAAACCGAAGCAAAAACTCCCTCTCTCAAACCGGGTCAGATTTGCCTCATCCGGACCTTTGCTCCTTCAAACGAACCTACGGGAAAAAATACCGGGCCAAATCGAGCTTATAATATGTCCCTGGAAAGCTAAGACAATAAGCTTTCAAATGGAAGTGGTCTTACCTCAAACCGACATCGGAAGAAAAGGTTATGGCCGGAACAGTGGAGCTGTCGGGACAGGGCAGCGGGTTGGGCGAGAGAGAGAGAAGTGAGAGAAAATTTTGTCCAAATGAAGAAGATGAAGATGGTGGATAGATAAGCTAGGCTAGGATATTTTGGGATGAAAAGTTTGACTAGAATTCTTGGTCTTAGAAATAATGAGACAAAGACTTGTGGGTCCCACCAATAATTCATCTCCTTTCCCATATCCAATCCCGATTTCACTTTTCCGAACACTTTGGGCGAATTGTGAAATATACATGCTCGGGATGAGGCGACGTCCAAAATATTATTATTGGGACCCCTGAAGGTCCGACATTTAATTTCGAAGTTAAATTCGCGATCAATCTCGATTAATTGAAATTTCAGCGTATCTCAAACTAACGGGCGGCTTTTAGGAGTTACGCGTATCGACCCGTGATTTATATCACGTTTAAGAATTTCTCGAGCCATGGAAACTTTGGTTGTCATTCAATTGCGAGGGTCAATCACTAGTCCCGATGGGCACGATTGTTAGAAAATAATTTAGGGACGTTCGGAACCCATACGAGGTCAAACGGAATCACCCGTGATCCAAGCGTAGGGCATTATCCAAATCGTTCCTTAATCATTCTAGGATCGGCCTATATTGGTCCGAATATTCCCTCGACAATTTTCATGGCCAAAGAGTCAATCCAGGATCAAGTTCTTAGGTCCACGTACTTGATTTTCCTAGCTAGCCATTCCCATTTGGTTAGTCTGCTCGAGAGGGATCAACTCCGAGTGAGATTAGGCTAAATACATCAATGAGATATTTCATTCATTCATAGCTTCGAAAGTGGGTCGGAATTCGGGATGTCATACTTATCGTCACATCTTGATAGCTCATCGCTCAAACCCCGATAACTTATCGTCCAAATCTCGATAGCTTATCGTCCAAACCTCGATAGCTTATCGTCCAAACCTTGATAGCTAATCACCAAAATCGATAGCTTATCAATCAAAGTTAACTAACCTAACCATGGTTAACAAAAAGTAACTATGGTTAACATAAAGTAACTATAGTTAACGAAAAGTAACTACGGTTAGTAAAAAGTAACTACGGTTAACTAAAAGTAACTACGGTTACTTTAACTAACCAGGGTTAACTAACCCAACCGTGGTCAATTAACTTAATCCAATCACCATTAACTAAACTAACCCACAATTAACATAAATTAATCTATCCCTAAACGTAATTAATGACCTAATCGGAGATTAGGGGTTAACTCACTCGATTTCGAATCCGGAAGCACCGGGCGCCTCGGCGGCGGGGAGGGCTACGCGTGGCTTGGTTTGAAATCAACACGGAACGACCGTGGACCACCGAACAGCAGCTACACAGACCCGGTTGTGCTGCTGTTGCTTGACGGAGCTCAAATTGAAGCAAGAACGGACCGGATCTCACCAACCAGCCTCTGTTCTGCTCAAACCCACGAAATTTACAGGGTTTATTCGACAATCAGCCCCCAGATCCAAGTAACCCTTGATCTTACGGTCACGTAGGAGAAAACGGAGCTCAATTTGCCCTCCGGATGAGCTCAAACGAGCGATTTCCTCCCGAGTGCGCGCAGAAATCCGAGAAGACGGGCTCTCGGGATGGGGGAATTGCTCACAAAAAATGGAGGAAGAAAGGCAAGAAAGAGACTCATGGCCAAGCTTGGGGAGGAACAAGAAAATGTGGGGCCCACTGGTCAATTCCCCATCAATGAGTTTTGTCTTTTATGAATAATATCCAAGGGCAATTTGGTAATTTCGCAACCATGGTTCGGTCGGGGCTAGCTCGAGCGCGAATGGTCTCGATACTTTAGTTCAACAGTTCAACTGTTTGGACTTGATTTTCTCGACCGATACTCTTGGATTATCCAAATCCCTTTTCGGATCAATTACAATTGCGTCCAACCATTGTCCCTTAAATCTCAAAAATCTCATCTTATTCACTAAACCATAATTCGAGACTAAAATCCATAGAATTTTTTTTTCTTATAGAACCCAAAATTTCGGGATGTCACACATAGATATAGAACACGGTTACAACAAAGGGGTTCGGACTAAGGCAATACATGGCATATACGTAAGATGACACCTAACCTAAGTCAAACTCCCTCCATATCCGAGAGGGTACTAAAAGGTAGGTATCCAAACTACATCTAAGGGTTGGACTTGTCATTGGTGGTGTCGTCAACAGGGGGAGCGCACACGGCGCAAAAGCTCAACTCATGAAAATTCTCATCTTCTTCAATCTCCGACTCATCGACCTTGTCGTTTCGACTCCTCGAGATCTTCGAGCTCGGCTCCTCGACCTCCACGGGCTCTATCTCGGCATCTAACTCGTGATCCAGCTCGTCGGCATCCATAGGGTCCTCCACGGGGCTCCCAAATCCTCAAGTCCTCCATCCATGTCGGGATGTCCGGCCACGGGAATCTCCAATACAGGTATCGGCTCGCTACGGGCTCCACTTCTGCAGCTCTACGACGGGAGCGTCGGGTCTCATGGGTCCGGTAGCCTCGAGTACATCGTCAGGAATGACCTCATCCCTAAGGGGTCCAAAATAAGTGGCTCTATCTCTATATGTCCACGACACAAAGGTAAAGGGTTTCCAATGCTCGCCTCCATCATCCATCCATAAAGTGCTCGCTCGCCAATAGTACGTCTAATCCGGTCCTACTCGGTACTCGGTAATGACAGGCTCAAACTCCTTCGGGAGCCCAAAAATCCTCGACATCGTAATGGGTTAAGGTCTAGGGTCCGAAAAATAATGAATCCCGCAACGGGGTGAGATTTACATCTCGGTGAATCGAACCTAACCCTAACCTAGTCCATTAGTACCTCCGAACAATTCTAATCACATCAATCAAGGTAATGCAACCTATGTGATGAACAAGGCAAATAATCATGACAAATACAATAACGGAGTATGGCATGGCACTTAAGCATTTTAACTTCAATTCAAGTCAAACCCAAATCATAATTAAGGCAAAGCTTCGTACTAAGGCACATAAGCACACAAACTTGGCCATTACAATTTCCTTTCTTTCAATTGTCTCGATTTCATATATATATAATACAACGAGATGATTAGGTCAAATATCGACTCTCGACCCTCCAGCTCCTTCGAGATGATTCGATCGATATAAGACTCTCGCGTCCGGACCTCGAGATGATTCGGTCAATGTAGTGACTCTTGACACTCCAACTCCTCGAGATGATTCGGTCGACTACAAGACTCTCGAGCCGCAAGACCTCGTCGGGTCAATCGGGATCAAAAACCCGCGGCGCAATGCATTGGCCATTTAATCGGGGTATTTTTCTCAAGGCATCACTCTCCGAACAATCACACATGTTCAGTCCTTTAGCCCATTAGTCCAATCAATACAACGCATCAAGTAACATACATGGGACGATTACACATATCCCCGGCCAAGAATATCAAGTACGACTAGTACAAGTCAATTAGCCCACGTTTCCTTGTAGAAACTGAATATTAAGAATAACAAAAAAAAACCATTTAATCACCTTTTTCCTTTAGCGGTCGAGCACTCACAATTCACTCGCCAAACTACCGCTTGATTCACAATCACCAACTCGTGACCGCACACAACTAATACACACTCAAGTTGATTGGTTTATTAAGCCTCATTACGAATCAAGCAGGACATCTCGGTTCCTAGAGGTTCATGGTGCTCCAAATGCCAACTTCCACCATAACCACTTTTTAATGCAAAAACAAGCATAACAAGCTCACGTTCCAAACGAGGCAAGACTACGCATATTAAGCCTCAACTCGGCCCTAGCATAACACATATAACTGATCACATTTCATCACGTAAGGACCATTGAACCAACATAATATCTCGAGCACAAGTTCGTCATATCCATCCCCCAAAAATCAGGTTTTTGGCACCATCAACTCCTCCATAAAACAGCCCACCATCTCTAATTAATTCAACCCTAAATGAACCTTAGTAACCTAACGTACTAGGGAAAGGTTAGGAACAACTCACTGAAGCTCGAGCTAGCCAAAAATCAATCCAAGGAGGGCAGCAAGGCTTGCGGTTTCACTTGGTCTGGTAATGGGCAGATTCTGTTCTAGGGAGAGCACATCGAAATCGGTCAACAAAACTCACTAAATTTCATCCTCAACCTTAAATACATGTTGCCTCATATCTAAACTAAGTTCAAGGAGTGCCTTACCGAAGAATGAAGCCAAGGCAAGCCCCCAAACGGCCTAAAAATCTCCTCGGGTTCAGACCAGATCTGGGCAGCGACCTTCGTTGCTTAAAAAGGATCTACGGGACAAATGGCTGGGTGGATTTGGACGTGTAATATGTCATTGGAACGGTAAGAGAGTGAGCTTTCCAATGAGTAGTGGCTCACTAGATTTGGATAACGGACGACGGAGATATGGCCGAAACAACGGGCGGCAACGGGGCTGGTCCGACGGGCAGCTAGAGGAAAAAAAGAGAAGTGAGGGAGAGAGAGATCTTGGTCGGCCAAAGGAGGGAAAATGGAGGGGGAATGAAGTGTTCAAAGGCCTTCTTCTAGTTAAGAGGGTGTGTGAAAAGTGGGAGTTGGTATTGGGATTTCATGACATGTGATAGGCTTGATTGAATGAAAGACACTTGGGAATAACTAGTTGATGTAAATAGTGAAAGTGGTTGGAGGGGGTTTCAAGTCTTGATCAACTCTTGTCATCTTTGTCTCTTACTCATAAAATCTCAAGCATGAATGACCATTAAATGACATGAATAATAAGAGTGGGTAGAGAGTTGTCCTTGTTGTACTTTAATGGACAACTTGAGGGACATCTAGATTGCCTAAGAAAGACAAGGTTGAATGACAAGGGGATTGACTTCTAAGAGGAAATCTAATCTTGTCATCTTATCCAAAAAGTCAAGAGCACATGGGGAAATGATCTTCCTCATTCTTGGCCATTAGGGGTTAAGGGTAAAATCGTCGTTTCGCAATTCCGATCGAATTCGCTTGTTTCCAAACTATTCGAACGATCCCTAGTCTAGTTTACCTCGATGAGACGACATCCAATTTATTGTACGTTGGAACCCCGAACTCTCGACGACCGATCCCGAAGTCAAATTAATGCTCGAACTCGCTCGATTTCCGATTTCAATGCATCTCAAACTAACGGGTGGCTTTTTGGGAGTAACGCTTATCGACCCGTGAAAATGTCACGTTTAAGAGTTACTCGATCGGTGGCGACCTTGGTTGTCATGTAATTGCAAAGGTCAATCGCTAACTCAAAAAGGCGCGATTGTCGGGAATTGGTTTAGGTTAAATTCGCAAATTATACAATGGTTGTACGGAGTCACCCGTGTACCAATCGTATAACGCTAGCAAACCGTTCTAAGACCAATTTCAGATCGGCCTATAATGGTTCAAGATACTCCCTTGGCAATCCTTATGGTCAAGGTACCATCCATAGTCGAGTTCTTTAGTCTACGTACTTACATCCCAGTTAGCCTTTCCCCTTCGGTTAGTTAACTCAGAGTGATCGAGATCCGAGCAAGATTTGGTTGAAATACATCGATAGATACTTCTTTCATTTATAAGCTTGAAATGGGGTCGAAATTCAGAATGTCACATTGAAGCTCTTTACTTGGCTCTATGATTGAACATTTGCATGAATCTTCGAGTTATGATATGATATTATTGCTATAAAACCTTTTATGTTGATGACAAAAAGCAAGAGAAGATGCATCACATAAGATACATGGAGAAGATCCATATTTCGTGTTATGAATAGATTGTGAAAAGATAGGAACAGGAACAAACGGAGAATGATAGAAGAATTATCAAATGATAGTCTTAAAATGTCTATAGTATGATCCACGGGTTCCTAAGTTTATTGAATAGACTATGGTGAACGAGATCATAAATACGTGAAACAAAACTTCCTATCATCCGAGTAGATTGATGCCCTAGGAACTAGCTCTTAGAGTAATACAAAATAAGATGTTCGGAGCATCGTAGTATTACGCTAAGTGATATTACACTGCTCAAGATCGCCAATAGTTCATTTATGAAAGCATGAGGATTTTTTTTAAGTCAACAAAATACTTTTGTAATATAAATGTTCTATACCCGTATGTGTACACAAATCCATTTTTTTTTATACAAGCTTCACAAGTTCCGAGATCACTTTTGATATCATGATATTAACCTTTGAATTTCAAAACTTTCACTTGCTAAGGTACGTAAATTGCAAATCATGATTTAGCAAGACCATACTTGAGTAACAAAATTATATGTTACTTGCCCACTTTTCTCTTAATGATTAATATTCTTATGGATGGTTTTGTCATCATCAAAAAGGGGAGATTGTTGAGAAAAACCCTTGAATGATTTTGAAGTTAATAAAACAATCCATGATCTCTTTGTTTGGGATAATGCCGTGAAATACTTATTTTGCAGATTGTCCGAAGGTACGAGGATGTACGAGATTGAATCTGTTAAAAGGTGATTCGGATGTTACTACGAGGTACTCAAATGCTGTGTGGAGCTCAAATAATGAGCGGGGGAGCTCATTCGTTAGAATAATGCTCAAGCTCCGAGAGAAGCATTTCTCGTGCGAGTAACCGAGAACCTCAAGAGAGATTTGAAAGATGATTTAATTTATATATATATATATATTACATTATCACAACTGCTAGTAATCGAGCTGGATCGTTCTTGAAGATTCTCCGTGATGAAGATCAATCAAGGACGCGAATCTACGGAGACAAGCGCAACTTTTCAATTGGAGAAATCCATCTATGGAAACCCATGATTGTAATTTTATGAGCGATTTGATCCAATGGGGAAGACTTTCCTTTGGCAATCTTCAACGGCTAAGAGATCTTCTTTTGGATATAGTCTCGTTCAAATTGGCGCTTTTGGAGAGCACTCTTCTAGAGGCCTTGCAACAGATTGTTAGAGGTGGAGGAGTATAAAAAATATCTCAAATTCGAAGAGAAAAAAAAGGTGGGCATAAAGAGAGATTAGTGTTCAAAATTTCAAGATCGAGAGATTTCCAATTCTTATTTTCTCCTTGATCTATTCATTGTAATTCGTAGAGGTATACACGAGAGTGTTAAGCGTAGGAGTGGAGTCCTGAAGTCTTAAGGGAGGTCACTAAGCTGTAACCTCTCGAGTATTTTACTAATGGAATCCAACTAATTGGTTGTCGGCGTGAAAAAGTGGACGTAGGCTTGAATAAAGCCTAACCACTATAAACCCTCTGTGCGCCTCCTCTATCCCTTGCTCATATTTGTTTATTAACTTATATTGTGATAGGCAAACTGCACATTTAACGCACACCGCACTATTGAGTGTGGTCATCATCTAAGGGTAAAAGCTACAAGCTTATCATATTTAAATTTCGCATCAATTTGTGAAAATACACTATAGTCACCTATTCACCCCTCTAAGTGATAATGCTAGCCACAACACCCATTGAGGAATTCACCATTTTAGCTTTCAAAGATGCCGATCACACCCGTGATGCCGTTTACTCATTGTGGCACCTCTACGAGCTATTCAGTGTTTTGGGATGAGTGTCATGTACCTAACTTTCTGTCCGTGCGCTTCTTCAAGTGCACCGTGGTACTCCTCGTTGACATAGGATCATACGCAGAGGTTATGCCCCTCACATTCGTATTGATCTATGCGTGGCTTTCGGGCCGCTTGTTTAGAACCCTCTCTTACCATACTCCAAGAACCGAATGGTAGTGACGGTACCATCGACAAGGATAGCAAGGGTTAGTGAAGCGCAGGGATCGTAGGCCTTTTTTTTTTGGTCTAGGGAGGCCTAGTGAGGTATCATTTGTTTTTAGACGATAAAGTAACATGGCAGCCACTTTTTGGATGTTGGCCGTGAGGTATCCGTGGTAGTGGCGGCAAAGTAACATAAAGATTGTACCGTTGGATGGGAACCATTATCTTTTTGGATGTTCCCGGATGTCCGCCAATCTTGTTTTTATTTTGACCGATAATGATGTAATTAAATGTTGAGAAAACCCCGCTTCTAAATATTTTGATTCCGACAAAGTTATCCTTATTCAAAGAGAATGTGTATAATGGTTATTAACTCTTTATTGCAGGATGAACAAGTGAACAAAAGCTCATATTGATTCAACTCGACATTTAGACTTGAGTGGAAGTAATCATGTATTTACTTCAAGTCGTTCGGATGGAGTATGATACTATCCCCGAACACTTATCTTGTGAAGATTTATATGACGTGTCGCCAAGGACTTTATTGAAGCTCGAGTCACTGTTCAAAGTCTGTTTAGATTCGAGAAAGTCTCTACTTCGAAGACAAACTTCGAATGTTGTTCAAATTCGTAATATTTTCCAGACATATTCTAAAAACCTACGTATGGCGGGTTTCCGATAATAGCGATATCTTCTATGGAAGTTTGTGATATTTGATTGACAAGATAATTCTTCAATTAGATCAGGAGAATATCTATGATTGGATATTACCTTCCGGGAATAAGTTTGGTAGTTTATTTGTTTTTACTCTACTTTTGAAAACTAAAGATTTAGTTGTATGGGCGAATCGAATCGAAGGGTTCAAATTCTATTCCAACGACTACCATATCTTCTCGAGATACGATCTCGTTCAATCACGATTGATGATATCTAGTCAATGATTGAAGAGCGATCCTTTGAAGGACTGTCCAATGGCTAGTGTGGAAGCAAAGGAGTATAAAAGAAGATTTCGGTGATTGGCGAGAGAGAGGAAGAGAACATACAATTCCAAAAGCCCTAAGTATTTTCATATCCACATTCTTGTTTCAAAGAGTTCGAATTTCTTTCTTTGTGAGGGTTTGTAAGCGCGACCGAGAGTATTATCTATTGTAATCTCCATTGAATTCATTCTAGTGGAATCCAGCTAATTGGGCGCCACCGTGGGAGAGAGGACGTAAGCTTAACAAGCCGAACCACATAAACATTGCATGCAATCTTTTCTTCCCTCAACTCTCCTTATATTGTTTAAATTACTTGCACGTGTTCTTACCGATTCTATTCAAGTAGTGTCTTGAAATTATTTTATTTATGCATTAAGTTTCGATTGGTTCGAATCACCTATTCACCCCCTCTAGGTGAAATTGCTAGTTACATCAATTGGTATCGGAGCATGTTGCTCATATCAATGAAGTGTTTTTTACTTCGAGTATTCTATATCTAGCAACAACTTATTACGATTAGGTGACTTGCATTATGGCAACAAACCACCATACTTTAATGGGAAAGATTACAACATGTGGTGCAACAAGATGAAGTGATTCTTCAAGGCATATGATGATTTGATGAGGGATGTCACTTTCATTGGAGTTGTACCCGCTACTACTACAACACCCTTTCTGGAAACGAGACTAATACAAATCCTATAGCAACGATGTCCGATATCGAAAATACTAAGAGACAAGGACTTGACTCTAAAGCTATTCATGCATTACTTTGTACTTTATCCACTCCTTTGTATAATTGTGTTGCGAAGAAGAATTTGCAAAGGCGGTATGGGATAGACTTCATGTCATGTTCCAAGGAACCGACAGAGTGAAGGAAATCAATCTTAGCATTCGCTAAGTGACTATGAAGCTTTCAAGATGAAACCAGACTAATCATTTACAAATATGATTGACATATTTCAAATCCTAGCAAGTGGACTTGCAAGGCAAGGTACTCCGATTGCTTGAACGATGCAAGTTAGGAAAATACTACGAGGACTCATAGATGACTGGAATTACATGAAACCCTAAATACGGGAGTGTCAAACAATCGACCATTGTCATTGGATGAGCTTGTTGGAACTCTACAATCTTATGAGATAGAATGAACAAACAAGACAAGAAACTCTAAAGGTAAGAAGTTAATTGCACTGAAATCTGAAATTGATCATGATCCGTCCGACTCAAATAATGAAGAAGAAGATGATGAGGAGCTTGCGCTCATGGTGAAAAAGTTCAAAAGAATGGCTCAAGAGGTAGAAATTCAAAGGGAAGAAATCATTCAAACAGAATGATCGAAACATTCGAGCATCGACAAACAGGAAAACAAAGATGTGATATGTTTTCACCTGTAAGAAGGTGGGACATATCAAGCCTAACTTTCTATTATGAGGAAAGATAAGATTAAGTACGAGAAATACAAGAAAGTAGTGAAAGCAGAAACTCCGAGTGATTCTAATGACAAGTGAGGATGACTATGCAAATATATGCCTCATGGCAAAGTTAGATTCAGAATCAAAATCGACTCAAGTTCGTAATCAAATATTGAGGTATGTCCTTCGAACTACTTGATGAAGTTGCGGAATACATTGATGAATTATGCAAAAATTACAAAGAATCCATTACAAGGGTTTCGTATTGAAAATGAAATTTTGTAACGTCCCGCCATCCTTTGAGAACCCACACCCGCCCAAGCCGTATAATTTAAACCCAGGATACTACCTCTACGGCGAACACCTAAAATGAAATGCGCATGCGGAAGGAATACTCCAACCACGACAATAAAAGATACGAACGAAAAGGGCGGTAACACACAACAACAAATATATACAAGGACAGGGGTCACATGTGTACTAGTAGAAGAATATGTACAATATGAGCCAACCCAAAAAAACCAAACATCTAGATTCCTTCGAATCTACCCCAAAAGAAACTTATCCAGAGCAACCGGACTACTCGGAGGAACTAATAGTCACGTCCTCAGCCTCGTCTCCCGTCGGAACGTACTCGGAGAAAGTATCGAAGCTCGTCTCCAGCATCTCATCCTCCGACTCATCCTTCTCTGAATCGAGATATGACGATCACCTCGTGATCCTCCTCCGCCGCCGGGGTCTTCTCCACTATGTTCCTAGAAGCAGCTGCGACACTTGAACCACACCCTCGACATCTTGACGGGATGGGTGGCACCATCCCGGAACTACATCGCAGGGTACATCGGATGGCTGCAGAGGCCCGAACAAACTACTATTCCCTATCTTATGGAACCACGCTTCATAACGATGCGGTTGCAGATCTTCTCCACCTATATCTACCCAAACCGTAGTACATTTTCTTACAAAAACTATTCCTAAGTTAGCCGGGAACTCATCCCATACGATTGTCATCTCTTTCGGATCTCCCAATCGCACCGGCAAGATTTCTATAACCCGGGGTCCGAAAATAAAGGTCCTGTACGGGGGTGAGATTCACATCTCAACAAGTAAACCCAAATCCTATATTAGATCACTAGCCCTTCCGAGTTATGCAACAAAGCATATAGATGACAAGATACAAAACAAGCCTCTTTGCACAAGACAATAGCATATATATATATCATACCACATCTCACGTAAACGACATAGATAGAGGTCAAGATCAAGTAACTCGAGTCCTGGTAGAGTAGACTTAAGTCATAACAACCTGTACAATCAAATCGGTCCTACAGGAATGGTCCAACTTGACGTATTATCAACTATTCATTCGTATCTCACACATGAGATTCTCATCTCATTACAGTTCTCAAGATAACGACATAGCCGCGCAAAATGTTCCAGTTATCAATACCGAGTTCGTGTCGACCTATATTGGTCGTTTTCCCGCATGATCAAGACTCAGGATATTTCATTTTCCCGCATGATCAAGACTCGGGATATTTCATTTTACATGTACTCCGCATGACCAAGGCCCAGGTATTTTTTTTTCTTCCCGCATGTCAAGACCCGGAGTATTACACAAATTATTTCCCGCATGACCAAGACCCAGGGTATCGACCTCGCATGGTTCAAGACTCAGGACAATCTATTTCACTCTTTCACTCATATGCACATTAAGTTACACTTCACATTTTACGGCTATTCGTAGTATAAGTCATCTCATTCGAAGCATCTTAGTGATCAAAAAAAGGTTTCAGGAACACTTACTCTTGGTTCCAAAAGCAACTTAAAAAAAGTCTCCTCACAACCGCAAAGGCTTGGCTAAATAGATTTCCGCATCGGATCTATATAAACCATAGCAAAACTCCATTAATTTTCGATCCAATTGAGTCAAAATGTTAATAGCACTCAAAGTAACATCTTAAAGCATCCAAATGACAAAATCACAGCAAGGCAACACCATATGTAGTCCCTCAAGTCCATGGTATATTCTGTCCAAAAACAGGACAGCTTGTTTCCTTGAGTTTCAAACACAAATTAGCCATGAATTCACTTCCAAACTTTAATTTAATTCATATACTCCCTCATAACACCTTCCACAATGTCTTAGGATGTCTTATATTCTAATTCCAAGCCAAAATATTCCTTGTACCACCCATGAACAGCTTTGGTACAACAGGGCAAAAACAGGGCAAAACCGGTCCTGTGTTGTCTCACCCAAAAATCCAATTCAAAACTCCAATTTAACACTAATTGAACTTGTGGGAACCTTATTCTATATGTCTTAGGGGTCCACTAAAAATTTAGCAGCATAACCACTCATTTTAAGCCCCCAATCAACTTAACCAAACAAGTACACAAACTGTCCAGTATATGTCCAGCAGAAACACTTTAACCCAACCATCATAACTCGAATTTTTCCTTAATCACTCAGTGTCCCTAAATCATCCATACTCATCCCTACAAGTCTAGAAGTTACCACCGAAAATTGGGCATCAAAAGAAGTTTCTAAGAGGGAGAACAGCCCCTTACCCTCAGCTAGCTCCAAATCTGTCCGGTTTTCTTCCTCAGCTTGGTTCTTCCAACTGGAAGCTTAAAATGACGTGATTCCAATTGGAGGTTGTCGGGGACACGTTGAACTTCAAGTGGGTGGTCGGGGGTGGCCAAAAGACCACCGGAGGGTCCCTTCGTACGGACCGAACAGAACGGGCAGAAAGTGGTCAGCAGAAACAGTTTTCTGGTTTTGCTGAAAAACCTTGAAGATGAAGGAGATGATGGAAATGGAGCATGGAGATGGAGTGCTCGTGAATTTGAAGAAGAAGGAAGGCTGAAGAAGACTTGATTTAAAAAAAAATTCAATTAAGTGAATAGTAAGTCAAGGTCACATTAATGCTAACCATGCTCTCAATGACACTTGTCTCATGTCAATAATTATCCACATGTGTATTGACCAGCCTTTGACCTTCTTATCTTCACATTTTCTGCTGAAACAAGGTGAAAATGATCAAAATTCCCTTTGATGAACTTAGAACAAGAATAATGCTTGAGGGGCAAAACGGTCATTTCTCATTCATAGACCTCAAAATGGTTGGAAATTCAGAATGTCACAAATTTCCTCCTTGAAACAGCAAGATGTTTCACAAAAAGATAAGATTGATTTTTTACAAAGGGAATTTCATCGATGAAGGAAAGTCGTGATTTGATTTCAAAAGAAAATGATTCTTTGAAAGTCAAAATTGAAAATATTTCAACAAAATTTTCACGAGAGTTAAAAAAATTTAGAAAATATCATTTCTAAACAAATTCCTTTTAACGACAAATCGGGTTTGGGTCTCAAAAGGGAAAGTGATCTCAAAAATAGATTTCCCAAAGTAAATGACAATTTTTTTTCAAAAACCTTCTAGATTCGCATACGAACAGCATTTCCATAAAAAAGTTTACAAGATCTTATATGCGACAACCTTGCGTAAACTATGGAGATCCTAGTCATGTCAATGATAATTGTATGAAAGTGCGGAGGCCCGTTAACGTAAAAGTTATCAAGTGTTACTAACTCAGTTGGACCCAAGAAAGTGTGGGTGCCAAAGAAACAGTGAGTTACTTCCTACTTGCGGTACCAAAGAAGAGAAAGGATAAATGGTTTCTTGATAGTGGATGCTCAAGTCATATGACTAGTGATTCAGAAAATTCATTCAACTATCGAATACAATGCTAGAAGTGTGTCCTTTGGGGGAAATAACAAAAGGAAAAGTTATTGGAAAAGCAATCGTGAGGACCGGAAACTTAACGGTGAATGATGTTTCCTTAGTAAAGGGACCGAACTACAATCTCATCTCTGTAAGTCAACTTTGTGACTCTGGTTATCAAATCAGTTTTTAAGATTCAAAATGCTCGGGTTTTAGCAAAGACAAGAAGCAAAGTTTCACTAGCCGAAAACATGAAAATATCTATCTCCTTGATGTTGATTACAAGAACTGAAGTGCCTTATCTCGCTTAAAGATGAATCGAACTATGGCATAGAAAGTTATGCCATATCGGTTTAAAGCACTTATCAAAGCTAGCTACAAAGAAGCTTGCTCGGAGTTTGCCGCAAACAAAGTTTGAAAAATCAGAACTTTGCTTAGTGTATACTCTTGGTAAGCGGGTAAGAAGTTTTTTAAATCAATAAATCAAGTTTCTACTAAATGAGCTTTGCATTGCTTCATATGGACATCTTTGGTCCCAATCGAACCTTAAGCCTTGGAGGTAAGAAATATTGCCTTGTGATTGTTGATGATTACTCCAGATTTACATGGGTTCTATTTCTTGCGCAAAAAAAAAAAGAAGAAGATGTTTTCTCATCTTTTTCAAAATTTACAAAGAAGGTTCAAAATGAAAAAGGTTATGCTATTTCTTGCATAAAAATAGATCATGGGGAGAGTTTGAAAATCAAAGTTTTTCGATTTACGTGAGGAGTTTGGAATTCAGCATAATTTTTCAAGTCCTTATACTCTTCAATAAAATGGGACAAGAAAAAGGAAAAATCGTTCTTTGTAAGAAATGACAAGAACTCTTCTAATTGAGAGCAAAGTTGCTTCTCATTTCAGGGCAAAAGTAGTTTCCATAGCTTGCTATATTTTGAATCATATTTCTCTTAGACCAATTGTTGAGAAAACCCCCCATGAGCTTGTCAAGTAAAGAAAACCTGATGTTGCATACTTTCGTGTGCTTGGATGCAAATATTTTATTCTAAAAACGCTAATGATCGTATTAGCAAGTTTGATGAAAAGTCGAATGAAGGAATATTCTTAGGTTACTCAACGACGAGCAAAGGCTATAGAGTCTACAGCAAAAATTCTCTTGTAGTTGAAAAATCTATGAATGTCAAGTTTGATGAAAACTTTTAGAATGATCAATCGAACTTACTCAAGTTCGATTTCTTCCTCAAAGTTCAGAATCACCGAAAGAATCTGAATAAAATGAAGCTTTCAAGGAAATGTTGTTTCGAAGACTTTCAAAAGGAAGATCATTAGGCCACCGAAACACCAAAGAATTGCAGCATGAATATGAAGATCCCATTGTCACTCATGATGAAAGATTTAACAAAAAACTGGAAACATAAATCCTGTCACCCTAAGGAGCTTATAATGGGAAGCATAGATGACGGCATCAAAACTAGATCAAAATTCAAGCAAGTAATGAGTAACATAGCTCCTGTTTCGAAGTCGAACCAAAGGGAATTGAAGAAGCACTTGCAGATGAAAATTGGATTAATGCAATGCAAGAGGAACTACATCGAGTTCAAGATCAATGATGTCTAGAAATTGGTATCAAGACCTAAGAATCGTCTAATCATTGGCACTAAATGTGTATTTAGAAACAAGCTGGATGATATAGGAAAGCTTATCGAAATAAAGCAAGACCGGTGGCTAAAGGCTATTCTCAAGAAGAGGGAATAGACTACAACGAAACCTATGCATCGGTTTTCGGGTTAGAAGCCATTAGGCTACTTCTTACTTATGCTTATTACAATGATTTTAAACTTTTTCAGATGGACGTGAAAAGCGTATTCTTAAATGGCTAATCAAAGAAGAAGTTTACATTGAACAACCTCCTGATTTTGAAGAACACAAAGGAAAAGATCTAGTCTATGCATTGAAGAAAGCTCTATACGGATTAAAACAAGCATTGCGTACTTGGTACGAAAGGCTAAGTAGCTTTCTATCTAAACAAAAGTTCAGCAAAGGTAATGTTGATACAACTTTCTTCATTCGAAGCGGGATAAGTATATTCTTCTCGTTTAAATTTACATCGATGATATTATTTTTGGATCTTCGAAAAACTTTTGTGCAAGAAGTTTTCAAAAGTAATGCAGGACATATTTGAGATGAGCATGATGGGAGAATTGAAATTCTTCCTTGCACTTCGATACATCGACAATGAAAGGGATCTTTATTCATAAGGAGAAATACGCACTAGAAGTCATCAAAATGTTTGGATTGGAAAATTGCAAGTAGACAAAAATTGATACGAGATGAGCAAGGCAAAGAAGTTGATCCTAAGCTCTATCGCAGCATGATTAGTTCACTTCTTTATCTTGCGGCTTCGAGACCAGATACTTTATACATCGTCGCAGCTTATGTGCGCGATTTCAATCTAGTCCAAGAGAATATCATCTTACATCCATTAAGAGGATCATCAAGTATGTTGCAACATATCCTAAATATGGGCTTTGGTATCCCAAAGAATCGAGATTTGACTCTAAGGGAATATTCAGATGCGAGATCTTGCCGAATGTAAGATTGATAGAAAGAGTACTTCTAGAACTTGTGAACTTGTGGGTAAAATGCTTATTTCTTGGTATTCTAAGAAGTAAAGCAATTGTCACACTTGAATACAGCAGAAACAAAATATGTATTTCTAGGAAGTTGTGCTCGAGATTCTATGGCCTAAGCAACAACCGAGAGATTATAGAGTTGAAGATACCAATGTGGAAATAGATGCGACAATACAAGCGCTACCAACCTTACTAAGAATCCTATTCCACATTTAAGGGCGAAACATATTGAGATTAAGCATCATTTCTTCCACGACCATGTTCGGAATAGAGATGTCCATGTTGATACAAAAATTAGCTCTGCAGATATATTTACTAAGCCTCTGGACAAAGAACTTTCAATTTTATTAGAAATGAATTAGCTATCACTAATCCTCCTCTTTGAGAATTTTCTACAAGATAGGCTCGTGTCAAAGTTCGAAGCAACAGTTCATATGCAATTTGTACAAACTTGTGTTCGAAGCACAAGTCGCGGTGTAACAATCGAAAAAAGAGGTCAGTTATTTCTTTCTATGTTTAGATCAAGAGAAATTAAAGTAAGTTCTCTCAAATCTTTTTATATATTGTTGATTAATTTTTTTATATGAATATCTCCTTTCCTAATTTATTTTATTCGAAATTGATTTTATTGCTAAAAATAACCGTTTTATGGTTTTTTTTCTTTTCAAATTTCAAAGAAGTGACACAAACCATCACCTCGCTTCTTTTTTAAAACCTATATATTTGTGAAAAACTCTCTCTCTCTCTCTCTCTTACACAATTTCAAACTCTAATCCTTTCGTATCTGAGAACAGACTTGCTCTCTCTTCGAAAACTTCTCAATCATTCTCTTTCACTCAAAGTTCGAATCTTTCCTGTCTAATGACTCCGAAATCATACTCCTTTGTGAAGAAACCTATTGAGGATAGTACGAAACAATAAAGGAAGTCGCCCCACTTGACGTGGAGAACTAGATCTCGCGATACTACACTTGTTGAAATTTCAGGTTCAGAACACAAAAAAGACAGCAATGTTGCTCCAAGTGAGTCCGGTTTGTCTAAGACTCAGTTTGATGAAAAGGTTGTTCTGGATCTGGTTGTTAAACCGCTTTATGATAGCCTTAAGTAGAAAGAGAGAGAAAATAGGCTCAAGACCAGTACTTTGAGATGTGGAATAAAGAAGCTGCAGAAGATGAGTATGTAAGAATAGGAGCAGATGTCACTGGAGATACTGAGAAAGTACATGAGCAGAAGGATCTTGATGACAAAGAAGAGGACCTTCATCAGACTCATATTGAAAGAGAGGAAGATGTGGCAAAAGGAACAAAGTTAGAAAATGAAAGACAAGCATATCATGACAAGGAACAACAAGTTGAATTATGGGATGCTCAAAGAAACGACCTTGAACATGCAACAGCCATCGGTGAGCTTATTCCAAGTTCTAGGTTGTCTGTGGACAATATGTAGGTAGACATACCCGAAGAGAATCTCATTGTTGGCATGGAAATTGTTACTGAGAATCCTATACCAATAGCAGAAATACAAGGAGAAGAGAAGGATCTACCTGAAGCCTTAACTGTTGTTCAGAGGCAGACTGAGTCTGTTGCTCGGGGGAGCAATTTGCTGATGGAAGGTAACAGACCAGTACAATTCAAGCTAATGTTCAAGTGGAGCAATCCTTATAGACTAAAACTATTGTCATTGCTGATTCTACTAAAGAAGAAGTATTGAAAGAAAAGGAAGTAGTTGTCGATGAGCCTAGAAGAACATCGCCAAATGAAATCCCAACTTAGATTCAGGGGGAGATCGATCTTCAGAAGGTTCTAGATAACTTAAGCAAAGGAAAGGCACCAGCTATTGACAAAGGAACAAGCACAACCCCTGCTCGTAAATTGACACCTGCAGAGACTCTGAATGCGTTCATTGGAGAACTACTTGATACAAAGTCTTCTCAGAGTGCAGTTCATAAAGATATGGAGAAACTTCAAGCAGAGGTTGTTCAGTGGTTGAATGCCTTGGAAAGCTTGGTGGAGAAGAAGCTTAACAGATTTGAGAAGATCCTCGGGTAGTACTGTCACCTCTTATGTGCTGAAATGTCCAGTCTGAACACTTACACTTTATTCCGAGATGAAAGATTGACTCGTGACTTTCCTCAGCTGGAAGTTTTTCGTGACATTGCTACATTTGTTACTACTTCAAGAGGGAATTAGGCACAGGCTGAAGATGGTCAGATGAAGGATGATCAAGAGCCAAAGGATGCCCCCTCCTTATCTAGATAACCACCTCCTCCTGCTGCTATTTAAACATGTTTATTAAAAATAGCAGTTGTTTGATTTGCTTTTTTTAAATTTTGGTGTGGACTATCCTTGACTCTTTACTACGTCCTTATCATGGGTTGGTAGTTTTTGCTATTAAATAAAGTTGTTTGATGTGCTATATAATCCTATGTTGCTGATGACAAAAGGGGGAGAAATGATCTCTTTCTTTACAGGATCATTTAAGGGTTATAAGCAACATAGGATTATCTATTCGCTGAAAAGATTCACTTAGTTTAAGTTCATAATCTTGTGGAATCTTTTCCGAGTTTATACTTGAATTTCAAAATCTTTATTTACAATCTACTTTTGTTCGGGAAGTTTTATTATCATAAAAAAAGGGGAGATTGTTGAGAAAACCCTCCTTCTAAATATTTTGATTCGACAAAATTATCCTTATTCAGAGAGATTGTGTATAATGGTTATTAACTCTTTATTGCAAGATGAACAAGTGAACAAAAGCTCATATTGATCAAATTCTGACATTCAGACTTAAGTGAAAGTTGTTACGACCCGAACCCCGCGAACTCGATAACATCCCCTCGGCCATAAACTCAGTATAGTTCTCCAAGATCCAAAGGCCAACAAATACATCGCGGAAGCAAAAAACAATCTCCGTACATGAAACAACAAAACTATGATAACTTGGGATGGTAAAAGTAAACTTATGTATATATATATACATAGTCTTCACAACTTTCCAAACCTAAGGTTTCGGAGGCCACCTATGCAAGCCTGTGACCACGTACTACAAAAAAGATCTAGTGGTCGAAGCCTACTATACTCTCAAAATAAAACACCACACAAAGGTTGAGAGGCCAAATACCCTAAGCCTCATCATCACTATCCGTTACCATATCATCTATGGCTGCCAACTCGTCCACATCCATCTCGGGTGACTCCTCGCCATCGAGATGGCTCTATGATCTCCCCATCCTCCTCCGGTACTATTACCTCGGGTCGGACTCGAGTAGTTAGGATCATTAGGACCACCGTCAGGATGCACCACAACGCCATCCCGGAGGTGCAGCAATAGTAGGGTCCCACTCCCCAACTCCATCGTAGGGACCGTCGAATTATCTTAGCGGACCTACTGATAAGTCTCCGTGGCGGTACGTCCATGCCACATATGTGTGGATCTTCCAAAAAAGCTCTCCAGTGTCCACCCAAATGGTAGTAACGTGCCTATAATACATCTTGTCCTCTCCTACTTGGGTACTGCTACCATGGTTTCCATGTCCCGAGGGATCCCAAATCTTTGAGGCGGGTCGTTCATTGTTGCGATGGAGGGTCTGAAAAAAGAGAGCCCACGATGGGGTGAGATAAGATCTCGCAAGAAAGCCTCTAACCTTAAGTTAGGACTCTAGTGCCTCCAGACACGTCTTCGGTGAACAATTTCCAACAATCTTTCTTTCAACCAAAAACTTCCACATTTAAATTCCAGAAAATCTAATTCTTTCTCCGAGAATTCCCACACCGTCACAAATATTCTACGTTACTCCCATATCGACATTCCTCGCCTCGGACTTTCAATAAAATATTCCACGTGCTCTAGGGCCCGCGTTTAATGCATCGGCCATAATATAAATATTCCACGTGGATCCAAAGCCCGCGTTTAACACATCAAAGTTATCAAATAAAAGCTCGCGTTGGTCTAGAGCTTCGCGTTTAACGCATCAGGCTATGATTATAACTGGGCAGACCGCGTAATAATGCATCAAGCCATTATATAGTCCGGACCGCGTAATAATGCCTCAGGTCACAGAACCCGCGTAATAACGCCTCAGGTTATTATCCCGCGTTTAACGCCTCGGGATAAATTTTACTCATAACCCCGCTTTAACGCCTTAGGGTAAAATAATAACAATAGAGCCCGCGTCATAACGCCTCAGGCTATAATTCCTCAATTCCACTCCGTTTATTTCTCATAACGACCTTATACCACAATAATTTCTCAATCGATCGCTCGGTACCACACGATCCACAAAACCTTCCGATCGATCATTCTTAGCCACATGATCTTGCTAAATTTTCTGATTAGCAGATTGAGACCATACGATCTCATCCAAACTTTTTCCAATAAAGATCGGGACCACACGATCTTTCTAATTCTCCTCAATTCCCCAATCGAGACCACTCGATTTAAATTATATTAAATAAAAATTCGATCGGGACCACGTGATTCGCTCACTTTAATTATTAGATAAATCGGGACCACCCGATTAAATCGCACTCAAGCCGTCAACCAATCGGGCCACACGATTAATTTATGTTACCACCAAAAGTAATCTACGCCACACAAAATTTATTCTACTAACGTAGCAATTAATAACTCGCCATACGATCGAAATTAGACTAACATACAATTAATACGCACCGTACAATTATATGTACTAACGTGGCATTTAATACGTACGATACAATTATACTATACTAACGTACACTTAATCTCCACCATCCAATTAATCAATAATATAGCAGGAATTAATTTCGCCATAAGATTAATCTTCCTAAGCAAGATTCAATGTGGACCGTCCAAATAAAGCAAGATCAAGCTAGATTAAATCCTAGCCATCCATTATTAATCATGTGAAATCACTATTCATGCAAGAACACATGTTTTTCTCTCTCCTCTCCCTTAATTCTCGGCCAAGGCATAAACATGGGCAAAAACAACCAATTTTTCACCCAAATCTACTCAATCTCAAGTCTATTAGCATCCTAGATACCTAATCTAAGGTTAGGAACCAACTTACCACAATTTTAGCAAGTTTTCCGGCGAGAAACAGAGAAACATTTTGACCCAAATCCGGCGGCTCCGGCAACTCCTTTTGATCGGCTAAAACTCAAGCTACTCCGACGGTTCTAGGCAATTCACGATAGAGAATGGAGCTCCGGCGGTTCAAGGCAACACCGGTAGCGGCTTGGAAAAAGTTCGGCAAGGGAGAGAGAGAGACAATGGAGTTCGGCCAAGGGGGAGAGGATGAGCTAGAGAGAGAGAGAAAGTGTCACAAATTTGGGTAAAAAGATGAAGATGATGAATAACATTAAAGATAATAGGTTAGGATAATTATTGGTAGATATTTTGGTCTTGAAAGTCAAAAAGACTAGTCAAAATCGGCCATGGGATAAATTGACCAAAATGCCCGTTGGCCAAAGTGAAAAATTGGATATTTTCCAAGGGTAAATGAGTCTTTTCCCATATCCAGTCCAAATTTTATTTTTTCGAACCTTTTGGGGCGAACCGCAAAGTAATTGTACTCCGGATAAGGAAACGTCCAAAATTTTATTATTGGAACCCCCGAAGGTTCGACGTCAAATTCCGAAGCTTGATTTGCGATCAATCTCGATCAATTGAAATTTCAGCGTATCTCAAACTAACGGGCAGCTTTTAGGAGTTACGCGTATCGACCCGTGATTAATATCACGTTTAAGAATTACTCGAGTCCCGGCGACTTTGGTTGTCATTTAATTGCGAGGGTCAATCACTAGTCCCGATGGACACGATCATTAGAAATAATTCAAGGACGTTTGGAACCCATACGAGGTCAAATGGAATCACTCGTGATCCAAGCGTAGGGTATTATCCAAATCGTTCCTTAATCATTCTAGGATCGGCCTATATTGGTCCAAAATATTCCCTCGACAATTTTCATTGCCAAAGAGTCAATCCAGGATCAAGTTCTTAGGTCCACGTACTTGAATTTCCTAGCTAGCCATTCCCATTTGGTTAGTCTTCCAAGAGGGATCAATTTCGAGTGAGAATTTGCTGAAATACATCAATGAGACCTTTCATTTATTCAAAACTTCGAAAAAGGGTCGAAATACAGGATGTCACAAAAGTAGTCATGTATTTACTTCTAAAGTCATTCGGATGGAGTATGATACTGTCTCTCGCAAACTTATCTTCTACAGATTCATATGACGTGTCGCAAGGACTTTATTGAAGCTCGAGTTATTGCTCAAAGTCTGTTTAGATTAAAAAAATCTCTACTTCGAGTATTGCTTCGAATGTTGTTCGATTCTGTAATATTTTCCAGACATATTTTGAATACCCACATATGGCTGGTTTTCGATAATAGCGGTATCTTTTATGCAAGTTTGTGATACTTGATTAACAAGACAATTCTTCAATTAGATCGGAGAATATCTATGATTGGATATTACCTTCCAAGAATAATTTTTATAGTTTATTTGTTTTTACTCAACTTTTGAAAACCGAAGATTTAGTTCTATGGGAGACTCGAATTGGAAGAGTTCGAGACTCTACTCCAATCGCTACCATATCTTCTCGAGATACAATCTCGTTCAATCACGATTGATGACGTCTAGTCAATGATTGAAGAGCGATCCCTTGAAGGACTCGCCCAACAGCTAGTTTGGAAGCAAAGGAATATAAAAGAAGATTTCGGTGATCGATAAAGAGAGAGGAAGAGAACATACAATTTCAAAAATCTTGAGTATTTTCAAATTCACATTCTTGTTTCAAAGAATTCAAATTTCTTTCTTTGTGAGGTTTTGTAAGAGCGACCGAGAGTATTATCTCTTGTAACCTCCATTGAATTCATTCTAGTGGAATCCAGCCAATCGACTATCACTGTGGGAAAGTGAACGTAAACTTGACAGGCCGAACCAAGATAAACATTGTGTGCAATCTTTTCTTCCCCGAACTCTCCTTGTATTGTTTAAATTATTTGCACGTGTTCTTACCGATTCTGTTCAGTAGTGTCTTGAAACTGTTTTATTTCCACATTAAGTTTCAATTGTTGCGTAATCACGTATTCACACCCTCTAGGCAAAATTGCTAGTTACAACTTTAAACTGTTATCTTTTATAAAGGTAAGTATTTTTAAAAGTCGATGAATAATTTTACTGTCTGAATGCTCGTTTGAATGCTATAGGTTAGTAGGAGCCCCTAAAAAGCTACGTACCATTAGGCATCGTGCTTGCCGTTTGTTTTACATGCACTTGTGTTACTTTTATTTCAGTCTTTCGACTACACCCTATGATATAAGTTAACAGATTAAAACAAAATAACGCGATTTAGTAGGAGAATTAAAGACGGTCCCTCACAAATTGGTATTAGAGCAGGAGGATGGAGGATTGTGCTTTATATTGTGGTATCAAAGCAGGAGGATCGAGAGCCGGTCCTCATATAGGGTGCCCTTTTTCACAGCTTACAATGCAAGCTTTCGATAGCGAACAACAGTAGCTTCTTGCGGGCTGCAACAATCCTAGCAAGCTTCCATGACGTCCGGCTTTGTTTCCATCATATTTTCCATTATTTATGGCACCTCTGCCATTCCTCACCGCTACACCCAACAGCTCTGGTGAGACATCCAATCTCGCGAGTTCAACAGCCATCGCTCTACCTTCATCACCTGCGATCATTATTCATCAGCGCCTGTAATCTTCTAGACGTGATTACATGAGCCCACACGATAAAAGAACATATATCTAAGATAGGACAGTTGTTTTAGACTTTCCTGTCACTTGTGACAGTTTCAGAAACGTCCTTTTCTAATGATGTAATAAACATTCCAAATAAGATCTTGACCGCCCAAAATTCGGGAAATTATTAAAACAAGTTCCAATTTAGTCTTAATTTTTTTAATTTAATCAATTTAATTCTAAATCTTTCGTCAATTTTCCAATTGAATCCTTCATATCAAATAAAATGGCTGACATGGATGTCCGTAGTTCTACGTGGCATAGCCGGCTTCAACATGGATAATTTTTGTAATTCAATATTATTTTTCTTCTTTTTCTTTTATTTTTTTTCCTTGTGTTGGCAAGAGTTACTGGCGTCGCCTGGCTCGTGGACCGGATGGCCCTAGGTGAAAACCACACATAGATTATCAGTAAGGTGCTCCCAGTTGTTTTAATGAAGGAAGAGCTTGAACCCTGGGATCACCCTTATACTTACTGGCGGTATAGGTTGTACACGCGCTACGCTCAGCGATTCATCCTCTTCATTCTTTTCCATTATCGTCATCATATTCGTGGTATCTTTGTCTTTGAAAAGGACAAGATAATCTCTCTTGAAACTGACATCATGGCGATTTCCCCGTATATGATTTTTGCATATGATTGCTTGGCCAATTCTTCAATGTACCATGGCTGTCAAAATTAAATGTCATTCGTAGAGCTCATCGTCTTTCAATCTCAATAACTAGATTTTCACCCTTTTTCTATCTTAAAGAAAATGACACAAATAATCCCTAAGTTTTGGCCTAATATGCATTATCATTGGATTTTTAACTCGTTCAATGTAGTCTGAATTATTCCTAAATGTTGAATCCTGTCACTAGTATTCAATTTGTTCAATTTAGCACCTCAACTTTACATAGCAAAGTCAAAATAGTTTTTGGTGCCATTCATAAGTTTTCATAATAACCGCATATGTTTGTCGTTGTTGGTTGAAAAGCACGCTATATCTAGTAAAACGAAAGACTGTAAATTTTGTCTACTCTCTACACAATTCTTTTATGTTCTTTTTCAGCACACTTCAAGTGACAATATTTGTGTACCTTTGGTATCAAAATTTTTCTGGATTACTTAACTACCAATTTTTTGAAGAAAGGTATTTCGGTGCCCACTTCGGTGAACCTGGTCGCAAATCATACATGGTAATTTTTTATTCATTAACTAATCCTACGTGGCTCGCCGAAGATCCTAGTCGCTTTTGTCACAACCGGAACCCTGCGCGCCCGTCGACATCCCACTTGGCTATATTATCGTACGGTTCTCCAAGATCCAAAGGTCAACAAATTTAACAAGGATGTCACAACTCGAACCCTGCGAGCACTGTCGATAACCCACCTGGCTATATTATCGTATAGTTCTTCAAGATCCAAAGGCCAACAAATTTACGCGGAAGCAAAAACAAATTCCCGTACGAGAAAACAATGACGATACGATAACTTGGGACGGTAAAAACAAACTTATATAGATATATACATAATTGTAACAACTGTTCAAACTTAAGGTTTTGGAGGCCACTTTGTCAAGCTCGTGACCACTACAACAAAAAGATTACGTGGTCGAAGCCTACTATACTTCCAAAAGGGAAAACCCTCAACAAAAGTCAAGAGGCCACTACCCAACGCCCCATCCTCACTATCATTAGACGAAGTTTCTAGCTCCTCCTCCTCGGTCTCGGATGGCAGCTCCACATCTAATGGCTCTACGATCTCTACGTCCTCCTCGGGCTCCAAAATCTCCGAGTCCGGCTGCGAGTCTTCAAGGCCGGATCCTGGACTCGTTACCACGCTATCGGGAGGGGTAGCCTGAGTGGGGTCCCATTCCCCAACTCCGTTATAGAGGATATCAAAGTCCCTCGGTGACCTACCAAAGCATATCCCTATGTCTATACGTCCATGCCGGTACGTGTGGGGCTTCCAAAAATTTTCTCCTACATCTACCCGGATGGTAGTAGCGTGTCCGAAATAAACCTTATCCTCACCCACGGGATACTCGGTAATCACGGTTTCCATGTCCCTCGGTATCTCGAACCGCTGCGGTGGATCATTCATTGTTGAGGCGGAGGGTCCGAAAAAGATAACCAATGACGGGGTGAGAATAAATCTCGATAAGATAGTCCCTAATCCTAGGTTAGGGCTCTAGTGCCACTAGACACATCCTAGGTGAGCAATTCTCAACAATTCCTCTTTCATTTAATAATTTAACAAATAAATTCTAGAATATTTCATTATTTCTCCCAAAATTGCCACACCTTTACAAAAATTCTACGTTATTCCCATATCGACGTTCCATGCCTCAGGCCCGTAAATAAATATTCCATGTTGCTCCAAAGCCCGCGTTTAACGCAGGCTATCATAAAATATTCAACGTTGCTCCAAAGCCCGCGTTTAACGCATCAGGCTATCATAAAATATTCAACGTTGCTCCAAAGCCCGCGTTTAACGCATCGGCTATCATATAAATGGATAGACCCGCGTAATAACGCCTCGGACCATTATATAGTCCGGATCCGCGTAATAACGCCTCAGGTTAATATCCCACGTTTAACGCCTCGGGATAAAATATGGTCTTATAAAATACGAACCCCACGTAATCACGCTTCAGGGTAAAATTTCACAATTCCTCTCAATTATTCCCCTTAAGACCATATAACCACAATAATTCCTCGATCGCTCGTACAATACCACACGATCACATAAATCCTTCCGATCGATTATTCTTCACCATACGATCTCGCTAAACTTCCCGATTAGCAGATTAAGAGCACACGATCTTCCCAATTTTCTCCAATAAAAGATCGGTACCATGCGATCTTTCTAATTTTCCTCAACTGCTCAATCGAGATCACTCGATTTAAATATACTGCATAAGTACTCGATGGGAACCACGTGATTCACTCACGTTAGAGAATTAATAAATCGGGACCTCCCGATTAAATCGCACTAAGCCAAGGGCCATTCGGGCCACACACTTAATTTATGCTACCGCAAAAATTAATCTACGCCACACAAAATTAATTTTACTAACGTAGCAATTAATAAACGCCGTACGATCGAATTAGACTAACATACAATTAATACGTACCGTACAATTATATTGTACTAACGTGGCATTTAATATGTACTATACAATTATACTATACTAACGCACAATAAATCTCCACCACACAATGTCTACAATATAGCAGGATTTAATCTCGGCCGTCGATTAATCTTCCTAAGCAAGATTAAACGTGGGCCATTCGATTAAAGCAAGAAAAGCTAGATTAAATCCTAGCCATCCATTATTAATCATGAAAAATCACTATTCAAGCAAGAACACAATTTTCTCTCTCCTCCAATCTTCATTTTCGGCCAACCCATGTTCAAACACAAATCCAACCAATTTTTTCACCAAATCAACTCAACCTAATGTCCATTAACAACCTAGATACCTAATCTAAGGTTAGGAACCAACTTACCATAATTCTAGCAAGTTTTCCGATGAGAAGTTAAGAGAAGTTTTTGACCCCAACCGGCGGCTCCCGCGACTCCTCTCAATCGGCTTCAACCCAAGTTGTTCCGGCGGTTCAAGGGGGGTTCACGATGGAGAATTGAGCTCCGGCGATTCAAGGCGACACCGGGGAAGCTTGAAAAAATTTTCGGTGAGGGAGAGAGAGACCTATGGAGTTCGGCTAAGGGGGGTGAATAAGGTAGAGAGAGAAAGTTGTTTGCAATAATGAAGAAGAAGCCCCAAATTTCAGCGTACCTTTGGATGAGGAAACGTCCAAAATTTAATTATTGAAACCCCCGAAGGTCCGACGTCAAATTCGAAGCTCGATTCGCGATCAATCTCGATCAATTAAAATTTCAGCGTATCTTAAACTAACGGGCGGCTTTTAGGAGTTACGCATATCAACCCGTGATTAATATCATGTTTAAGAATTTCTTGAGCCATGGCGACTTTGGTTGTCATTCAATTGCGAGGGTCAATCAATAGTCCCGATGGACACGATCGTTAGAAAATAATTTAGAGACGTTCGGAACCCATACGAGGTCAAACGGAGTCATCCGTGATCCAAGCGTAAGGTATTACCCAAATCGTTCCTTAACCATTCTAGGATTGACCTATATTGGTCCAAAATATTCCTCGACAACTTTCATGGCCAAAGAGTCGGTCCATGATCAAGTTCTTAGGTCCACATACTTGATTTTCCTAGCTAGCCATTCCCATTTGGTTAGTGCATTCAAGATAGACCATTTCAGTGAGACTTAGCTGAAATACATTAATGAGACCTTTCATTTATTCAAAACTTCAAAAAGGGTCGAAATACGAGTGTCACAATTCTTCCCCTCTTACAAAAATTTCCTCGAAATTTACAACAAACTTAACTATTCACACTAGCCTCTCCACGTAAGATACCCTTTCATCTACTTCCACAACTTCATGATCCAGCACATGGGTTGGGTTCGCCTCGTACTTCCTCAACTTGAATACGTGGAAGACATTAGGAATTTGGGACAAGTTCGGCGGCAAGGCGAGTCGATAAGCCAAGGTGCTAATCCGTTCGAAGATTTCAAATAGGCCTACGTATCTCGGACTCAATTTTCCTTTCTTTCCAAATCGAGATAAGCCTCCCATTGGCGACACTTTCAAGAAAACATGGTCTCCCACCGGAATTCCAAAGGTCTACGTTGTCTGTCCACATAACTCTTTTGACGACTCTATGCAGTTTTTAGCCTTTCTCTAATCACTTTCATTGCCTCTATGATTGCTGAACTAGCTCGGTCCTATTATACTTCTCTCGCCAACTTCATCCCAACATACCGGAGTTACGCAAGCTCTGCATACAACGCCTCAAATGGTGCCATTCGATACTTCTTGGAAGCTATTGTTATAGGCAAACTCCACTAGATGTAGCTATTCTTCCCAACCCCCTTTAAAATCTATCACACATGCCGAGTATGTCCTCAAGTGTCCGTATTGTCCTCTCCAACGTCTGTTTGTGCGGGGGATGATATGCGGTGCTATCTTGCAATTGGGTTCCCATTGCATTCGAAGACTTTTTCATAAAGTTGCGGTGAACTTAGGGTCTCTGTCCCAACGTAATTGTTACTGGAACTCCATGCGACCGAACTATCCGGCGTATATACAATTCAGCGTACTTTTCCATTGTGAAGTCCTTTCGCACTGCCGAAAATGTGCAAACTTCGTCAATCTGTCGATGACTACTCAAATCGAATCATGTCCTCTCTGGCTCCTCGATAGTGCCATAACGAAATCCATGGTCACATGCTCCCATTTCCACTCGGGAATCTCTAGCGGCGAAGTAATCCTCCAGGCTTGCAATGTTGTGCCTTTACTTGTTGGCATGTCAAACATTTAGCTACATGCTTAGCCATGTCGACTTTCATTCCATTCCACCAGTAATGCTCACGCAGTTATGATACATCTTGGTGCTACTTGGATGCACACTATAGCTACTTCGATGAGCTTCGACAAAATCTGCTCCTTAAGCTCTTCATCATTAGGGACACATGACGTCCACGAAACTTCAAGATTTCATCCTCGGCCACTTGGAATTCAGGTTTCCTTTTGGTTGCATCAATCTCTAAAATTTTCTGGATGTCCGGATCCACCAACCGCAACGCCTTAATTTTTATCTGGATCTACGACTCAATTCTTAAAGTTGCCGCACACTTGAGAGGTTGCAAACCTCAAACTTAAACACCTGAATCCCTCAACTCTTCAAGTAAAGTCCACTCTTTCACCATCAAGTGCACCATGCTCGATTTCCGACTAAGAGCATCCGCTACTTTATTAGCCTTCCCAAGGTGATATAAAATATCACAATCGTAGTCCTTCAAAGAATTCCATCCAACGAGCTGCCTCATATTCAGCTTTTACGGGAGAATAAATACTTGGGACTACGATGGTCCGTATAAATCTGAAATTTTTCTCCCCATAAATAATGCCTCCAAATCTTCAATGCAAAAACAATCGCCGCAAGCTCCGGATCATGCGTTGGGTAGTTCAATTCATGAGGCTTCAACTTGTCACGACGCATATGCAACGACCACTGCCATGTTGTATTAATACGCATCCCAGTCTTTTTAGCGAAGCATCGCTATATATTTCAAATCCTCCAGGACCGAGATGGTATCGTCGAAGCGGTGCTTGTCGTCAATCTATGCTTCGATTTTTGGAAACTCCTCTCACACTTATCTGTCCATTCAAAGCGAGTTTCCTTCTTCGTCACTGCGTCAACGGAATAGCTATCGAAGAGAACTTCTCTACAAATCGTCGATAATATCCCGCTAGACCCAGAAAAACTCCAAACCTCCGTGGATGATATCGGTCTTGACCAATTCACGACGGTCTCAATCTTCGCGGGTCAACCGAGATTCCATTCCCGGAGACGATATGTCCAAGAAATGCTACTGATTGAGCCAAAACTCACATTTACTAAACTTAGCATAGAGAGCATGTTCTCTCAAAGTCCGTAGAAACGATTACTTAAATGGTGTTCATGCTCCTCCGGACTCTTTGAATATACCAAGATATCATCGATAAACACGGTGACAAACCGGTCCAGAAATTCTCCGAACACTCGATGCATCATATCCATAAAAGCAGCTAGGGCATTCGTCAATCCAAACGGCATAACCGTAAACTCATAATACCCATATCCGGTACGGAATGCGGTCTTCGGTATGTCCTCCTTCTTAATCCTCAACTGATGGTAGCCCATCCTTAAGTCAATCTTAGAAAATACTGCAACCCCTTGCATTTGATTGAACAAGTCATCTATCCTTGGCAACGGATACTTGTTCTTGATGGTTACTTGATTCAATTGCCGATAGTCAATGCATAACCGCAATGACCCATCCTTTTTGCTCACAAATAGCACCGGCGCTCCCCACGACGATGCACCGGGGCGGATAAATCCTTTATCCAGCAACTCTTGCATTTGAACCTTCAATTCCTTCAATTCCGAGAGGGACATTCCGTAGAGAGCCTTGGAGATCGGTTCTGTCCCCGGTGCTAACTCAATCACGAACTCTACTTCTCTTTCGGTGGTAATCCCGGCAATTCTTAGGTAAGACATCGAGATAATCGCGCACCACGGCTATATCCTCTAGCCCCGGTCCTTCAATCGATGAATCTACTACTACAACCAGATATCCTTGCATTCTTCATTTAACAGCTTAGTCACTTTCAGTGACGAGATTAGGGAATCGAGATTCCTCCTCGACTTCCCACAAATTCATATTTAGGATGACTAATCGGATTAAATTGGATCATCCTCGCTACCACAATCAAAAATAGCTTTTTGCTTTCCGAGTCAATCCATTCCAATTATCAAGTCATAATCATGCATAGTCAAAACTGCCAGGTCTATTAATTCTTCTCTACCACCAATGACTTTCTTACTTCCCGAACACCCTAATGTAACCAATACTTTATCCTTTAAGGGTGTAGTTACGTGCAAGCATTACTTCTAGCAGTTTTAACTCAATCCCAACTTAATTCCACAAACCGTGCGAGACACAAAAGAGTGCGACGCTCCGGAATCAAATAAAGCATATGTAGTATGATCACATAAGGAGAACGTACCTATAATCACGCCTCGGCGCATTCTTCGCCTCATTGCGCGCCACCGCATACACTCTTCCTTGCGCTGGCGGTCTGATCCGATTATTGTCGCGGAGCCGCTTCAATCCGAGGTCTTGCCTGGGGTCTTTGGGACCGAAAACAAGGCCTTGGGGCTTGCTCGGGCAATTCCTTATCCGATGATCAAACTTGCCACATCCGAAACACACTTTCGTCCTTACGGGCAAGGCCCATTCCTATGTCTCCTTTCGTAGAGTCGATAATTCCGATTGGACTGATATACCGATTTCCTAATATTTCTTGACCCGGGAGGGACGAAGCGTCGGTTTCCCATCATTGGCCTCTTGCCAAATCGGCGGTTGTCCCTAAGCGGCATAAATCACGATCCAGATGCGGCAGCCCTCTCTTTCATGTCCCGCTCGACCATCGGACCCCGCTCATAAAGCTCATCATAATCCGTTTGGTTCGGTAGGATCAACCGACTACGTAGCTCCGACCTCAATCCGTCCCGGAACCTTCTCGCTCTGTCCGGAGGGATTCTCCACCATTCTCGGTGCATACTTTGACAATCTCGAGAATTCAGCCTCATACTTGATCAATTGTCATCGATTCTAGCGGAGCGGCTGAAATTCTAATATTTTCTGCTCTTGAGTAGTTTCGGAGAAGTACTTCCCATTGAAGACTTCAGCGAAGACGGTCCAGTTTGGAACCGTACCCTCGGGAAAAACTCTTCCCTTGGTGGCCTTCCACCAATCATTGGCGATGTCACCGCAACTTATACACTTTGCTAGAGTCACTTTCTCCTCCTCAGTGCAACCCAAAACCTCAAACGCGTTCTCTAGATCTTCTATCTAATGAGATGCAACTTCAGGATCACCCTTTCCAAAGAAATTTCGCCGGTTTCAATTTCAAAAACTGCTCTACTAGCTGATGCATTTGTCTATTTCCATTATCATTTCCTTGGTTGACATTTATCCCATGAGCAATAGCGTGTGAGAGATGAATGACGGCTTTCGGCGGCTTGGGCAATAGTGGCAGCTCGTTCTTGAGTCTGCTACCCATCGATTTCCAATCTCCTCTAGAGCCCTAAGGACTCCATCTACTCTTGGATCATCCCTAACTGTTGTTCTAGAGCTAGATGCTCCTCGAGAACCTCCTCTAGAACTTCCTCTAGGACCTCCTCTGGAACCTCTACCTCTCTTGTCCATTTCCATTAACTTTCACAACACTCGAATCAAAATAATTCCACCAAGGAATTAGAGACCTAAGCCACCTACTCGAGTCTAGAAGTTTCACACTGCTTAATACAACAATTAGCATAAAGCTAACAATCGTTTTTGGTAGAATGATTTAACATACAACATCAAACAATCGATCTGAAACCAATCAATCATGCAAATCACAGGCGCACGTTCAAATGCCCTGTATAACGCGTTTAACTCGCGTAAACACCTAGGATCTCTCTGTCTAACCATCCCAAAGTCATCGCTCCTTATCACTCCATATCTCATCCAAACTTGGATCGAGCTAACCTTAGTCGATACCACTTAAACGGGGATGTCACAACTCGAACCCTACGGGCCCGTCGATATTCCACCTAGCCATATTATCGTACGGTTCTCCAGGATCCAAAGGCCAACAAATTTATGAGGAAGCAAAAACAAATCACCGTACGTAAAACAACGATGATACGATAACTTGGGAGGGTAAAAAAAACTTATGAACATATATACATAATTGTTACAACTATTCAAACTTAAGGCTTCGGAGGCCATTGTGCAAGCCTATGACCACTACAACAAAAAGATTACGTGGTCGAAGCCTATTATACTTCCAAAAGGGAAAACCCTAAACAAAAGTCAAGAGGCTACTAACCTAGGCCCCATCCTTAGTATCATCGACGAAGTCTCGAGCTCCTCCTCCTCCTCGGTCTCGGAAGGCGGCTCCATATCTTATGGCTCTATGATCTCTACGTTCTCCTCGGGCTCCAAAATCTTCGGGTCCGGCTGCGGGTCTTCGGGGCCGGTATCTGGACTCCTTACCACGCCATTAGCGGGGGCGGCCTAAGTGGGGTCCCATTCCCCAACTCCGTCATAGGGGATATTAAAGCCCATCGCCGGACCTACCAGCGCATCCCCATGTATGCGTACGTCCATGCCGTACATATGGGGCTTCCAAATTTTTCTCCTACATTTGCTTAGATGGTAGTAGTGTGTCTAAAATAAATCTTATCCTCACCAACGGGATACTTGGGTAATCACGATTTCCATGTCCCTCGGTATCCCGAACCAATGCGGTGGATCATTCATTGTTGAGGCGGAGGGTCCAAAAAAGATAACCCACAACGGGGTGAGAATAAATCTCGATAAGATAGTCCATAATCCTAGGTTAGGGGCGCTAGTGCCTCCGGACACGTCCTAGGTGAGCAATTCTCAACAATTCCTCTTTCATTTAATAATTCAACAAATAAATTCCAGAATATTTCATTCTTTCTCCCAAAATTGCCACACCTTTACAAAAATTCTACGTTACTCTCATATCGACGTTCCACGCCTCGGGCTGTAAATAAATATTCCACGTTGCTCCAAAGCCCGCGTTTAACGCATCGGCTATCATATAAATGGACGACCCGCGTAATAACGCCTCGGGCCATTATATAGTGCGGACCCGCGTAATAACGCCTCGAGTCACTATAACTCGCGTAATAACGCCTCAAGTTAATATCCCGCGTTTAACGCCTCGGGATAAAATATGGTCTTATAAAAATACGAACCCCGCGTAATCACGCTTCAGGGTAAAATTTCACACTTCCTCTCAATTATTCCCCTTAAGACCATATAACCACAATAATTCCTCAATCGCTCGTACGATACCACACAATCACATAAATCCTTCCGATCGATTATTCTTCACCATGCGATCTTGCTAAACTTTCCGATTAGCGGATCAAGACCACACGATTTTCCCAATTTTCTCCAATAAAAGATCGATACCGTGCGATCTTTCTAATTTTCCTCAATCGGTCAATCGAGACAACTCGATTTAAATATACTGCATAAGTACTCGATGGGAACCACGTGATTCACTCACGTTAGAGAATTAATAAATCGGGACCACCCGATTAAATCGCACCGAGCCAATGGCCATTCGGGCCACACACTTAATTTATGCTACCGCAAAAATTAATCTACGCCACACAAAATTAATTCTACTAATGTAGCAATTAATAACTGTCGTACGATGAGAATTAGACTAACGTACAATTAATACATACCGTACAATTATGCTTGTACTAACGTGGCATTTAATACGTACTATACAATTATACTATACTTACGTACAATAAATCTCCACCACACAATATGTCTACAATATAGCAGGATTTAATCTCGGCCGTCGGATTATTCTTCCTAAGCAAGATTCAACGTGGGCCGTTCGATTAAAGTAAGAAAAGCTAGATTAAATCCTAGCCATCCATTATTAATCATGAAAAATCACTATTCAAGCAAGAACACAATTTTCTCTCTCCTCCAATCTTCATTTTCGGCCAACCCATATTCAAACACAAATCCAACCAATTTTTCCACCAAATCAACTCAACCTAATGTCCATTAACAACCTAGATACCTAATCTAAGGTTAGGAACCAACTTAGCACAATTCTAGCAAGTTTTTCGGCGAGAAGTCGAGAGAATTTTTTTACCCCAACCGGCCGCTCCGGCGACTCCTCTCAATCGACTTCAACCCAAGTTATTCCGGCGGTTCAAGGCGGTTCACAGTGGAGAATTGAGCTCCGGCAATTCAAGGCGACACCGGGGAAGCTTGGAAAAATTTTCGGTGAGGGAGAGAGAGAGCTATGGAGTTCGGCCAAGGGGGTGAGTGAGGTAGAGAGAGAAAGTTGTTTGCAATAATGAAGAAGAAGCCCCAAAAATTCATTGATAAATGGTTAGGATAATATTAGGGCTAGATATTTTTTGGTGTCTTGAATGTAAGATGGGCAAAAGGTAATTTTCCCCACAAAGACTAGTCAAATTTCCGCCAAGAGGAGTATTGATCGAAATGCCCTTGAGCCAAAGTGAAAAATTGGGTATTCTCCAAGAGTAAATGGGTCATTTCCCATTTCCAATCAAATTTTATTTTTCCCGAACCCTTTGGGCCGAACCGCAAATAATTTGTAAACTGGATGAGGAAACGTTGAAAATTTAATTATTGAAACCCTAAAGGTCCGACGTCAAATTCCGAAGGCTCGATTCGCGATCAATCTCGATCGCTGAAATTTTATCGTATCTCAAACTAACATGCGGCTTTTAGGAGTTATGTGTATCAACCCATGATTAATATCACGTTTAAGAATTTCTTGAGCCATGGCGACTTTGGTTGTCATTCAATTGCGAGGGTCAATCACTAGTCCCGATGGACACGATCGTTAGAAAATAATTTAGGGACGTTCGGAACCCATACGAGGTCAAACGGAATCACCCGTGATCTAAGCGTAGTGTATTACCCAAATCGTTCCTTAACCATTCTAGGATCGGCCTATATTGGTCCAAAATATTCCCTCGACAATTTTCATGACCAAAAAGTTAGTCCATGATCAAGTTCTTAGGTCCACGTACTTGATTTTCCTAACTAGCTATTCACATTTGGTTAGTCTGCTCAAGATGGACTATTTTTGAGTGAGACTTAGCTGAAATATATTAAGGAGACCTTTCATTTATGCAAAGCTTCGAAAAATGGTCGAAATACGGGATGTCAGCAACTTCTTGAGCACAAATGACGTTATTTAGCCAATTCCGTGCAAGTGACTTTCGACTATAAGTTGTAAATTATGATCGCTTAAGGGTCAAGTTTTTCTGAAAGTGATCATTTAAGTATCATAAGTTGTAAAATGCGATCACATAAGTGCTAAAGTTTCGACATCCCACCACGTCAATCGAGCGACATTGTTCTCTTTGCACATATGAAATTGATTTTTTATTTTAAAAGCCATGTCACTAAATTGTTTGAAATAAAAATGCCCTATCACCAAATTGTTTTTTCTTCGATTTGGTATGTAAGTGGGCCAGCAAAAAATTTGGCATCAAAGTTAGCGCTATATGTAAATATTATCACTTGAGGTGTCTTGCCGTTTTTTTTTTTTTTATGTTTCAAAACTCCACATGATTCTTTTCATTTAGCTAGATATGACCCCCACCCTCTTCTAGTCCATTCTTGTGATGATTTCCAAGATTTTGTGATTTCTATTAAATGATTTCCTGTCTTTTGTTGTTTCATTTACACCCCCACCCTCTTCTAGTTCATTCTTGTGATGAGCATGTTTTGAGATGTCTTGAGGACCTCTTCACTAGCCGATTTAAGTGCTTTTTTCATGGCTTCAAGCAATATTGTATATCTTCTTTGTCTCTGCTATAGTGCTATGGCTATGTTTGAAAAGGCCTTTGGGGAAAGTCTTTGGGAAAATGCAAATGCCATTAGTCTAAAGGTATTTGGTGTAATGCAAAACCTGTTTGGTAAATTGTAACTAAAAAGTGCCTTGGCAAGAAAGTCCGAGAAAATACTGTTTAGCAAACATATATTTGGAAAGTCATTTAATGTGACCTATTTAGATTTTTTTATTTTAATTTGTTTAAAATTGGAAAAAGAAAACAATGATTGTCATGTTTATATGTTTCCATTGAGAATAATGTAAAAGAGACATACCAACAAATTTACAAATGAAAAAATTATATCATAGTGCACTTCTTTGCAATTAAAAAGAGAGTACTTTCATTATAATAAATATAGTCACATATACATCGATACAAGATCTACGTTATCATTGAAAATTACAAGCATCCTTAAATGTTTACTAAAATCCTAGCTATTCGATCATGTAAACATTCCATGTTGGAAGATAAATTTTCGTTTGAAGCACTAGTCCCCTTATTTAGATTATTACGGTTAATTGAATATTCATAATCAAGATCCAAATCATCTCTTGCAAAATGTGTATCATTGACGGCGTTTCTCCGTATATAATTGTGCAAAGTCATTGCTGCTTATCACAATTTTCACTTATTTTTCAAACGGGTAACTTGGCATTTGCTTTAGAATCTTTCACTTCTTTTTTAACACACTAAAGGATTACCCAATTTCTGATCGCAGTGAGAAATGAGCACGGTTGAATACCTCCCGATAACCTATAGATGTGTGACCTTGTCGAAATTCGGCAAATAATATCTAACTTGTCACGTCCCGAACCCTACAAGCGCGTCGGCATCTCACCCGGCCACATCTAAGTACAGTTCTCCAGGATCCAATGGTCAACGAAATTCAAATTAAACATGGATGATAGACACATGCGGAAGCGAAAAGAAATCTCCGTACAAAATAAATATAACAATACAATGACTTGGGACACTAAAAGGAAAACTTATATACATATTCACATATTCTTTACAACAACCAAACTTAAGGCTTTCGAGGCCAACTATACAAGCTTAAGACCACCTATAACAAAAAAGATCCAAAGTGGTCGAAGCCTAGCTCCCCCTCTAGAAAGGTATCCTCAAAAAGTCGAAGGGCAATTATCCTAAGCCCCGTCTTCGCTATCCTCCGAAGACGTCCCTAGCTCCTCCTCCTCGTCGCCTCGGAAGGCAACTCTACATCCGACGGCTCCACTACCTCTACGTCCTCCTCGGGCTCCAACATCTCCCGTGTCTCGATCATGGACTTCGGGGCCGGTATCTAGAGCTCGTCACCATGCCATCAAGAGGGTAGTAGTCCGAGTGGGGTCCCATTCCCCAACTCCATCATAGGGAATATCAAAACCCTTCAATGATCCTACCAAAGATATCCCCATGGCGATACGTCCACGCCAAATAAGTATAGGGCTTCCAGAAATGTTCTCCTACATCTACCTAGATAGTTGTGGCATGCCTATAATACACTTTGTCTTCCCCCCACCGGATACTCCGTAATTACAATCTCCATATCCCGGGGAATCCCGAATCTCTATGGTGGCTCATTCATTATCGAGGCGGAGGGTCCGAAAAAGGGTAACCCACGACAGGTGAGAATAAATCTCAATAAGAAAATCCATAATCCTACATAGGGGCATTAGTGCCTCTGGACACCTCCTAGGTGAGTAGTTCTCAATGACTTCTCACTCAACCAAAAAGAACACATGAAATAATTTCGAGAAATAAATGTCATTCTTTCTTCCAACTCACTACGCCTTCAATAAGGCCACGTTACTCAAAAGCCCGCGTTTAACACATCAAGCTACAATATATATATGGACAGGACCCGCGTAATAACGCCTCAAGCCATTGTACTAGTCCGGACCCGCGTAATAACGTCTCGAGGTCAATATAACCCGTAATAATGCCTTAGGTTAGTATCCCGCGTTTAACGCCTCGAGGATAAAATAATAAACGAGCCCCACGTCATAACGCTTCAGGGAAAAATGTGGTCTTATAAATACAAATCCCGTGTAATAACGCTTCAGGGTAAATTTCCACACTCACGCTCAATTATTCCTCATAAAGACCATATAATAATAATAATTCATCGATCGCTCGACTAATACCACATGATCGAATAAAAACCTCTCGATCAATCAATCCAAACCACACGATCTTGCTAAACTTCCCGATTAGCGGATCAAGACCACACAATGTCACTAATTTTCTCTAATAAAAGATCCGGACCACGCGATCTTTCTAAATTTTCCTATTTCTCTCAATCGAGACCACTTGATCTAATTATACTAAAGAAATATTCAATCGGTACCACGTGATTCACTCACGTTGAATAATTAATTAATCAGGACCACCCGATTAAATCACAATAAGGCTATAGGCCAATCCGGACCACACGATTAATTTATGCTAATGTAATAATTAATTTTCATCACACGATCAATTTATACTAACATGGCAATTATTATGAACCGTATGATTAAAATTATGCTAACATGAAATTATTATGTACCGTACGATTATTCTAAATAGAGAAACTTTTAATCTTGGTCGTACGATTAATTCACATAAAGCAAGATCTCATCTAGGCCGCACGATTAAAGTATCATAAAATAAGATTCAATCATAGCTATACGATCAATTTTTATAAAGCAACTTTCAATCTAGGCCATCCAATTCTACTCATGAAAAAAATTCACCTCAAGACCACAAAACTCTCTCTCTCCTCTCCATTTTCGGCCAAGCACCATTCAAGACCCAATTCACCAAATTTTTCACCAAAACTACTCAATTCTAAATCCTTTAGCATCCTAACTACCTAATCAAGGTTTAGGAACTAGCTTACCTTAAAAATGAAGCAAAACCTATGGTGAAATTGTTGAGAAAATTTTGATTCCAGTGCGGCGGCTCCGGTGGTCCCTCTCACCTGGGATTGATTCACGGCGGTCCGGCGACTCCGGATAGCTCACCGCGGCGGCTATGCTTCGGGGATGGCTGGTGGTTCAAGGCTTGGCCGGTGGTGGTTCGGTGGTGGTGGTAGCGGTGAGTATGGTGGTTCGCTCAAGTGAGGTAGAGAGAGAGAAGTGAGAGGAAATTTTGCTAATAATGAAGAAGAAGATGAAGTAATTGATTATAATAGGTTAGGATTTTTTTTTTTGGGGTAGATATTTGTCTTGAATTATTGGTCTTGCTATTGAAGAGAGAGAAATTTGTGGGGTCCACCAATAATTCACTCAATTTTGCTCTTGAAATTGAAAGAAGGATATTTTGGTAATTTGCTTCACCAAGTTGACTAGTCAATTTCGCCACTAGGGGGTATTTGATCAAAATGCCCCTTCATCAAATGGCTAGATGTGTATTTTCCAAGGGTAAATATGTGACATTCCGAATTTCGACCCTCTTCAAGGCTAATGATAGAATGGGTTCTCAAACTAGGGAAAATAGAAATGAAGAATTCCAATTGTGGTCTTGAATCGGACGTCGTCTCATCGATAGTAGTTTGATTGGGAAAAATCAAAATTTTTGGACGACAATCGTAAAATGATCATTTTACCTCTCAAGCATTAACCTTACCTTAAGTAGTCTAAAGGGAATTTTGGTCTTTTTGTCCCCTTAGGCTACTGAAAATTGGAAGATGAGGAGGTCAATGATGGTCAATGTTCATGGGATATTATTAACATGAGGACAAGTGTCAAATTTTGGAGGTTTGGTCTTAATTGACCATGTGCTTAACTATTCCAAGCTTGACCAAATCAATAATTGAGGTGAAACTTCTCTCTCTCTCTTCCTTTTTGCTTCAGCAGACCAACCACACTTGCTCTCCACGCCAGCCCATCTTCCTCTTCATTTTTCTGCACCCACAGAAAACCGCTCAACCCGACAAGTCCCGACGCCGTTCACTGTTTCAGCCATATCTCCTTCGTCCGACGTCGGTTTGAGGTAAGGTCACCTCCATTTGAAAGATAATTGTCTTGGCTTTCTAGGGATATATTATGGAAAAAATTGGGCCCGGTAGTTTTTCCCATAGGTCTGATTGAATGGACAAAGGTCCAGTCGGGATTGAATCTGACCCGGTTTGAGAGAGAGCTCTCTTACAACGGTTTCAAGAGCTCATTTTGCTTCAACATTTGTGTGGGATGTTCTAGACATATAGTACTCGACTTGGCTGAGTTGGAATGATAATTTTAGTTGAGTATTGATGGGTGTTCTTGGCTGTTTTGAGATGGGTTTTGAGGAGCAGAAATTGACAGTTTGCACACTTGAAAGGATTAGCCTAATTGGAGGTCTTCAAGGTGTTCAATTGGTTTCAATTTTTTGGTGAACCTATTAAACATATAGAGGAAGGTTTTAGCAAGTTGATTTCATATTGAATGGGAGCTTAGGATGAAATTATGGACTGTTGGAGGTGGTATAAGCAGAACCGGTTTCTGCTCTGTTCTGGGAAGGTGCTGTACAGTTCTGTTCAAGGCTGGAATTGATGTCGCCTTGTCTTGAATTTGTCGTTTAGACATGCTACGACGTATATTAGTGTGTTAATGAAGAGTATGTGAAGTGGTTTGGTGATTAGAGCTAGAATTGTGACTAAACGGCGCGACGAAACTTAATTGGTGATATGCTCTGTTTTGGACAGAATTAATCTTGGATTCGGAAGCGCGAATTGAAGGTCGCAACTAGCTCATTGGAATAGGTAAATTGCCCTTAACCCTTTATTAAGACATTAGGGTACTAAGGGACCAATTTGTGATCCAATTGGGTGATTTATGAGTTGAATTATGCATGGTCGAATGAATTGAATGACTGTATGATATTTAATCCTTTGTAAGGCACGAGAGTGAATTATGATTGAATTGACGAGAATTATGCTTGTTGACTTGATTGCATAGCGGTGCAATTTGTGCCGGGCCTAGTGTAATGTGGCTTTGAGTATTCTCGTGTGCTATGGATTAAATGCTCGCTAAGTCGAGCTGTACTCGATCATAACATTAGTTGAAATGAGAATCATATTTGTGAACCCTTGGCCAATGGGAAATATTTTGACCGAGATTAAGTTTGATCGATTGGCCGGTGAATATATGAGTTGTGTTAACCTGATGCGTTATGACGCGGGTGATGAGTTTATTTATACCCCGAGGCGTTATGACGCGGGGTTTTGATATTTATCCCGAGGCGTTAAACGCGGGATTTGACTGATGCGTTATTACGCGGGTCCCGGCAATTATATATAAACCCGATGCGTTATTACGCGGGTATTGCCAAGTATATCAAGATAGCCGATGCGTTATTACGCGGGCCCCGATATCAAGAATGAGATTGGACTGATGCGTTATTACGCGGGTCCCGGCAATTATACATAAACCTGATGCGTTATTACGCGGGTATGGCCAAGTACATCAAGATAGCCCGATGCGTTATTACGCAAGCCTTGATATCGAGAATGAGATTACTGTACCGGCACGTAGAGCTTGGTTCGAACTACTTGAATGCCCTGGTTATTGTGATTGTTTAAATTGCCAATGTCTATGTTTGCGCCCGCATCATATCTATACTAGCGTTATTGACGTCTTTGATTTGAGAAGTAATCTGGAGGTACTAGTGACTTAGTTTAGGGTTAGGGTTGATTTGCTTGAGATTTATTCTCACCCCGTCGTGGGATTAACATTTTCGGTCCCGGATGATGGAAACCGAGCTTGACAAGGATGAATATTCGAGGAAATAACTGTAGAAAATGGATTTACTTTTGAGACCCTAAGGATTTCATTTTGTCCGGAAGTTAGAATTGAAACCTTTGGACTCGTAATCGGTGTTGTGAACATACGTACCTTCTTGTCCCGAGTCATCTTTAGTATTATGTATGGAGATGTGTAATCGCTTCCGTATGTGCATTTCCATTGCATTAAGTTCGATTTTTATTGGCCGTTGGATCTTGGGAATAATCGAAATAAACGGTCGTGACGGGATGTTATCGAGCCTTAAGGGTTGGGGCGTGACAAAATAGGTAATTTCTCATTTTCGGTATAGATTTCACTTTTTTGAACCTTTTAGAGCGAATCGTGAAGTATCGTACTCCGGATGAGGCAACATCCAAATTTAATTATTGGAATCTATGAAGGTCCGACGTCAAATTTCGAAGTTCGATTCGCGATCAATCTCGATCAATTGAAATTTCACCGCATCTTAAACTAACGGGCGGCTTTTAGGAGTTAAGCGTATCGACCCGTGATTAATATCACGTGTAAGAATTTCTCGAGCCATGGCGACTTTGGTTGTCATGTAATTGCGAGGGTCAATCACTAGTCCCAATGGACACGATAGTTAGAAAATGATTCAGGGACGTTCAAAACCCATACATGTCAAACGGAGTCACCCATGATCCAATCGTAAAGTATTACCCAAATCGTTCCTTAACCATTCTAGGATTGGCCTATATTGGTCCAAAATATTCTCTCGACAATTTTCATGGTCAAAGAGTCACCCAAGATCAAGCGCTTAGGTCCACGTAGTTGATTTTCCTAGTTAGCCATTCCCATTTGGTTAGTATTATCAAGAGGATCAATTAAAGTGAGATTTAGCTGAAATACATCAATGAGATATTTCATTCATTCAAAACTTCGAAAATGGGTCGAATACGGGATGTCACATAACTTCTTTGTATGGCCATAAATAACCTGTTCGATTTTGATATCCGGCATCTACTAAATAATATTTACCTACACAAATACAATGTAAATTCAATCAACATAGATGCATGTATACGTATTACCCTACAAAAATCATCAATTCACCAACTTGGAGGAGGATGAGGAAATTGTACATCATGTCTCCCAATGGCTTCATAGAAGATATGAGTATCATGAGCTTGTCCTTCTCAACCAGCCCACACATAAATAAATTCCATGTTAAAATTACACATTGCCAATACATTTTGAGTCGGTATTCCTTTTTGATCAATAAGACGACTTTGATCGTGCGTACGTACCACTCTTTGGAATATGTGTGCCATCAATAGCCCCAACACAATCCTGGCATGAAAATGACAATATTATTGTATAATCGAAATATATGTTTAGTACTACATTTATATTGTATAAGCGAAACGTATCATAAAGTAAGGATAAAATCTTCGATTATTCCCGATCTTCTTTGGAATTTTCCTAAATGACCGATCGATGGTTGAATCAAATCTTTTCATGTTAGTACATATTTTATCTAATACTAAGCTAAAGTACCTACTTATGGTTTCCCCCAGCGCTGAAAGCACTCTTGTACTAACCAATTGCCGACACCATGTCCTAAAATGAGAACAAATATTCCAAGCATTTATGTTACATCAATATTCCTAGTTCCTTGAAGACCATAGTGCATTACTAAATCATGCATTAAACTATTCAATATGATCCTATTCATTCTAACCATTTGATAGCATCTTATCGGATTACCATCTTCGCCTATTAACTCTTCTAACCATTCATTTCTCGAATATGGAGATGTCATATAGGGTTCTTCGTGATTGTTTAATTTCCTTGTAAGGATCATACTCCCTTGCAAGAGATGTTAAGGGCGTGCATGGTAACACTTTTGCTTCGGATTTCTCTACCGAAGTGAATTTGGCAGGAAAATCCATTTGGTAAAAATCTTGCTTTGAAGTAGAAATCCGTTTGGTAAAAAAATTGACTTATTGTAGGATTTTCAACTTATGGCTTTAGAATCACTTCTTCGACTACACCGACTTCCGCCGACCATTGCCCACCCACCTTCATCGGCCGCCGATGCTAGTCGACCGGCGATCGCTCGCCGCCGACCATCGCCCACCCACATCCATTGGCCGCCGCCCGACCGCCGACCACCGATCGCGTAGCCGGCGCACGGCACCGACCGCCGACGGTAGGGCCGCCGGCCGCCGAAGATTTTGTTAATAATGTTACAAAAGTAGAAATTTTCAACCGTTACCAAACGAATTTCTCTTATTAGAAGTCAATCTGGAGCGAAGTAGAAAAATCAACTTCTGCTTTTGAGAGAAGTAGAGAAATCAACTTCTAGTCGAAGTTAATTTTTGATAGAGAAGTGTTACCATGCGCGCCCTAAACTACTCTTACTTTCAACGAGATAAACAAAGTCCGTTAATTTGAGATGCTAACTTAGCGAGGTCCAGTTAAATTATTTTCCTTTCTTTCCTCCGGCTTGCCTGTGTGCCGCTCTTTTATGGCTCTTACTTGGACTTGGTTGAACAATATCTTTACCCGCATTACCTTCTAAATTATCATTATAGATTAAACCTTGTGGGGACTCAATATCCTTATTATTGATTAAACTTTGTGCAGGATTCTATGTGATACTTCCAATAGCAATTGTACTCCTAAACATTCTATCTAATAAAACTTCAAGATCCATATGTATGCCTTTCGTTCGAAAAGCCTTAAACTTATGATCCTCCTATTATAATAGAACATTTTTATGAGTTGTATAATAAAAGATGAACTTACAAAAAGTAACAAAATAAGAGATAAATACCTTAATTTTCCTTTCCAACCATTCATCACTTGCATCAATGGTCTTCTTCCTTGCATCCCATCCCAGTCATGTTTCATTTAGAAGCAATTTCCTCATCTTTTGTATTCTTCTTTAACATTATCCCATTTACTCTTCATTTGATTTTTATCGTACTTTTTTCTCCTCAGCTCCTCAAACTTATTAATTATGATTGTCCATCCATTCTTTTTGTTGCTTGCAGGACGATTACATATTTCAATTTGTTCAATGTACAACTTACAAAAAGTTTCTACATCTTCACGGGCCCTAATATGCCTTTTCCTTTGATGAACTTGCCATCTTCTAGTAACATGAAGACAAACATCTAAGAGATGCAAACAAATTAGATTAACTATGCAAATAAATGGAACACGATCAATTCCTATATACTCTAAAAAATCTATAGGATAAAAACTTTTGTGCCACAAGAAATAAAGAACAAATCCACTCAAAGACCCTTCAACAGTTACACAAACAATGCACATGCCAAAGGAAACATGTTCTGATCATTAAAAAGATTAAGATATGATTATCAATGGTAGTCAAGAAGATACACGAAAGTTTAACAGATTCTTCACATGACAATGAGGAAAATATCTCACTAAGCAGGGAACATAAGATTCGATACTTCAAGTCCTTAGGCAATCACTTATGTAGTGTGCTTCGAAGAAGGAGCACCGTGACATCCTGTATTCCGACTCGCTTTCGAAGCTTTGAATAAATGAAAGATCTCATTGATGTATTTCAGCTAAATCTCACTCGAATTGATCCCTCTTGAGTAGACTAACCAAATGGGAATGGCTAGCTAGGAAAATCAAGTACATGGACCTAAGAACTTGATTCCGGATTGACTCTTTGGCCATGAAAATTATCGAGGGAATATTTTGGACCAATATAGGCCGATCCTAAAATGGTTAAGGAACGATTTGGGTAATACCCTACGCTTGGATCACGGGTGATTTCGTTTGACCTCGTATGGGTTCCAAACGTCCTTAAATTATTTTCTAACGATCGTGTCCATCGGGACTAGTGATTGACCCTCGTAATTGAATGACAACCAAAGTCACCATGGCTCAAGAAATTCTTAAACGTGATATTAATCATTGGTCGATACGCGTAACTCCTAAAAGCCCCCGTTAGTTTGAGATACGCTGAAATTTCAATTGATCGAGATTGATCGCGAATCGGACTTCGAAATTTGACGTCGGACCTTTAGGGGTTCCAATAATTAAATTTTGGAAGTTTCCTCATCTAGAGTACGATTTCTTCGCGGTTCGCCCCAAAGGGTTCAAGAAAATAAAATTTGACCTGGAAATGGGAAATGACCCATTTACCCATGGAAAATATCCAATTTTTTCACTTTGGCTCAAGGGCATTTTGGTCAAATATCCTAGTGGCCGAGATTGACTAGTCAACGTAAAGGAAAATTAACAATTTGCCTTTCTTGACTTGCAAGACCAAAATATCCACCAAAAAAAAAATATATAATATATATATATATATATATCATTACCTTTATTAATCAATTTTTTTGGTCTTCTTCTTCATAATTGCAAGAGCTTCTCTCACTACTCTCTCTCTCTCACTCACCTTGGCCGAATTCCTCATCCTCCCCATCTACCATTGCCGAAATTTCTCAAGCTCTCACCGACCTCACCTTGAACCGCCGAAGCATAACCACCACCGTGAGCTACCAAGAGTCGTCGGATTTTCGTGGGTCAAAGCCGGCCGAGAGGAACCGCCGGAGCCGCCGCCCGGATCAAAATTTCTCTCAACTTTTTCACCGAGGAAATTGCTAGATCTTGAAGTAAGTTGGTTTCTAATCTTGGATTAGGTATCTAGGTTGCTAATGGACATTAGATTGAGTAGTTTTGATGAAAAATTTGTGGAATTTGCTCAAAAACTTAGCTTGGCTAAAAATGATGATGGAGGAGAGAGAAAATGTGTTCTTGAGTGAATAGTAAATGCATGATTGAGATTGGAGGGCTAGGATAAAATCTAGCTTATCATGCTTTAATTGAACGGTCCATATTGAATCTTGCTTAAGAAGATTTATCGGACGACTACGATTGAATTTTGCTTTATGTAGATTGTGTGGTGGAGATTTAATGCACGTTAGGGTATTTTAATTGTACGGTCCCGATTAATTGCCATGTTATTATAGTTTAATTGTATGGTATGTATTAATTGTACGTTAGCGAAATTTTAATTGTACGGTGATTATTAATTGCTACGTTAGCATAATTAATATCATGTGGCGTAGATTAATTTTTGTGGTAGCATAAATTAATCGTGTGGCCCGATTGGTCGACGGCTTGAGTGTGATTTAATCGGGTGGTCCCAATTAATCATTTATTTAACGTGAGTGAATCACGTGGTCTCGATTGAATATTTATTAGGAATAATTAAATAGAGTGGTCTCGATTGAGCAGTTGAGGAAAATTAGAAAGATCGTGTGGTCCCAATCTTTTTTTAGAGAAAAATTGGATGAGATCATGTGGTCTCGATTTGCTAATTAGGAAATTTAGCAAGATCACGTGGCGAAGATTGATTGATGGGAAGGTTTTATGGATCGTGTGGTATCAAAGTAGCGATCGAGGAATTGTTGTTACTATATGGTCGTTATGAGCAATAAATCGAGTGGAAGTGAGGAATTTTGCCCCGAGGCATTATGACGCGCTCTATTATTATTATTTTACCCTGAGGCGTTAAACGCGGGTTGTGTGTATTATTTTATCCTGAGGAGTTAAACGCAAGATAATAACCCGAGGCATTATTACGCGGGTTATAGTACCGAGGCGTTATTACGCGGGTCCGGACTATATAATGGCCCGAGGCATTATTATGCGGGTCCGCCCATTTATATGATAGCCCGATGCGTTAAACGTGGGCATTGGAGTAACGTGGAATATTTTATTATAGCTAAGGCGTTGAGGTAACGTGGAATAATTTTATTATAGCCTCGAGGCGTTGAACGCAGGCATTGGAGTAACGTGAAATAATTTTATTATAACCTTGAGGTGTTGAAGGCGGGCATGGGAGTAACGTGGAATTTTTATGAGGATGTAGTAAGTCGGGAGAAAGAAAGAAGTTTATTCTGGAATTTATTTGATAAACTATTGATTGTGAGAGGAATTATTGTGAATGGCTAACCTAGGTTTGTCCGGGAGGCACTAGTGCCCTAACCTAGGATAGGGGCTTTCTTATTGAGATTTATTCTCACCCCGTCATGGGTTATCTTTTTTTTCAAACCCTCCGCCTCGAACAATGAACGACCCGCCCCGTAGATTTGAAATTCCCCGGGATATGGAGACAAGTAATTACGAATATTCAATAGGGGTTGATAAGGTGTATTATAGGCACTCCACCACTATCTAGGTGGACACATGAGAGTTCTATTGGAAGCCCCATACGTATGTGGCGTGGACGTACCGCCACGGGAATATGTCGGTGAGTCCGCCGAGAGGTTTTGATATTCCCTACGATGGAGTTGGGGAATGTGACCCCACTAATGCTGCATCTCCGGATGGTGTAGTGGTGCACCCCGATGCTGGACCCGAAGGCTTAGAGCCCAACCCAGGAGGTCATGGTGCCATAAGAGGATGGGGAAGTCGTAGAACCATCTCGATGCGGAACAGCCACCTAAGGTTGATGAGGATGAGTTGGCAGCTGTAAATGATATAGTTGAGGATAGCAATGATGGGGCCTAGGGTAGTTGGCCTCTTGACTTTTGTTGAGGGTTTTCCCTTTTGAAGTATAGTAGGCTTCGATCACTTGACCTTTTTGTAGTACGTGATCACAGGTTTGTATAGTGGCCTCCAAAGCTTTAGGCTTGGAAAGTTGTAAAGAATATGTGTATATGTACATAAGCTTGTTTTTACCATCCCAAGTTATCGTATCGTTGTTGTTTTCTGTACGGGGATTTGTTTTGCCTTCCATGAAAATTTGTTGGCCTTTGAATCCTGGAGAACCTGTACGATAATATGGCTAGATGGGAAGTCGACGGACTCGCAGGGGTTCGGGTCGTGACAAGCACAAAAACCAGCACTGAAATGCATCGATTGAAACGTGCATTAGACATGGCAGTATTCAAGAACATGGACTTCGTGAAACAGAGAAAAAAAGAAATAAACACAGACCTCTTCGGAAAAAAGAGGAACGAGCTCTGACTAAGAGGAGAGTGGGACAACAGTAGGTGGAACTTGGGTTGTGTTCTGGAGAGGACGAGAAGAGAAGCCCCAGTAAGAAAAACAACCTCTTCTTGCACTCATTGAGTCGTGGGCATCTCAAAATAAGAAAGATTCGTTACTTCAGAAAGACAATCACTAAGAAAAGAAGACATCAGGAGATGACCAAAACAACAACACTTTAAGTTCTCAAGATTTATTCGGACTAACACTAAGGATAATCAACAATCCGCGGAGATAAAATCCAAAATCAAAACAATCAATTTTAAAATTTTGAACTCTATCAACTAGAAAAGAAATCAATCTAAATTCCAACAAAATCCTCACTCTCTCAACACTCCAAGTACGATCCCATCTTCGACCAAAAAGAAAAAGTACGGTCCCGTCCCATTCCCGATCACACGCCTACCACACACTAAAGCAAGAGAAAGACATGATCCCCATTTCTAGACAAAATTGGCTATTTGATTCTTGAACAATTCATCATCCGCTAGAATCACAACTAGAAAAAGAAAAATGAGAAAGAGTCGAAGTGAAAGAACCTGGATTCCGGTTGAGACAAGCAACTGCGGACAAAGCGAAGAAGACGTGAGGCACTTGAGAGGCGACCACGCGAGATTCAAGCTCGAGAGCGAGCACGTGAGAGGCGAGCTTGGGAATTCTAGAGAGAATGACACTTGTGAACCTAGATTCCAGTTGAGACGAGCAATTGCGGACTGAGTGAAGAAGACGCCAGCACACAAGATTGAAGCTCAAGAGGCGAGCACGTGAGAGGCGAGCTTCTAGATTCTAGAGAGAGCGACACTTGAGCTCCGAGATTCCAAAGAGTGATCGTAGCTTCGAAAGAGAAGAGATGATAGAAAAGAAATGAGAGGCTAGATTTAGGGTTTCTATTTTGAAAGGGCTATACCTGAAATTATAATAAATATGTGAGGACAATAAAGGCAAAATAAAAGAAAAAATTCATTCTCTGCAGTATGCCGAGAATGCTTGAAAGCTAAGGCTGCCTAGGCTGCCTTGAACTTTTAACCTTTTGAAAGGTAACTTTCACCTAATGATGTTTTGAAAAAACAATTTGAAACATCTAGACTTTGGCCCAAGGGGCTATGGACCCAAAGGCCTTTGGGAAATCCCTGCCCAAACACCCCAGGAAAAGTGGTTCCCCCATTTTTTCCTTTTTATTTTGAAATTGGTAAATTTGGATTAAATTTTTTTATTGAATCGACATGCCTCAATCATTTACCATGCTGAACCTGTTTTTTTTTGGTCAGAATGTTAGAATCGTTCCTCTCTTAGTTATTGAGGATTTGAAGGCAACTTTCAATGTCAAACTTTGTTTTGTAAGTCCCACGGAAACATGCTCATCCTACTACGTTAAGAAACAATTATAAAAAATGTCATAAACCTATTTTACTTTTATCAATTCAGTTATAAACTTTTTGATTGTGCTAATTGAGACCTAAACTTTTTTCACGTTTTTTCAATTCAATCAATCTAGCTAATTTAATGAGAAATCACCGACGTGTACATCGCTCATCTTATGTGGCACAATGATGCAAATGATATGGATAATTTAAATAATATTTTAACATTTTTTAATTTTAATATCTTCTATTTTTTATTTTTTATTTTTTATTTATTTTCTTCTCTTTTTCTTCTTTTTACTATGGCTAGCGAGGGTCACGGGTTGGCCTCGGCGAGGTCGTTGGGCCCTCGAAGCTCGCACAAGGGCCGCGATTTAATGCTTGCCAATGGCGGGGTGATGTTTGCAACCCTAGCGCAATCCATCACGATACCCGGTGAGGCTAGTCTTGTTCGAGGCTAATGAGGGCCCGTTGACCTTTGCCGACTAGTGAAATAAAAAATAAAATAAGGAAAAAAGAAGAAAACAAAAAAAAGGAAAAAGTAAAGAAAGAAATAGAAAACATATAAAAATTTTTAAATAAATATTAAAATTGTGCAAGTCATCACAGGTCGTGCCACATGATGGCTAACATACACGTCGGTTACTTTCGCCAAAATTAGTTGCATGGACTCAATTGATGAACGTGAAAATGTTTACAACTCAATCGGCACAATTAAATGTTTTAGGACTGAATTGGCACATGTAAAGGTTTAGGACTCAATTGGTACAATTAAAAGGTATTGACTAAATTGGCAAAGTGCAATAAATTTAGGACTTTCATCACTTTAATAACAAATATAATAACTGTGTTCAGTTAAACAGTAGACTGAAATCCGAATAGTCCCGTCTTGTTCTGAGCTCCAATCGGCCTTGTTCTACTTGTGACGATTTAAACCTATTTCCTAAAATAGCTTAAGAGCCTAACATTATCGATCTCCGCGCCAGTGGAAAATGGGGGCGATCCTTCTTTTCCCCTTCGACTCTAATCTTCATATTACCATGTGGGCAAGTTCACATAGATCTTTATCACTGAGGAGTCCATCCTAGTTTCCTTTAGATTCTCTTTAAATTTCCAGATGAATTAGATAGATCTGACCATTTTTAACAATTTCCAGGCCGGCCCAAGTAACTATTCAAATTTATCACTCCAGCTGGTGAAAAAAAGTAATAGCATCATCAGCATATAGTGATCCGAAGTAGATGTTCTTGATGGAGTGGATGAAATTGGATCCACCTACTGGACTTGTGGATATCATTCAATGTCAATTGTTTGATCGACCACCATTTCAAACGCATGGGTCTAATCCACATTTCAAAGTAAGATCTTGAGAAACTAGGCCATATCCTTACAAGCTGTTTCTTACATGGCGGCTGGCATTGAACCATCAACATTTTCTAAGATAAGTGGTGATGATGTGGCGACACACGAAAGAAAAACTTAAAAATTCAAAAGAAAAAAGAAATAGAAGAAGAAAATTTCAGTTCTGACAATCCTCGAATCTCAAAAATGACAAAAGTACATTGAAAGCTGGTGGATATTGGTCGAGTGATATTGTTCAAGAGGCCATGAACAAACCGGAAGTAGATGCATCAAAAGAAAGACGGATTGAAGAACCTTGGGGTGACTGTCAAATTCCATAGTAACCGTCCAGAAAAAAAGTTTATGGACATGGGAGAGAGAACTGATCGTCGTCGGAAATCCATACATAACTTCGATGAGCGCGAGCCCAAGATCCTCGAACAGCCAGAATGGTCTCCCAATTCACCAGAGATTTCACCTGTCAGATTTGTATGAATAGTCATTTATATTGCCGCGAATGAACAATAGCATCAGGTAACATTCTTTTGGATGAACAGTCAATCCTAGTCTGTTTCATTTCTTTTGAGATTTCTGATTAAATCAGGTAGATCAACTATCTTTAATAGTTGCCAACCGCGTATGGAAGCTCCGTTTCTTTTGTTGCAGAGCACCCTTTTCTAACCCCCTAACAAAGCCTGGGAGGTCACTGATATGCTAACATTGTAAACCAATTTCATTACCAAATGAAATATCTAGATCCTCCTAACAGTGTAAGCATTGATAGCAAATCCATTCACCTTTACTTTGACAACCGGCCAAAAGAAGGCATCAGGAGTCAACGTTCAACAATTTCCTTGCTCTAAAAACCTCTGCAACAATTTCTTGAAGTACTTCTTCATAGCTGCAGAATGCACAATTAAAGTACAGATCATTTTAGTCGGACAGACAGAAATTTAAAGGCTATCAATGTGACGATCTAATTGTTGATTTGATATCTTAAACCACTGTAAAAAGAAGATCATTAACTCAGAAAACAAAACAAGAGGAAAAATGAAAGAACAGACGAAAAATATGTGCAGCTGTTCCAGTATGCAACTATGTTCTGTTCGACCACGGAGTTCCTCTAGATATTACAAACTAGAAGGATCTACTTCTTATTCTATAGCATTGAATTTACTTGAGTGGACAACTATTTATATGCAAAAGGGTTGCATTGCAGAAACTTCGAAACTGTCTGACCTGGGAAAGTTCAATTGAATGACTTATTCACCTCATGATTTTGTGGCGAAATAGCAGAATTACCTGTTACTTTTCAAGACGAAACCCCTCATTGCTGAGACCTCAATTAGGGCCTCTTTCCATGACTTCACTTCGTTGTGGTCGACGTTCATCCGGTGCTTGTTCAGGGCGCTATTGTATAAATCAGTTTCGAGATTAACATCATCAATCTCCACGTCGTAGAAAATGGGGAGGATTCTTCTTGTCCCCTTTGATTCTGACGTGCATTTTACCATGAGGACAAGTTCGCGGAGACACCATTGACTGGAAGCATAGTTTTTGGAGAAGATAGGTATGTAGATATTGGTGTTTGCAAGTGCTTGCAGAATCTTTTCCCCAATCCCTTCTTTGGACCTATAGTCATCAAGACTACTGTAAATAGAAATTGGATTGTAGAACGTCCAATCGTGAAGATATCTAACAATGCTTCGATGAGTGTCTGCTCCCTTAGAACTCAGGAACACGTCGTACATAGGTAATTTGTGGGAAAGCCAGGTCGATCTGGAGATATTCAACAATCTTTCCAGGATAGTGTGACCACATGTATCCAACACCCAGCTTTCTAAGCCCTCGGTGCCCTTGATGGGTCTTAAATTTGGACAAGCTTCTAGATCTAGATGCCGTAGCTTACTCAACTTGGATAAATTGGGTAACTGTCCTATTAAATCACAACTAGAAATACGGAAGTATTGCAAAGATTCAAGTTCTGACAAACCTTGAATCTCAACTAGCCTACTCAAGCCCTCAAATTCCAAGCATTCTAGACTCCTCAAGAGCGACAGACCAAGTATTTTCTCAAGGGATTTACATCTACGTATGAACAGTTCCTTTAAATGTGTTAGGCTTGGATCGATAGGTAGGTGTGAGATTGCACAATCAATAACATGTAGAACAGTCAATTTTGATAAGTTGGAAAAGTGTGGTAGTGGACTAATACCCCTGAGTTTCAAGGTCAATAAATTAGATGGAAGCTGATAGGACGGTTGCTCCCTCATCAAAGCTGCTTCAATTTTTGACTGATAGTCCCGCCAAGTAGAGCGAGGTATGTTTGTCGAATTGATGAGTCTTTGTAATTCTAGATGTTCCAAACTGGTGATGCTTGAGGGTTGAGGGACAAGAGAGAAGTCTAGAGCTTGAACCGCAAGGAATTTCAAACTTGATGGAAGAGCCGGCACTTGTTGAAGCTCAATCGAACCCACTTCAAGTTTTTGGAGATGGAGACGACTTATCTCTGCAGGCAATCTAGAAACACTAGTAAATGCTAAGTTCAATGTCTTCAAATGATGTAGCTTCCCAATTTCCTCCAAGTTTTTGTCTGTCGAATCCCAGGATTGATGGGCATATAAACCTTCAAGCATCACCAGTCCTCCAATAGTTCGAGGAATCTCCTTTATCTTCGTTCTACATAAACTCAACACCTTTAGTTTCTTTAAGTTTCCGATAGAATCAGGCAATTCAACTATGCCCGAGCTTGATATATCCAACTCTACCAACATTTGCAACTCCCCAATTGAGCTTGGGAGTTCCTTTATCCCCACACACTCCCGTAAAGTTAAGCATGTGAGATTCGCCGCCCCTCCAATTGAGTCCGGAAGTTTGCAGATTTTAGGGTGGTAGCTTAATCTAAGACTCGATAAAGATTTCAAATTGCCAAATCTCTCTGGAAGCTTCAAGGGTTGAAAATTTTCGGGCATGATGATCTGCCTCAAAGATTGTAGAAAACCGATTTCTTCGGGCAACTCCCCAAGACAACTACACCCTTTGATATTCAAAATCTCTAGGTGTTGAAGCTTAGAAATGGAGCGGTCAATTGTGATCAAATTGGAACACCGAGCAAGTACTAATGTCTCCAAAGACGTGAAATTAGAGAATTTGGGTGTCCTCCTCAATTTTGTGCAATCCGTTAAATCCAGAACTTTCAATTTTTTTGTCATCTGCAGAAAAAGAAAATGTGGAATTGAAAAGAATGAAACACATCAATTATCTTATATTTTTATGTAAGTAATTATTCTGATTTGGATAATTCAATACACTCCCTCGTTTACTTGCAAATGGCGCAACTGAGTCGCTTCTAACACTTCCTTAGGGGAAAATGGAATAATCTTCCATCCATGGTAAACAGGTACCGTCAATGTAATTGAAATCAATAAGTCTTTTATTTTTCTTATAAATTAATTACTCATTACCAAATCTTAGTGGTAAAATAGTAAGTAGTGAAATTCATAAGCTACTACAATATATAGTGATTGTTTTTTGTTTGTGAAATATTACTGGTAAAAAAAAAAAGCTGTTTATAATCTACAAAAGCAAGCCTGGTAAATCGATTATTTGGTTAGTCTTTTACTGACTCACAAGCGTTAGTACTTGTAAAATCAAAATAGATCTAATAATCTCCTCCAATTTTATAGAAAACAAACAGCTTGTTTGTTCATCAGTGACAATCGTCAACCAATACTACTAGTATAGTAGGGAAAATTATCCAAATTTTTTAAAACTTATTGCATTTATGCCAATTCAGTCCTAAACATTTCAATTATGTCAATTCAATCCTAATCCTTTTGACAACTTGCCAATTTAGGCGTAAACATTTAAATTATGCCAATTTAGTCCTAAACCTTTTAATGATTTGCCAAATTAATCCTAAACATTTTAAGGAATTGTCAATTTAGTCCTTCCAATCAATTACTCAAATAATAAGTTTAAGACTGAAATAGCAAAATTTCAAAAGATTTAGGAAAAAATTGGAAAAATTGAAAGGTTTAAGACTAAATTGGAAAATCATCAAAAGGTTTATGACTAAATTGGCACAATTGAAAGGTATAGACTGAATTGACAAGTTGTCAAATGATATAGGACTTTTTTGGTAATTTCCCCAGTAAAGTAGGTAAGTAATTCATAGTCTACCAGCTGAAAAACGTGCTGGCTTGTCAAAGCGAACGGCAGTCTGTCACAAGGGTATTTGAAAATGATAAATCCATTATTATATTTGTTTGTTACTGAAAAATAAAACCTGAGACCGTTAAAGTCGAAGCGGTGGCCATAATCTACTAACCATCTCCTATGGTAAATGACGCTATTAGTAAAGTATCTAAGCAAATCATAATCTAACAATTAATGCAGGTGATCACTTGTCATGTTCAAAAACAATTTGTAATCTGCTAATAGGTTTGATGATGGTAAAATTGTTATTATGTTGATAATTTATTGAACTAATAAGTTGTCAGTCACTTCTTATTTATCATAGATATTTCAAATTTGCCATCCATCATTCAAATTTACAATGCAGAAACGAGATTCCTTTCGGCAATGTATTTATAGAAATCTGCTTGCAAATGGCCCTTGAAGTTTATATCTTCCCATGGTTTAAAAGCGTTACACATGGAACTATATTTGGAGTCTATCAACTATACGAGAATGAGGCACTCACATATGTCCCTCACTTGCTGTGGCCCTGGCGAGGCTGGGTGAGCCCACGGCCGTGATGGCCTCGCCAAGGCCGAGCAAGGGCCACCAAGCCCTAGCCGGTCACCGACGAGCTCCGGCCGCTAGCCACAGCTTGCCGGCCACTCCGGGTGTGGGGGGGGAATGAGGAAGAAAAATAAAAAAAGGGAAAAAGAAAAAAGAAATAAAATACATTAAATATTTATTAAAATTTTGCCAGGTCAGCTCCGGCCGACCAAATTGACTGAATTGGCACAAATGCGAAAGATTTAAGACTGAATTGGCACAAATACAAAAAATTTAAGACTGAATTAGCACAAAAAAATTTATGACTAAATTGGCAAAATTGCATTAGGTTTAGAACTTTTTGGATAACTTTTCTCAAGTCATAAAGCATCCAAAGTCCAAACTCCGAAATAGGTAAATCTTGAATTCCTCAAACCAAGGCGATGACGGATACTTGGATAAAACAATGGACTGGGGAGCATAGCTAGTGATTCTTGCTGGTACGGATTTTACGCATATCAAATCTATCTGTGGCTAGATTACTAAAGCAGTCTGTAATGAATGGATGAAATATAGAACAATAATCATTGGGATTATATGCTGCTGCCATGTGGTTCTATAGCTTACTCTCTTTTCTTTTCAAACGTGTTTAGCTGGTTGCAGTCAACCCTAGATGTTAGACTAGCACAACAATTTTTCGATCAAGGAAGCACGGCACCTATGTGTACCGTAAATAGAATGATCCGTAAACATGGAAAGAAGGTGAACAACTAAGGGATATCATACCTGGATTTGGCTCCACCCACCCCATTCATCGTCAATATCGCTCCTTGATAGGTCTAGCACAACCAAATTAGTGAAATAAAAACTCTCCGCTTGAAATTCCTTATTCGTAATTTCCAAAGAAAGCCATCTTAACTCTGAAAGAAGATTCTCGAAGTTGCCAAAAATATGAATGCCTTTCACTTGAAGGAACCTTAGATTTGGTAGAGGACCTAACTCTTCAGATGCATTGCTGCAGCTGTGGCTATCGGATGTCAGGCTTAGCGCTTCAACATCTTCATTTCTCTACATTTCAAAGACTATATTGAGCATGCATCATACAGTTTACAGAGCTGCATCAAAGAGGACTCAGAAGAACGGTTAAACCATTTCTCCAATGGTTGAGTTCGCCACACACGCTTTTCAAAAATAGAAAAAATGACCAAGAAAATCCTAAACCATTGCAACTGTGTCAATTTAGTCTTAAACTTTTTAATTGCGCCAATTGAGTAATAAACATTTTCACATTTTTCCAATTGAGTGTATCTAGTCAATTTTGATCGAAATTGAAGATACGGTCATCGGTCCTCCACCAATTGTTTTATGTGGCATTGTCAACGCTGATGTGAAACTTTTTTTAACTGTCATTAGTTTTGTATTTTCTTTGTGTCTTTTGTTTTTTTTTTTCTATAGTTAAGGGCCGGTAGGAGGCGGCTGCTCAATAGCTGAGGCCCTTGACCGCCACTGGCCACTCAGCCAAATATGAGCCAGGGTGGTGGTCCTCTCCCAGCTATGAGCAAGGGATGCGACCCCTCACCGTCTAGAGCGAAGGCCAGCCATGGCTGGGGAGGACAAGCCCTCATCCAATGGCCAGCAAGCTCTTGCAGCCCTGACTCAAATCTGGGCGAGGGCTCGTAGGCCCTCACTTGGTGGCCGGCAGCTTCCTATCGTCCCTCAACAATAAACAAAGCAAAAAGAAAAAAAAGAAATAATAAACAAAATTCAAAAATATAAAATTTTCCAGACAGTAACAATCTTATTACGTAGGATGGGTGATTTATAGCCGATGTCCATGTCATCAATTTTCAGCCAAAATTGACTGAATGAACTTAACTGGGTAAAATGTGAAAAGGTTTAGAATTGATTCAAAACAATCAAAAAGTTTTCGACTTAATTGGCACGATTGCAATATATTTAAGACTTGCTGATTTTTCTTCCATAACTATGGCTCAGTCTTTTTCCCAACAAGTAGTTGATTCCACTCTTCTACATAAACTAATTTTCGAGTGCTAACGTATCATATTTTCGATTTCTACTTTTTGGGAAATATAATTTGCATATTAATCCAAAATTCTTCGTAGTATATTCCAAAACACTGGGGCTGAAAATAATCTTAAAATTCTTGATAAAACAAGTTTTTTTTATTTTAACTGGATCACAATTGTTCTTACTTCTCTGTTTTCTCAAGATTTCAAAAAGGCTACTTTCTATAGACTAGAACCTAGAAAATAAAACCCGCTATCAGGCGATCTCTATTGGCTCAGTGTTCGAACTTTTAGACCTTTGACCTGAAGTTTTGACCTAGAGATGTAACCTTCGCAGGACAAAAGTGACGTTAAATAAATTGCTGCTTTAAATAGGAAAGTAAAATTCAAAGAATTTCTTGCACCAAAATTGCTATTCAAACATATGCAGTTCCCATTTACCTTTTTTGCCTTCAGTAGTTTCTGGGCATCTTCACGAATCCACACTCTACAAAACTTGCGTGGATATACTCGAAGAACAATGTACCTTCCAAAGTCTCGAACTTGATCATGCATCCAAAATCTATTATCATCTCTAATTTTGATCAAGGACCTTTGAGAGAGAACCCTCATTGCAATGCTGGGAAAATATCCACAATCCTTCCACATGATAACGGGATATGTTTTGTCAACATTGATGAAAAAGCAAGCTATATCCAAAAATACTTCTTGGTGCTTATCCTCTAAACGTTTATAACTAATCATTAATGTATCTCGGACATCCTCAAAAGGACCTTCCTTTAACTTGTGCAGCGTGTCATCCCATACTTCTCTTTTATCCAAATGCCCCAAATCTTGGCACCACTCAAAAAGATTGGAGCCTATCACCACGACGGCCAAAGGAAGCATGCCCACTGTACAAACAATCTCTCTTGAAAGAGCATCATATTCTTCTATAGCAAAGTCACTTCTGAATGCATGCTTATAAAATAGACGAAGTGCTAAATCGAATCTCATTCCACGTACTTCATAACGCAAAATCCCTTCAGGTTGGTTGAGCACTTCTTTATTGGATGAGCCCACTTGAGTCATCGGGATGCTTTCGTCCCTGGTTGTGATAATGATTCTGCTACCGAACAAAACCAATCAGATTTTCCAGCTAGTTTTTCGAGTTGCTCTTTCGTATCTAGATCATCAAGAACAATAAGTACTTCTTTATTGCTCAAAGCTTTTTTTATCATCTTAATCCCACCATTCACATCATTAATTTGTTTAGCAATCCCATGACCGGCCAAATTTGATAAGAGCTTTTTCTGTATGTTTAAAAGACCATCTTGAGTTTGCGATGATGCTCGAACGTCTTCAAGGAAACAACAGCCTTCAAAGTGAAAAGATAATTTGTTGAACATGACTTTGGCAAGAGTTGTTTTTCCAACACCACCCAAGCCATGGATACCAACAAAACGTACGCCATTAGACTCAACATCCAACAATTTCATTATTGTTTCCATCTGAGCATTATCTTCAACCAACTGTTCAGTCACAATGATGTGGCTTGTATTAAGCTTACGACAAACCTCTTCAACAAGCGATTCGATTTGTTCTCCTTGGCTGCAGCAAAGCATGAAAAATTCATTTTAGTCAAAGACATGATAGACTACAGCACCCTAGGGAACATGTGGGTACATAAGTCAGCCATTTCAACAACTTACACAAATGGAAATTAAGCATGATAATCACTTGTACTGGAAATTATATTATGGGTACAAGTTGGGTTTGAAATATTTTTTTGCGAGTTTGAGAAAAAGATCCCATTCGCCCACACCTCATTTCCTTTTGTAGGTTTTGGAGCACAACTTCAGTCTCGATTCCTTCAGACAGACGTAGTTTGCAACTATTGACCATGAGAAGAAGTGCAGGAAAATCCCCTTGCCTATCACCCATCCCTTTACACGCCAACCTCTACAAGATTTAATAGACATGGCTATTAAAATTCAACAGTGTCAAACTTTTTGTGCGTGGATATGGCTTTTCAGTACAAACTGCTCCTTTCCGTACAAATCTTGAAGTATTGCTCTCTTTCACAAATTATGTTCCAAATTTCCACATTGTGTCGATAATTTCATTTCATGAAATGGCAGTTCCAACATTTCATATCAGGGAAGTTCTATAAAATCTGTTAACGTCCATTTTTTGCATACAGGCATCGCACGTGTACTTTTGTAATATTCATTGTGCACTATTTTTGACAATGTACCATGAGTATGTTCATTCTGCAAAATTTTGTGATTGCCGTGGGATGGGAAGAATACATAAATTACATGATTTCCATTATACACATTGTGATGGTATGATTAAGTAAAAAAGCGACTAAGTAAAAAATATGATCAAGTAAAAAGTAGGTCTCAAGTGTCTGGTCATATTGGTTAACGGGACGTGAATTGAAAGATGCCTTGTCTGGGTAGGGTTTGAGCCGGCTTGTCATGCTTTAAAAAAACCACCACATTCTATTTTTGTTATGGATTCTCGGATGTTCGGTCTAACTTTCCTTAACTTTTAATGCAAATCTTAAATACATGCCCCAATGCTTTATGTTCGGAACTTTCGAAGGACAAACTTTAATCCAGTGATATGTAAATATTGTGCTAATTAACTCAGAGAAGTCGAGGAGATTTACCGTTTCCCTATAAGTTCCCGTCCAATTCTACCTCCAACTGTTTTAAGGGCACTTTCCCACCGCTCCAATTCATAGGGGCCAACCTTCTTCTTGTGTTTGAGAATGGCATCCTTGTACAAATCAGTTTTGAGCTTCACATCATCAGCCTTCACGTCATAGAAAATGGGGATGATCTCTTTCTTCTGATCTGATTGTAAGGTGCATTCTACCATGCGGGCCACCTCACGGAGACACCACGGACTGGAGGCAAAGTTCTGAGAGAAGATGGGTATGTAGATCCGAGACTCATTCACTGCCTTCAAAACTTCACTGATTTCTTCACCATCTTCAAGTTCTTCACTGTCAAGGAAAACACGGATACCTACACGTACCATGCTGTGGTAAAGGTGATCGGCAAAGTTTAGGCGCGTGTCGCTTCCCCTGAAACTCAAAAACACATCGTACTCCTCCGAGATCCTCTTCTTCTTCATTTTGATTGGTCGTCTCAGAACCCAGCAAGTAATTATGGACTTCAACCTAATGAGACTCGGAAATAGGAATACCATCAAACAAACACCCAATCGCATCAAACATCAATGTGTGCAAGTTTCTTTCTCGTGCCTCAACGTCCGTCATGATACGTATACATCTCAGGAATTATTCAAATTTTCAAGTCAAGTGGATTATGTACTTACAGTCTGCCTGGTAGACGAAGTTGAGAGGGTGATTAAAGCGACACCTTGATGGAGTTCAATTTGCGGCCGATCCTCTACTCTGGATTCACCAACAAATACCGAAACAACTGGCGTTTGGACCAAAAAAAAAGAAGGTGCGTAACAAGAGCTAACTGCTGCAAGATTAAGTGAAAGAAGATCGACTATTGCTTATCAAGGACAGGTGATTTTTGGCTCTGCGATTGCTTTCGATAAGAAGAAAACATTAAGAACGCCGGGAGGGATGAAGGTGAACTTCTGTGAAAGAGAGGACCTGTGGAAATAGATGAAACAGAGGAACGAAACAACTGGGGTAGGGGAGGTAATAAAATATGCGAACCCCGGCAAGAAGTTGAATAACTTATTCATTCTGTCTATTATACACGACAAGTCTTTGCCAGACTTAAAGCATCTTTTCGCGGAAGAATAGCATCTCTCACTATTTGTACATAAATTCTTACTTGTAAACAAATTAAACGAAAATTCGTAGTCCACGCTATTCCTTGTGCGTGAACCTCATGGATGATTTGGACATCACCAAGCTGTTATGTTATTGTCCTAGAAGGTTTTATTAGGTTGTATCACGAAGCAAGTTCCAAGGAGGTACTAAAATATGCAAACCCCTGCAAGAAGTTGAGTAATTTATTCATTCTGTCTATTATAGATGACAAGTCTTCGCCAGATTTGGAGCATCTTTTTGCGGAAGAATATGCAGTTGACTTGCCACCTTGAGTGGAGGGACAACTAATCTTAAGTCATTTTTCAATATTCTTACTTTCGTGTTATAAACATAACTCAGGAATTCTAATCCATATATCTTCTGATGACATAGAAGCTGGATTCCAAGCATATGGTACGTGTACCTCCAATTTGAAAACATAGAACAAGGATTATAATTTAAAATAGCAATGTTTTAAGATTCTAAATAGTTATTTAATGAAAAAAGTTTATCTTTGGTGATACTAAGAGAGGTTATGTGAAGATCGGAAATTCCGCAAATTAGATTATTAAGCAGAATAGTCAACTCGGGCAAGGATTATTGATAATTATGAGTTGGAATTCAAGTTGTGGTGCGATGAAATGCGGGTTAAGATTTTGTGTGGGCGCAACGATTGGTCCAGGGAATAGACCGCGAAACCACCGCCCCACCCTAGCTCCACCGACCTAGCCTATTGTTCCCCTCACTATATATGGCCATTTCTCTCTCCTCCCTCTCATTTCCCTTCCTCATCTTCATGGGTAACAACCCTCCAAGATCTCTCTCTTGTTATATTTTGACTTTCAAATTAGTGATAAGGTTATTTTTTACCATTTACTTTGTTTTAGGATTTTTTAGAGGAGGCTATACAAAGGATATGTTGCATATTATATTGCAATGTTTGCTTTCATTTCTACCTTGAGCGTTTTACTTCTACCTCAAAACCCATTGTTTTTTACTTTTTCTTGTCAAATCTTTAGATATTTGATTGTATGCTTGTACTCGTTATTGAAGATAGTGAAATCCCGCTCTCTCCCTATGATTTTTCTCATTTTGGGTTTTCCATGTATATCGTGTCTCGTGCATTTTATTTTACTTTCATCCTTTGCAATTTCACGCTTGAATTTGCGCATCTCTTGGTGTTTTCCGCAACAAATTGGTATCGAGTGAAAGAATTTCAGTCTTTTGTTCGAGATGGCATCCATCAAGTTTGAAGTGGCACCATTCGATGGCCAAAATAATTTCAGGCTATGGAGGATCAAGATGAAGGCTTTATTGCGTTGGGAAGGTTCGGTTAGAGCCTTGGATGAGAATTATTCGACAACATGACTACGGTAGAGATCGAGGAGATGGAAGAGAAGGCGCATAGCACCATCCAATAGTTGCTATCCGACAAGGTATTTCGTGAAGTTGCTTGATGAAGAAACGGCTTCAGGATTATGGCAAAAGTTAGAGAATCTCTATATGAAGAAATTTCTTACAACGAGATTATTCTTGAAGTAGCGTCTTTACATGCTAAAGATGCAAGAAAGTACTACTATATAAGAACATCTAGATAAATTTAATAAAATCGTTATAGATATGAAAAATCTAGATTTGAAGTTAGATGATGAGGATCAAGCCTCAATTGTGTTATGCTCATTTGCCGACCTCGTATGAAAATTTTGTGAATTCTATGTTGTATGGAAGAGAATCTATAACTCTTGAGGATGTGAAGGCCTCACCGAATTCCATGAAAATGCATACAAAGTTGAATGTGAGTAGTAGTGCGGATAAAGCAGATGGCTTAGTTGTTAGAGGAAGCTCGAATCATCGGGATAGACATAGTAATAATAAAAGGCATTCGAAGTCTAGGTCAGGCTAGGACAAGAAAAAAGTTGAGTGTTACTATTATCACATGTTCGAACACTATAAAAATGAGTGTCTTTTGCTCAAGGCTAAGGGGAAAAGTTGATGAAGAATTCGATTTGACTAGTCCAGTGAAGGATAATGAGTCTATTAATACGTATAATATTTTTACTATTTTGTCTTCGGATTGTCATATAGACGATGAATGTATTTTGGATTCATCATGTTCATACCATATGTGCCCAAATAGAGATTGGCTCCATACATATAAGAACGTTATCGATGGTCGGTTTTGATGGGTAACAATGCGGTTTGTAGGATTGTGAGTATTGGTACAGTGCGAGATCAAATGTCATGATAAGGTAGTAAGAACTTTGACAGATATTAGGCACATCCCAAATTTGAAGAAGAACCTTATTTCTTTGAGCAGTTTGGATTCCACTTGATGCATGCATACCGGTGGAAATAGAGTTTTGAAAATTTCAAAGGGCTCCTTAATTGTGATGAGAGGTAACAAGAGGAATGGTCTTTACGTTTTACGGGGAATTACCGTTATCGGTTCTTTAAATATATCATTTTCTTCAGATTCTAATAAATCAAGGTTGTGGCATATGCGGTTGAGCTACATGAGCGAAAGAGGAATGACTATCTTGAGTAAGCGTGGTTTACTCTATGGGGAGCATACGGTTCCACTTAACTTTTGTGAGCATTGTGTTTGTGAGAAACATCGCAGAGTTAGTTTTAGTACTTGGGGTGCACTTGATGAAGGGTACAGATTAACTACATTCACTCCGATTTGTGAGGACTGCGCACAGTTACATCTAAAGGTGGTGCAATTTATCTCCCGACATTTATTGATGACTTTTCCAGGAAAGTTTGGGTTTATTCCTTGAAGTATAAAAGTGACGTTTTCAATACGTTCAAGAAGTGGAAGATGCTGATTGAAAATCAAATTGGCAAGAAGATAAAGAGTCTCGAACGCATAATGGTCTTGAGTTTTGTGGAGGTGATTTTAACAAGTACCGTGAAGATTCGGGGATTGTTTGACATCGAACGCTTAGGTAACTCAACACAATGGGGTGGTGGAGAGCATGAACCGAACACTATTAGAGAGAACTAGATGTGTGCTTTCTAATGCTAGGCTTGATAAAGATTTCTAGGTTGAAGTCGTGAACATAGCATGTTATTTGGTAAATCGTTCTCTTTCCATCGCAATTGAATGTAAGAATTCAAATGAGGTATGGTCCGGCAAACCTTCCGATTATTCTGTTTTGAAAGTACTTGGATGTCCTACTTATTATCATGTAAAAGATGGTAAACTTGAACCTAGAGCCAAGAAACGTATTTTCGTTGGTTATGTAGATGGTGTTAAGGGATATAGATTATGGTGTTTTGACCATCACCACCAAAGTTTATAATCATTAGAGATGTTGCTTTTGATGAAAATTCTATGCTTGATCAAAGAAAAGTTGTTGAGTCTACAAATATTCAGGAAGAGAATATAGCGAAAGATGTGGAGTTTAGTGTAGAGCATCCACGGAGAACTTCGAAGATGTACTTATTCAATCGAAAAGTGATGGTGAGCAATAAGACTCAAATTCGATTAAAGAATAAGTAGAAGAACTTGAACAACCTCGGACTTTAGCTGCAAAGAGTGCTAAAAGGCAAATTAAGCCTCCCCAAAGGTTTGGTTTCACTGATTTAGTAGTATATGCTCTTACAGATTCTTTGAAGAGCTTGGTATTGAAGAACCATGTAAATTCCGTAAGGCTATTATTTGTTCTAAATCGAGAAGTGGCTTATTGCGATGAATGAAAAGATAGAGTCTCTTCATAAGAACCAAACTTGGGATTTTGTAAAATTGCCTTAGGGCAAAAGAGCTGTTGGATGCAAGTGGATCTTCAAAAGAAAGGAGGGAATTTCAGGGGTTGAAGATAAAATATTCAAGGCACATTTGGTAGCAAAGGGCTTTAGTTAGAAGGAATGGATCAACTTCAATGAAGTGTTCTCTCCAGTTGTGAAATATAGTTTTATTCGTGTGTTGCTTGCGTTAGTAGCCCCTTATGATCTAGCACTTGAGCAACTTGATGTTAAGACCGCTTTTCTACATGGCGAGTTTGAGGAGACAATCTATATGTGTCAACCTAAGGGATTCATTGTTAAGGGTAAGGAAGATCATGTTTGCGAGGTTGAAACGCTCCTTGTATGGTCTCAAGCAATCTCCACGACAATGGTACAAGAGGTTTGATAGCTTTATGTTAAGTCATGGCTACTCACGAAGTGCACACGACAGATTATGTGTACTATAAGAAATGCGTAATGGTTCTTTTGTTTATTTGCTATTGTATGTGGATGACATGTTTATTGCAACGAATGACATGTCGGAGATACAGCTTGTTAAATAAGCTACTTAGCAGGAATTTGAGATGAAGGATCTTGGAGCTGCCAAGCAAATTTTAGGTATGGAGATTCGCGAGAGATAGATAGGTTGGGAAGTTATATCTTTCATAGAAGGGGTATATTGAGAAAGTACTTGAACGTTTTGGCATGAAGAATGCTAAACCGGTAAGTACTCCTTTGGCGTCCCATTTTAGATTTTCTACTTCTTTGTCACCTAAAATCAAAGAAGAGGAAGATGAGATGTCTCCGGTTCCATATTCTAGTGTTGTAGGTAGTCTTATGTACATTATAGTTTGCACTCGTCTAGATATGTCCCAAGCGATTAGTGTTGTGAGCGAGATATATAGCAAAATCGGGTAAAGCTCACTAGCAAGCAGTGAAGTGGATTCTTTGGTATATCCAAGGTACCTCGATGTTGGTTTAGTCTTTGATAGAGGTTGTGATATATGGCATTCGGTTGATGACTTCGTTGATTCCGACTATGCCGGTGATCTCGATAAAAGGAGCTCTTTGACAAGTTATATTTTTTACGTTTCGTGGTTTTGCGATTAGTTAGAGAGCAACTTTGGAGGACACGATTGTTTTATCTACCACCGAAACAGAGTGCATGACAACAATAGAGCAGCAAAGGAAGCTATTTGGTCGAAGCGTTTGGTTACGAGAATTTGGGGTAAAGTAGGAGGGAGCCTTCATTATCTTTTGCGATAATTAAAGTGCGATCTAGTTGACAAAGAACGCGATGTATCACGAGAGAATGAAACACATTGATATTCGTTATCACTTTGTGCCCGATGAAGTTGTTGAGCGTACGATTACAATGAAGAAAGTACCAACAACGGATAATCCAACGAGATATGTTGATTAAACCAATTCTTTTGGCCAAGTTGAAGCATTGTTTGGACTTGGTTGATGTTTTCACCATTTGAGTTGCTTAGGTGGTGTTGATGGTGGTTCATCCCTTGTTTCCTACATTGAGTATGCTCACGTAGGTTTAGGGGTATCGTCATTGATTCCGCCGTTTGGTAGGTGGCCTTGTGTGGTCGCTCTTGATGGTGAGAGAGATAGGTAATTTAGTGTTTGGTAAAAAGCTCTTCCGGAGATTTGAAGTAAAGGTGGAGATTTGTTATATTTTGACTTTCAAATTAATGATAAAGTTATTTTTTACCATTTACTTTGTTTTAGGATTTTTTAGAGGGGGCTATAAAAAGGATATGTTGCATATTATATTGCAACGCTTGCTTTCGCCCGCCCGAGCCTTTTACTTCTACCCCGAAACCCTTTGTTTTCCACTTCTTCTTGTCGGATCTTCAGATCTTTGATTGTACGCTTAGACTCGTTATTCAAGATAGTGAAATCCCTCTCTCTCCCGAGTGGTTTTTCCCGTTTTGGATTTTTCACGTATATCGTGTCTCGTGCGTTTTATTTTAATTTCATCCCTCATCATGTCATACATGAATTTGCGCATCTCTTGGCATTTTCCGCAACATCTCTCGTGTTCTCTCTCACTACGCCTTCATCTTCCTCCACCATCTCCACGCCTCGATGCCATTCCTCACTAGTTCAATGGCGGCCTCGACAACGGCTTTCCCCAACCGGCAACCTCATTCACTCGTTCACCTTTCTCTTTCCTTTGGCCATGCGGCACCAAAAGAAGATGGAGGGTGCCCGAGCCTATTCGATCGTTGATTCAATTCTCATTCTCTTCAATTGAGATCCTAATGTAAGTACACACCTACCCTTATCCTTTTTTGCCCAATCGTCATTCGTTTTAGTTCGGATCGTTGAAATTGGAAATGGGCCTCTTGAGGAAAAGATCCGATCGCATGTAAGGGTAAATGGCTTTGAATGGATGATCCGTTGCTTGCTTTAGCGCCCATTAGTTTTGGGTAAGCTGGTTCTATAGTTTGATCATCGTACTTGTCATTGAATCAAGGTAAATAGAATTTGGATGAGAAAGTTGGTGGTTCGGCCATGAGTTACAAAGAAAGGGACAACTGCAGCTTCGGAGGTTGGACGACGATTCGACTCCAATTACCCTTCGCTTGAGACTCAAGGCAAGTAGAACTCGTAACCCTTTCCACTAAATTAACTATTAGTTCACTGGTTGGGTGCGAGACGTTGGTGGTGCTTGGGTTGTCTGTTTGAGATGTCTTGTATAGTTGGGCGTATAGTCGTGTAGTTTATATGGCATGAGTTCTCTTGGATTTGGATTTGAGGCTCGGTCACGAGTTTGGGATGCCTATATGCTGAGTTATCTTGCGTGTATGTATGTTGAATAGTCGAGCCGATCGTCCGGTTGTCATTGAGGTGGCGTGAAATGAAGTATGTCCGTATATGGGTGTCTAGCCACGGGGGTTTGCATGGTATATGAGATGGGTGGAGATTTCATGTGGCTTTGGCTTGTCAAATCGTGGTTAGTTGCATTGCATCTAAGAATCGAAGCATGTGTATAGTGGTGGCATTCTTGGGAGTCATGTGATTGATGGCTAGTTGCATCTAAGGTTGAGAAAATGTAATGAACTAAAGGTCCTGTTGGCCTATAACTCGATGAGGGCGATATAATGTCCGTATGTATATGGACAATATCCCATAGAAGCTCGATGGAAATCGGGAAGTCAACGGCCGATGTCTCATTGGAATGGAGCCCCAAAGTAGGGGGAATCGAGGTCTGTGTCCCTCGTAAGAAAATGAGGCCTGTGTCCCTCATGATTCCCATGGATTAAAAGTTGAGATAAAACTCGGAATTGAGGCATGTGTCCCTCGGATTTGAAATGAGGCATGTGTCCCTCGTATAACCATGGCTTGTATCTCATGATACTTGGTTCAAAAGTGGAAATTGAGGATTAAATTGATCATGTGCATGCCCAGGCATGTGGAGATCGTGGTATGGTTAAAGGTCTAGTTATGTGTGTAGAGTCGTCCGGTTTCATTATGCATGTGGTTGGTGTCGCTCTTGCTTGGTTGTCTCAATGTTCGCTTGTTTTGTGTGTCCCATTGCTTGTCGTGTAGTTTTTTGTCCGATTGAGTGATGAATAGGTAGTTTAGTCAAACGGCTTAGAAAGTCCTACTCGTTGAGCTTTGGCTCACACCTATGGATTCTACCCTTTTTAAGATAGGATTTAGCTGCTTGAGAAGTAGAAGCCCTAAAGAAGAAGACGACAAGATCTCGAAGCCCGCCGACGGAGATGGGGAATAGTATTCGGAGTAGTTTTCCTCATAAATCGTCCCAAAGGTATTCATTTAGTTTGTTTAATATAAGACAATGTAACTAACTAGTACCTATATTTATGTATTTATAATAACAGATTGTGACATCCCGTATTCCGACCGTTTTTTGAAGTTTTGAATAAATGAAAAGTCTCATTGATGTATTTCAGCTAATTCTCACTCGAAATTGATCCCTCTTGAGCGTACTAACCAAATGGGAATGGCTAGCTACGAAATTCAAGTACGTTGACCTAAGAACTTGATCTTGGATTGACTCTTTCGCTATGAAAATTGTCGAGGGAATATTTTGGACCAATATAGGCCGATCCTAGAATGATTAAGGAACGATTTGGATAATACCCTACGCTTGGATCACGGGTGATTCCGTTTGACCTCATATGGGTTTCGAATGTCCCCGAATTATTTCTAGCGATTGTGTCCGTCGGGACTAGTGATTGACCCTCGCAATTGAATGACAACCAAAGTCGCCATGGCTCGAGAAATTCTTAAACGTGATATTAATCACGGGTCGATACGCGTAACTCCTAAAAGCCGCTCGTTAGTTTGAGATATGTTGAAATTTCAATTGATCGAGATTAATCACGAATCGGGCTTCGAATTTGACGTCGGACCTTCGGGGTTCCAATAATTAAATTTTGGACGTTTCCTCATCCAAAGTACAATTACTTCGCGGTTTGCCCCAAAAGGTTCGGAAAAAAATAAATTTTGGATCGGGTATGGGAAAAGACCCATTTACCCTTGAAAAATATCCAATTTTTATTCCAGTCTAAGACATTAAACATCAATATGGAGGTAACGTGGAATATTTGTGAAGGTGTGGCAATTTTTGGAGGAAGAATGGAATATTCCGGGATTTATTAGTTGAATTTTTTAGTATAAGAGGATTTATGGAAATCCATGAGGAACTGTTGAAAATTGCTGTTTTAAAACTTGTCTAGAGGCACTAGAGCCCTAACCTAGGATTAGGGGCTAGCTTGCTTGAGATTTTATCTCACCTCGTCCCGGGTTCGTTATTTTTTAGATCCTCCGCCTCGACAATGAACGATTCGCCTCTAAGGTTCGGTATTCCCCGGGATATGGAAACATGTAGTTACAAAATATCCGGTAGGGGATGATAAGACATATTATAGGCACGTGACTACGATTACCGTGGATACCGGAGAGCTCTTTTGGAATACCCACACTTACGTAGCGTGGATGTACCGCCACGGGGATTTGTCGCAAGGGTCCGCCGAGAGGATTCGACATTCCCTACGATGGAGTTGGGGAGTGGGACCCCACTAATGCTGCACCGCCGATGGCGTAGTGGTACACCCCGATGCCGGCCCTTATGACCTTGACTACCCGAGCCCGACCCGCAGGTCGTGGCACCGAAGAGGATGGAGAGATCATAGAGCCATCTGATGCGGAGCGATCCGCCCGAGACCGAAGAGGAGGAGCTGGAAGTGGTAGATTATAGCGACAACGAGGGTTAGGGTAGTTGGCCTCTCGACTTTTGTAGAGTGCTTTATTTTGGTTGTGTAGCGGGTTTCGACCACGTAGTCATTTTGTTATTGATGGTTACGGGCTTTTGCAGTGGCCCCGAAGCCTTAGGTTTGACAGTTTGTAACAACTATGTATATATGTACATAAGTTTGTTTTTACCATCCCAAGTTATCGTAGCATTGTTGTTTTGTGTACGGGGATTATTGTGCTTCCACGATTTATTTGTTGGCCTTTGGATCCTGGAGAACCGTACGTAATCACGGCCGGATGGGATGTCGACAAGCTCGCGGGGTTCGGGTTGTGACATCACCATTAAAGTGGTATCGAGCAAGGATTGCTCGATCCAAGTTGGACGAAAGACGGAGTGATAAGGAGCGATGACTTTGGGATGGTTACATAGAGAGACCCTAGGTGTTTACGCGACTTAAACGCGTTATGCGAGGATTTGAACATGCGCCCGTGATTTACGTGATTGATTGCTTCTCTTTGGTTGTTTGTTTTTGTTGTGGTTAAATCATTCAATCGAGACGATTGTTAGCTTTGTGCTAATTGTTATGTTAAGCGGTGTGAAACCGCTAGACTCGAGTAGATGGCATAGATTTCTAATTCCTTGGTGGAATTATGTTGATTCAGGTGTTGTGATAGATAATGGAAATGGACAACAGAGGTAGAGGTTCTAGAGGAAGTTCTAGAAGAGGTTCCGGGGAGCTTCTAGCTCAAGGACTACGATTAGATAGGATCCCGAGTGGATGGAGTCCTTAGGGCTCTAGAGGAGATTGGAAATCTAATGGGTAGGCGAGACTCAAGAACGAGCTGCAGCTATTGCCCAAGCCGCGAGCTGCTTTATTCATTCTATCGCTTGTTCATGGGGTAAATGTGAACTAGGGGAATGATAATGGAAATAGACGGATGCATTAGCTAGTAGAGCAGTTTTTGAAGTTAAAACCGGCGAAATTTACGGGAAAGGGTGATCCTGGAGTTGCACCTCGTTGGATAGAAGATTTGGAGAAAGCGTTCGAGGTTTTGGGTTATACAGAGAAGGAGAAAGTAACCTTGACGGTGTATGAGCTTCGGGATACGGCCGGATTGGTGGAAGGCCACCAAGGGAAGAGTTTTCCCGGAGGGCGCGGCCCTAAATTGGACCGTCGTCACGAAGTCTTCAACGGGAAGTATTTTTCCGAGACCGCTTAAGACTAGAAGATGATAGAATTTTAGCAGCTCCGCCGTAATCGAGATGACAATTGATCAATATGAGGCGAGTTTTCAAGGCGTCACAAAGTATGCACCTAGAATGGTGGAAAATCCACTGTACCGAGTAAGAAGGTTTCGGGACGGATTGAGGCCGAACTTCGTAGTCAATTGATCCTGCTGAATCTAAGGTATTATGATGAGCTTTATGAGTGGGGTCGGATGGTCGAACGGGACATGAAAGAGAAGGCTGCCGCCTCTGGATCGCGGTTCATACCAGTTAGGGACAATCGCCGATTTTAGCAAGAGGTCAATGATGGAAAACCGGGCGCTTCGTCCCTCCAATTAGGAGGAATAATGGGAAACCGGTATATCGAGTCAAATCGGGCTGCCGACTTTGTGGAAGGAGACATGGAAATGGGCCTTGCCCTAGCAGGACTGGAGCATGCTTCAGGATGTGGAAAGTTAGATCATCGAGATAAGGAATTGCCCGGAGCAAGCCCCAAAATCTCGATTTCAATCCCAACGACCCCAGGCAAGACCTCGGGTTGGAGCGGCTCCACAGAATAATCGAGGTTAGGCTCCCAACAGCAAGGGAGAGTGTATGCGGTGGCGCGCAATGAGGCCGAGAATGCGCCGGGTGTAATCACGGTACGGTCTCCTTATGTGATCATGCTGCATATGCTTTATTTGATTTTGGAGCGTCGCACTATTTTGTATCTGCGCAGTTTGTGGAGTTAGTTGGGATTGAGTTAAAACCGCTAGAAGTAATGCTGCACGTAACTACACCCTTAAAAGATAAAGTATTGGTTACATTAGGGTGTTCGAATGTAAGATAGTCATTGGTGGTAAAGAAGAATCTATAGACCTAGCAGTTTTGGCTATGCATGATTATGATGTGATAATTGGAATGGATTGGCTGGGAAAGCAAAGAGCTATTTTTGATCGTGGTAGCAGAGTGATCCAATGTAATCCGATTGGTCATCCTAAATATGAATTTGTGGGAAGTCGAGGAGGAATCTCGATTCCCTAATCTCGTCACTGGAAGTGACTAAATTGTTAAACGAAGGATGCTAAGGGTATTTGGGCTGCTTGTAGTGGATTCTTCGATTGAAGGGCCGAGGCTAGAGGATATAACCGTGGTGCGTGATTATCCCGATGTCTTCCCTCAAGAATTGCCGGGATTGCCACTTGAAAGGGAAGTAGAGTTCGTGATTGAGGTAGCACCAGGGACAGTAACCGATCTCCAAGGCACCCTACGTAATGTCCCTCTCGAATTGAAGGAATTGAAGGCTCGAGATGCAAGAGCTACTGGATAAAGGATTTATCCGCCCCAAAGGCATCGCCGTGGGGAGCGCCAGTGCTATTTGTAAGGAAGAAGGGCGGGTCATTGCGATTATGCATTGACTATCGGCGATTGAATCAAGTAACTATTAAGAACAAGTATCCATTGCCAAGGATAGATGACTTGTTCGATCAACTGCAAGGAGCTGCGGTATTTTCTAAGATCGACTTGAGGATGGGCTACCATCGGCTAAGGATTAAGAAGGATGACATACCGAAGACCGCATTCCGTACCGAGATATGGGCATTATGAATTTACGGTTATGCCGTTTGGATTGACGAATGCCCCAGCCTACTTTCATGGATATGATGCATCGGGTGTTTAAAGAATTTTTGGATCGGTTCGTTATCGTGTTCATTGACAATATATTGGTATATTCGTGGAGTGTGGAAGAACACGAACGACATTTGATTATCGTTCTACGGACCTTAAGAGAGCACTCTCTCTATGCTAAGTTTAGCAAGTGTGAGTTTTGGCTTGATCATGTAGCATTTCTTGGACATATTGTCTCCGAAAATGGAATCTCGGTAGACCGCGAAAATTGAGACCATGATGAATTAGCCAAGACCGACATCGATTATAGAGGTTCGGAATTTTCCGGGTCCAGGGGATATTATCGACGATTTGTGGAGAAGTTCTCCTCGATAGCTATTCCATTGACGCAATGACGAAGAAAGAAACTCGCTATGAATGGACAGATAAGTGTGAGAAGAATTTCCAAGAACTGAAGCATAGGTTGACGACAACACCGGTTCGACGATACCGTCTGGTCTTGGAGGATTTGAAATATATACCGATGCTTCGTTAAAAGGACTGGGATGCGTATTAATGCAACATGGCAGAGTAGTCGCATATGCGTCGCGACAATTGAGGCCTCATGAATTAAACTACCCAACGCATGATCCGGAGCTTGCGGCGATTGTTTTTGCGTTGAAGTACTTGTTCAAATCTACACGGACCATCAAAGTCCGAAGTACTTGTTCTCCCAAAAAGAGCTTAATATGAGGCAACGTCGTTGGATAGAATTATTAAAGGACTACGATTGTGATATTTTATATCACCCCGAGAAAGCTAATAAAGTAGCGGATGCACTTAGTCGGAAATCGAGCATTGCGCATTTGATGGTGAAGGAGTGGACTTTACTTGAAGAGTTGAGGGATTCGAATTTAAGTTTGAAGTTTGCAATCTCTCAAATCTGCTGGCAACTTTGAGAATTGAGCTAGAGATTTAGGCAAGAGTTAAGGCGTTGCGATCGGAGGATCTTGACATTTAGAAAATTTTAGAAATGGATGCAACCAAAAGAAAGCCTGAATTTCAAGTGGCCGAGGATGGAATCTTGAAATTCCGTGGACGTCTATGTGTCCCAAATGATGAGGAGCTTAGGGAGAAAATTTTGTCGAAGCTCATCGAAGTAGCTACGAGTGTGCATCCAAGTAGCACCAAGATGTATCGGAATCTGCGCGGCATTGCGGGTGGAATGGAATGAAGGTTGACGTGGCTAAGCACGTGGCTAAGTGTTTGAGGTGCCAACAAGTAAAGGCGCAACATTGCAAGCCCGGGAGGATTACTTAGACCGCTAGAGATTCCCGAGTGGAAATGGGAACACATTACCATGGATTTTGTTTTGGGACTACCAATGAGCCGAGAGGGCATGATTCTATTTGGGTAGTCGTCGACGAGTTGACTAAGTCTGCACATTTTTTGGCGTACGAAAGGATTTCGAAGTGGAAAAATATGTCGAGTTGTATATGCGCCGATAGTTCGACCGCATGGAGTTCCAGTTACAATTACTTCGGACGAGAGATCCCAAGTTCACAGCAACTTTTTGGAAAAGTCTTCAGAATTCTATGGGAACCCAAGTGCAATATAGCACTCGCATATCATCCCCAGGACAGACGGACGGTTGGAGAGGACAATACGTACACTTGAGGACATGCTGCGAGCATGCGTGATATATTTTAAAGGAGGTTGGGAACAACAGCTACATCTAGTTGAGTTCGCCTACAACAACAGCCTTCCAGCAGAGTATTGGAATGGCACCATTTGAGGCGTTGTATGGTAGGGCTTACGTAACTCCGATATGTTGGGATGAAGTTGGCGAGAGAAGTATAACGGGACTAGAGTTAGTTCAGCAATCTGTTGAGGCGGTGAAAGTGATCGAGAGAAAGGCTAAAGACTGCCCGAGTCCTCAAAAGAGTTATGCGAATAGACGACGTAGACCTTTGAAATTCCAAGTAGGAGACCATGTTTTCCCGAAGGTATTGCCAATGCGAGGATTATCTAGATTTGGGAAGAAAGGAAAATTGAGTCCGAGATAGATAGGCCCATTTGAAATCTTGGAACAGATTGGGACTTTGGCCTATCGACTCGCGTTGCCGCCGAACTTGGACCAAGTTCATAATGTCTTCCATGTATCCATGTTGAGAAAATACGAGCCGGACCCAACTCATGTGCTTTGGATCATGAAGTTGTGGAAGTAGATGAAAGGATATCTTACGTAGAAAAATCAGTGCGAATAGAAGACAGAAAAGAGCAAGTTTGAGGAACAAGATAATTCCACTGGTGAATGTGATATGGGAGCACCATGGAACCGAAGGGGCAACCGGGAAAATGAAGAAACGATGAGGCACCAGCACCCCCATTTATTCGAATAGTTAAGTTTGTTGTAAATTTCGAGGACGAAATTTTTGTAAGGGGGAAGAATTGTGACATCCCGTATTTCGACCGTTTTTCGAAGCTTTGAATAAACGAAAGGTCTCATTGATGTATTTCAGCTAATTCTCACTCAGAATTGATCCCTCTTGAGCGACTAACCAAATGGGAATGGCTAGCTAGGAAATTCAAGTACGTGGACCTAAGAACTTGATCCTAGATTGACTATTTGGCCATGAAAATTGTCAAGAGAATATTTTGGATCAATATAGGCCGATCCTAAAATAATTAAGGAACGATTTTGATAATACCCTACGCTTGGATCACGGGTGATTCCGTTTGACCTCGTATGGGTTCCGAACGTCCCTAAATTATTTGTACCGATCGTGTCCGTCGAGACTAGTGATTGACCCTCGCAATTGAATGACAACCAAAGTCGCCATGACTCGAGAAATTCTTAAACGTGATATTAATCACGGGTCGATACGCGTAACTCCTAAAAGCCGCCCATTAGTTTGAGATACGCTGAAATTTCAATTGATCGAGATTGATCGCGAATCGGGCTTCGAAATTTGACGTCGGACCTTCGGGGTTCCAATAATTAAATTTTGGACGTTTCCTCATCTAGAGTACAATTATTTCACGGTTCGCCCCAAAAGGTTCAGAAAAAAATAAGTTTTGGACTTGGGTATGGGAAAAGACCCATTTACCCTTGGAAAATATCCAATTTTCCACTTTGGCCAAGGGCATTTTGGTCAATTTACCCCATGGCCGAAATTGACCAGTCAAAGATGGTGGAAATTACCATTTTTTTCCCTTCAATCACTTCAAGACCAATAATTGCTGCACTATTCATTGTCTTCATCCTTTCCACCAAAAATTGTGACAACTCTCTCTCTCTATCTCTCCATCCTCTACTTGGCCGAACTCACCCTTGCACTCTCTCCCTCGCCGAAATTTTTCCAAGCCGCAGCCGGTGTCGCCTTGAACCACCGGAGCTCCATTCTCTACCATGAGCCGCCTAGAACAAATTCGAATAGCTTGAGTTTTGGCCGAGCAAAGGGAGTTGCCGGAGCTACCGGATTGGGGTCAAAATTTTCTCAATTTCTCACCGAAAAACTTGCTAAAATAGTGGTAAGTTGGTTCCTAACCTTATATTAGGCATCTAGGATGCTAATAGACTTGAGATTGAGTAGATTTTAGGTCAAAATTTGGTTGTTTTTGGCCATTTTCATGCCTTGGCCGAAAATGGATGGAGAGGAGAGAGAGAGGAATAGTGTTCTTGCATGAATAGTGAAAAGGCATGAGTAGAAATGGAGGGCTAGGATTTAATCTAGCTTTTTATGCTTTGATCCGACGGCTTATATTAAATCTTGCTTAGGAAGATTAATCCGACGGCCGAGATTAATTCCCGTGGTATTAATTGATTTATTGGATGGTGTAGATTAAATGCACGGTAGTATAATATTAATTGTACCGTACGTATTAAATGCACGGTAGTATAGTATTGTACCGTACGTATTAAATGCCACGTTAATACAAGTATAATTGTATGTTAGTCTAATTCCGAACGTATGGCGTTATTAATTGCTACGTTAGTAGAATTAATTTTGTGTGGCGTAGATTAATTTTTACGATAGCATAATTAATCGTGTGGCCCGATTTGGCCATTGGTCTAGTGTGACCTTATCGGGTGGTCCCGATTTATAAATTCTCTAACGTGAGTGAATCACGTGGTTCCAATCGAGTATCTCGCCTAGTATAATTTAATCGAGCGATCTTGATTGGGAAATTGAGAAAAATTGAGAAGATCGTGTGGTTCCGATCTTTCGTCGAGGGAATTGGTGAGATTGGATGGTTTCGATCCGCTAATTAGGAAATTTAGCAAGATCATGTGGCGAAGATTGATCGATTGGAAGGATTTAAGTGATCGTGTGGTATCGGACGAGCGATCGAGGAAATTATTGTGGTATATGGTCTTAAGTGGAATAAAAGAGAGGAAATGTGAAATTTCTACCCCGAGGTGTAATGACGCAGGGTTCGTATTATATAAGACCATATGTTGCCCGAGGCGTTATGACGCGGCCTCGATATTGGATTGAGGAATTATAGCCTCGAGGCATTGTGACGCGGACTCTATTATTATTTTACCCCGGGCGTTAAACGCGGGGTTATGAGTATTATAATATCCTAAGGCGTTAAACGCGGGATAGTGACCTGAGGCGTTATTACGCGGGTCCGTCCGGTTATAATATAGCCTGATGCGTTAAACTCGGGCTCTAGACCAACGTGAAATTTTATATGATAGCCTGATGCGTTAAATGCGGGCTTTGGAGTACGTGAATTATTTATATTAGAGCCCGAGGCGTGGAACGCGGGCATTGGAGCAACGTGGAATATTTTTATTCCAGTTTGAGACATGAAACATCAATATGGGGGTAACGTGGAATATTTGTGAAGGTGTGGCAATTTTTGAAGGAAGAATGGAATATTCCGGGACTTATTAGTTGAATTTTTTAGTATAAGAGGATTTATGGAAATCCCCGAGGAACTATTGAAAATTGCTGTTTTAAAACTTGTCTTGGAGGTACTAGAGCCCTAACCTAGGATTAGGGGCTAGCTTATCGAGATTTTATCTCACCCCGTCGTAGGTTCGTTGTTTTTTAGATCCTCCGCATCGAAAATGAACGATCCGCCTCTAAAGTTCGGTATTCCCCGGGATATGGAAACATGATGAGTTACTGAAATATCCGGTAGGGGATGATAAGACATATTATAGGCACGTGACTACGATTACCGTAGACACCGGAGAGCTCTTTTGGAAGACCCACACTTACGTAGCGTGGACGTACCGCCACGGAGATTTGTCGCAGGGTCCGCCGAGAGGATTCGACATTCCCTACGATGGAGTTGGGGAGTGGGACCCCACTAATGCTGCACCTCCGGATGGCGTAGTGGTACACCCCGATACCGGCCCTTATGACCTTGACTACCCGCAGCCCGACCCGCAGGTCGTGGCACCAAAAGAGGATGGGGAGATCTTAGAGCCATCCGATGCGGAGCAATCTCCCGAGATCGAAGAGGAGGAGCAGGAAGTGGTAGATCATAGCGACGACGAGGCTTAGGGTAGTTGGCCTCTCGACTTTTGTAGAGTACTTTATTTTGGTTGTGTAGCGGGCTTCGACCACGTAGTCTTTTTATTATAGATGGTTACGGGCTTGTACCAGGTGGCCCCGAAGCCCTAGGTTTGACAGTCTGTAACAACTATGTATATATGTACTTAAGTTTATTTTTACCATCCCAAGTTATCGTAGCATTGTTGTTTTATGTACGGGGATTACTTGTGGCTTCCGCGATTTATTTGTTGGCCTTTGGATCCTGGAGAACCGTACGTAAACGTGGCCAAATGGGATGTCGACGAGCTCGCAGGATTCGGGTCGTGACACGAGATGATTTTACCTATATGGTTTGTGTGTTCTATTTTATGGGTGTTGTTGTGACATTCTGAATTTCCAACCATTTTGAGGTCTATGAATGAGAAATGACCGTTTTGCCCCTCAAGCATTATTCTTGTTCTAAGTTCATCAAAGGGAATTTTGATCATTTTCACCTTGTTTCAGCAGAAAATGTGAAGATAAGAAGGTCAAAGGCTGGTCAATACACATGTGGATAATTATTGACATGAGACAAGTGTCATTGAGAGCATGGTTAGCATTAATGTGACCTTGACTTACTATTCACTTAATTGAATTTTTTTTTAAATCAAGTCTTCTTCAGCCTTCCTTCTTCTTCAACTTCACGAGCACTCCATCTCCATGCTCCATTTCCATCATCTCCTTCATCTTCAAGGTTTTTCAGCAAAACCAGAAAACTGTTTCTGCTGACCACTTTCTGCCCGTTCTGTTCGGTCCGTACGAAGGGACCCTCCGGTGGTATTTTGGCCACCCCCGACCACCCACTTGAAGTTCAACGTGTCCCCGACAACCTCCAATTGGAATCACGTCATTTTAAGCTTCCAGTTGGAAGAACCAAGCTGAGGAAGAAAACCGGACAGATTTGGAGCTAGCTGAGGGTAAGGGGCTGTTCTCCCTCTTAGAAACTTCTTTTGATGCCCAATTTTCGGTGGTAACTTCTAGACTTGTAGGGATGAGTATGGATGATTTAGGGACACTGAGTGATTAAGGAAAAATTCGAGTTATGATGGTTGGGTTAAAGTGTTTCTGCTGGACATATACTGGACAGTTTGTGTACTTGTTTGGTTAAGTTGATTGGGGGCTTAAAATGAGTGGTTATGCTGCTAAATTTTTAGTGGACCCCTAAGACATATAGAATAAGGTTCCCACAAGTTCAATTAGTGTTAAATTGGAGTTTTGAATTGGATTTTTGGGTGAGACAACACAGGACCGGTTTTGCCCTGTTTTTGCCCTGTTGTACCAAAGCTGTTCATGGGTGGTACAAGGAATATTTTGGCTTGGAATTAGAATATAAGACATCCTAAGACATTGTGGAAGGTGTTATGAGGGAGTATATGAATTAAATTAAAGTTTGGAAGTGAATTCATGGCTAATTTGTGTTTGAAACTCAAGGAAACAAGCTGTCCTGTTTTTGGACAGAATATACCATGGACTTGAGGGACTACATATGGTGTTGCCTTGCTGTGATTTTGTCATTTGGATGCTTTAAGATGTTACTTTGAGTGCTATTAACATTTTGACTCAATTGGATCGAAAATTAATGGAGTTTTGCTATGGTTTATATAGATCCGATGCGGAAATCTATTTAGCCAAGCCTTTGCGGTTGTGAGGAGACTTTTTTAAGTTGCTTTTGGAACCAAGAGTAAGTGTTCCTCGAAACCTTTTTTGATCACTAAGATGCTTCGAATGAGATGACTTATACTACGAATAGCCGTAAAATGTGAAGTGTAACTTAATGTGCATATGAGTGAAAGAGTGAAATAGATTGTCCCGAGTCTTGAACCATGCAGGGTCGATACCCCCGGGTCTTGGTCATGCGGGAAATAATTTGTGTAATACTCCGGGTCTTGACATGCGGGAAGAAAAAAAAAAATTACCTGGGCCTTGGTCATGCGGAGTACATGTGAAAGGAAATATCCTGAGTCTTGATCATGCGGGAAAATGAAATATCCCGAGTCTTGATCATACGGGAAAACGACCAATATAGGTCGACACGAACTCTGGTATTGATAACCCGGAACATTTTGCGCGGCTATGTCGTTATCTTGAGAACTGTAATGAGATGAGAATCTCATGTGTGAGATACGAATGAATAGTTGCTAATACGTCAAGTTGGACCATACCCGTAGGACCGATTTGATTGTACAAAGTTGTTATGACTTAAGTCTACTCTACCAGATACTCGAGTTACTTGATCTTGACCTCTATCTATGTCGCTTTACGTGAGATGTGGTATGATATATATATATATATATATATATATATATATATATGCTATTGTCTTGTGCAAAGAGGCTTGTTTTGTATCTTGTCATCCGTATGCTTTGTTGCATAACTCGGAAGGGCTAGTGGTCTAATATAGGATTTGGGTTTACTTGCTGAGATGATGAATCTCACCCCGTAGCGGGACCTTTATTTTCGGACCCCAGGTTATAGAAATGCTGCCAAAGCGATTGGGAGATCCGAAAGAGATGACAACTGTATGGGATGAGTTCCCGGCTAACTTAGGAATAGTTTTTGTAAGAAAATGTACTACGCTTTGGGTAGATATAGGTGGAGAAGATCCACCGCATACGTTATGAAGCGTGGTTCCATAAGATAGGGAATAGTAGTTTGTTCGGGCCTCTGCAGCCATCCGATGTACCATGTGATGTAGTTCCGGGATGGTGCCACCCATCCCGTCAAGATGTCGAGGGTGTGGTTCAAGTGTCGCAATGCTTCTAGGAACATAGTGGAGAAGACCCCGGCGGCGGAGGAGGATCACGAGGTGATCGTCATATCCGATTCGAGAGAAGGATGAGTCGGAGGATGAGATGCTTTGGGAGACGAGCTCCGATACTTTCTCCCGAGTACGTTCCGACGGAGACGAGGCGGAGGACGTGACTATTAGTTCCTCCGAGTAGTCCGGTTGCTCTGGATAAGTTTCTTTTGGGGTAGATTCGAAGGAATCTAGATGTTTGGTTTTTTTTGGGTTGGCTCATATTGTACATATTCTTCTACTAGTACAAATGTGACCCCCGTCCTTGTATATATTTGTTGTTGTGTGTTACTGCCCTTTTCGTTCGTATCTTTTATTGTCGGGGTTGGAGTATTCCTTCCGCATGCGCATTTCATTTTAGGTGTTCGCCGTAGAGGTAGTATCCCGGGTTTAAATTATACGGCTTGGGCGGGTGTGCGTTCTCAAAGGATGGCGGGACGTTACGGTTGTCACGACCCGAACCCTCCGAGCTCGTCGACATCCCACTTGGCCACACTTACGTCGGTTCTCCGGGATCCAAGGCCAACGAGATAATTCACGGAAGCAAAATAATTCTCCGTACATAAAACAACCAACAAAGCTACGATAACTTGGGATGAAAAAAAACTTATGTACATATATACATAGTCGTTACAAACTATCAAACCTAGGGCTTCGGGGGCCACATGCCCGTGACCAACCGTAACAAAAAAGGATACGTGGTGAAGCCCGTTACACAACCCAAAATAAACACGCTACAAAAACTCGGAGGTAAGCTACCCTAATCCTCGTCGGCGCTCCAATCAACTACCTGCAGCTCTTCCTCTTACTCGTCGTAGGCGGCTCGCTCAGCATCGGATGGCCCTAAGACCTCTCCATCCTCCTCTCGTACCACGACCTCTGGGACAGGCTCTGGGTAGTCCAAATTATCATAAGGGCCGACGTCGGGATGTAGCACAACATCATCCGGAGGGGGTGAACTAGTGGGATCCCATTCCCCACCACCATCGTAGGGAATGTCAAAACCCGTCAACGGTCCCACCACCTTGTCCATATTGCGGTATGTCCATGCCACATACTTGTGGGTCTTCCAAAAGAGTTCTCCAAGATCCACCCTAATCGTCGTCACATGCCTATAGTACACTTTGTCCTCTCCTACTGGGTACTCGGTCACTACGGTTTCCATGTCTATCGGTATCCCGAACCTTGTAGGCGGGTCGTTCATGATTGCGACGGAGGATCCAGCAAAAACAACGAACCCACGACGGGGTGAGATAAAATCTTAGTAGGAAAACCTCTAATTCCAACTCAGGTCGATAGTGCCTCCGAGACAAATTTTTAAAACAACGAAGCTCGACATATCCTCCTTTTTCCTCAATAATTCCACTAATAAATCCCAGAATATTCCATTTCCATTCCGAGAATTTCCACACCTTCTCAAATATTCTACGTTACCCTCATATATATATTTCACGTCTCGGATTGGAATAACAACAACCCACGTTGTTCTAAAGCCCGCGTTCCACGCCTCAGGCTATCGTATAAAATTCTACGTTACTCCGAAAATTCCACGTTACTCCGAAATATTCTACGTCACTCCGGGAATATTCCACGTGACTCCACGACATCATACGAGTCGATAACACCGAGCCTCGGACCTTTATAGAACACGGCTCCATAAACATATATATATATATACCAGGGTCTCATACTCATAGGAATACGACCCATAAATCACGGTCTCGGACACATAGGAACACGACCGGAATAAGTCTCGGACAATTAGTCGAACACGACTCACTTTGGTCTCGGACGACTTAATTGAACACGACTTTTACACTTTCTCGGTCTCGAGACAAATCGGACGAATACGGCTCACTTTGGCCTCAGGCGACTTGATTGAATACGACCCTCATACTTTCCGAGAATAGATCGAGGCTCACGCGATTCAATCATGTTAGAGAATTAATAAATCGGACCACCCGATTGACTCACGCTACCACAAATTCCAATCCACGCCATGCGTCCATAATACTCTAACGTGGCAATAAATAAATATCGTACAACTAATAATATACTAACGTAGCAATTTATCCGGGCCGATCAAATATTAATTTCTAACGTACAAATAAATTCACAACTATAGTATTGAACTATAGTAATACCACGTCTAACTAAATACCGTGGCATAACAACAATGTCACGTATAAAGTAACTACAGTTAAAATCTAATTTAACCATAGTTAAAAATAACTAGAGTTAACACAAATTTAACCATCTTTCCGGCGACGGTGACGGGAAGATGGTGTTCGGCCAAGGTGAGGGGGAGGGAGATGGAGAGAGAAAAGTTGATCACAAATTTTGGTAGAAAGATGAATATGATGAATAGTCAAGGCAATAATTCGTTAGGCTGCGTCAATGGAATAGCTATCGAGGAGAACTTCTCCACAAATCGTCGACAATATCCCGCCAAGCCTAGAAAACTTCGAACTTCGTAACTCATGTTGGTCTTGGCCAATTCACCACGGTCTCAATCTTTGCCGGGTCTACCGAGATTCCATTTCCAGAGACAATATGTCCAAGAAACGTTACCCGATCCAGCCAAAATTCGCACTTGCTAAACTTAGCATAGAGCGAGTGTTCTCTTAAAGCCGTAGGACAATACTCAAGTGTCGTTCGTGTTCTTCCATGTTCCTCGAATACACCAATATATCGTCAATGAACACGATAACGAACCGATCCAAGAATTCTCTGAATACTCGATGCATCATATCCATAAAGGCAGCCGGGGCATTGGTCAATCCAAAAGGCATGACCGTAAACTCATAATGCCCATATCGGTGCGGAAAGCGCTCTTCGGTATGTCCTCCTTCTTGATCCTCAACCGGTGGTAGCCCGTCCTCAAATCAATCTTAGAAAACGCCGCAGCCCCTTGTAGTTGATCGAACAAGTCATCTATCCTTGGCAATGGATACTTGTTCTTGATAGTCACCTGATTCAAATGCCGATAGTCAATGCATAATCGCAATGACCCGTCCTTTTTCCTCACAAATAGTATCGGGCGCTCCCCACGGCGATGCACCGGGGCGGATAAATCCTTTATCCAGTAACTCTTGCATCCCGAACCTTCAATTCCATCAACTCGAGAGAGACATTCCGTAGGGTGCTTTGGAGATCGGTTACGTTCTCGGCGCTAACTCGATCACGAACTCGACTTCCCTTTCGTGTGGCAATCCCGGCAATTCTTGAGGAAAGACATCGGGATAATCGCGCACCACGGCTATATCCTCTAGCCTCGGTCCTTCAATCGACGAATCCACCACAAGAGCCAAATATCCTTGGCACCTTCGCATCAGCCTTAGTCACTTCCAAAGTGACTAAATTAAGGGAATCGAGATTCCTCCTCGACTTCCCACAAACTCATATCTAGGATGTCCAATTGGATTAAATTGGATCACCCCGCTACCATAGCAAAAACAGCTCTTTGCTTTCCCATAATCCATTCCAATTATGACGTCATAATTATACATAGTCAAACCGCCAGGTCTATAGATTCTTCTCTACCACTAATGACTATCTTACAACCAATACACCCTAAGGTAACCAATACTTTATCCTTTAAGAGCGTACTTACGTGCGGTATTACTTCTAGCGATTTTAACTCAATCCCAGCTAACTCCACAAAATTTAGCAGAATACGAATGAATGGGATGCTCCAGAATCAAATAAAGCATATGCGGCATGATCACATAAGGAGACCGTACTGTGATCACGCAGGCGCATTCTCTGCTTCATTGCGCGCCATTGCATACACTCTCCCTTGCGCTGGCGGTCTGTTACGATTATTCCGAGGAGCAGCTCTTATTTGAGGTCTCACTTGAGGTCTTTGGGGTTGAAATCGCTGTTTGGGGCTAGCTCCGGGCAACTCCTTACATGATGATCAAATTTTCCGCATTTGAAGCACGCTCCAGTCTGCTCGGGCAAGGTCCATTCCCGTGCCTCCCGCCACAAAATATGCAATTCTAATTGGACTGATATACCGGCTTCCCATTATTTCTCCCGATCGGAGGGACGGCGCCGGTTTCCCATCATCGGCCTTTTGTCAAACGGCGGTTGTCCCTAGCTGGCATGAACCGCGATCCAGAGGCGACAGCCCTCTCTTTCATGTCTCGCTCCACCATCCGACCTCGCTCATACAACTCGTCATAGTCCCTCGGGTTCAGCAGGATCAACCGATCGCGAAGCTCGCCACAATCCGTCCCGAAACCTCCTTGCTCTATCCAATGGGATTTTCTACCATCCTAGGAGCATACTTTGATAGTCTCGAGAATTCAGCCTCATACTTGATCTATCGTCATATGGTTCCGGCGAAGCTGCTGAAATTCTAACATTTTCTGCTCCCGAGCGATCTCCGAAAAAATACTTTCCATTGAAGACTTCAAGGAAGACAGTCCAATTCGGGGCCGCGCCCTCCGGGAACACTCTTCCCTTGGTGGCCTTCCACTAATCACTGGCCGTATCTTGAAGCCGATAAACCGCCAGGGTCACTTTCTCCTCCTTGGTGCAACCCAAAACCTTGAACGCTTTCTCCGGATCCTCTATCGATCGAGGTGCAACTCCGGGATCACCCTTTCCAAGTGAACTTCGCCGATTTTAACTTCAGAAACTGTTCCACAAGCTGATGCATCTGTCTATTCCCATTGTCATTTCCCGATTCACATTGCCCCCTTGGGCAGCAGCAGCAGCATGCCGCAGCAACAACGGCTCAGCGGCTTGGGCAATAGCGGTAGCTCGTTCTCGAGTCCGCTTTACTCATGAGATTTCCTATCTCTTCAAGAGCCCTAAGGACTCCATCCACTCTCGGATCTTCTCTAACTATAGGTCGTGAACTAGAAGCTCCCCCGGAACCTCTTCTCGATCCTCCTCTAGCACTTGCTCTGGAACCTCTACCTTGATTTTCCATATCCATTACTATCACAACACCGAACCAACATAATTCCACCAAGGAATTAGAAATCTATGCCACCTACTCGAGTCTAGCAGTTTCACACTTGCTTAATATAGCAATTAGCACAAAGCTAATAATCGTTTCCGGAAGAACGATTCAACCACAATAACAACAAACAAGCAACACGAAGCAATCAATCACGCAAATCACGAAGCATGTTCAAATGCCGCATAACGCGATTAGCTCGCGTAAACACCTAAGGTTTCTTTGTCTAATCATCCCAAAGTCATCGCTCCTTATCACTCCGTCCTTCGTCCAACCTTGGATCGAGAAAACCTGGCTCGATACCACTTAAATGGGGATGTCACGACCCGAACCCTTTGAGCTCGTCGACATCCCACCTGGCCACGCTTACGTACAATTCTCCCGAATCCAAGGTCAATGATAATTCGCGGAAGCAAAATAATTCTCCGTACATAAAACAACTAACAAATCTACGATAACTTGGGATGAAAAAAAAACTTATGTACATATATACATAGTCGTTACAAACTATCAAACCTAGGGCTTCAGGGGCCACCGTGCAAGCCCATGACCAACTATAACAAAAAGGATACGTGGTCGAAGCCCGCTACACAACCCAAAATAAACACGCTACAAAAACTCGAGGTAAGCTACCCTAATCCTCGTAGGCGCTCCAATCAACTACCTCCAGCTCTTCCTCTTCTCGTCGTAGGCGACTACTCAAGATCGGATGGCTCTAAGACCTCTCCATCCTCCTGCGGTACCACGACCTCTGGGACAGCTGCCCGGGTAGTCCAAATTATCATAAGGGCCGACGTCGGGATGTAGCACAACACCATCCGGAGGGGGGAGAACTAGTGGGATCCCATTCCCCAACACCATCGTAGGGAATGTCAAAACCCGTCAACGGTCCCACCACCATGTCCATATTGCGATATGTCCAAGCCACATACTTGTGGGTCTTCCAAAAGAGTTCTCCAAGATCCACCCTAATCGTCGTCACATGCCTATAGTACACTTTGTCCTCTCCTACCGGGTACTCGGTCACTACGATTTTCATGTCTATCGGTATCCCGAACCTTGTAGGCGGGTCGTTCATGATTGCGACGGAGGATCCAGTAAAAACAACGAACCCACGACGGGGTGAGATAAAATCTCGATAGGAAAACCTCTAATCCCAACTTAGGTCGCTAGTGCCTCCCGACAAATTTTTAAAACAACGAAGCTCGACATATCCTCCTTTTTCCTCAATAATTTCACTAATAAATCCCAGAATATTCCATTTCCATTCCGAGAATTCCCACACCTTCTCAAATATTCTACGTTACCCTCATATATATATTTCACGTCTCGACCGGAATAACAACAACCCACGTTGTTCTAAAGCCCGCGTTCCACGCCTCAGGCTATCGTATAAAATTCTACGTTACTCCGAAAATTCCACGTTACTCCGTAGAAATATTCTACGTCACTCCAGGAATATTCCACGTGACTCCACGACATCATACAAGTCCATAACACTGAGCTTCGGACCTTTATAGAACACGGCTCCATAAACATATATATATATATACCAGGGTCTCATACTCATAGGAATACGACCCATAAATCACGGTCTCGGACACATAGGAACACGATCGGATTAAGTCTCGGACAATTAGTCGAACACGACTCACTTTGGTCTCGGACGACTTAATTGAACACGACTTTTACACTTTCTCGGTCTCGGACAATCGAGACGAATACGGCTCACTTTGGCCTCGGACGACTTGATTGAATACGACCATCATACTTTCCCGGTCTCGAGACAATCGAGACGAATACGGCTCACTTTAGCCTCATATGACTTGATTGAATACGACCCTCATACTTTCGAGAATAGATCGGGCTCACGCGATTCAATCACGTTAGAGAATTAATAAATCGGACCACCCGATTGACTCACGCTACCACAAATTCCAATCCACGCCATGCGTCCATAATACTCTAACGTGGCAATAAATAAATATCGTACAACTAATAATATACTAACGTAGCAATTTATCCGGGCCGATCAAATATTAATTTCTAACGTACAAATAAATTCACAACTATAGTATTGAACTATAGTAATACCACGTCTAACTAAATACCGTGGCATAACAACATTTAGTCCTATATAAATAAACACCGCGGCGTAACGAAATTATCTCACATACAATTAAATACCGTGGCATAACAACAATGTCACGTATAAAGTAACTACGAGTTAAAATCTAATTTAACCATAGTTAAAAATAACTAGAGTTAACACATAATCCAACCATAGTTCAATTATTAGCAAAAAGTAACTATGGTTAACTTTGGCCACACACTCTCTCTCTTGAATTACTATTCATGCAAGACACCAATTTTCTCTTCTTCTTCTTGCAAATTTTCGGCCACTCTAACGCAAGATCAACTCCAACAATTTCTTCATCAAAAATCCCCAATTTTGCGGTCTATTAGCAACCTAACCACCTAATTTAGGTTTAGAAGTAATCCTACCTCAAAAATTCGCAAAACCTCCGTTGAACGGTTGAAAAAACTTGAATCTAGCGGCGATTCCGACGACCCACGGTAGCCCACGACCTCCGCCCTTCAAAACCGAGTCGGCGGCGGCTCAACAAAATTTTTCCGGCGACGGCGGCAAGATGGTGTTCGGCCAAGGTGAGGGGGAGGGAGATGGAGAGAGAAAAGTTGATCACAAATTTTGGTAGAAAGATGAAGATGATGAATAGTCAAGGCAATAATTGATTTTGAAAAGCAAGAGGGGCAAAATGGTCATTTCCACCATCATTGACTAGTCAATCTCTCGCCAAAGGGAAAAATGACCAAAATACCCTTCGTTCCAAGTGAAAAATGGGATATTTTTCGAGGGCAAATGGGTCCTTTCCCATTTCCGGTCCAAATATATTTTTCCCGAACCCTTTTTGGGCGAACCGCGAAGAATTCGGACACTTGGATGAGGAAACGTCCAAAAATTTTATTTATTGAAACCCCCGAAAGTCCGATGTCAAATCCCAAAGCTCGATTCACGATTAATCTCCATCGATAGAATTTTCAGCGTATCTCAAACTAACGGGCGGCTTTTAGGAGTTACGCGTTTCGACCCGTGATAAAATCACGTTAAAGAATTACTCGAGCCATGGCGACTTTGGTTGTCATTCAATTACGAGGGTCAATCACTAGTCCCACTGGACATGATCGTTAGAAATAATTTCAGGGACGTTCGGAACCCATACGAGGTCAAATGGAACCACGCGTGATCCAAGCGTAGGGTATTATCCAAATTGTTCCTTAATCATTCTAAGATCGGCCTATATTGGTCCAAAATATTCCCTCGACAATTTTCATGACCAACGAGTCGATCTATGATCAAGTTCTTAGGTCCACGTACTTGAATTTCCTAGCTAGCCATTCCCATTTGGTTAGTCTGCTCAAGATGGCCATTCTCAAGTGAGATATAATTGAAATACATCAACGAGACTTTTCATTTATTCACAGCTTTGAAAAAGGTCGGAACACGGGATGTCACAGGTGCTTTAACACATGTTTTTCATATTAAACCCTATTAAGACCATACCCTTCAAGGGGCAAAAGTACCAAAAAAATTCCAAACCTATTGCATTGGTACTAATTTAGTCCTAAATTTTTAATTAGATCAATTTAGTTCTAAACCTTTTGCGATGGTATTAATTCAGTCTATTTGGCTAATTTTGTTAGGAATAATTGACCGAAACTGCGACACGGACGCCGGCATTGACATGGAATTCTTTTTATAATTTTATATAATTTTTAAATGTTTTATTATTATTTTTCTTTTTTTCCCTTCACTTTTTTTCCTCGGATTTGGCGAGGGTGAGGCCAGCAAGGCTTGCCCTAAGGGTGAGAGTGGGCCTCGAATCGTTCGAATTTAACTCGAGCTAAATCTTCTCCAATCTCAGCGTCTTTCGAAGGATAAGAGCTCCGAAGCTCGTACAAATGGCTGTCTAAATCTTCTCTCTCAAACCAAGGTTTTCCCTGATTATCAATTTGGTTTTTTTTGTCCTTTTCGGATTTCCTCTTCTTAGACACCGATTATTGTCGAAATCGGTTTTTCTTCAAAATCTGAAGGCTTCGTAGAACCCTCATGGCAAGGGTCGTCCATTCCCAATTTAGGTTCTCGAATGGAGTTGGAGAAAAGCTGTGCATCCGAAATAAAGATGCGATTTTTCCGTCTGGGTTTCCTGGGTTTGGTACGGGTTTCCTCGGTTGTGTTTATTTATTATTATTATTTTTTGGGTCGAACGGTTTCTTGGGTTTGAGATGGGGAAAGAGCTACCAAATTTGGGTTTTGGGGTGGATTTGGTTTTGGTCAATTTAAAATCCTGCTGTTTGAATAACTTTACTCCAGAATAATTCGGGGGTTTGCCTTTTTAGCTGGATTTTGACCTGCTTTATAAGAAACGGGGGAAGAACAAAAGGGTGAAGAACGAAAAAAAAATAAAGAAAAAAATAGTAAAACATTTAAAAATTATTTAAAAATTATAAAAAAATTCACGTCGTGGTGCCACGTAAAATGACCGACATCCACGTCGGCGGTTTTTGACAAAAGTTTGCCGGATTGACTGAATTGGTATCAATGCACAAATATTTATAATTAAATTGGTCTAATTAAAAAATTTTGGGCTCAATTGGTACTAACGCAATACCTTTAGGACTTTTTCATACTTTTCTCCCCTTTAGGCATCCTTAACATTTTCTCTTTTGTGCATGCACTTGTATTCCTTTTTGGGTGGCCTACTACCTGTTTTTAGTTTATTTAGCTTTCGCATGCACCCCCTATTACATGTAATATCATATTAAATCAGAGTTTGTAATTAGCGTCGAACAATACCCTGGGATGCCGGAGCTCTAATCAAGGATTAACGAAAGGTTTTTACATGTTAATATCATGAAAAATCTCAAATTGCTACACCTATGGAAAAATTCACCCCGAACTAAATTTTGACAAAAACAAAATTCAAAAGTAGTACACTTATGACAAATTTATCCCAAACTAATTTTTTGACCATCGAAACCCCAAATTGATACATCTTTGACAAATTTATCATTCGCTAGCTTTCGCTAAATTGAATTAATATTACGAAAAAGCACAAAGCCACATACCTGTGGCAAACGGATGTAAAAACTTCAAATTGGTAGATCTACCAAGTGTCGCGTATCATCTAACTCAACAATTTGACTGTAAAATTTAACATTAATTTACGGAAGATAAATTTATCATAAGCGTACCCATTTGGAGAGTTTTTTATGGTAAAAAAATTAGTTTGAAATAAATTTATCACATGTGTACTAATTTGAGGTTTCTCGTGGTATTAACTCTGCTAAAGAAAAAGAAAATTTCAATAAAAGGCTCAACTTGCTATATTTAGAATGATTTCAATAGAACCTTAACAACATCTAAGAAAAAGTATGACCTTCTGCATCTATGACAATTTTTAACATTATCTTTCATTACTGGAGATACTTTTAACACCACCTTCCAAGCTTTTTAAAGAAGGTACAACGTTCTACCATTGGAATAAATCGTGAGGAATTGTTGTTAAAGATCCTATGGGCAGCCTGCAAGCAATTTGTAACATGCGTAGTTGCCACTTGCCATGTCATTGCACGAGTACATAAAACTATTCAAGTCTTTGATTGAAAATTGATGTTATGATAACTGCCAAATCTAGGGTTAACCTTCAGTGAAAAAAGAAAAAAAAAAAAAGCTCTCTTCATTGACACCGCTGATTGTTGATACCAAATTGTCAACCATGGCACAATCATAATAGAGGGAGATGGTGGTGAGTTTTAGAGACAGCACGTTCTCAACGTTCTTTTCTTCTTCTTTTTTCCAACTTAGGGCAGGGTGACTTTTACTTTTGACATTTGACTTTTTTTAGATTGTGTGGAGCTGGCACTTTAACTTTTACTTAACCCAAAATACTCAAACTCTCAAGTAGAAACTTTCATATATTTTATTCCTAATCTTTTAGGTAAATGTAACAAATGGCTCCTTTACAATTGCCTGAGAATATAAACCGTCCCACTACTTTTCGTTTTAAACTAAATGCATTTCGTTAGTTTTTTAAATGTCCACGTTACTTCTCGTCAAACCTTTTTTTCTTTATAGTCAATGTCTGGTCACGATCTACCGCATATTATAATAACCACCACGACGGTCAATCTCCAAGCACATACCATGAGGCCCTAATAATGGTGTCAACATAATGGTGCCAACTATCAATATGAAAGAAACTAAACTGCCGTGCCTAAGATCTCAGGTTTTGTTTTGATCAGTTCTTTCACAGTGCACCTAGGTAGTTGACTTTCCCATTGCTATTTCAACCTAGGCTTATTTAAATTGATTGATGGCGACTCTAGTTTGGCATTTAAGTTCATGATTGTATATTGATGGCGACTCTAGTTTGGGAAGATCTAAAGAGGCACTACTACCTGCCGACCCCCCTCGGTATGTGAGATTCGAGTTGCTAGTTCGTAATGAGTTTGTTTAACTGATGCGTAAATGGTGATCTTCATCTCGTAGACAACACACAAATGCAGAAAGAGTCAACAGTGAGTTTTTCGTGGAGAAAAAGTTCTATCGTTCTACCAAAGCAATTGAAATTTCCATGTCTCCCTTGTGTTCCAAAAGATCTTGCATTAGGAGAATAAGCTTGGTTAGATAGAAAGGTCAATGGTACCAATAGAAGATCAAAATACTTATTAAGGTTGAGAATCATAACGATATTTGAAGGATTTCAAAAGGTTGATGGTGAACATATAGAGGCACGAGTTATTGGTGTAAATGAAAGGGGAAGTCATTGTTATTAGATAATGATGGATTACATCAGTCTATATAATGAGAACTGGGGCTCATTAATAAAGAAGAAGACTAAAATATCCTTCCTAACAATAAGCCCAAATAATTAACATTTCGACACTCCCTCTCAAGTTGGTGCCTAAACATCAAAGAGCTCCAACTTGTTACACAAAGTAACCGCTCTACTACCTCGCAATGACTTAGTGAAAAGATTAGCAAGTTGGTCTTCGGTCCATGTGTATTAAAGTGTTATTTCCTCGTTCCGAATCTTGTTTCACACAAAATGACAATCTACTTCAATATACTTCATGCACTCATGAAAGACTAGATTTGAAGCAATATGCATAGCAGATTGGTTATCACAACACGGAACCGAGGAAGCTGAGGATGGCATGTTGAGTTTGGATAACAACATCTTCAACCAAAGCAACTCACTAGTTCCATGAGTCATGACTTGATATTCCGCCTCTACACTCGATCGAGATACAACCTGTTGCTTCTTACTTTCCACCTCCTAAGATTGCCTCCTAAGAATACACAATAGCTAGAAGTCGGTCTTCTATCAATAGGTCACCTAGCCCAATGAGTATTAGAGTACCTAATGATATTAAGAAGTCCATGATTCTTGAATAGAAACCCTTTACCTAGTGCTCCCTTCAAGTACTTAACAACACCTAGCACTGCCTCCCAATGTGTAGTGTGAGGAGCACTCATAAACCGACTAACCACGCTAACATCAAAAGAAATATCTAGTCGAGGGAAAGTTAAATAGTTGAGCTTACCCACTAACCTCCGATACTTATTCGGGTCATGAAGTAAGTTGTCATGCTCTGCATCAAGCTTCACATTAGGATCCATTGGAGTATCGACAGGCTTTGCTCCAAGAAAATCAACCTCGCTCAAAATACCCAAAACATATTTTCACCATGATAAATGAGATACTTGTGACATCCCAAAAATTCGATGTTTGTAAGATAAATGAATTCGATGGATTTTAATCTCGAATTTCAGTATGGTTGATAATATTGGATTTTTGAGGATTAAGGGATAATTGTTGGACGTCGTCTCATTGACCTACCAATTTATCTCATTAAGCCATTCTAAAGCCCAAAACTCTATTCATTTGAGCCCAATTTCAATTTATATGAATTCGTATACGATACTAGCTCAAATACGCGTATAGTACTTCATACTATACTTTGTGAAATTACCAAAATGCCCTTACCTTGTAAAATGACCAAAATGCCCTTCTTGCATTATTGAGAAAAGCCAAGAAGCGATTATGAGATGAAGACTTTTAGGGCATGGCATTAATATGAGGACTTTATCTTGGATATAGCTTGTTCAAGAAGCTTAGGGGATAAAGATATTATCTTTCTCTCTCCCTCTCCCTCTCTCTCTCTCCTCTCTCATTTCTCTCTTCAATTTTCGGCCAAACCTCCCCCCATCCCGAACTCCCTCGTTTTCTCGGATTTCGCGCTCGCCCGACAAGAAATTGCTTGTTTGAGCTCATCCGGAGGGCGAATTGAGATCTGGGGGCTGATTGTCGAAGAAACCCTAGAATTTTCGTGGGTTTGAGCGAAACGCAGGCCTGGTCGGTAGAGTTCGGTCCGTTTGGCATCAATTCAAGTTCCCCGTTCGTCGTTCGTTACCGAGCCACTATGGGTTGTCTTCTTCAAGCCACGTGCCATCCCCTAGCTCAAGCTACCAACCGCCGTGTCGAGTTGAGAGGCCGAGAGCCGCGAAGGATTGCCATTGTCGCGCTCGAGTCGTCGTCGTCGGCCGTTATTGGTGAGTTAACTCCTAATCTCCGATTAGGTCGTTAATTACATTTATGGATAGATTAGTTTATGCTAATTGTGGGTTAGTTTAGTTAATGATGGTTGGATTAAGTTAACCGACCACGGTTGGGTTAGTTGACAATGGTTGGGTTAGTTAACCCCGATTAGTTAAAGTACCCATAGTTACTTTTAGTTAATCGTAGTTACTTTTCACTAACCGTAGTTACTTTTCGTTAACTGTAGTTACTTTATGTTAACCATAGTTACTTTTTGTTAACCATGATTAGGTTAGTTAACTTTGATCGATAAGCTATCGGTTTTGGTAATAACCTACTAAGATTGGAACGATAAGCTATCGAGGTTTTGGACGATAAGCTATCGAGGTTTTGGATGATAATCTATCGAGATTTGGACGATAAGCTATCGAGGTTTGGACGATAAGCTATCGGGGGTTTGAGCGATAAGCTATCAAGGTCTAACGATAAGCTATCGATTTATTATTTTATTAATATTATTGTGTAGTTTTAACACTCGCCTTTGAGTGTTCCATGCTTGAATTGTGATGTCAACGTTGGGAACGCCAAATAAATTGGCTTATATAATTAATTATATTGATCGCCAATCCTTAAGAATGTTTGGATATGAAAGTATGTAGAATTTGGTAGTTGAATAATGTGATTGAGGTTTGACTGTTGGGTTGTGCCTAATCTTGTAATAATTAGAGTGTAACGCTAATCGCACGCTATTGATCCGTTATCAACGGTTGACGTGTATGTTTAGGCCGCCCGAGCGAATCAACGCCCTACTCGGACTTAAGCGTTAACTCACGGAGATTTTATATATCACCCGTTGTTGTTAATCATTTTTCAGGTCCTTAGCTATGGAGTAGGGAAGTGGAAGACGTGGACATTGGTATCTTTTTGGAGTAGCTTGGGTAGTGTTAATCCCAACCCCGAACTGGCATCTTTTGTGTGGTTAGGAAGTAGCCCTGAGGTAGGGTTTATGTGTATATATATAAACCTCCCAGGGTTAACAAGATAAATAAATAAAATAATCTCTTATGTTGATTAACTTTATTGCCTATTGTTCTATCCCTCTTGCTTTTAATATTGTTTGGGGAAATAGAACGTTAGGCATGTGCTTAATTAAAAGATAAAATGAATGGGTCGGTGACCCATCCCGGGACGTCACAACTTAGGCCGAAAAGGGATGTTGGTGTTCCGATGGGTGCGGGCGTGACGGATACCATCATGTGAATAGGCCACCTCAATGCCCAAGAAGTAGCGCATATAACCCATGTGTTTTGTGCTAAACTCTGTTTATAAAAACTGTTTCAATTTTGTATACCCATAGAATCACTACTAGTGATGATAATATCATCCACATATATAACCAAGAGCACACACCCCCGGAGAGGTGGAGCTAAATACAGAATGGTCCATGGTACAATGCAGCAAACCAAACCAAACCAAATAACAAGCATCATTGAAACGGCCAAACCAGGCATGAGGAGTCTGTTTTAAACCATATAATATCTTGTGTAGGCGACAAACACCAATAGGCTCCCCTAGATAAAAAAAATCCCAATGGTTGCTCTATATATACATTCTTTGCCAATTTGTCATGAAGAAAGACAAACATCAAGCTGATGGAGAATCTAGCCATATCGGATTGCAAGAGAGATGAAAATACGAATAGAAGGTATCTTTGCGATAGGAGAAAATGTATCATCATAATTAACTCCATAAGTCTAGGTGTAATCTTTGCCAGCCAGACGTGCCTTTAGATGCTCAATAGAGCAATCCGATTGAATCTTCACTTGTGAAAATCCAACAAAGACCCCATGCTTTGTTTGCCATTAGGCAATAGTGTAAGCTACCATGTCCCATTATCCAAGTAGCATCTTTTTTTCATCCTCCAGAGCCTTCGCCAATCTAGATGGCAAGAGCCTCTGCAATAGTACTTGGCATGGACACGATAGATAAAAAAGCAACAAACGAAGAATATATAGGAGAAAGACAATCATAGGATAAAATTTGAGAAAAAGGGTGATGGGTATGTGTATGATAAAACAAAGAAGTATATGGAGCAAAGCGGGAATTGGGTTTACTAATGCAAGAACGCGTACCTTTGTGCAATGCAATGAAAATATCAGTAGTACAATCAGGCTCAAAAGGAACTGATGGATTAGAGTCTGGGACATGAATCGGTGGAGAAGTATGCATATCCAATACAAGCGGTGACCGTACCACCTCATGTTGAATAGAACGGCATTGTTGATAGGTCCGGTTGAAAAACTAAAGATTGGGCAACAATCCGAGCACCCTTGTTAGTGGAGTTGTGGCCGAGGACAACGTATCTTCAAAAGGAGTCACCGATTGTTCAAGAGAGGAGTAATATGACTAGTCCTCGAAAAAGGTCACATTTGCCGAGACATACAACCATCGACTAACCGGACTATCACATTTGTACTTGTCACGACCCGATCCCCGCGAGCCCGTCGACAGCCTACCTGGCCATATTATCGTATAGTTCTCCAGGGATCCAAAGGTAATCAAACTTTCGCGGAAGCAAAAACAAATCCTCGTACAAAAAAAAAACAACGATACAATAACTTGGGATGGTAAAAACAAGCTTATGTACATATACACATATTCTTTACAACTTTCCAAACCTAAGGCTTCGGAGACCACTTGTATAAGCTTGTGACCATGTACTACAAAAAGGTCAAGTGGTCAAAGTCTACTATACCTCAAAAGGGAAAACCCTCAACAAAAGTCAAGATGCCACTACCCTAGGCCCCATCCCCACTATCATCGACGAAATCTCTAGCTCTTCCTCCTCCTCAATCTCGGATGGCAGCTTCACATTTGATGGCTCTACGATTTCTATGTCCTCCTCGGGCTCTAAAATCTCAAGATCCGATCACGGGTCTTCGGGGCCGGTATCCGGACTAGTCACCACTCCATCGGAGGGGGTAGCTTGAGTGGGGTCCCATTCCCCAACTCCGTCATAGGGGATATCAAAGCCCCTCGGCGGACCTACCAAAGATATCCCCATGTCCGTACGTCCATACCAAGTACGTATGAGGCTTCCAAATATTTTCTCCTACATCTACCCGGATGGTAGTAGCATGTCTAAAATAAACCTTATCCTCACCCATGGGATACTCGGTAATCACGATTTCTATGTCCCTCGGTATCCCGAATCGCTGCGGTGGATCATTCATGGTCGAGGTGGAGGGTCCGAAAATATTAGCCCACGACGGGGTGAGAATAAATCTCGGTAAGAAAGTCCCTAATTCTAGGTTAGGGCGCTAGTGCCTCCGGATACGTCCTATATCAGCAATTCTCTACAATTTCTCCTTCAATCAATAATTCGACAAATAAATTCCAGAACACATGTCATTCTTTCTCCCAAATTGCTACACCTTCATAAAAATTCCACGTTACTCCCATGCCCACGTTCAACGCCTCAAGGCTATAATAAAAATATTCCACATTACTCCAATGCTTGCGTTTAACGCCTCGGGCTATAATAAAAATATTCCACGTTACTCCAATACCCGCGTTTAACGCATCGGCTATCATATAAATGGACAAACCTACGTAATAACGCCTCATGCCATTATACAATACGGACCCGCGTAATAACGGCTCGGTCACTATAACCCCCGTAATAACGCCTCAGAGTTATTATCCCGCGTTTAATGCCTCATGATAAAATAATACACGTAACCCCGTTTAATACTTCATGGTAGAATAATAATAACAGAGCCCGCGTCATAAAGCCTCATGGCAAAATATGGTCTTATAAATACGAACCCCACGTCATAATGCCTCGGGGTAAAAATCCTCACTACCACTTGATTTATTGCTCATAACGACCATATAGTAACAACAATTCCTCGATCGCTTGCCCGATACCACACGATCCATAAAATGTTCCGATCGATCAATCTTCGCCACGTGATCTTGCTAAATTTCTTGATTAGCGGATCGAGACAACATGATCTCATCCAATTTTTCTCCAATAAAAGATCGGGACCACACGATCTTTCTAATTTTCCTCAATTGCTCAATCGAGACCACTCGATTTAATTATTCCGAATAAATATTCGATCGGGACCATGTGATTCACTCACATTAAATAAATAATAAATCGGGACCACCCGATTAAATCACACTCAAGCCGTCGACCAATCGGGCCACACGATTAATTTATATGCTACCACAAAAATTAATATATGCAACACGATATTATTTATGCTAACGTAGCAATTAATAATCACCGTACGATCGAAATTTCGCTAACGTACAATTAATACGTACCATACAATTAAACTACAATAACGTGGCAATTAATCGGGACCATACGATTAAAATACCCTAACATGCATTAAATCTCCACCACACGATTAATCTACATAAAACAGAATTCAATCGTAACCGTCCGATGAATCTTCCTATGCAAGATTCAATATGAACTGTTCAATTAAAGCATGATAAGCTAGATTTAATCTTAGCCCTCCAATCTCAATCATGCATTTACTATTTACTCAAGAACACATTTTCTCTCTTCTCCATCATCATTTTTCGGCCAAGCCAAGTTTTTGAGCAAATTCCACAAATTTTTCATCAAAACTACTCAATCTAATGTCCATTAGCAACCTAGATAGCTAATCCAAGATTAGAAATCAACTTACCCAAAATCTAGCAAATTTTTCCGGTGAAAAGTCGAGAGAAAATTTGACCCCGAACGACGGCTCCGGTGATTCCTCTCGGTCGGCTATATAACCCACATTACTCCGGTGGTTCCGGGCGGTTCACGGTGGTGGTTGTGCTCCAGCGGTTCAAGGCGAGGTCGGTGAGAGCTTGAGAAATTTCGGCAATGGTGGATGAGGTGAAGGGGAATTTCGGCCAAGAGAGAGTGTGAGGTGGAGAGAGAGTGTTCTTAAAATTATGAGGAAGAAGCCCAAAAAATTGATTAATAAAGGTTAGGATAATTTTTGGCATAGATATTTTGGGGTCTAAAAGTCAAGAAGGGCAAAATAGTAAATTTCTCACCAAAGACTAGTCAAAATTTCGGCTACTAGGGGGTATTGACCGAAATGCCCTTGAGCCAAAGTGGAAAATTGGATATTTTCCAAGGGTAAATGGGTCATTTCCCATTTTCAGTCCAAATTTTATTTTCCCGAACCTTTTGGGGCGACCGCGAAGAAATCGTACACCTTGGATGAGAAAACGTCCAAAATTTAATTATTGGAACCCCTGAAGGTCCGACGTCAAATTTCGAAGTTCAATTTGCGATCAATCTTAATCAATTGAAATTTCAGCGTATCTCAAACTAACGGGCGGCTTTTTAGGAGTTACGCGTATCGACCCGTGATTAATATCATGTTTATGAATTTCTTGAGCCATGGCGACTTTGGTTGTCATTCAATTGCGATAGTCAATCACTAGTCCCGATGGACACGGTCGTTAGAAAATAATTTAAGGACGTTCGGAACCCATACGAGGTCAAACGGAATAACCCGGTGATCCAAGCGTAGGGTATTATCCAAATAGTTCCTTAATCATTCTAGGATCGGCCTATATTGGTCCAAAATATTCCCTCGATAATTTTCATGGCCAAAAAGTCAGTCCATGCTCAAGTTCTTAGGTCTACGTACTTGATTTTCCTAGCTAACCATTCCCATTTGGTTAGTCTGCTCAAGATGGACCATTTCCGAGTGAGATTTAGCTGAAATACATCAATGAGACAATTCATTTATTCAAAGCTTCGAAAGCAAGTCGGAATACGAGGATGTCACAATTCTTCCCCACTTACAAAAATTTCGTTCTCGAAATTTACAACAAACTTATCTACTCAAATAAATGATGGTACTGGTGCCTCATCGTTTCTTCATTTTCCCAGGTTGCCCCTTCCGTTCCATGGTGCTCCCATATCACCTTCATTAGTGGAATTGTTTTGTTTCTCGGAACTTGTTCTTTTACGTCTTCTATTCGCACTAGCCTCTCCATGTAAAATACCCTTTCATCTACTTCCACAACTTCATAATCCAACACATGAGTTGGGTCCGGCTCGTACTTCCTCAACATAGATACGTGAAAGACATTATGTACTTGGGACAAGTTCGGAGGCAAGAGCGAGTCGATATGCTAAAGTCCCAACCCGTTCCAAGATTTCAAATGGGCCTACGTACCTCGGACTCAATTTTTCTTTCTTTCCAAATCGAGATAAACCTCACATTGGCTACACGTTCAGGAAAACATGGTCTCCCACCTGGAATTCCAAACGTCTACGTTGTCTGTCCGTATAACTCTTTTGACGACTTTGCGCAGTCTTAAGTCTTTCTCCGGATCACTTTCGGTGCCTCAACGGATTGCTGAACTAGCTCTAATCCCGTTATACTCCTCTCGCCAACTTCATCCCAACATACTGGAGTTCTCGCAAGCTCTGCTGTACAACACCTCAAATGGTGCCATTCCAATACTCTGTTGGAAGCTGTTGTTGTAGGCGAACTCGATCAAATGTAACTGTTCCTCCCAATCTCCTTTAAAATCTATCACACATGCCCGCAGACATGTCCTCAAGTGTCTGAATTGTCCTCTCCGATTGTCCGTCTGTTTGGGGATGATATGCCGTGCTATATCGCATTTGAGTTCCCATTACATTCTAGAGAGTTTTCCAGGAAAGTAGCGGTAAACTTAGGGTCTCTATCCAACGTAATTGTTACTGGGAACTCCATGCAATCGAACTATCTCGGCGTATATATAATTTGGCGTACTTTTCCATTGCGAAGTCCTTTCGCATTGCTAAAAAGTGTGTAGACTTAGTCAATTTGTCGACGATCACCCAAATCGAATTGTGCCCTCTCTGGCTCCTCGGTAATCCCATAATGAAATCCATGGTCACGTGCTCCCATTTCCACTCGAGAATTTCCAAGTGGCCAAAGTAATCCTCTAGGCTTGCAATGTTGTGCCTTTACTTGTTGGCACGTCAAACATTTAGCTACGTGTTTAGCCATGTCAACTTTCATTCTATTCCACCAGCAATGCTGAAGCGATTCCGATACATTTTGGTGCTACCTGGATGTACACTATAGCTACTACGATGAGCTTCGATAAAATCTTTTTCTTAAGCTCCTCATCATTAGGGACACATAGACGTCGATGAAACTTCAAGATTCCATCCTCGGCCACTTGGAATTCTGGTTTCCTCTTGGTTGCATCCATTTCTAAAAATTTTTGGATGTCGGGATCCACCGACTACAACGCCTTAATTCTTGCTTGAATCTCCGTCTCAATTCTCGAAGTTGCCAACAAACTTGAGAGATTGTAAACCTCAAACTTGAACTCGAATCCCTCAACTCTCCAAGCAAAGTCCACTCTTTCACCATCAAATGTGCGATGCTCAATTTTCGACTAAGAGCATCCGCTACTTTATTAGCTTTCCTAGGATGATATAAAATATCATAGTCGTAATCCTTCAATAATTCCATCCAACGACGCTGCTTCATATTCAGCTTTTTCTCGGGAGAATAAATACTTTAAACTCGATGATCCGTATAAATCCGAAACTTTTCTCCCCACAAATAATGCCTCCAAATCTTTCCTAGGATGATATAAAATATCACGACGTAGTCCTTCAAAAATAATCGCCACAAGCTCCAAATCGTGCGTTGGGTAGTTCTGTTCACGAGGCCTCAATCAGCGATGCATGCATACGCAACCACCCCGCCATGTTACATTAATACGCATCCTAGTCATTTTAGCGCAAAGCATCGCTATAAACCTCAAATCCTCCAAGACTAGATAGTATCGTCGAACAGTGCTGTCATCAACCTATGTTTCAGTTCTTGGAAACTTCTCTCAGCTTATCTTTCCATTCAAAGCAAGTTTCCTTCTTCGTTAGTGTGTCAACGGAATAGCTATCGAAGAGAACTTCACCACAAATCGTCGATAATATCCCGCCAAGCCTAGAAAACTCCGAACCTCCATAACCGATGTCGGTCTTGGCCAATTCACCATGTTCTCAATTTTGCCGGGTCTACCGAGATTCCATTACTCGAGACGATGTGTCTAAGAAATGCTACCCGATCGAGCGAAAACTCACACTTGCTAAATTTGGCATAAAGAGAGTGCTCTCTTAAGGTCCGTAAAATGATGCTTAGATGGTGTTCATTTTCCTCCAGGGTCTTTGAATACACCAAGATATAATCGATGAACACGATGATGAACCGATTCAAAAATTCTCCTAAACACCCGATGCATCATATCCATGAAAGTAGTTGGGGCATTTGTCAATCCAAAAGGCATGACCGTAAACTCGTAATGCTCATATCTCGGTACAAAAAGCGTCTTCGGTATGTCGTCTTTCTTAATTCTCAACCGATAGTAGCCCGTCCTCAAGTCGATCTTAGAAAACACTGCAGCCCCTTGCGGTTGATCGAACAAGTCATCTATCCTTGGCAATGTATACGTGTTCTTGATGGTTACTTGATTTAACTGCCGATAGTTAATGCATAATCGCAATGACCCATCTTTCTTCCTAATAAACAAGATCAGGCGCTCCCCGGGCGATGCACCGGGGCGGATAAATCCTTTATCCAAGAACTCTTGCATCTCGAACCTTCAATTCCTTCAATTATGAGAGAGACATTCTATAGGGCGCCTTAGAGATCGGTTCCGTCCCCTGGTGCTAACTCAATCATGAACTTTACTTCTCTTTCAGTGGCAATCCCCGCAATTCTTGAGGAAAGACATCGGGATAATCGCGTACCACGGCTATATCCTCTAGCCTCGATCCTTCAATCGGCGAATCTACTACACTGCACCAAATATCATTGGTATCCTTCGTTTAGCAACTTAGTAACTTCCAAGGATTTAGATTAGGGGAATCGAGATTCCTCCTCGACTTCCCACAAATTCATATCTAGGATGACCAATTGGATTAAATTGGATCACCCTACTACCACAATAAAAAACAGCTCTTTGCTTTCCCAAACCAATCCATTCCAATTATCATATCATAATCATGCATAGTCAAAACTGCTAGGTCTATTAACTCTTTTCTACCACCAATGACTATCTTACATCCAGAACACCCTAATGTAACTAATACCTTATCCTTTAAGGGTGTAGTTACGTGCAACATTACTTCTAGCGCTTTTAACTCAACTCATGCTAACTCTACAAATTGCGTAGACATAAAAAGAGTGCGATGCTCCAGGAATCAAATAAAGCATATGTAGCATGATCACATAAGGAGACCGTACCTGTGATCATGCCCGGCGCATTCTCTGCCACATTGCGCGCCACCGCATACACTCTCTCCTTGCGCTGGCGATCCGATCCGATTATTCTGCGGAGTTGCTCCAATCCGAGGTCTTGCCTAGGGTCGTTGGGGCTGAAATCGAGGTTTTGGGGCTTGCTCCGGGAAGTTTCTTATCCGATGATCAAATTTGCCACATTTGAAGCATGTTCCGGTCTTGCTCGGGGAAGGCCCATTTCCATGCCTCCTTCGATAGAGTCGGCAATTCCGGTTGGATTGACACACCGATTTCCCATTATTTCTCCTAACCGGGAGGGACGAAGCGCCGGTTTCCCATCATTGGCCTCTTGCCAAACTAGTGGTTGTCCCTAGCTGGCATAAACCGCGATCCGGATGCAATAGCCCTCTCTTTCATGTCCCGCTCGACCATCCGACCTCGTTCATAAAGCTCATCATAATCCCTCTAGTTTTAGCAGGATCAACCGACTGCAAAGTTCCAGCCACAATCCATCCCGAAATCTTCTCGCTCTGTTTAGAGGATTTTCCACTATCCTCGGTGCATACTTCGATAATCTTGAAAATTCAGCGTCATACCGATCAATTGTCATCCGATTCCAAGGAGCTGCTGAAATTTCAACATTTTCTGCTCTTGAGCAATCTCATAAAAATATTTTCCATTGAAGACTTCAAGAAGACAGTCCAATTCAAAACTGTACCCTCTCGGGAAAATTCTTCCCTTGGTGGCCTTCCACCAATCACCGGCCGTGTCTTGCAACCGATACATTGCCGGAGTCACTTTCTCCTCCTCTGTGCAACCCAAAACCTCAAACGCTTTCTCCAAATCTTCTATCCAACGAGGTGCAACTTCAGGATCACCCTTTCCAAGAAACTTCGCCGGTTTCAACTTCAAGAACCGCTCTACTAGCTAATGCATCTGTCTATTTCCATTATCATTCCCCTGGTTGACATTTACCCCATGAGCCCTGCAGCAACAGCAGCCTTCGCGGCTTGGGCAATATCGGCGGCTCGTTCTTGAGTCTCGCCTACCCATCGATTTCCAATCTCTTCTAGAGCCCTAAGGACTCCATCCACTCTTGGATCCTCTCTAATTGTTGTCCCGGAACTAGATGCTCCCCGAGAACCTCCTCTAGAACTTCCTCTAGATCCTCCTCTAGAACCTCTACCTCTATTGTCCATTTCCATTAACTTTCACAACACCCGAATCAAAATAATTCCACCAAGAAATTAGAGACCTAAGCCACCTATTCGAGTCTTGCGGTTTCACACTACTTAATACAAAGCAATTATCATAAAGCTAAAAATCGTTTCTAGTAGAACGATTTAACAAACAACATCAAACAATCGGTATGAAACCAATCAATCATGCAAATCACAGGCGCACGTTCAAATGCCATGCATAATGCGTTTAACTCGCGTAAACATCTAGGGTCTCTCTATCTAACCATCCCAAAGTCATCGTTCCTTATCACTCCATATCTCATCCAATTTTGGATCGAGCTGACCTTGCTCGATGCTACTCCAAACGGGGATGTCACGACCCGAACCCCGCAAGCCTTTCGACATCCTACGTGGCCATATTATCGTACGTTCTCCCGGATCCAAAGGCCAACAAACTTGCGCGGAAGCAAAAATAAATCCCCATACGAAAAACAAATAATAACACTATGACTTGGAACGGTAAAAGAAAAACTTAGCTTATGTACATATACACATATTCTTTACAACTTTTCAAATATAAGGTTTTGGAGGCCACTTGTACAAGCTCGTGACCACTACACCAAAAAGGTCTAGTGATCGAAACCTACTATACTTCCCAAAAGAAAACACTCCACAAAACTCAAGAGGCCACTACCCTAGGCCCCATCCCGACTATCATCGAGACAAAGTCTCTAGCTCCTCCTCCTCCTCGATTTCGGATGGCAACTCCACATCCGATGGCTCTACGATATCTATGTCCTCCTCGGGCTCCAAAATCTCCGGGTCTTCGGGGCCGGTATGTGGACTCGTCACCACGCCATTAGGAGGGGCAGCCTAAGTGGGATCCCATTCCCCAACTCCGTCATAGGGGATATCAAAACCCCTCAAGGGTCCCACTAGCATGTCCCCATGGCGATGCGTCCATGCCAAATACGTATGGGGCTTCCAAGAAAAGCTCTCGTACATTCACCCGGATGGTGGTAGTGTGCCTATAATACACCTTATCAACCCCCTACTTGGATACTCTGTAATTCATGTCTTCATATCCCGGGAATTCTAAATCTCCGGGGCGGGTTGTTCATTGTCGAGGTGGAGGGTCTAAAAAAGATAACCCACGACGAGGTGAGAATAAATCTCGATAAGAAAGTCCCTAATCCTAGGTTAGGGCGCTAGTGTCTCCCGGACAAACCTAGGTGAGCAATTCTCAACAATTCCTCCTTCAATCAATAATTCAACAAATAAATTCCAAAATATTTCATTCTTTCTTTCAAAATTGCCACACATTTACAAAAATTCCACGTTACTCCCATATCGACGTTCCATGCCTCGGATTGTAAACAAATATTCCACGTTACTCCAGGCCGCGTTTAACGCCTCGAAGCTATCATATAAAATTTCACGTTGCTCCAAAGCCCGCGTTTAACACATCAAGCTATCATATAAATGGACAGACCCGCGTAATAACACCTCGGACCATTATATAGTCCGAACCCGCGTAATAACGCCTCGGGTCACTATAACCAGCGTAATAACGCCTCGGGTTAATATCCCGCGTTTAACGCCTCGGGGTAAAAATGGTCTTATAAAATATGAACCCCGCGTAATCACGCTTCGGGGTAAAATTCCACACTTCCTCTCAATTATTCCACTTAAGACCATATAACAACAATAATTCCTCGATCGCATGTACGATACCACACGATCACATAAATCCTTATGATCGATCAATCTTCACCACACGATCTCGCTAAACTTCCCGATTAGCGGATCAAGACCACACGATCTTCCCAATTTTCTCCAATAAAAGATCGGGTCCACACGATCTTTCTAATTTTTCCCTTCCACTCAATCGAGACTGGCTCGATTTAATTATACTGAATAAAAATTTGATCGGTATCACGTGATTCACTCACGTTAGAGAATTAATAAATCGAGACTACCTGATTAAATCACACTAAGCCATTGGCCAATCGGGCCACACGATTAATTTATGCTACCACAAAAATTAATATACGCCACACGATATTATTTATACTAATGTAGCAATTAATAATCACCGTACGATCGAAATTTCGCTAACGTACAATTAATACGTACCATATAATTAAAATATACTAACGTGGCAATTAATTGGGGCCGTACGGTTAAAATACTCTAACGTGAATTAAATCTCTACCACACGATTAATCTACATAAAGTAAAATTCAATCGTAGCCGTCCATTAAATCTTCCTAAGCATGATTCATTCTAGGCCTTTCAAATAAAGCATGATAAAGCTATATTTAATCCTAACCCTCCAATTTCACTCTTGCATTTTACTATTCACTTCAAGAACATATTTTCTCTCTCCTCCTTCACTCTCCATTTTCGGCCAACACCATCTCAAGCACAAATTCAACAATTGTTTTTCATCACAACTACTCAATTCAAGTTCCTTTAGCAATCTAGATACCTAATCTAAGATTAGAAACCAACTTACCCAAAATCTAGCAAATTTTTCGGCAAAAAGTCGAGAGAGATTTTGATCCCAACCGACGGCTCCAGTAATTCCTCTCGATCGGCTAAAACCCATGAAGATCCGGCGGCTCCGGGTAGCTCACGGTGGTGGTTAAGCTCGGCGGTTCAAAGCGAACCGGTGGTAGCTTGAGAAATTTTCGGTGATGGAGGCGCAACAATGGAGGTTCGGCTAAGTGAGAGAAAGTGAGGTAGAGGGAGAGTGTGTTCTTGCAATAATGAGGAAGAAGACCAAAAATTGATTAATAAAAGGTTAGGATATTTTTTTTTTTGGCATAGATATTTTGGTCTTGCAAGTCAAGAAGGGCAATTTGGTAATTTTCATCACCCTTGACTAGTCAAATTCGGCCACTAGGGGGTATTGACCGAAATGCCCTTGAGCCAAAGTGGAAAATTGGATATTTTCCAAGGGTAAATTGGTCATTTCCCATTTCCAATCCAAATTTTATTTTTCCCGAATCCTTTGGGGTGAACCGCGAAGAAATTGTACACTTTGGATGAGAAAACGTCCAAAATTTAATTATTGGAACCCCCGAAGGTCCGACGTCAAATTTCGAAGTTCGATTTTCGATCAATCTCGATCAATTGAAATTTCAAGTGTATCTCAAACTAATGGGCGGCTTTTAGGAGTTACGTGTATCGACCCGTGATTAATATCACGTTTAAGAATTTCTCGAGCCATGGCGACTTTGGTTGTCATTCAATCGTGAGGGTCAATCACTAGTCCCATTGGACACGATCGTTAGAAAATAATTTAGGGATGTTCGGAACCCATACGAGGTCAAATGGAATCACCCGTGATCCAAGCGTAGGGTATTAACCAAATCGTTTCTTAAGCATTCTAGGATCGGCTTATATTGGTCCAAAATATTCCCTCGACAATTTTCATGCCAAAGAGTCAATCCAAAATCAAGTTCTTAGGTCCACGTACTTGATTTTCCTAGCTAGCCATTCCCATTTGGTCGATCCGCTTAAGAGGGAGAAATTTCGAGTGAGACTTAGCTGAAATACATCGATGAGATATTTCATTTATTCAAAACTTTGAAAGCGAGTTGGAATACGGGATGTCACATTACGTCCCCTTGACTAGTAATATGAGACTCGTAAACCTTCAAGCAAGTGTAATAGAACTAGGAGACATAGAGGTAATACCGGACCATAAGTTAGGATTACCGGTCATATGATTGGTGGCACTTGAGCCTACAACCTAGGAAATGGGCGCAACAAGAAGTAAGAAAGATGAATTACCTAAAGAAGTCTATGCCAAAGTAGCGGTAGGAGTAGAGGAATCCACCATCAGGTTGGGACGAACTAAGGACTCATACTCGGTGCGTGTTGCAATCTAAAATTCGGATTGAACTTCGGGTTAGTAAATTATTAGGCCAATTAGATGAATTAACTAACCTAATATGGACTCTCCCAAGCCATATTAATTCGCAACTTAGGTTTGTTCAATTTTAATAAAAAGGCATTTAATTTTGGAGTCGCCCTAAACTTTTTTGGTAGGTAGATTAGATACTTAAATAAAGTATCGGGAGAATATTTTATTTCTTACTTACCAGAGATTTAGGTTCCGAGACTTAATTATGTTAATCTTTCAATTAACACCCTATCGGTACCATTCTTGTGAAAAGTTTTCTTCATTAGCCAATTCAATTGATTTCTTTGAGAATCAAGGTGCAATTATTTTTTTAGATTTTCTTGATTAAATGAATGGCATGCAAATGCAAATATATAACATGAGAAATGCAAAGGCCAACTATATGATGGTATGACAAAACATTATATAACATGAATAAATGACCTTGCGTGATGACTTTGAAAAAAATTTGATTTTAATGCAAACAAACGTGATTCCTATCTTAGATGACATGAAAAGGAATTGATGACATGCTAAAATAATTCATGATGAATTTCAAAAATTGTATTTTGATGCATGGCAAATATGAATCTAAAATCACATGTCGTTCAAAAGTACATGAACATAAAAATGCATGAATGACATATAAGAATGCAAATGAGATGTCACAACTTTTAATGAATTTTCGGTTTTGATGATGAATTGGTTTGACAATTAACACAAATTGAGTAAGTAAAATTCAATTTAAATTAAGAGTCATCTTAAGATGTAATTTCCGAAAAACATATTTAAAGTCAAATCGTGATGATTTTTTTTTTTTTTTAATGAAAAATGAATCAAATAAAAATATAATAAACCTTGATCATAATACACCTTTATATCCAAAATTTTCGATGAATTCGCTTCCTACCCTAGAGGAGGGCTTAGAATAAATCGTCATAACCCGGGGTGAGGTAAGATAGTGAATTTATATATTATGAAATTAGTTAGTCCGGTCCTAAAGTTATGGGATATGATAGACAATTTTATTATACGGATGCCATCGTACATCGAGGGTGAAGTCGAGATAGTCATCCATAATGCACATGTTCCAAGGGACAAGGCACAAGGGAGCATGTATTATACTCAAGAAATATTATAAATAATATTTGATTGAGACTATAATGTAAAACATACAATGCAATTTTCGGCCAAGCTAGGGGATTTGCTAAGGCCCTATCCACAAAGAATCACATCTTTTGAATTTATAAATATTATCTTCCTAAGATGTTCAAAGTATGTTCAGATAATTCTCAAAATTTTAAAGATATGATTAATATTTCTAGTTGAGATAAGGCTTTATCCAATGTGCACAGATTCTCGAAAAAATTCAAATCCAAACCAAATATTTTGGATGACATGCATAATATCTTCGAAATAAGATTAGAATTCAGATTTATTTGAAAATTGAATCAAAATATTTGTCAATATCTTGGATATAATCAAGATTCGAAATCAAACCACCATAAAATATGCAAAGTATCCAGGTATATGCTCAAAATTAGAAATATACATAATATCTCTCTGATTTGCTCCAAGTTCTAACTTAGTAAAAATTGATGTAGAATATTTGGAGATAATCACGATATCCTTAAGGTTGGCTTCAGATTCGAAATTTCAAGTTTGGCAACTATGATTTGTTCGAAAATTATCCATATTCAACCAAGCATTCAAATTACACAAAGTAGTTTCAAAATATCTCGGACTAAGGATATTACCTAATGGGAATTTGAGGCAAAAACTTGAGCACCAAGCTTGAGCTCCAAGAATTGGATGACAAAGCTTGTGTGTGGATTAGGAGGCTCGGCGGAAGCAATTTTGCATCTTCAGTTGGACTCGATTCACAGGAGCTACTTGACCACCAATTCACTTGGGAAACTAGCTCGAAATAGTGAGGATATTGCATAAAATATAGCAGAGTAATTAGCTCAAACAGTGAGCAAAAATCTACACCAAATCAACGAGCAAAACCAGTGAAATAGTGATGCTTTTAACCCTAGACAACTCTGATGCCAAATCAGTGGTAAGATAGTCCCTGAACAGCCCCCAAACAGCAGCGAAAATCACGCAAAATAGCTAGGAAAATGAGCTCTGAACAGTGCTGGAAATTATGGCTGAATAGCAGGTTGTTCGACCTTGAGCGATAGCAAATTTGGGCATTGACCAGGCACTGACCAACAGGGAAAATTAACAATGAGCAGCAATAAGAAAATGCAAAAAAACGGCAGGGACAAAATGAAAACCACAGGGATAAGTCAGAAAACTGCAGCAATAGCCTGAAAACCGCAGGGAAAATACAAGAAAACTGTAGTAAAAGCTTGAAAAATCGTAGCAATATGCTGAAAACCGCAGCCACAGCTCAGGAAAATCGCAAGGAAAAGAAGGGAAACCGCCTGGAAAGAGGCAACCTAGGATTGATTCTTCCTTATAACCCAAAACTTGCCTCTCTCTTGCCTTGCTCTCACGTGTATCTCTCAAATTTTTTGAACAAGACTGCCGACCCCGAGCCCCAGAGTTAAGTTTATTGTTTATAGGTCAAGAGAGTTTCCTAATCCTAGTCAATATAGGAATTAATTCTAACCGTTAGATTATGAGACATAGTTGAGATAAGATTAGACATTAGCCATTAGATAAAAAATTCTGAACTTTGAAGAGTCCCAACGGGTCAAAACACTTCAAAAATTCAGCCATGGGGGAAAAGATATGGGTAGCCGAGAATTGCTCTTTCATAGGCTCAATTCGCGCAAGTTCGGGCTCAAATCGGGCTCTAATTAATTGGGCAATTAATTAAAAGCCTTATTCATTTAAATGAGCTATATGGGCTGAATTAAAATTATAAACAAGCCCCAATTCTCATTAAAAAATCGGCACAAAAAGCTTCTAATTACCGGAAAATTTTGTCTATGAATTTTAGGCTCGAATTGACTGCCAATTTAAGCTCAATCGCTTGCCGTCGATCCAAATGAATTTGTAAATGCAACGTATGCTTAAAGGAAATAAAATATGCTATGCATACAAAATTAAATTATTTTTCGCAAGAACCAAACTTAATTCTCATTTTTATGAATAAACAATTGGAAAGTTTAGTCAAACTTAGGTGTCCAAAATTGTCTCTCTTTGACCGGAGGCTCACAGAGATTTCACTCAAAGAAAAAATTGAAGCTTGAATTTTGACAATAAAAAAAATGATTAATGATGATTTTCCTGGGAGTTTTAATCCCTTTTTTAATGCAATGAAAATTATGCATGATATGCAAGACTATAAATAACATGCATCAAGACTTTTTTCATTCATGAAATAAATCAAAAAATCCGCATATGGATCGTATATGAAAATATCTATTTTACCAAATACCTAATAATACTGATGATTCCCTTAATTTCCAAGTTATTTTTGTGGATGCAAGGATCTTAAGGTATCGGGGCTTTATCTATTGCCGAGACTTTTCCCCGATGTAGGATAGTGCAAGTTATATGTAGTGTTGAAAATGTTATCCGAGGTCACAAGAGCGTATATCATTGTGAGTCGGAAAAGTAGGATCAAGATCATAAGAGCGTATATCATTGTGATTTGGTAAAAGGACCAAGATAATGAGAGCGTATATCATCATGATTTGATAAAATGAGACCAAAAGCATAAGAGCGTATATAATTATGATTCGGTAAAGAGACCAAAACCACAAGCGCGTATATGATTGTGATATGATAAAGGAACTAAGATCACAAGAGCGTATACGATTGTGACCTAGTAAAGGGACCAAGACCGCAAAAGTATGTTACTTGACCGAAATAAGACTAAGATCACAAAAGTGTGTTATTGTGGCCTGGTAAAACCAAAACCACAAAAGTATGTTATTGTGATTTTGTGGAGATAAGAACAAAATCATAAAAGTATGTTATTACGATTTGGCAAAACTCGGGATTGCAAAAGTGTGTTATTGCAACCTGGTAAAACGACCAAAACCACAAAAGTATGTTATTGTGATTTGGTAAAAGAGGACCAAAATCATAAAAGTATGTTATTACGATTCAAGAAATTCCAAGATTGCAAAAGTATGTTATCGCGATTTAGTACAGTCAAGGCAAAATAGCACAATTATAAAGGATGTATTATCGAACTAAATCAATAGAAACAAATGGGACGTGTCACCCGAATCCCATCAATGTGAACACGAAAGATCAAAACAACTTAAATCGGTAAAACCGCTAATTTTGAAAATGGTTCGAAAAACTTTCTTGGATTTTCCAGACGAATGATCATGAAACGAGACAATTCGATTGTATCATACCCGCTTAGTCACTCGAAATATAATCATGTACATAAAATTGATGCAAAAGTAGCATCATATGTCAACGAGTCTTGTGAACTCTTGTTTGCATTACAAAACTCCACTAGGGATTCATCAATAAGAGAATCTACCCGATCCTTTTGATAAATTCCATCAAATTGAATGAGGAACCTTGAGTTAGAAAGAACTTTCGCTCACTCTATTTTGAAAAAGTTCGAGTTGAAGATATACTTACTTGAGGATTTGGAAGACTACCAAGTGGATATTTAGCAGCAGGGCTTATTCATTTAATGATCCACGAATGAATTTCGAGACCTCAAGAGGTGACTCTAACATCGTGGGATGCGTTACTTGTCAAACGGTGTTAGAGGTAATATGTGCAAACATATTCATCAATGAGTTCATGCAAAACTATTACTGCGAGCTTGCATTATCAAATTCTTTATCTCCCTGTCAAGCATGATTAGAAAACAAATGTGCATTTTGCTCACATGTTATAATTATAACATGGTTCATGCATAAATATTTTGTCAAGTTTGCATTACCAATTCCGCTCAATGAGGTTGTCACATCGTGAATACCTTGAATGTAACTTGAATGGGGAATTCAATTCAAAAGGGTTTTCACTCGCTCTCGAGAAACATTATTTATCATGGATGCATGATTTGAGAGAAATCACTCAATCTTACCATTATTGCATCGATTGGGGTTCGAGTAATCTCGCAATTTGTACAACCAAGCCGATATGGTGGTCTTGATTAGGACCGTAATGAGGACTGGGTCAAAGGTTTACAAAGGAAACTCTCTGTGGAGTCAAGGCTATTCAAATGAAGTTTTTCGTCATCTATTTTGGGTTTACAATTCAAGAATCTACAAAAATGAGAGAGAAATAATCTTACTCGCACTTCTTCGAGTGATGCGTAATATCATTTAACTCTACGTTAACTCAAGTACCCTAATAAAAAAAGACTTTCAAGAGTTGTAATGTAGGTTAGGATAACGAATTGAGGAATGAAATGGCTTGTTTTGGTTTAGAAAATGTATAAGAACGGTTTGATGTTGGTGATCATCGCAAATTTACCACCGATCTTGGTCTACTGAAAATGTCTTCAAAGGATACCATTGTTGCTAAGGGATGGTAGTCTTCTATTGAGAAGTGGACTTTGCTAACGACTTCTCCGGCGAGTTATCTTTATAACAGGTCGTATCGGGGGTTCACAAAGAAAACAAGATACAAACAAGTGCATGGAATTTGTAAACTAACATACAAAAAGTACGTTCAAGATCCAAAGTTACTTTACAAATGAATAAGGATTTGAATGGGCATTGGCCTTACTTTTGGTAAGCACTTTACTTTTTTAGATGCCCGGGATTTTCAATGAAATCAGTCTTTTCTTTTCTTACTCTCGATTCTTTTTTCTTTGTTCTTTTTTTTTCCTTTTTTTGTGAGAAGAGATTTTTTTTTTGTGAAGATTTTTTTCGGGATATCCCTTTCTTTTTCTTTTTTTAGCAAGCCCTTCTTTTCTTCTCTTAATCCATGATTTTGACAATCTCGTGATTATAACAATATATTTACAAAAAAAATGAAACCGCCACTCAAAGGGGTTAATAATGGTCACCTGTATTGCTTAGAATGGAGAATGAATGCCTCCTTAACTTCGGCGATAGTACCTTTCACAAGGAAACTTTTTGCATAGGAATGCGGAACCTAGCTACCGATCAACTTACTAGGGATTAAAATGCAAGACGTGTGTGATGTCTTTCATTAGCTTATTATGCCCCCATTCGGTATATTCAATGTAACATATGTAATTTATTATACTCCTCATCTAGAGTTGGTGAATTAAACATGAAGAATAATTATGCATAAACTATGCAATGGGTGAGAATTTTCAATCATATAAACATGTCAATTTTCAGCATCAGTCATATTTCATGAACATTTTATATATTTGCTTAAGAAAGAGACTATGCAATTATGAAAGAGATTCTCAAGAATGAGGGAATCCGAGTTGCCCCAAAACATGTAAGTAGACCTAATAAGTCGGGAATCTATTTCTTAGGTCGAGGATGAATTCATTCCTATCTATGTCCTAGAACAAGGAAAATATGCATTAATGAGTCAAGTGAAGACTTAAAATGCTCTGGTTGCCCCTAAACTTCTAAATGAATAAGCCAAGGCTGACAAACCTTAGGACTAATAAATATTCCATTTTTAAATCGCCCTATACAAGAAAAATATGCCTGAATAATAAATCGAGTAAAGACTCGAGATGTCCTGGCTGTTCAATGACAATGACTATCACGTCGGTTGTGTGCCCCCGTGACAAGGAAAGTTGAGTATTATCTTGAAAATAGCATGAAATATAGAAGACATGCTCCCTTTTTCCAAGTTGGGGTTCGCCATCGGTTTGCCCAATTTTATGCTAGAATAGATCATGTGGGATGATCATAGCTTTGCCAAGAATTGGAAATGCCTTAAACATGGCCACTATTAGGAACTCGGTTTTGAGCTTTGGCTAACAATTTATTTCGACACTTGATCCCGCATAGAAAAAAATGTGCATGAACAGGGTCTTAAAAAGGTGAAGTGATTGAAGATTTGGGAGGCATCCGATTGTCGATTTGCTTCAGTGATAGCAATCAAAGACCTATCTCTAAACTTGGAACCTGCAAGAGAGAAAAATAGAAAGCCATTTTCGGAAATGATCAAGCTACCAAAGATATCCTTTTGAGATTGGGTGGCCTTGGTTTTGTCCCATCTTTTATCGATCGACAAGGCATGATCAAAGAATCGGTCGAGAGTAGAGCATGGATTAGCTTTGATTGACCGATGAACTGATGTATGAGTTGGCTGGCGCATTTCATCAAGCTGATCATGGTCATGGAGGATATCTTTCTATCAAGGGATAGACCTTTAACAATTGTAGATGCCCTCGTCTAATCATCTAAGGAATGAGGTAGATGCCCCTCTATTGGCCCACGTCGTTCATAAATGAATCCCTAAGTGTATTAGGCTGGCTTTTCTTCGATTAATGTGGCATGACCGATGAATCGGCGGAGGGACCGGCTAAGGATTGTCCTAATGATCATCATTGGGCTTCTCAAAAGATAGCTAAAAGCATTGCCGATCGATACAAGGATCGCTAATGGTTGGTGTTAAGACTCAATATAAGGATCATCGGGGATTGTTGTACAACAAATCGATATGATCGATCGTCGATGAAATAATGGTCAAGGAACCATTGTGAGCACCAACATCAGTAGCTCTGCTATCTTGTGGGAAATAATTGACGACGAAGCATAGATCCATCTCAAATGGTCGATGGACCAGGATTGGCCAAGGACTTCTAGCTTACTCAACATTTGTATATGGGGCCATTCATGGATCGATGAGACTGATGCATAGTTAAGAATTTGCCCCTTGCTGCTGAATTAACTCTAAAACACACAATAGATGGATTAGTAAGACAACTAGGGTTAAACTACATGCAAGCCATTTCTGAAAATTTCTTCTTGAAAAAAAAAACTTTTGTTTTTGAAAACCTTGGGACGAGAATTCTTGAGAAGCCCAACCCTTAGTGCTTACCATGAATAACAAATTGCTCGATCATTGGTTATCGTCGTCGGGTTGGTTTGGGATACTTTAACAAGATTCCAAAATAATGAATTTTTTGCAATTTTATTGGTAGTGAATCAGTCAAATTACATCTTATTGAAAGGAAAATGCAAATGTTCCCTCAAAGAGAGGAACTTGTCCCTAAATATGAATCCTATAAATTGAAAATGCGACCTAGACACTTAAAAGAAAGAAGGAAATATCCCACGCAGGGGATTGCATAAAAGTTAATTAGCTACTAATTTGCTTCTACGCCCACTTCCTCATCTCTCTAGGTTTTTGGTCAGATTAATCATCTCATATGTTCTAGGTAGCACCACGGAGATAAAAATGATGTGGGAGTATCTCATCCTTAACTATATGAGGATATCCCAAACTCTTGCTCGAGACCACTAGCATACTCCCATGCAAGGAACTTGAGGTCGCCAGCATCGATCATGTTCTCGACCCAAAACCGTAAAGTGACACACTCATCAATGGAGAGTCCTTCTTGGCCACAATGGAAATCACAAAATTTTCCCGAGCTGAAGTTCCGGATGCTCTCAAACCAAGGGACAATTTATTCCCGCCAGAACACACCTTTCTTTAAAAGGATCGGCCATATGATAATCATAGATGCAAGAAGTGAAGTGAATTCCCATCCAAATAGCTTTAGAGGTTCATCACGTGGGAGTTGATGGTGACAAGGCATCATACGACGATTAGCACAATGCTCTTGGTGAGATTGAATCATCTCAAGTTGGCAATCTAGAGGATGAGTGACACGTTCCATGATGCCAATTATTTTATTCATTGTATCCTGCCACGAATGCATCGTGCCCTGAAGTTCCTCAACCTTTTCTCTTATAAGGGCTACGACTTCCACCTTGCCAGCCATCTTTGTTATCCTTGATCATGTAAGGTAAAGGGAATCGATGGTAAATTACTTGAAAAAGGTATTCATATGATGAGTACAATGAGTGAGGAACGTTGAGTGAATCCATGGCTCTAGACTGGACTCATAAATACAGCCCGACCTGACTCATGACCACGACCAGGAATTTTCAATTTTGTCAGATTTTGGCAAACACTTCTTGTAAAATCACAGAGTGGTCAGAATGACACCAAAATTTATGGAGTTGTAACTGACAAGATGGTGAACAACTTTTATGTTTTGACTCAAGGTTAGAATTGCACGGATCAAAACAGCTTAATACCTCTTTTGAAAATTTTCATCCAAAAACCTGTTTCGTTTGGTTTTTATTTGAAGAGTGAATGGATCATAAAAAATGCGAGTTAAGGTCCACAATTTTGCAAGCCATTAGTTCAAAACCCATTCTTCAACTTTCATGTTTTCCCATTTAATGAGAAAGCCCATTTACTAGTGATAAACGAAGAAATATTCCTAGAGTTAGAAAACGTGTGAAATTTCAGCTTGGTCCATTTCGTTATTAATTCCATAGTAAATGGAAAATGTATTAGATCGGTTTGAAAATTTCTTATGCAAGATGCATAAAAGTTGGATCCAACTCGAAAATTGTCTAAAAATTCGAGCAAATACACAAGGTCGGGAAGAAAACATGATTGGTTCATTAAACCAAAAATGCAACTAAGTTATTACAACCACAAAATCCAAGAAAAATTCCGAAACAATAGACCTAGGAATATGAAGAACATGACATGACATAAAAAAAAATAATGAAATGCAAGACCATAATTAGATGACTCGATGTCAGGATAATCTCGATCTATGACTTTAGGGAGGCAAGTTCATCCTTCAGTCGTTTGTTTGTTGTAGTCATTTTTGAGATAGTTTTTTCGGCTTGCTCCAACTTCCGCTTGAGTTCTTCTTTCGCATCTCGATGAGTATCTATGACTAGCACCATAGGAATCTTTAGTCAGATCACATTAGGGATTACGTATTTCTTGATGTAAGGGGCCACAACATGATACCTTCTCGTTGCTTGATAAAACCTGCGTCGATAGCTTGAGCTTGGTTAGCCGGCAAAAGTCCCTTAGGAAACGAAAGGTGATCACTACCTACTCATGCTTCGAGATACTCCGAGTAAAATCGAATTGGACTCGATCAGCTTCAAGAGGTGGGGGAACGTCTAAACCACTCTATACTGGAGGGCCAACTCAAAGGGGGTAGTACTTGGTCGCTCCGGTAAATTCGAGTAAAGGAATGGGCTTTACCCCACCACTTGCCAATCGAGCACTCTCTACTTATAACCAACTACTTTGCCATGGAAACCCCTTAAGATGAGCATTTGCTAAAAGCAATAACCAATCTGAAAAATGATAATCCGAATTTTCTCTTGTTTGTTTTAAATACCATAATGGGGTGACACAAGTATCTGATTCTCTCAACCGAGATGAGATGCGTACATGCCTAATATGTGATAAAAACCAGATAAGTAAGAGATCGGCTGATGATTGCAAAATATTCCCTTTTTCTTACTTGAAATTTGTGAGGGAGATAAACGTCTCGGCTAAGATAGCGTGGGCTAAATTTCTCCCATAACATATCTATTGAACAATAAAAGCAATATGAGGATTGAGAAAGTTCTAAAAAATATGAAAAAAATGATCATTCTAAAGAAAGCCAACAGAAAAATTTTGCCCTTTTGAATAGACGATGCTTCATTGAAGCATTTTTTCACAAAAGAAAATGGGCAATTCCCACGCCAAGCTTTTAAAACCTTACAAATTTATTCCACTTTGATTCTTAAAAATTTGGCTAGTGCTATAGTAGGATTTAATCCAATAGGTGGACTGATCAATTCCGTATCCACAGGTTTTTTGATAAGCATGCCATATTCTTCCAAAGTAGAGGTGAGCTCATGCTTACTAGGATGAACGTCGAGGTATTGAGGCTCCGAATGTGTCAATGTGTGGACAATTTCGACACGAGTCTTGATATCCAATATCGGCATCAATCGCCCAACTCTAGATTCCACATATGCGGGGCGATGCCGTCGAGCTAGGTCAGCCATCCTCTCAAGTCTAACTTCGATGCAACAATAATTCGAATATTCTTGGTATTATCCTTGCTTTCCATGATCAAGATAGAGACTCGACAAACCTAATCATCATGGACCAACTTGAAGTGATAGTGGCAAATGAGTAAATTATAAGACAAAATCTAAGAATTTACCATGAGAAACCACAATCACAACCACAACCACATGCCCATGGATGCAAGTTAATTGATTAATGGTGTTTTCGAAGTGAAATTTCCAAAATGGATTGTACTTATGGGGTTTGGTCAGGTCAAATTTCGGTTATGGTCGAGATTCTGTCCATGCCATGAGGTTATGGCCATGGGCGAAATCTCCAAAAGAAGAAAATTATTGGGATAGGGGACGGGGTCGCCCGTACCTCGAGGGTAAGGTCGGGGGATGATCGTGTGATACTATCCTAATTATCAACAATTTGGGTCCGATTGAGGTAAAATGCGGTGCAAATGGACATGCGAATACATAGCATATTATACAAATCAGGAATAAAATTAAACTATACTACCCCGCAAAACGAAGTTAGTAACGATTTACATTTATCCCGCATAAAAAATATAACACTTAAAAAGTTAATGAATTAAAGCCAATCAAAGGAAAAATCACCACAAGAATTTAGCCTAAGCCCACTTGAAATACATGCAAATTTCGAAAAATGTAAGGTTCACATTTAATCCATTTTTTTCGAAAATTCAAGTACATTTCCCCAACGGAGTTGCCAAGCTATCGCGACCTAAAATTCGGATTGAATTTCGGTTAATGGATTATTAGATTAATTAGATGAATTAACTAACATAATATGGACTCTTCCAAACTCTATCAATTTACAACTTAGGTTCGTATTTTAATCAAAAGATATTTAATTTCGGAGCCGCCTCTAGTCTTTTTTGGTAGGTAGAATAGATACCTAAATAAAGTACGGGTGTGACATTCGAATTCCGATCTCTTGAGACTATTGACTTGCGATGGAATCTCAAAATTTGAAAGCATGGAAAAAAAAAATTCTAACATTGGATATGAATTGGACGTCGTCTCATCAATGGTAATTTGATTTGGAAAGAAAAGCGAAATTTTGGACGAAAAGTGTAAAATTACCATTTTGCCCCTCAAGCCTTAACCTTACCTTAAGCTGTTTAAAAGGGCATTTTGGTCATTTAGCTCTCCTCCATGGCTGCTGAAAATGTGAGGAGAAGATGGTCAATTGAGGTCAATGATTTAGAAGATATTTTTGGAGATAAGGCCAATATTAATTTTTGGAAAATTATCATCTTTGACCCATTTGACCACTATTCACTTCTTGACCAAGCAAAATTGGAGGACAAGTCTCTCTCTCTCTCCCGGGATCAGCTGACCACTTTCTCTCTCCCTCTCTACGTTTCCTTCTTCCCCTTCTTCCTTTTTCTTCACGAGCGAGAACTCGCTCGCCCGACCAAACCCGATGCCCTTCACTGTTCCGGCCATATCTCCTTCTTCCGATGTCTCTTTGAGGTAAAGTCACCTCCAACTGAAAGCTTATTGTCTTAGCTTTCCAAGAACATATTATAAGCTCGATTTGGCCCGGTAGTTTTTCGGTAGGTCTGTTTGAATGGGCAAAGGTCAGATTGAGGCAGAATCTGACCGGTTTTGGGGGAGGAGCTGTTTCGTGGGCTTCAAGACTTCAAATGGCTCCAAAATTTCGGTGAGACTCTCTTGACTCATAGTACTTGAGATGGATGAGTTAGGGTTGTAATTTTATATGAAATTTGAGGAGTATTCATGGCTAATTGAGGTGATTCTGGGGAGGCGGATTCTGACCGCCTGTGCACCCGAGGGAATTGGATTGATTGGGGGTCTTAGAGGTGATATATTGGCTTCAAATTTTCGGTGAACATATTAGACATATAGAATAAGGCTGTGGCAAGTTGGTTTTGCATTAAATTGAATCTTAGAGTGAAGCTATGGACTGATTGGTATGGATTAGAGCAGAATCGGTTTTGCCCTGCTTGTGGACTGCACCGACCTGTTATGTTCAAGGCTCAATTGGGCGTCACCTTGTCTTGAATTTGCCTTTTAGACATGCTATGACATATATTGATGTGTTATGGAGGAGTGTGTGAAATGGATTGATGATTAGAGGTAATTTTGTGGCTAAACGGCGTGATTGAGCCTAAATAGTAATCTGCCCTATTTTGGACAGATTTGATTCGAAACTGGGACGCTTGAATTGAAGGTTGTGGCTAGATTGTTTGGATAGGTAAGTGACCTCTAAACCTTTACTATGAAGTTAGGGTACTAAGAGACAAGTTTGAGCTTCAAATGATGATTTTTTTGCTAGTCAAATCGTGTTCATATGAAGTAACGTTGATTGTGATCGTAGGAACCGAGTTTATGCTTGGCTGAATTGAGATGAATTTGTGACTTATGTGGCTGCAATTGTCGTATGGATATTCGACGTATATGTAGCCTCGATTGACTATGTGATTGTGTGGGTTTCGGTTAGCCATTGTGCATGATTTATACTTGTATTGGCACGAGATTGACCGACTTGATAATCTGCCATGTTGTGTCCGGGTGCTTTTGAATGGCTAGAGTGCCCAATGATTTTAAATGACCCGAGGCGTATTAACGCGGGTCCGAGAATGACAAGTGATATCCTCGAAGCGTTATGACGCGGGCTTTATTATTATTATACCCCGAGGCGTTAAACGCGGAGTTATGAGTATTATAATATCCTGAGGCATTATTACGCTCGAAAAATATGAGGGTCGTATTCAATCAAGTCGTGCGAGGCCAAAGTGAGCCGTATTCGTCCGATTGTTTGAGATCGAGAAAGTACGAAAGTCGTGTTCAATTAAGTCGTCCGAGACCAAAGTGAGTCGTGTTCGACTAATTGTCCGAGACTTAATCCGGTCGTGTTCCTATGTGTCCGAGACCGAGATTTATGGGTCGTATTCCTTTGTGTCTAAGACCCTGGTATATATATATAGCCGTGTTCTATAAAAGTCCGAGGCTCAATGTTATGAACTTGTATGATGTCGGTGGAGTAACGTGGAATGTTATAATATAGCCCGATGCGTTATTATGCGGGCCTCGTATCGAGAAATGGGAATATTGTGCTAGTAGGTGGAGCTTGGTTTGAAATATTGAATGCCTGGTTATTGTAATTGTTTGATTGCCAATGCCTATGATTGCGCCCGCATCCTGTTTACATTGGTTTTATGGACGTCTTGAGACGTCTTTGATTTGAGAAGTTGTTTGGAGGTACTAACGGCCTAGTCTAGGTTTAGGGTGAGCTTCTTTGAGATGTAAATCTCACCCCGTCGTGGGACCTATTTTTCGGGTATCGAGCGAAGGAACATCAATTTTGCTAAGGATTAGCATTCGAGAAATATGTGGTCGAATGAATATAAGATATTTTGTGACCTTACGGATTATATCGGATTTTATGGATTAAGATTGAACCATTGGGTATTTGACCGCTATATCAATTGAAGTGTAATATACGAGATGTATGATGTGTACCACTTTTGTCCTAAGTCATTCATTTGAATTGATGTATGGAGATGTTTACCCGCTTCCTCCTGTTTTATGGATTTTTTGAAATTGTGGGCCAAAGGATCCTGGAAGCCAATCTAAAACAGAAACGGCTAGATGGGATGTTCACGAACTCGACGGAGTTCGGGGCATGACAACCCCATTTAAGTGGTATCGGAGCAAGGTCAGCTCGATCCAATGTGATTGAGATTTGGAGTGATAAGGAGTGATGACTTGGGGGCAATTAGATAGTGAGACCTTTAGGATTAAGCATTAATCGCTGAATCTTGAGGATTTTAGGCTTGAACTTGTGTGGTATTCTAATGATCGTAGTGTCGACTTTAATGGATGATTTTGAGTGATGTTGTGATTGAGGTTTAAGTGAAAGCAAGCTCGAGTTAAAGAGACATAAGCATGGATTTGAAGTAGTAATTGTGCTTGAGTTTAATAGAGAATTGCTTATGAATGAGCGGTCAATTAGACTACATGATTTTGACCGTGGTTAGTCAATGACCCAACTTGAGGAATATGAGCTATAAAGAGACGACTGCTATTAGTAACTTCAGACTTGATTTGCGTTATATCATGATGACTTTAGTTTTCGGTTGTTATTGACAACCTTGGATGATATGAGATGAGATGTCTACAAGGAAGCGGACAAGGACTATAGGGATTAAAGGCCGATTGTGATCGAACGTATATGGATTCGACTCGAATAGCGACTAGACTTGAGGTATATCTTGGAATATAGGTAATTAATCTATGAGATGCGATGGTCATTGGTGGAATTAGAGATCTTCCGTGGATAAGAGTTGATCCGGAAATGATTGTGGTATGACAAGTGGTGAGAAAAAAAAAACATGTTATGCATGTGTTTGTGGATATGAAATAAAAGTTGATGATGGTGTATACATGAGCTTATCACTTTCGGACTTAATAAACTATCGCTTGGTATGGGACGAGTTGATGGGATACCTAAAAACCAAGATGAAGCATGGTATGGGACGTGTGGAACGGGGCTTCCTTCGTAGATGTATGACTTGGGACAACCTGCAATGACCAGGTCCGATGAGGGCGGGGAGTGATCGCCGGGACAAAGAGGTCCGGACAAGGAGCGGCTCCCGACAGGCTTCTAAGATAATAAGGAGGTAGGAATGACCCAAGTCATAAATTGAAAGGGGAAGCCTAGGTATCGGGTTGAGTCGGATTGTGGTGAAGAGATGTATGACATGGGATTAATTCGCAAGTGAATGTTCGAAAGTGGCATGACATTTGTAATGACACCCGTGATTGGCATGGTTGGAAGCTTCGTGCTTAGCAATGGATGCCGTTTGAAAGGAAAAGTGATATTTGTTATTGGCCTATTGGGCGTGTTTTGTAATTGGCATCGTGTGATTGTTATGGTTAATGTCTAACTAAGAGATTAGACAAGTGTGAGGAGTTTATACTCCATTGATCCGATGCCCGTTGAGATTGAGATAGCTTGTTGTGACTATGCTAGAGTGGTAGATACCTCTAGATTTATGGCATAAGCGATTGAAATGGCACTTTGAGTATTTGCTTGGTGCCGACCTGGTTGAGTTTTAGCCTAGTTAAGGCTTGCCTAGTAATGGGCTATTAACCGAGAAGCTGCCTCGTGAGGCTTGCTTGATGTGTGGTCGTTGCTTAAGGATGATTTGGAATCCTTAGATAATGGACAACTAGCTGAGAGTTGTTTGAGAACCAATGGATGGTTACTTGCTTTGGCGATGAATGATGAGGTGAGCGATGCAAACTGCTAGGCTTGAGTAGATGACTTAAGTCTTTGATGCCTGGAGGTAATCTCGGTGGTTCAAGTGACATGAGAACCTAATGAGGTTGATCGACCAAAGTACGGTCGCTAGAGGAGCACTTGGCTCGTTTATGTGAGATATGAAAAGATCCAAGAACTAAGATGGATTACGAGAATTGAGTAAAGATAAGCGACCGGAGTATAAGTACAAGAATTGAATATGGCTTGATTTGTTAATTATGTGAGACCCAAGTGTAATAAGGGGTCACGGGAATTTTAAATGGAAATGAGAAAAATTGATGGGTAGGCAAGCTCGAGGAGGAGCTGCCATTGTGCCTAAGTCATTATGGTGACGGATATTAGTGCTGATGAGTTAAGTGATGGAAGTCACGAGAAAGGTGACTATGAGTTATTCATTTCTGAATTGAAGGTGTGGGAAGAACCACGAGGGCTTTGAATAGCTTGTGAGGTGGACCACGAGGCTGAGGTCAACTAAGGTTTGATAGAGAAAGTGAATTTGAAACTGCCCCCCCTCCGGATTGAGGGTTTCGTGAGAAAATCTTAGAAGTTTTGGGTGCACTAAAGAAAGAAAGTGACCCTGGTAGTTATTAGCCTTAAGAGGCTATGGATGACCGCCTTCATTGAGTGTTTAATGGAAGTACTTTCCTAGGATTGCATGAGAGCAAAGATTGTGTAGATCCTAATAATCTTGTAAGGATCCGAGGACGATCGACCAATGTGAGACAGAGTTCTCAAAGTCGTTTAAGCATATCTTAAAGGTAGTCAAGGATCCTTTGTATAAGACATGAAGTCCCCGAGTAGATTTGAATCTAGAAGCCTTATGGCTAGTTGTTATTCCCGAGTCCGAGGAATCGTAATGGATTTTAATGAAGGGAGCGGATGATTGGAAGACATCTCGAATAAGAGAACCCTTGCTCATGGATTTCGAGCAAATAAATGTTCATTATGGAACATGGAACGTGCCTGCAAGAAACGGCTATTACCTTACCGTAAAACTCGTAATGAGAGATTAATGTTTTGTTTCTTCCGTCGTGAGGAAAATTAAGGAAGAAGTTATGTCAATTGTTTGATCTTGTTGAATAAAATAGGATTGATTGAGGATGAATCGGGACCACTAGAAGTGACATTGTGTGTTATTACCCCTAAAGAGTAGGATGTCGTTCTTAAAGGGGCGATCGGACCATGAGATGGTCGTTGAAAGAAAGGAAAGCGAATGGACTTGATAGTCCTAGTTGTTTGTAATTTTATTGAATGGTTAAGTAAGCGAAAAGAGCGTCTAGAGTGTAATTACAAAGTGACTTGAGGAAGTCAAATTGCATGTTCAAGTGTGGATTTATGGTGATTAAGGATGAACCTCGATTCCTTGAAACCTTGTCACCCGAGGTGACTCGAGTCTCTGGAAGAAGAATGCCGAGTATGGTGGCATCTAAATCCTGGAGTACAAACTCTGCAGTTGACATAGACTCCAAGATTGACGTCCTATGGAATGGGAAAGACGAGGGCGATTCGAAGTAAGAGAATGCCACTAAAGTGTATAGTTTCCTTCATGGGGAAAGAGCCCTAGTGTAGAAGGAAGAGAAAATACTAGCTGTCTTGATATTAAGATTGAGTGTCGAAATGAGAAAGAAGACGCAAAACTTGGATGATTCCCGAAGGAGAAGTCCGAGAAACCGCTCTGTAGACAATATTGAATCCCGGACATGTGGATGTCTAGTTGAATGAATGAAATCGAGATAGGGTTGCATTAGTTGGTTGTGAAACCAAGAGGGCAAGGCAATAATGCTTCCCGAGGAAAGAATGACAAAAATGAACAAAATGTTGTATGGTCCAAGTGGAGACCCTTGACAACGAGAGGGCCAAGGTTTGAGCTCTTAAGTGAGACGTATGAAAGACAGTTTGAACGGTTCTACGCCTAGTGATAAGAAACCGATGATAGTCGGCTTGTGTATCCATGAAATAATTGGATTGGTTATTACCGTATTGAGAGACGATGAATGGACTCATTTAAGAAGTCATAAGAAACATGAACAACTTTTAAGAGTATCCTATGGACTCTAAGGAGATGCTCGTTGAATGCTAAATGTGAAGAACACGAGCTGTGGACCCGATAAGGTAAGATTCCTCAGCCGTGAAATTTGTGGAAAATGAAATCCCTGTGAAGCCTCCGAAGATTGAAATGAGTGATGAATCGACTAGGGTCGATGTGAGTTGTCGAAACTTGAAGTTTCCTAGAATTGATGGATTGTTATAGACGGATCATGGGAGGATTCCCCACGAGAGCTCTCCTATTGATGAAATGGGCTAAAGACGAGATGTAACGCGACTAGATGAATGAACGTGAAAAGAGTCTTTGAGGACTTGAGTCAAGTTGATGACTAAGCGGTTAATGGCGTTATCGTTTCAATCAAAGGGATCAAGAGAATCATAATGATGTGATGTGGAAGGGAGAAATTGAGGCGTAACAAGGCAATCGAAGAGGGTTGTGCGAATGCGCCGTGACAATAAGACCTTATGAGTTGGAATGCTCAATGTATGACCGGAGTTGGTTTGCTAATGTCCTCGTGACAAAGTTTGGGAAACATTGTTTGGTTGAAAAAAGATTTTGAATCTATATCTACCACAAGAAAATAAGGTAGTAGGTTCCCGAGAGGAATTGAACGAAAGGCAACGCCGATGTATGAAATTGCTTATGGATATGAAAGCGTTACTTGTATAAAGAAAAACCTCAACGTTATGTGAACTATAAGAGGTTGAGAGCACCGATCGCGTAAAAGGGAATTGAAGGAAAGTCACGTGGACGAAGAGATTACCCAAGTATTATTGCTGCGATACCCATATCGCTAAGGAAGGACGGATTAATTAGCGGATGCTTATAATTGAGAATTGAGCAATGTGTAATTGGTGATAGAGGGACAGATCTTCCTTCGAGAAATAAGAGATTCAACTTCTAAATTGGAAGTTTTCCAATTGGCTAGTTTGATGGCTACCTGAAGCATCAAGCTTGAAGGTCGAAAAGGGAAAGTGAGATGTTGGAATGAACAGACCACGATATCTAAGGGATTAAGGAAGTAAATAGAGCAGGAAGAAAATCCAAACTTCCGGATGCTTAGGAAAGAAACTTTGAAGTTGAGAATAGAACCCTTGAGGTCCCATGGATGAAAGTATGAGCCCAATATTGAAGATGAACTTAAAGAAATGACCTCGTTGGAATTTCGAAGGGAGAATGATGGTGTCCTTTGGGGTGGCACAAAGGTGTGCCAAGATTTGCCTTAATACTATCGATGGTTTGAATTGAAAATTTGGGTTAGTCCAATAGGTGGTCAAGTATTAGATATATCGAAAAGAAAGAGTGCATTCTTGCGATGGGTTAGTGATGATGGTGATGGGCATGGAACTTGAGTTTAATATGATGCTCGAAAAGGTCTTGATCAAGAATGCTAAGGAAGTGCCAATTGATGAAAAGAGTTACTTTGAAAAGCAAGGTAGTGATGAGGTGCCGATACCCCAAAAAGATTGGATGGCTAGAAGGTTGCAAATTTCGAGGACGAAATTTCTTTAAGGGGGAAGAATTGTGACATTCGAATTTCGATCTCTTGAGACTATTGACTTGCGATGGAATCTCGAAATTTGAAAGCATGGAAAAAAAATGAATTCTAACATTGGATATGAATTGGACGTCGTCTCATCAATGGTAATTTGATTTGGAAAGAAAAGCGAAATTTCGGACGAAAAGTGTAAAATTACCATTTTGCCCCTCAAGCCTTAACCTTACCTTAAAGCTGTTTAAAAGGGCATTTTGGTCATTTAGCTCTCCTCCATGGCTGCTGAAAATGTGAGGAGAAGATGGTCAATTGAGGTCAATGATTTAGAAGATATTTTTGGAGATAAGGCCAATATTAATTTTTGGAAAATTATCATCTTTGACCCATTTGACCACTATTCACTTCTTGACCAAGCAAAATTGGAGGACAAGTCTCTCTCTCTCTCTCCCGGGATCAGCTGACCACTTTCTCTCTCCCTCTCTACGTTTCCTTCTTCCCCTTCTTCCTTTTTCTTCACGAGCGAGAACCTGCTCGCCCGACCAACCCGATGCCCTTCACTGTTCCGGCCATATCTCCTTCTTCCGATGTCTCTTTGAGGTAAAGTCACCTCCATCTGAAATCTTATTGTCTTAGCTTTCCAGGAACATATTATAAGCTCGATTTGGCCCGGTAGTTTTTCGGTAGGTCTGTTTGAATGGGCAAAGGTCGATTGAGGCGAGAATCTGACCGGTTTTGGGGAGGAGCTGTTTCGTGGGCTTCAAGACTTCAAATGGCTCCAAAATTTCGGTGAGACTCTCTTGACTCATAGTACTTGAGATGGATGAGTTAGGGTTGTAATTTTATATGAAATTTGAGGAGTATTCATGGCTGATTGAGGTGATTACTGGGGAGGCGGATTCGACCGCCTGTGCACCCGAGGGAATTGGATTGATTGGGGGTCTTAGAGGTGATATATTGGCTTCAAATTTTCGGTGAACATATTAGACATATAGAATAAGGCTGTGGCAAGTTGGTTTTGCATTAAATTGAATCTTAGAGTGAAGCTATGGACTGATTGGTATGGATTAGAGCAGAACCGGTTTTGCCCTGCTTGTGGACTGCACTGACCTGTTCTGTTCAAGGCTCAATTGGGTGTCGCCTTGTCTTGAATTTGCCTTTTAGACATGCTATGACATATATTGATGTGTTATGGAGGAGTGTGTGAAATGGATTGATGATTAGAGGTAATTTTGTGGCTAAACGGCGTGATTGAGCCTAAATAGTGATCTGCCCTGTTTTGGACAGATTTGATTCGAAACTGGGACGCTTGAATTGAAGGTTGTGGCTAGCTTGTTTGGATAGGTAAGTGACCTCTAAACCTTTACTATGAAGTTAGGGTACTAAGAGACAAGTTTGAGCTTCAAATGATGATTTTTTTGCTAGTCAAATCGTGTTCATATGAAGTAACGTTGATTGTGATCGTAGGAACCGAGTTTATGCTTGGCCGAATTGAGATGAATTTGTGACTTATGTGGCTGCAATTGTCGTATGGATATTCGACGTATATGTAGCCTCGATTGACTATGTGATTGTGTGGGTTTCGGTTAGCCATTGTGCATGATTTATACTTGTATTGGCACGAGATTGACCGACTTGATAATCTGCCATGTTGTGTCCGGTGCTTTTGAATGGCTAGAGTGCCCAATGATTTTAAATGACCTGAGGCGTATTAACGCGGGTCCGAGAATGACGAGTGATATCTTGAAGCGTTATGACGCGGGCTTTATTATTATTATACCCCGAGGCGTTAAACGCGGAGTTATGAGTATTATAATATCCCGAGGCATTATTACGCTCGAAAAATATGAGGGTCGTATTCAATCAAGTCGATGCGAGGCCAAAGTGAGCCGTATTCGTCGATTGTTTGAGACCGAGAAAGTACGAAAGTCGTGTTCAATTAAGTCGTCCGAGACCAAAGTGAGTCGTGTTCGACTAATTGTCCGAGACTTAATCCGGTCGTGTTCCTATGTGTCCGAGACCGAGATTTATGGGTCGTATTCCTTTGTGTCTAAGACCCTGGTATATATATATAGCCGTGTTCTATAAAAGTCCGAGGCTCAATGTTATGAACTTGTATGATGTCGGTGGAGTAACGTGGAATGTTATAATATAGCCCGATGCGTTATTACGCGGGCCTCGTATCGAGAAATGGGAATATTGTGCTAGTAGGTGGAGCTTGGTTTGAAATATTGAATGCCTGGTTATTGTTATTGTTGGATTGCCAATGCCTATGATTGCGCCCGCATCCCGTTTACATTGGTTTTATGGACGTCTTGGGACGTCTTTGATTTGAGAAGTTGTTTGGAGGTACTAACGGCCTAGTCTAGGTTTAGGGTGAGCTTGCTTTGAGATGTAAATCTCACCCCGTCGTGGGACCTATTTTTCGGGTATCGGGCGAAGGAACATCAAGTTTGCTAAGGATTAGCATTCGAGAAATATGTGGTCGAATGAATATAAGATATTTTGTGACCTTACGGATTATATCGGATTTTATGGATTAAGATTGAACCATTGGGTATTTGACCGCTATATCACTTGAAGTGTAATATACGAGATGTATGATGTGTACCACTTTTGTCCTAAGTCATTCATTTGAATTGATGTATGGAGATGTTTACCCGCTTCCGCTTGTTTTATGGATTTTTTGAAATTGTGGGCCAAAGGATCACCGGAAGCCAATCTAAAACAGAAACGGCTAGATGGGATGTTCACGAACTCGACGGGTTCGGGGCATGACAACGGATGAATGCTTTATTTTCTCGCTAACCAAAGATTTAGGTTCGGGGACTTGATTATGTTAATTTTTCAATTAACACTCTTTCGATACCATTATTGTGAAAATGTTTCTTGATTGGCCAATCCAATTGATTTCTTTGAGAATCAAGGTGCAATTTGTTTTTTTTTGGGTTTTCTTGATTAAATGAATGTCATGCAAATGCAACTATATGACATGAGAAATGCAAAGGCCAACTATATGATGGTATGACAATACATTATATAACATGAATAAATGACCATGCATAATGACTTTGAAAAAAATCATATTTTAATGCTAAAACATGATTCCTATCTTAGATGACATAAAAAGGAATTTATGGCAAGGTAAAACAATGCATGATGACTTTCGAAAATTGAATTTTGATGCATGGCAAATATGAATCTAAAATCACATGTCATTCAAAAATACATTAACTATACTAATGACATAAAAATGCATGAATGACATATAAGAATGCAAATGAGATGTCATAGCTTTTAATGAATTTTCGGTTTTGATGATGAATTGGTTTGACAATTAACACAAATTGATTAATTAAAATCCAATTTATATTAAGAGTCATCGAAGATGTAATTTTCGAAAAAATTCATTTAAAGCCAAAACATGATTTTTTAATGATTTTTATGAAAAATGAATCAAATGAAAATATAATAAACCTTGAGCACAATATACCTTCATATCCGAAATTTTCGATGAATGCTCTTCATACCATAGAGGTGAGTCGATGGTAATTTATTCATGTCGTGCCCCGGAGTGGGGTCGGGTAGTGAATTTATATATTCTAAAATTAGTAAGTCTGGTCCCAAAGTTATGGGATAAGAATAATTTCGTTGTGCGGATGACATCGTACTTTGAGAGTGAAGTCGAAATTCATCCATAATACACATATTCCAAGGGAAAGGAACAAGGGAGCATTTGTTATACTAAAGGAATGTTATAAAAAAAATTATTTCATTTAAACTATAGTATAAAACATGCAATGCAATTTTCAGCCAAGCTAGGGGATTTTTCGAATTTTAAAGGCATAAGGCTCTATCGACAAAGGATCACATCTTTTTAATTTAGGAAAATTATCTTCTTGAGATATTCAATGTATGTTCAAATAATTCCCTAAATTCTAAAGAAATGATTAATATTTCCAACTAAGATAAGGCTTTATCCAATGTGCACAGATTCTCAAAAAAATTCAAATCCAAATCAGAATATTTTGGATGGCATGCATAATATCTTCGAGATAAGATTAGAATTTAGATTTATTTGAAAATAGAATCATAAGATATGTCAATGTCTTATATAATCAAGATTCGAAATCAAACCACCTGGCTTAAATTCGGCATAATATCTCTCCGATTTGGCCCAAGTTCAAACTTAGTAACAATTGATGCAAAATATTTGAGATATAATCAAAATATCCTCACGGTTGGCTTTAGATTTGAAATTTCAAGTTTGGCAGCTATGATTTGTCCAAAAATTAACCATATTCAATCAAGCATTCAAATTACACAAAGTAACTTCAGAATATGTTGGATTAAGGATATTACCTAATGGGAATTTGAACCAAAAACATGATGTAACGTCCTCAAATTTTGACGTATGTAAGATAACCGAAATCAATGAAAGATTTAACCTTGAATTCTAGACCATTAGTATGATATTGAATTTTGAGGATTTTAGAGACGATATTTGGATATTCCCGATATGTCGGTTAGATTAGATTAAGCTTTGGTAGTTTTGTCACCGCGTAGTAGAATCCAGACCCTTGCGCTTGAGCCTAACTCTAACCGAGCTCGAGTTACGAAAGTACCAAAACACCCTCGATCATCCGTACCAAATGACCAACCAATCCCGAAACACCAAATGACCTTTTTACCCTCGGATATTATGTACTAAAGGATGAGATTTTCAAATGTGATGAGATCTTGGTAGGCCCCACAAGTCATCCACCCACCAATCATATCCCACCAACCCCATCAACTCTAGTCACCTCAAGTCTTCTCTCTCTCTCTCTTCTCCTTCTCCCTCACTCTTGCATTACCCCTCCGGACGGACACACCACACCCCGACTCCCCTCTCCGTTTTGTTGCGGCCGCAGCTTTGGCTACCACCATTGCTCCGTCGCCCATTGCCGATCGGGCCGTCTGCGGCAACCCGAGTCCTCACCATGTCGTCATCATCCCATGGAGCTCGATCCATAGCCTCTATCCCTCTCACTCCCTCTAGGTTCCCTTCTACTTAGCCTCCCGACCACCGCGCGCCATCGCCGACCCATTGTTAGCCCGTCGTCCTACCTCTACGCGAGCTAGCAGCCCCTCGCAACCCCTCTTCTGTCCAAGACCACCTCGGTCGATCGCTACCCCCTCTAGGTTCCAGCTTGCTCCGCCTACCACCATCACCTTTGCTTCACCCGCCTCATGCCATCGACCGTAGAACTCATGCCATCCGTGCTCCACCGTGCCACTGCTATCCCGGACCATTGTACCGTCGAAAACCCCACTTGCTACCCCGAAAGCTCTCACCCGCTGTCTCCACCACCTCAAACCGGAGAACCATCGAGCTGCGGGCCCTTGCTATTGTTTAGCCATGTTCCGCCACTGCCTCGAGCCCCCGGAGCCGCCTCTGCCACCCTTGCCAAGCCCGAGAGCCTTGTGGACTGCTTGGTGTGCCACGTGACCCGAAGTCGAGCCATGCCGCACTTGGGAAAAATCGTGAGGCCGGGAGCCTCCGTCGCCACCACACCATTACTTGCCTGTATTCTTGTCGTAGTCGTCGTTGGACTGTCATTATCGGTTAACACTTATCTCATGCTTAGGTCGTTAATTACGTTTAGAGTTAGTTTAGTTAGTGTAAAAAGGTGTTTAGGTGGATAATTGCGATCGATTTTAGTTAGAAACTCGGTTTAGGTTAAATGACCGCAATTAAATAAGTTAGGCTGGATAGCTAGGTGGATTGTGGCTAATTGGTGATTAGGACCGGATTCAGCGATTGACTATGATTGTTCAATCACGAAGCGAGTGATTGGTTAGAGCCGAGTGGACGATAGATTGTCGATTGATTGGATAATATAGGCTTGACTATATGTAATCGGATTAAATAATTATAGTCGCACTAAATGATTGCAATCGAGATAATCAATAATAATTAGTTATTATCGTTATTGATTGCTTGATCGGGTGTATTGATTGACTGTCCGAGTGTTTTGGGCGTATATATATTATATTTATATATATATGAGAATTAATTATCCTGTATAAGATGGAAAATCCGATGGATAACATGTGCTTTCATATGACTACATGTGGAACCAAATTGTATTTTTTAGCATAAAAATGGTCTTGGGCCGAGTTTTTAAGCATGATCGTGTGAACATTTGACTAAATGCCAAAGATAAGAATTGATTGGTTGTATGGTATGCTTGTGTGGTCATATAATGGGTTTCTCGACAAGCTCGTGCCATGCCGATTGAAATCACACGACTTGTCGGACGCACGTCAATCCATGATGCCGGGTTGAACGGTTGTCGGTCGTAGCTTGTGATGGACCGAAACCCCTCCAAGGATTTCTGGTACTTTCGTGTCGAGGCCAATCGAGTCACACTGACTATCGAGCGCCGTCGCTGGAAGTAAGGGATGATACTTGTCATGCCGGTAGAGAACCAATTAACTAGTGTGCTATGCATCAACTGCCTAGTATACAGGCACCAACTACCTAGTGTGCCAGGCCTAATGGCCCTTAATAACCGAAATACGTGTGGTGTACTATGTATGCAAGCTGTGATGATATTCCGTTTGTTTGCCTTGGTTGATGTGACCGTTGAGTTGTCTCGAGTGTTGCATTACGTGTGACCCAAGGAGGGGTAAGTTTGCATGTGGTTGCGATATATTGTTGGGTTGTGCCTATTCCTACGATAGTAGAGCATGGTATAGATTGCACGCTATTGATCCGTTATCAACTTGTGTTGCATGTTTAGGTTGCCCTAAACGAATCAATGCCCTAGCCGACTTAGGAGTTGACTCGCTGAGATTTATTTCTTCCTCCGTTGTTGTTAACCTTTTTCGGGACCAAAGTAATGGAGGTTCAAGGAGACGTGTGGACGAGGGTGGCGTAACCCCTCTTTTGAAGTAGATAGGACATTAATCTTACCCGACCCACCAAATTTTTTGTTGGTCTTAGAGAGTTGGCCCGAAGTATGGGTTGTATATGTTTAGCTCTGTAGGGTTAAAGATTTTCTGCTTATGAAAATGATCGTCTTTTGCTGAGTTGGCTAATGTGATTGTTGTGATGTCCCACTTTCCTATCCTTGTTGTGTTAAACTGTTGTTTGGGAGTTGTACGTTTTCGCATGTGCTTAATAAAGAGTAAAAACGGTATGGGTCAATATCGTGCCTAAGACATTATCCTTTACGACCTGGGACATTTAGGTAGGGATATTGCATACCTGAGGATCGGGCGTGACACTTGAGCACCAAGATTGAGCTCCAAGAGTCGGACGACAAAGCTTGTGCATAAAATAGAAGGCTCGACAGAAGCGATTTTGTGTCTTCGATAGGACTCAATTCACAGCAACCACTTGAGCACCAATTCACTTAGGAAACTAGCTCAAAAAATGAGGATATTGCGTAAAATATAGGGGAGTAATTAGCTCAAACAATGAGCAAAAATCTACACCAAATCAACGAGTAAAACCACTGAAACAGTGCTGCTTTTTAGCCTGACAGCAGCGAAATAACCCTGAAATAGTAGCAAACTCCGATGCCAAATTAGTGGTAAAACGATCCCGGAACAGCCCCCAAACAGCAGCGAAAATTATGCAAAACAGCAAGGAAAACGAGCTACGAACAGTGCTGGAAATTATGGCTGGACAGTAGGTTGTTCGACCTTGAGTAGTAGCAAATTTGAGCACTGACCAGCAGGGAAAATTAACAATGAGCAGCAACAAGAAAATGCACAAAAACCGCAGGGACAGAATGAATACTGCAGGGACAAGTCAGAAAACCATAGCGACAGCCTGAAAACTGCAGGGAAAGCTCCAGAAAACTGTAGTAAAAGTCTAAAAACTGCAGCAACAGGCTGAAAACTGTAGCCACAGCTCCAGAAAACCGCAAGGAAAAGAAGGGAAACCGCCGGGAAAGAGGCAACCTAAGATTTATTCTTTCTTATTACCCAAAACTCGCCTCTCTCTTGCCTTGCTCTCACGTGTACCTTTCAAATTTTCTGAATAAGATCACCGAAACCCGAACCCTATAGTTAAGTTTAATATTTGTGGGCAAAGAGCGTTTCCTAATCCTAGTCAATGTAGGAATTAATTCTAACCGTTAGATTAGGAGACCCAGTTGAGATAAGATTAGACGTTAGCCATTAGATAAAAAATTCTGAACTTTGAAGGTCCCAACAGGTCAAAACACTTCAAAAATTCGCCCATGGGGCAAAAGATATGGACCAATCGAAAATTGCTCTTTCATGGGCTCAATTAGCGCAAGTTCGGGCTCAAATCGAACTCTAATTAACTGGGTAATTAATTAAAAGCCTTATTCATTTAAATGAGCTATACGGACTGAATTAAAATTAGAAACAAGTCCCAAATCTCATTAAAAAATCGGCACAAAAAGCTTCTAATTGCCGGAAAAATTTACCTATGAAATTTAGGTTCAACTTGCCTGTCAAATTAAGCTCAAGTCACTAGCCGTTGATTCAAATGAATATCAAAATGCAACGCATGGTTAAATTATTTTTTTGTGGGAACTAAACTTAATTCTCATTTTTTTGAATAAACAATTGAAAAAGTTTAGTTAAAATTTAGTGTCAACAGCGCGAGACAAGATATTAGTGCTAGGCAGCTCCTCGTGGTGATGAGTAACCTTTTGCATCGGCAACTCAATAGCATCGTCATAGGCAGCCAATGGACGAAGCTTCGGGATGTAGGCATGACATTCGAATTTCGACTCTCTTCCAAGCTAATGATTGAATGAGATCTCAAAATCAAATCTCCGACAATAAAGAATGCCAACAATTGAAATGAATTGGACTTCGAAATTGAACGTTGGACTTTCAAGGATTTCAATATTAATATATTGGATGTCGCCTCATCCCGAGCATGTGTATTTCACGATTCGCCCAAAAGTGTTTAGAAAAGTGAAATGCGGGTTGGATATGGGAAAGGAGATGAATTATTGGTGGGACCCACAAGTCTTTGTCTCATTCTTTCTAAGACCAAGAATTCTAGTCAAACTTTTCATCCCAAAATATCCTAGCCTAGCTTATCTATCCACCATCTTCATCTTCTTCATTTGGACAAAATTTTCTCTCACTTCTCTCTCTCGCCCAACCCGCTGCCCTGTCCCGACAGCTCCACTGTTCCGGCCATAACTTTTTCGTCCGATGTCCGTTTGAGGTAAGACCACTTCCATTTGAAAGCTTATTGGCTTAGCTTTCCAGGGACATATTATAAGCTCGATTTGGCCCGGTAGTTTTCCCGTAGGTCCGTTTGAAGGGGCAAAGGTCCAGATGAGGCAAATCTGACCCGGTTTGAGAGAGGGCCTTTTTGCTTCGGTTTCTCGCCGGAAAACTGCTAAAATAGTGGTAAGTTGGTTTCTAACCTTAGATTAGGTATCTAGGGTGCTAATAGACTTGAGATTTAGTAGATTTGGGTGAAAAATTGATGGTTTTTAGTCATTTTCATGCCATGGCCGAGAATGAGAGGGAGAGGAGAGAGAAATTGGTGATCTTGCATGAATAGTAAAGTCAAGAGAGATTGTGTGTGGTCAAAGTTGACCATAGTTACTTTTGCTAATAATTGAACTATGGTTGGGTTATGTGTTAACTCTAGTTATTTTTTTAACTATGGTTAAATTAGATTTTAACGTAGTTACTTTTTATGTGACAACATATTGTTATGCCACGGTGTTAATTAAATATGGTATTACTATAGTTTAGTACTATAGTCGTGAATTAATTGTACGTTAGTCTAATTCCGAACGTACGGCCGTTAGTAATTGCTTGCATTAGTAGAATTAATTTTGTGTGGCGTAGATTAATTATTGCGGTAGCATAATTAATCTTGTGGCTAGATTTGGCCATTGGTCTTGTATGATCTAGTCGGGTGGTCCCGATTTATTAATTCTCTAACGTGAGTGAATCACGTGGTCCCGATCAGTGTTTGCCGGTACAATTTAATCGAGTGGTCTCGATTGGGCAATTGAGAAACATTGAAGAGATCGCATGGTCCCGATCTTTTATTGGAGAAAATTGGTGAGACCGGATGATCTCGATCGCTAATCAAGGAATCTAGCGGGATCACGTGGCAGGATTGATCGATCGGAAGTATTTAAAGGATCGTGTGATATCGGACGAGTGATCGGGAAATTATTGTGGTATATGGTCTTAAGTGGAATGAAAGAGAGGAAATGTGGAATTTTTACCCCTGAAGCGTTATGACGCGGGGTTTGTACTTTATAAGATCATATGTTGCACTGAGGCGTTATGACGCGGCTCACGGTCTTGGATTGAAGAATTATAGCCTGGCGTTATGACGCGGGCTTTACTATTATTATACCCCGAGGCGTTAAACGGGGTTATGAGTATTAAAATATCCGGGCGTAAAACGTGGGATAGTGACGATGCGTTATTACGCGGTCCGTACATTCTCGAAAGTATGAAAGTCGTGTTCAATTAAGTCGTCCGAGACCAAAGTGAGTCGTGTTCGACTAGTTGTCCGGACTTAATCCGGTCGTGTTCCTATGTGTCCGAGACCGAGATTTATGGGTCGTATTCAATCAAGTAAACGAGGCCAAAGTGAGCCATATTCGTCGATTGTCCGAGACCGGGAAAGTATGATGGTCGTATTCAATCAAGTAGATGCGAGGCCAAAGTGAGCCGTATTCGTCGATTGTCCGAGACCGGGAAAGTATGATGGTCGTATTCAATCAAGTGAAAGAGGCCAAAGTGAGCCGTATTCGTCTGATTGTCCAAGACCGAGAAAGTGTGAAAGTCGTGTTCAATTAAGTCGTCCGAGACCAAAGTGAGTCGTGTTCGACTAATTGTCCGAGACTTAATCCGGTCGTGTTCCTATGTGTCCGAAACCGTGATTTATGGGTCGTATTCCTATGAGTACGAGACCCTAGTATATATATATGTGGAGCCGTGTTCCATAAAGGTCCGAGGCTCAATGTTATGAACTTGTATGAAGTCGTAGAGTACCGTGGAATATTTTTGGAGTAACGTGAAATTTTATACGATAGCTTGAAGCGTGGAACGCGGGCTTTGGAGCAACGTGGAATATTTTTTATTCGATGCTGAGGCGTGAAATATCAATATGAGGGTAACGTAGAATATTTAAGAAAGTGTGGGAATTTTGAACAAGTATGGAATATTCCGGGATTTATTAGTTGAATTATTGAGGTGAAGAAGGATATGTTGAAAAGTTGCTGTTTTTAAAACTTGTGCAGGCACTAGAGGCCCTAACCTAGGGTTAGGGGCTAGCTCTTGAGATTTTATCTCACCCCTTCGTGGGTTCGTTGTTTTTCGGACACTCCGCATCGGCCAATGAATAATCCGCCCGGGAGATTCGATATTCCCCAAGGTCATGGTACCAAGAGAAGATGGGGAGGTTGTAGAGCGATCGGATGCGGAACGGCCACTCGAGATTGACGAGGATGAGTTGGAGGCGAGAGTCGATATCGTGCCGGATAGCGAGGACGATGCCTAGGGTAGTTGGCCTCTTGAGCTTTTGTAGAGTATTTTCTTTTGGAAGCATAGCGGGCTTCGACCACGTAATCTTTTGTTATAGCTGGTCACGAGGCTTGTCAGTGGCCTCTGGCCCTAGGTTTTGAAGGTTGTAACAATTGTGTATATGTACATAAGTTGTTTTACCGTCCCAAGTCATCGTGATGTTAATTAATTTCTGTACGGGAATTGTTTTTGCTTCCGCAAGTGTTATATCTGTTGGCCTTTGGATCCTGGAGAACCGTACTTATTTGTTGGCCGGAGTGGGATGTCGACGGCTCCGTAGGGTTCGGAACGTGACATCCCCGTTTAAGTGGTATCGAGCAAGGTCAGCTCGATCAAATGAGATTGAGACTTGGAGTAATAAGGAGTGATGACTTGAGGACGATTAGATCTTTGAGACCCTTAAGATAAGGCATTGATTTCGAATCTTGAGGATTATAGGCTTGAACTTGTAATGTATTCTAATGGTTCTAGTATCGTTTTGTTTTATTGGTAAACTTGGGTGATGATATTATTGAGGTTTATAAGTGAGCAAGCAGGAAATTGAGGAGCCATAAGTATGGATTTTGAGGTTGTACATGTGGTTGAGGCTAATAGGGGATTGCTTTTGAGCGAAGGGTCGATTGGATTATATGACTACGATTATGGTTTGTCGATGACTCAACTTGAAGAATATGTTAGAACATAGTCAATGGATCTATGAGACGTGACGGTCATTGGTGGAATTAGAGATCTTTTGTGGATAAGAATTGATTTGGAAGCGACTCATGGTACGTCGAGTAATGAGGACAATCATGTAGTGCAAGTGTTTGTGGCATTAAAACGAAAGTCGACGAATGTGCATGCATGAGCTTATCACTGTTAGACCTAATAAACGTCGCTTGGTACGGGACAAGTTGACGGGATACCTATAAACCGTAATGAAGCATGGTATGGGACGTGTGGAACGGGGCTTTCTCCGTAGGTGTATGACTTGGGACAACCCGCAACAACCATGTCTAATGAGAGCGGGAGTGATCGCCGGACAGAGCGGTCCGGACAAGGAGCGGCTCCCGACGAGCTTCTAAGATAGCAAGGAGCGGAATGACCCGGCCATAAATTGAAAGGGGAAGTCTAGGTATCAGGTTAAGTCGATCTTGATTAAGAGACGTGTTGCACCGAGTTGATCCTCAAGGTGAAATTTCAAAAATTTGCTTGGCATTTGTGATAGCGCATGGGATTGGCATGATTAAAAGCTTGTGCTTGGGCAAATGGATGCCATTATGTAGTTGGCATCATGTGATTGTTATGACCAAGGTCTAACCGAGAGATTAGGACGGCGTGAGGGGTTCATACCCCGTTGAACGATATCTTCCGAGAGTGTGATAGCTTTTGTTGTGTTCGTATTAGACGAACGGGTGCCTTTATACTTAAAATATGAGCGATTGACTCATTGAAGTAATGCCTTGAATGGTTGCTTGATGTTGGCCTAGTTGAGGCTTGCCTAATAATTGGCGGTTAACGAGAAATTGCCTCGTTGAGGCTGGCTTGATAGGTAGTCACTTGGTTAAGGGTGATTTGAAACCCTTGGATAATTAGCAAGTAGTTGAGAGTTGCCTAAGAACCACTAGGTGATTGATTCGTGACAGGATAATGAGATGAGCAGCCTGAAACTCTAGACTTGAATAGATGACTTAAGTCTTTAATTCCTAGAGGGAATTGTAGGGGTTCAAGTGCCATAAGAACCTAATGAGGTCAAACGACCGATATGGTCACTAGAGGAGCGTACCTGGATCGAGTATGCAAAGTATGAGAAGATTCCGAAACCGAAAGGAATCCTAAGAAATGAGTAAATATGAATAAGCGAGTACGAGCACCGGGAAGAGCGTTTGCTTTGAGCTTGTAAATTGTACGAGACCCTAGAGTTGAAGGGTCAAGAGAACCTTAAGAGGAATTTGAAATTCGATGGGTAGGCGGACTCGAGAAGGAGTTGCCGTTGTTTCCCAAAGCAGATAAGATCGCTATCGTTGATTGTGTTGTTAGCAAAGTAAATGGTAAAGATCGTAGGAAAAACGATAGAGAATGGAAAAGAAAATCTATGGAAAGAAAGCTTGTGGAAGGATGTATAAGAGTGAGATTGATTAAGTTCGATGGAGAGAGAGTGAATTTGAAATTGCCTTCCTCCGGATTGGGGATTGTGTAGGGAAACCTCGAGGTTTTGAGTGCACGGATGAAAAGAAAGTCACCCTAGTAGTTACTAGCCTTAAGAGGCCATCGATGATTGGTGAAGGATCACTAAAGGAAGAGTTTTTTTTTTTTTCTTTGAAGGCATGATATCTCCCTGGATTGTCTTCGCCAAGTTGTTCAATAGAAAGTATCTTTCTAAAGATACTCGAGAACAAGGATTATCCGACCTTTAATCGCTTTGCAAAGATCCGAAGGCGATCCACCAATGTGAGATAAAGTTACAAAGGTTATCTAGGTGTACTAAGGGTGGTTAGTGACCCTATTAATGAGACGTGAAGTTCCCGCGTGGATTGGAATTCAAAGCCTTATGATTAGTTGTTACTCCCGATTTTGAGGAATGGTAATGGGTTGTAATGAATGAAGTGGATGATCGGAAGAGGAATAAGCAAGATAATTTTCGTTCATGAATTGCGAGTAAGGGAATTTTCCCTTGTGGAGCACAGAATGTGCCTCGTGAGAGTGGCTATTACCTTGGCGTAGAGCCCGTAATGAAAGATTGACGTTTCTTCTGCGTCACGGGGAAAAATTATGGAAAACGTTATGTCGGTTGATCCGACTTTGTTGATCTATATGCGAGTGAGTGAGGTTGAATTGGGACCACTGGGAAGTGGTATTGTGAGTTATCATCCTAAAGAATAGGGTGTCATTTTTAAATGGCGATGGATCATGAGATGGTCGTTAATGGAAAGGAAAGTAAATGGACTTGATAGTCCCGACTACTCACAGTATTCATGGATGGAAGAGTAAGCAAAAAGGGTACTTGGATTGTAATCGCAAGGTGAATTGATTTAATCAATTAAAATATCCAAGGTGTGGATGTGTGGAGATCGAGGAAGAACCTCGACTCCTTTTGAATCTTGTCACTAAAGATGACTCAAGGTTATTACAAGAGAATGTCGGGTGTGGAGGCATCTAAATCCTAGAGTAAGAACACCGCTATTGGCGTGAACTCCAAGGACGAAGTGGATTCGAAGTAGAAGAATGCCACCGAAGTGTATTGTTTCCTTCATAAGGTAAGAGATCCTAGTGTGGATGAAGAGAAAGTTCTAATTGTCGTGGAATTAAGATTGAACGTCTAGGCGAGAAAGAATAAGCGGAACTCGAATGATCTCCGTAAAATTATTCCGAGGAACCGTCTTGTAGACAATGTTGAATTCCAGGAAATGTTGATGTTCAAATTTGAATGAATGAAATGGGGACAAGATCGCATTAGCTGGTTGTGGAACCAAGAGATTGAGGCACCGATGCTTCCCGAGGAAAGAGGGATAAAAATGAACAAAGTGTGGCATGGTCTAACTGGAAATCTATAAAGACATAGAGCCAAAGCATAAGCTCTCAAGTGGATGGTACGAATGACAGTTTAAACGAATCAACACCTGGTAGTAAGAGCGACAATAGTCGGATTGTGTATCCAAGGAATAATTGAATTCATTGTTACCGTCTTTAAAGACGATGATCGGACTCGTTTAAGGAGTCACAAGAAGCATGACCCGAGGAAACCATCATTGTATGCTAAGTGTGAAGAGCGTGAGTTTTGGGTCGAATAAGGTGAAATTCATTGGTCGTGTGAAGTCCAAGAGAGAGGATCCCTATGAGTGCTTCATGGGTAGAAAGTGATGATGGATCGATTAAGGTCGATGTGAGTTATGGAAATTTGAAGTTTCTTAGAATTGATGGATTGTCATTAGACGGATCGTAGGAAGATTCTCCACAAGAATTATTCCTTTGATGAAAGGGACTAAGGACGAGACATAGGGTGAGTGGATGAAATTGTTTACGGAGATGAGAGTGTTACTTGTGCGAGGGAATGACCTCGCAACTATGTGAACTACAAGAGTTAAAAATATTGATTTCCCCAAAGGGAACTAAAGGAAAGGTCATGACCGTGATGCCCTTATCACTTAGGAATGGTGAATTAAGTAGCAGAGGCATACAATCAAAAATTGAGCGTCTTACATTTGGCAACGAAGGGTCAGATCTCACCTCGTGGAATAAGAGATTCAACTTCTAAATTGGAAGTTTAGCAATTGACTAGCTTGATGGCTACTTGAAGCATCAAGCCTAAAGGTCGAAAGGAATTGAGACGTGGCGATGAATGGACCCGGACTTCTAAGGGTCATGGAAACGAATAGAACGGGGAGGAAATCCAGACTTTGAGCACTTGGAAAAGAAACCTCAAAGTTGAGGATAAAAACCTTGAAGTTCAATAGACGAGTGTACAAGTTCTATATTGAAAAGGAAGGTGAACACAATTGAGGACCAAAGGAACAAGCTTTAAAGTATGAAAACCGTTGCTGTTAAGGACGTTATCGAAGCGTCAAGTGACAACAAGAACTACTTTGGAAAGCGTGGTAGCGATGAGGCGTTAGTACCCCATAAGACGAGATGATTGGAGGATTGCAAATTTCGAGGACGAAATTTTTGTAAGGGGGAAGAATTGTGACATTCCGAATTTCGACTCTCTTCCAAGCTAATGATTGAATGAGATCTCAAAATCAAATCTCCGACAATAAAGAATGCCAACAATTGAAATGAATTGGACTTCGAAATTGAACGTTGGACTTTCAAGGATTTCAATATTAATATATTGGATGTCGCCTCATCCCGAGCATGTGTATTTCACGATTCGCCCCAAAGTGTTTAGAAAAGTGAAATCCGGACTTGGATATGGGAAAGGAGATGAATTATTGGTGGGACCCACAAGTCTTTGTCTCATTCTTTCTAAGACCAAGAATTCTAGTCAAACTTTTCATCCCAAAATATCCTAGCCTAGCTTATCTATCCACCATCTTCATCTTCTTCATTTGGACAAAATTTTCTCTCACTTCTCTCTCTCGCCCAACCCGCTGCCCTGTCCCGACAGCTCCACTGTTCCGCCATAACTTTTTCGTCCGATGTCCGTTTGAGGTAAGACCACTTCCATTTGAAAGCTTATTGGCTTAGCTTTCCAGGGACATATTATAAGCTCGATTTGGCCCGGTAGTTTTTCCCCGTAGGTCCGTTTGAAGGGGCAAAGGTCCAGATGAGGCAAATCTGACCCGGTTTGAGAGAGGGCCTTTTGCTTCGGTTTCTCGCCGGAAAACTTGCTAAAATAGTGGTAAGTTGGTTTCTAACCTTAGATTAGGTATCTAGGGTGCTAATAGACTTGAGATTTAGTAGATTTGGGTGAAAAATTGATGGTTTTTAGTCATTTTCATGCCATGGCCGAGAATGAGAGGGAGAGGAGAGAGAAATTGGTGATCTTGCATGAATAGTAAAGTCAAGAGAGATTGTGTGTGGTCAAAGTTGACCATAGTTACTTTTGCTAATAATTGAACTATGGTTGGGTTATGTGTTAACTCTAGTTATTTTTTTAACTATGGTTAAATTAGATTTTAACTGTAGTTACTTTTTATGTGACAACATATTGTTATGCCACGGTGTTAATTAAATATGGTATTACTATAGTTTAGTACTATAGTCGTGAATTAATTGTACGTTAGTCTAATTCTGAACGTACGGCCGTTAGTAATTGCTGCATTAGTAGAATTAATTTTGTGTGGCGTAGATTAATTATTGCGGTAGCATAATTAATCTTGTGGCTAGATTTGGCCATTGGTCTTGTATGATCTAGTCGGGTGGTCCCGATTTATTAATTCTCTAACGTGAGTGAATCACGTGGTCCCGATCGAGTGTTTGCCGGTACAATTTAATCGAGTGGTCTCGATTGGGCAATTGAGAAACATTGAAGAGATCGCATGGTCCCGATCTTTTATTGGAGAAAATTGGTGAGACCGGATGATCTCGATCGCTAATCAAGGAATCTAGCGAGGATCACGTGGCAAGGATTGATCGATCGGAAGTATTTAAAGGATCGTGTGATATCGGACGAAGTGATCGGGAAATTATTGTGGTATATGGTCTTAAGTGGAATGAAAGAGAGGAAATGTGGAATTTTTACCCTGAAGCGTTATGACGCGGGGTTTGTACTTTATAAGATCATATGTTGCCCGAGGCGTTATGACGCGGGCTCGATGCTTGGATTGAAGAATTATAGCCCGAGGCGTTATGACGCGGGCTTTACTATTATTATACCCCGAGGCGTTAAACGCGGGGTTATGAGTATTAAAATATCCCGAGGCGTAAAACGTGGGATAGTGACCTGATGCGTTATTACGCGGGTCCGTCTATTCTCGAAAGTATGAAAGTCGTGTTCAATTAAGTCGTCCGAGACCAAAGTGAGTCGTGTTCGACTAGTTGTCCGAGACTTAATCCGGTCGTGTTCCTATGTGTCCGAGACCGAGATTTATGGGTCGTATTCAATCAAGTCAAAGCCCGAGGCCAAAGTGAGCCATATTCGTCCGATTGTGCGAGACCGGGAAAGTATGATGGTCGTATTCAATCAAGTCGTCTCGAGGCCAAAGTGAGCCGTATTCGATCCGATTGTCCGAGACCGGGAAAGTATGATGGTCGTATTCAATCAAGTCGTCCGAGGCCAAAGTGAGCCGTATTCGTCCGATTGCCTAAGACCGAGAAAGTGTGAAAGTCGTGTTCAATTAAGTCGTCCGAGACCAAAGTGAGTCGTGTTCGACTAATTGTCCGAGACTTAATCCGGTCGTGTTCCTATGTGTCCGAAACCGTGATTTATGGGTCGTATTCCTATGAGTCCGAGACCCTAGTATATATATATGTGGAGCCGTGTTCCATAAAGGTCCGAGGCTCAATGTTATGAACTTGTATGAAGTCGTGGAGTACCGTGGAATATTTTTTGGAGTAACGTGAAATTTTATACGATAGCTACAGGCGTGGAACGCGGGCTTTGGAGCAACGTGGAATATTTTTTATTCCAGTCGAGACGTGAAATATCAATATGAGGGGTAACGTAGAATATTTAAGAAAGTGTGGGAATTTTCGGAACAAGTATGGAATATTCCGGGGATTTATTAGTTGAATTATTGAGGTGAAGAAGGATATGTTGAAAAGTTGCTGTTTTTAAAACTTGTGCTGGAGGCACTAGAGCCCTAACCTAGGGTTAGGGGGCTAGCTTCTTGAGATTTTATCTCACCCCCCGTGGGTTCGTTGTTTTTCGGACACTCCGCATCAGCAATGAATAATCCGCCCAGGAGATTCGATATTCCCCAAGGTCATGGTACCAAGAGAAGATGGGGAGGTTGTAGAGCGATCGGATGCGGAACAGCCACCCGAGATTGACGAGGATGAGTTGGAGGCGAGAGTCGATATCGTACCGGATAGCGAGGACGAGGCCTAGGGTAGTTGGCCTCTTGAGCTTTTGTAGAGTATTTTCTTTTGGAAGCATAGCGGGCTTCGACCACGTAATCTTTTGTTATAGCTGGTCACAGAGCTTGTACAGATGGCCTCTGAAGCCCTAGGTTTGAAGGTTGTAACAATTGTGTATATGTACATAAGTTGTTTTACCGTCCCAAGTCATCGTGATGTTAATTAATTTCTGTACGGGGAATTGTTTTGCTTCCGCAAGTGTTATATCTGTTGGCCTTTGGATCCTGGAGAACTGTACTTATTTGTTGGCCGGAGTGGGATGTCGACGGCTCGTAGGGTTCGGAACGTGACATAGGCCATAGCAATAAGCCTCGGTATGGCTAGCTCGCTAATAGTGGTGGCAATAATGAGAACTTCTAGCACTCTAGCTCCATCACAACCAAGACTAGGAAAGAACCCGGTCTGCGACGTACCACGATGATCGTGTCCCCGGCCTCCACAGCCACCCGATGATCGAGAAACCATAGCACTTGCTATAGGTACGCTAGAGAGTGCAAATGATGAGTCAAGCAAGCACCGAAGGACTTGAGAAAAAACCTCATCAACTAATGGAAGAGTACCCCGAGAAGTAATCATGGTCGAAGTGAAGAATGTGTAGGACCAAGTCCCCGGAGAAATAACAACTCTCATATCCTTCGACGCTTGGCCATCTCTTTAATGTCATCAATGGCAAGTAAATAAGTGTCTAGTCTCTTGCAAAGAGTAGTGAACCTGGAATAGTGTTGACACCTAAATTTTGACTAATTGTTTTAGTCAATTTTTTGCGTAAAATTTTTTTAGAACTATTTTAGTTCTAAACAGAAATAATTAAATCATTTTTCATATTTATTTCAGCGTTCATATATTGCATTAGCATTCATCTGCAAATTCGACGAGCGATTGGATCGGATTGTATTACAAAATTCGGCTGAGGAATGAGGACAAGCGGTGAAGCGGAACGGAATTAATCATGTGAATTCAACGACAAAAAATAACAAAAATTGTGCTAAGCCATTGGGGAGCATGTTGGCCGAAAATGGATTTAATTAAACACAATCCAGCCATTTAAGGACTCAAATGAAAAAGATTTTAAAATTAGGATTATTTCGTAATTAAATGAAAAGCGTAAACTCTAACTCATCATTATAAATACATGAATAAAAATTTACGTTCAATGGGGACCACATAATAGACACACACGGCAAAGTTCGGAGCAAAAGCTAGAGAGCTAAGGAGAGGGAGTCGGCAACAACAAGAAGGGCCAACCGAAGAGTATCTCCAGGGGCACTCCCACTGCTGCAATGTCCATCTACTCATGATGCCAAAAGAAGGACTTCAACCTTGGGCGTGACTCCTGTCCTTGAAGCTACAACCGTCCTCTTTCCCAGAATTGTAAGCATACGAGATGACTGAGGGCTCCAACGTAGGGCCGCTACGGAGTTCCTTTTATCAACCATCGCATCCACTAGCCGCCTCTCAAAACTATAACTGCTGCTGCCCGCGATGACAAGTCATCGATAACGACAAGCAGCCGCTGATCTCGCCCTTGTCCTCTTCGCAAGGTCACCAACAGACCAAATCAGGTTGAGCGCCAAGTCCCGCCGAGCCTGTCGGAGTAGAGCCGACGCCAAACACCAGCGATGACGATCAGATGATGCGGCCAGCTGAGAGGGTATCGCGGCACTCTAGCTCGTTTGTTTCTGCTTTTGCAGGACGATTATTTTTCGGCAGCTCTCAAGACCATCCACTTGCCGATCCTTAGAGAAAGCAATGTAGAGCGTTCTTTGATCGGATCCAATCATTGTCTTGTGCAGTCCCCAAAGTCCACGATCAAGGAAGAGCTATTAGAGTCTTTTGACTAATTGAGCCTAAATCATGAATTCGTCTTCTTTTAGCTATTGTCCATATATGACACTAACGTTGTGGGCTTTGATTTTGTTTTTTTACGCAAATCAAAGAATACTTTGACAGAGAAAGCTTGAACAGGTGATAACCGTAGGTTCTGTAACGTGGAATAAACCATGCATCATCAAGCAACTTCACTGTGGGTTCTTCTCACCGTTGATCATCAACGTCTGCTCGCACATATTTAGGTATGTCCAATATTTTGCATATCTCATATATCCATATCATGTTATCTTGCATGTCATATTTTGCATATCATATTTTTTAGTATCATCATGTTATTTTCACCATATTTTTTTGGAAGTCCCATGTTTGCATGTCATTATATTTTCACGTGTCATATTTTTTTGTGTCTGCATATTTGCATATCTTATGTTCGCATCTCACACTTGCATATCTAATGTCTGCATATCCCATGCTTGCATCTCATTTTTGCATGTCATGTCATTTGTATATTATACGTTTATGTACCATATCACGTCATATCATCCGTATGTTATGCATTTACGTACTATATTGTGTAATGTCGCATGCTAGCATCCCATATGTCATGTTTCGCCATGTCATATTCACTTTGTCATCATGCCATGTCATTCGTATGTCATACGAAAACATGTTTAGGTTCATTCATCTTAGGCTATTTAATTTAATATTTGAGTCGTTAAATTAAAATTGCACATTGTTGACGCCTAAATTTTGACTAACCTTTTCTTGCATAAAAATTAGAACTAATTTTAGTTCTAAACAAAAATCATCTCACATAGCATTGGCATATAATTTAAGCTTAATTTAACAGGCATCTAGATTAGATATAGGGTGAAAATGTACCAAGAATATTTGGGCTTGAAAGAAATATTTTTTTTTTTCGGGGACCGTATTGCAAATACTAGAACTTCAAGGATCGTATTGCAAATACTAGAACCTCGGGGACTGCATTGCAGATACCAAGAGAAGAGGATGAAGAGAAGATGGAGAAAGGAAGATGATGAAGAGAAGATAATGAAGAGAAGGTGAAGAAAAGAAGATGAAAATGGAAGATGGAGAAATGAAGGTGAAGAAAGAAGATGAAGATGAAGAAGAGAAGATGAAAATGGAAGATGGAGAAATGAAGGTGAAGAAGAGAAGATGAAGATGAAGAAGGGAAGATGAATATGAAGAAGAGAAGATGAAGATGGAAGGTGGGGAAATGAAGATGAAGAAGAGAAGATGAAAATGAAAGGTGAGGAAATGAAGATGAAGAATGAAGGATGAAGAACTTTGCCTATAAAAGAAGAAGAGTTCTTGAAGAGAAAAGAGTCTTTTTTGGGAGTAGGAGAGAATTGAGAGAGTTTTTGAGGAGAAAAGAATTGAGATAGTCCTTGAGAAGAAACCAGAAAAGAAAATTTGAGAGTGAGAGAAAAGAGCTTTGGTCGAGCATCATATTCGACGAGTCCCGATACATACTTCGCTCTCGCCACCCAACAACGTTATCGCTTGCCATTTTCGACGACACCACGTTCTTCAAGCTCCGAGATCTTGAAAGAAACTATAACGTGTACGTGAGTAAGATTTTGTGTAATAGAAGGTAATCGTCTCCATCTTGATCTACAAAGATGTAATCATTTGATTTGAATATTTGATTGTTTATTTTAGACATGCCACGTGTTCCAAAGTTTAGTATTATTACATGTTAATTTATTTTTGTAAATACTCGTGATTGGCCGCGTTTTCTTTCTTTCTAAATCATCCATGGTGTATATCGCATAAAGCTCAATGTTTTACATTTTCAGAAAAAAAGGAGAAAAAAAAAAAAAGAATAAAAAACTGCACCTTTGAAATTCAAGTAAATTACCAAATCAAATCATTTTTTTTTACGAAAATGGTACCGAAAGGGCGTTAGAGTAATTTAGCGTAATCAAGTCTCCGAATTCAAAATCTCCGGTTCGTAGAAATAAGATAGTTTTCTCCCGCTATTTTATTTGGGTTTCTAGTCAACCTACCGAAAATGATTAGTGGCGACTCCAAATTCAAATCACATTATATGTTAATTTTTCGAACCTTAAGTTGCGGTTTGGTATGGACTTGGGAGAGTCCGAGTTAGGTTAGTTAATTAATTAACCCGATAATCCATTAGCCCGAATCTAACTTGTTTATTTTTTAGGTCGCGACAGACTTAGCGACTCACTGGGAACCAAAGAGGACTTAAGCCGAATAAGTTCATGAAAAGGAAAATTACTTGATTTGGCAATCTTGGTTGAATTTTAATCCCTAGGTGTTAAATGGTTTTGCAGGAAAGGGAGTTATAAGGGGACGAGTGTTTGCTAACCTTTTTGTGTAGATTGAAGGAGATTGTGTATGGTTTATATTGAAGTGTTGGATGCTATGAACTCGCCGCGCATGTTTTTACTGTTTTTACATTTACACTTAACACACGCAACCCGCCATTGAACCCGAATGGCTAGGCTTAGGATGGTATTTGATTAGGGATACTTCGGCCATCGTCGTCCGGCCCTAGTCGCTCTTCTCGAGTCCCGAACTATTTCAAATTGGTGCCAAGAGTTAACACCTCCATCATTCGCCGTGTGATGTGGGTCGTTACTTGGCCGAGCCGGATGTCTACGGGGGATCTTGGTTCAACCGCAAGCCGATGTGGTTTAGTCCGGATATCCCCGGGGCTCCACTTTTGTCAAGCCATGCTAGATAGAAATCGAACCTCACGAGCATTTTCATGCGCATGTCTTTGTGGTTAACACTTTCTCTCCAAGGGAGGTAATTTCTTGAGCTTTATCACTGATTTTTCTTATCTTGTTTTGGGTCGGTCCATGATCTAGGTTGAGTCATTTGGCACACGAATGGGTCGCATTGATATCCCTTCACAATTGAAAGAACTTGTTTTCATAAAAAATGTTCGGAAGATCATAATCTCTCATGGCAAAAAATTTTGCAGCAATTCGATGCATTTTCCTTTTAATAAGGAATTAATAGCCGAGATGGAGCAGGCTGGAATTTCACATGTTTTCGGACTCCATATTCATTTTGCAATTTAGAACTAGAAAACGTGCCTTTTTGTGGAATTACCAAACATGAAAGTTCTAGATCGTTGTTTCAACTAATAGCCTGCAAAATTTCAGTCTCTAATTCATTTTTTAAGAGGTCTTCCGTTCTTTTGTTGGAAACCGGATAAAGCAATTTTCTGGTTGAATTTGTTTAAAGAAGTATTAAACTGCATTGATCCGTGTGGAACCCGCCGTAGAGTAAAACACAAAAGTTGTTCGTCGGTATGTCATCTGTCGGCTCCTAAATTTTGGCATTGTGTTGATCAATGTACGAATTAAGATGAATTTTCTCGTAAAAATCGACGAAACTGAAAATTGCCCGATGTGGTCTTTTTCGTCATGTCTAGTTCGTTCATTGAGTTTAGAAGGAAGTCATGGACCGGTCCTCTATCCTCGCTCATTGTACTTACTCTTGGCTTGTCGCTTTTCAGGAAATTTATCACGGATCCTCCGCATATTACTCGATTGGTGGCGGAGAGAATGGCGGACATTAACGCCGCTGTCCATGAGACTTTGAATGAACAGCTCGGTGCTCTAACCGAGCGATTTGAAGAGGTGATGTCTCACAGGATGATGGATAACTTCATAGCCAAGTTTCAGTCGTCCGGCTCAAGCCCTCCGCCGCTTGTGCCAGCTCTAATTCCCTCGGCGAGGCAATTCCAAAGCAAGGCCCCGGAAAGTGTTCCCTATCGATACTACACCACCTGGAAGATATTATTATAACATGGGGATACATGAGGAGGGAAACCTAGTGGATTCGAAGTATACGACCTAAATGAGTCCGGTCCAGATTATGAGGAAATTTGTCAGGATTTCGAACGACATGAGGAGATCAAGCCCTTGACCGGTGAACAAACTATCTCGGTCAACCTAGGCGATGCGGAAAACCCTAAAGAAGTTAAGATCGGGCAAGCCTTTCCTCGAAATGTCCGAGCGCCCGATCAAGTTCTTGAAGGATTACCAGGACATTTTCGCCTGGTCCTATGCAAATATGCCCGGTCTTGACCGTTCCATTGTCGAGCATTGTTTGCCGATCGATCCTTCGGCTAAGCCAATGGTGCAAAAGTCAAGGAGGGCCAGGCCGGAATTAGTACAGAAGATCAAAGAGGAAATCATGAAGCTTCTCGATGTAGGATTCATTGAGACTACGAATATTCCGATTGAGTCGCTAACATAGTCCCCGTCATGACGAAAGATGGCCGCATTCGATGTGCGAGGTTTGAATTGTTTTCATTCATGGATGGTTTCTCCGGTACAATCGGATATCGATGAATGTCAATGACAAGTTGAAAACCACTTTCACCACACCATGGGGAATGTTCCATTACCGGGTAATGCCGTTCGGTCTCGAAACGCTGGAGCTACTTACCAACGAGCCATGGTTGCCCTTTCCCACGACATGATGCATAATGAGATTGAGGTTTACGTCGATGACATGATAGCAAAAACAAGGCATGGAGAAGATCACGTCAAAACGCTGAAGAAATTGTTCGACAGACTCCGAAAGTACAAGTTACGCCTCAAACCCGCCAAGTGTGTCTTTGGGACCAGCTCGGGCAAGCTACTCGGATTCGTGGTAGCGCAAGGGCATTGAAGTCGACCCTTCGAAAGTTAAGGCTATTCGTGAGCTTAAGCCGCCGACGACGGTTAAAGAAGTTCGAAGTTTGATGGGTATGCTAAACTATATTGCTCGATTCATCTCTCGCTATCGAAACCGCTAAGTCATTCCTCAAGCTATTAAAAAGAATGCGCTAGTCCAATGGGATAGCGAATGCAAAGAAACTTTTGGAAAACTAAAGCAAGATCTCATGAATCCACCCGTGCTTGTTCCTCCAACGCCGGAGCAACCTTTAATCCTCTACCTCACAATCCTTAGTGAATCATTGGGTGCTATGCTAGCCCAAGAGAAGCAGGACGATGGAAAAGAACGAGCCATTTATTATCCGAGCAAGAAATTCACAACTTCGAAAATGAAGTACTCCCAAGTAGAGAAAACATGTGCGGCGTTAATCTGGGTACTGTACGGGCTTCGGCAATATACCTTGCATCACCAAGTGCTTCGGTGACGGAATGCAATCCCATCAAATACTTGCTTAATCAACCCGCCTTGATTGGTAGACTTGCCAAATGGCAAATCTTCATCTCCGAGTTTGACGTTCAATATTTGTCCCAAAAGTCAATCAAGGGACGAGTTATAGCGAGATGTCCTAGCTAAAAATTCGGGGCAAGATGATGATGCCTATCGTTCGAGGATCGAATCATGTCGGTGGAGGATTACATCTGGACTATGTATTTTGATGGAGCTGTCAATTTATCGGGGTCGTGCACGGGCGCGGTTCGATATCTCCAGGTGGTCAGCATTATCCCGTGGCAAAAAATTGGTATTCCCTTGCACAAATAACATAGCAGAATATGAGGCATGCATCCTCGGTCTGCAGGCTGCGATTGAAATGGGGATAGCCCGACTTAAGGTGTTCGGAGATTCCGCTTTGATTATCCTTCGACTGTTGGAAAGTGGAAGACGAGAGATGCTAAATTGCTACCCTACCATGAGTATCTCGGATGAATTGGTAGAGGAATTTGAGGATATCTCATTTGAGTATCTGTCCGGACTCATAATCGATTCGCCGATGCATTGGCTACCTTGTTTTCAATGTTACAAGTCGCCAATGGACTTGAGGTTGACCCACCGAAGATCGAGGTACTAAAAAAAAACCGGCATATTGTATGACCGTGATCGATGAACCCGATGGTAAGCCATGGTACCATGACATCAAGACTTATATTCGAAGCGGGAGTTCCCTGAAAAAGTACCGTATCCGACCAAAAGTACATAAGGAAGATGGCCTCGAAGTTCTTCTTGAATGAAGAGAATTTGTACAAGCGGTTATTCGATTCCGTCCTACTAAGATGCATTGACTCAACCGAGCGCTTCTTCGATGATGGAAGTACATGAAGGGATCCGTGGTCCACACATGAACGGCCACTTGTTAGCGAAGAAGATTATGAGGTTGGGTTATTATTGGCTCACACTAGAAAGAGATTGTATTCAACATGTCCGAAGCATGTCACAAATGTCAAATTTATGGTGACAAGATTAATGTCCCTCCAAATGAGTTGCATCGATTATCCGAACCATGGCCGTTTTCTATGTGGGGCATTGATGTTATCGGTCCTATCAACCCTAAAGCATCAAATGGGCATCGATTCATCTTGGTGGCGATTGACTATTTCTCTAAATGGATTGAAGCCGCATCCTATTTAGCGGTCACGGCACGAAATATCGCGAAATTTATCCGCCGGGATATCATTGCTCGATACTGATTCACCCGAAGCCATAATCACCGACAATGGCTTGAACTTAAACAACAAACTAATGGACGAATTGTTTAAGGAATTCAAGATCAAGCATCCGAACTCTTCCCCATATCGTCCTCGGATGAATGGAGCAAGAGAAGCCGCCAATAAGAATATTAAGAAAATTTTAGCGAAGACGGCTGAAAATTATCGCGATTGGCATGAGAGGTTGCCATTTGCACTTATGGCGTATCGGACCTCGATCCGGACATCTACCGGGGCAACCCCGTATTCTCTTGTATATGGAATGGAGGCTGTTCTACCGGTTGAAGTGGAAATTCCTTCATTACGTATACTGTCTCAAGCTAAGCCGACGGAAGGCTGAATGGATCCAAGAGAGAGCCAGCCAATTGAATCGATCGACGAAAAAAGGCTTAAGATTGTATGTCATGGCCGGTGTTATCAGCAGAGAGTTGCTAAATCATTCAACAAAAAACTTCGGTCTCGATATTTTCGGATCAATGACCTGGTCTTGAGAAAATTATTGCCAATAGTCCCACTCCCATAAGGGAAATTCGCTCCAAACTATGGTGGTCCATATATAGTAAAGAAGGTGCTCCCTAGTGGTGCTTTGATTCCCGGCCGAGATGGATGGTCGTGTCTTTACCAATCCAATCAATTCTCGACGCCGTAAAGAAATATTATGCTTGATTCACTCGATGTTTTAATAATCGAGTTATAATATTAATACGGATTCACGAGTTGTTCACATTTGAGCATTCGTTTGTTTCCTCGCTACTAATCTTTGCTGAGAGATTGTTTCGAATGGGAGAGCCTCTCCGGCCCAATTGAATTGACCATCGGGAGCGTGAGATTTACATATTCGCAGAGTAAAATGGGTTATCTTGCGAAAAGATATGACGACAAAGATGAAATGAGTAAAAAATTGCATTCATTTCATTCATCGGAAAGCCTTACAAATAGATCAACGGGGTGGGAATGTAAAGCCAAACCGAGCCCAAATGAGCATCACAAAGGAGTTTAACCGACTCTCCATACCGTTGATGCTCCGCCTACACCGATCGCTTCGAGAATCGAGATCCGCCAGCTTAAAGAGGAGGAGCTCACATTTCTCTTTGAGCTTGGCTACCTTGTCCTCGTGATGCTCGGCAATAAATTCCAGGTCATGGATCGGCATTCTCCCGCGGGCTATATCCAGGGTCGAGATCGTCCAACCTTTCTTCCAGCCATGTGCATTGAAATTTTAAAACAATATTGAGCGGATCGCGCTCGAAGATGGTCCGGGGACATGGCCAAACACCCCACCAAGTTTCCCCTCTCACGAATCGGCGGGGAGACTTGTTCATTACCGTAGTCGAGGGCCTTCTTATAATTGTCGGCTACTAAGACGGCCAACACCAAGCTGTCCGACCGATCCCGATAGCGTGCCTTCACAAGGTGGGCCAAAGTAACATCTTGATAAGCAACATGGTAAGCCTCCGGGAAGTTAGTAAAGAGGGTGGGGAAGATCCTATATTCCTCCTCTAACTTGGTACCTTCAATGGAAGCGGTGCCCATATCCCTAAACATAAGACGAATCTCGGTTTCGGCCTCCGGATGGTTGGCTATATAAGAGTAGCCCTGGCCTAGGAGATTATAAAGTTTCTCCCATTTGGCCAAAACTTCACCGAGAAGGCGTGCGCAGGAGGGAAGCCATTGTTGTTGAAGCGGCTAAAAAAGAGAGTGGATGCAAAAGAGTCTTGAGAAGGTTGGAGATGAAGATATGAAAGCGATAATTGTCTCGCCACGTTAAATCCTAATTTAAAGGCCAAGAAAAGCTATAGCAATAATTATTGTGGATGTCGAGTCAATTATCCGGGTAAAACTACGGACGTTTCATCCGTGAATCACGGATCTACCATCTCGAGCCTCATAAATCCGAAAAAGTTACGAAAAGATTTGAGGACCCCACCATGTTGAAAACGAGTGGGAGACAAGCATACTTTTCGGGAAAAGAAACAGCAATTCTTGCGGAGCCACGTTAGTTACTCGGGTAAAACTACGGCATTTCGTTCATTGGATCCTGGATCTATCGTCAATCCGTGATCTCGAGCCTCACAAATCCGAAAAGTTACAAAAAGAGTTGAAGTCCCACCATGATTGAAAACCGAGTGGGAGACAAGCATACTTTCCGAGAGAAGAAACAAGCAATTCTTGCGGAGCCACGTTAGTTACTCTCGGGTAAAACTACGGGCGTTTCGTTCATTGGATCCTCGGATCTATCGTCAATCCGTGATCTCGAGCCTCACAAATCCGAAAAGTTACGAAAAGAGTTGAAGTCCCACCATGATTGAAAACTGAGTGGGAGACAAGCATGGTTATCAAGAAAAGAAAATCGGTGAGAGTGGATTCGGGGTCCCATCACGTTGAAAAAATAAGGCAAAGCGGAAACACGAAATCTTGGGAAAAACGTCGGCTTAGTGATTTTCATCCGCGTTTAAAGGGAGGCTTTGGAACATACCCGATTACTCGAAAGAATTTGGAGAGAGTAAGCATACATCGGAGAATAGAGTGAACAAAAGGCGGTAAGAGGTATTTCAATCCAACATGTTTAGAGGCCATCGGCACTTACCGGGAGGCAACCAACCTAGACATCCCCGAAAGCGAACCGCTGGATTTCGAGACCGGATCCAACGCCGTGGAGCCGTAAAACCCAACTCTCTTGGCGGTGAAATTCAAGATCTCGACAAAGCAACAACAATGGCAACGGCAACCATGATCAGCCCACCTTAAAAGAAAATATCAAATCAAAGTGCTTGAAGTCGCCTTCAAGGAGTGCTCTTACGTGAATAAGAGACGCAAAAATGAATTAAGCCGGATGATAGGAATGGAGCCCTTGAAGGTCAAGTTTTGGTTTCAAAACAAGCGGACCCGATTGAAGGTTAAAAATGAAAGTCATGAACTTACGTTTCGAGGGAAGAAAGCGAAAAGCTTCGAGCAAAGAGAACAGAGGTATAGGGATGCTATTAACACCGCTGTTTGCCATGTCCGTAGCGGCCCCATCTCCTTTGGTGACATGTCCCTCGATGAGCCACATCCGAGCATTGAAAATGCTTATTCACCAGTTCATCCCCCGGAGCAAGTTCTCGTACAATCCGATCTCGTTGGAGATACATCCCAGAAAGTCGGTCTTGCGGAGGCGAACCGATACCCTTCGAGGGAAGAGACATGCATCACTACAATTGGAGTTTCCTTGATGTCACAGACCACCAATTCAACGCCGATGGAACTCCGAATGTGTAGCCTACATGAAGCTTTAGTTTTTTTTATGGGCTCTCAAAATATCTCTTTTTTGAGCATTACTAGCCAACTCTTACGAATCCTCAAGAGAAGTAGTGACATGTATGAATGAATGTACTTGAAATCCCCATGTGAGACATTCTTCTTTTAATGTCTAGAGTTAATCCAGGGGTAAAGAAATTACTATCCACGAACATCATCATGCTTAAATGCGTGAATTCCTCGCGTATTTGACTAAGCATTGAAAGCCTTCACGTAAGTAAATGCGAAAAGATTTGAGGAAGGAAATAAGCGCCTCGTTCGTAGGAGGAACCGAAAAGATTTGAGGAGGGAAATAACCTGTCTCGTTCGTAGAGAAAGTGAAAAGATTTGAGGGCTCCTCCATGTCGAAAAAGTAAAAAGAACGGCGGATTGAGCGAGAGGTAAGAGTTATTACGAAATGGATCCAAGGCACTAAGACGAAAAAGGAGAGAAAAGCTGTCTGCGAGACCAACGAGATCCGAAAAAATTTATAAAGAACTTGAAGTCTCCATGCACCTCCGGAACTCGTCACGAAAGGCCATCATCGCTTTTGTGATTTTACGGCAATTTATCTTTGCAAGTCCAAAGAACATCTAAAGCCCGGTCTCTAGTCGAAACACCCATTTTTCGGTCTACATATGGAAGGTTTTGAAAGGAAAATAAGTATGCGTACATTCCAGGGCGGAAGTATGGGAAGCCTCATATCCCGAGGATCTCACGAGTCATGGCCATTGATGGCAACCCCGTTTCCCTCTCGATCCTTGTTGCCATGCTGAGAAAGTGCATGTACGGGATTTCAGCTTATGTGAAAGCAACGGAAGCCTTAGAGGAGCCGAGGCGGTACAAATATGATTTTGACGTCGTCGTCACAGCCATGGTAGGGATTGACATGGACGGTCTTAGTCTCTTAAAGATCATTGATTCGAGTTGGATATACCGGTGATCATAACATCAGCAAGTGATGATCGGCGGTTCATAACGAAGGCCATATTGCATGGTGCTCGGGACATCCTAAAGAAGCCGATCTGCGTTCAAGTGCTCCAAAACATTTGGCAACATGCTGTAAGGACGCAATTACTCGAACAAAAGAACTATGGCCAAACTTACTACGACGATTTTGTCGGAAAGAAAAGGCCCCTTTGGTCCGCCGAGCTTCATTCTATATTCATCGAGGCGATTCGACAGCTAGGAATCAATTCAAGCACGACCAATGGTTGTACTCAAAATAATGAATATAGACGGACTCACCCTACGAAGTGTCACAAATCACCTTCACGATTTAGAGATAAGCTGAAGAAGCACGATGTAGCTTGGAACCAAGGAGACCGGAGCAAAGTTGACTGGAAGATCAATCCTAGAAAAACCTACGGAGCAAAAAGTATCCGACCACTTCCCAATCAAGAATACCGGCCATACCGACCTTCCGCTGGTGGTTCTAGCAAGGACCAGCTTGATCATCCCTACGAGTTCCCGAGCGACGGCGGAGGCTCAAGCTCAAGGAGTCGGACCGCTCACGGCAAAAACAAAGTGGAAAATCGTCGCGCATTAGCAAGTAACAATGCCCACTTCGAGTATCAATTGCCCGAAAAATCAAAAGGTTACTTTGATGATGAGCTCACCGCCTTGGTCGCCCGGTTCGGAGCTGAAAGACCTCCGAGTTGTGATCCGAAGCAAGTGATTATGGATCCTCAAACAACGATCGTTGGTGTATGATCCAAGACAAAATCAGCCAATCATTTGAATAGCCAAAAAAGAGGTGGAACCAATCTCGCATGAATACTCCTTTAATTCCATGTATAGTTCCCATGCGTGGGATACTTTTACTTTCTAGTTGTCTAGAATTTGCCTAGAGTTAAAGGGCGAATTTTTCTCCTCTCTTATCAAATGCGTAAGTTCCTTATTAAGCTAGGCCTCGTAGCAAATCAATTTGTGGACGACGTCCCTGAACGCCCGTAAAGAGAGATTCCGAATAGCCTTACTTGGGAGAATGCAAGTAAAACACCAAGCGGGCTCAAAGATCGGTAACTCCGTATCGTCCCAATTGGCTCTCGGTCGTTTCAAACTCTAAGTTAAGCTTATTTTATTCTCCACGGGAGATTGCCAACTGCTTTGAGAACAATATAACAAAAGCGAACCACCCGTGGACGCCAACAACACCGCAAAGATAGTGGTTGGGGGAATGACAGTGGTCCGAGGCGTCCCAGGGTCGATCCCGGGATTTGGCATCAATGTACAAAGATTAATAAAAACTTTTTGCTTCGCAGATCGAAACTCAGCCCAGGCGGTTATAGAACCTAGAGAGATGACATTCCGGACATACAATCCGATCCAGATGAATCGATCTTTTCAATTCAAAGTTCGCGAGGAATACGTACATGGGTAAAGTGGTATCGTTTCAACTCTTTTAGAACATGAGGACATACATTGATGCTTTCCCTTTTGATTTTTACAGGGGGTTCACTACTTGTCCAAACAGAGAAGTATCCCTTCTCCATGAAAAATTAATGAAATGAGAAATTCTTGGAGCCTTTGACAATCTCATGTCTCGAAGCGAGACAATGAAGTTTTGCAACGCATTTGCATGAGTAGGGGCAACTCACGATCCACGCCCCTAAGAAATTTTTTATGTACTTGCGAACTTTGTCCGCCAAGGTAAAAAGTTGCTACATTTTATATGCTCGAAAACACTCATACACTGCATAGTTTGCACATGATTGTTCCTCATGCTTAATTTACGAACTCTGAATAAGGAACATGAACTACATAAGATACATCGAATGTACGAAGGGGGCATGACAGGATGATGAAAGGCAATCCTTTCCCAAACACGTCCAATTTTTTCAGGCGAGATGAACGGTGGCAAATTCCGCATTCCCCGAGGTAAAAAGTTTTCTCGCGAAAGGTACGATAACCGAAGTGATGGAGGCATTCATTTCTCTACCCTAAACACTGCAAGTTATCCGTTGATCAACCCATTTGAGCGGAGATTTCACTTCCACAACCCTCGTCAAGAACCACCCCACATTGGGGCAAAACAGAGGTAATTCCATCAGCATCACGAGACAAATGGTTAGAAATCTTCTTGCTTGGACTAACATCAATCTTCGGGTGGTTCTTTGCATTGTACTTGCGCTTTAATTCAAGTGCCTTAGGGTGACGAAGAGCATTTCTTTTTCTATCCCACACATCTATATCCATTTGCACAATCCATTTGAGCCTGCAAATTCATTTCTAAAAGCCCTTATTGGTGATCATTGTTGTCCCAAAACAAATATGGCCCATCTTTGAGTAGAAGGACCCAAAAAGCTGAATCCATAGAAAATCTCCCAATGAACTCATCAAGATACAATCGTAAAAGAGAGTTGGGAGTAAAAAAAAAGGAGAAGAAAGAGGAAAGGCTGATTCCACAAAAAATTCCTAGGCATTTAAAAAGCAAAGTGCCTACCAAAAGCAAGGCCAATGCCCTTTCAATTCATTGTTCATTTGTAGAATATTTCCGAACTTGAATGCACAATTTTCCTATATATCCTAAAAGGGTTGAGAGAAAAATCTCCATGAAGTGTCAAATTGCAAATGCAATCTTCAGTTCATACCATCCTCGAGCAATGATGGTATCCTAGAAGGCCACGATCGGTGATAAGATTGTAATGATCACCAACATCAAGCCCCTTCTCAAACATCTTCCGAGCCAAAACGAACCCTTTCGTTTCTCGGTTCCCAAATCATTACCTCCATTACAACCCTTTAAAAGCCTTTTCGACTAGGGCACTTGAATTAATGTGGAGTTCAATGATTTTAAGCATCACTCGAAGAAGTTCGAGCAAGATTACTTCTCTCTCATTTTTGCGGGGTTCTTGACTTGTAAACCCGGAGAGATGACGAAGGAATTCATTTCAAGCAGCCTTGACTCAACTAGAGTCCCCTTTGTAAACCTTTGACCTAGCCCTCATTACGGTCCCGATCAAGACCTCCGGATCGGCTCGGTCGTATCAATTGCGAGATTACTTGGATCCTTATCGAATGCGATGATGGAAAGATTGAGTGATTTCTTTTGAATCCCGCAGACAGGATAAATAACTTTTCTTGAGAGTGAGAGAAAACCCTTTCTGATCGAAGTCCCCCCATTCAGCTTCACATTCGAGGTATTCATAATGTGAGAACATCCCCGGACAGGAATGATAATGCAAACTTGATAGAATGGTTATGCATAAACCATGGTATGAGTGATTGCATTATACACATGTTATTTCTAATCATTGCAAGCTCGGTAGGAAAGTTTTGCATGAACTCGTTGTTGAATATGTTTGCGCATGTTACCTCCGACATTCTATGATGGGTAATACATTCCCGATGTTCTATGTCCCTCCCAAGGTCTCGAAATTCATCCAAGGATTATTGAATGAGCAAGTTCTCCTGGCAAATGCCTACCATGTACGATACGAGCGATCTGTTTCGTTCTTTGATTAATCGTTCGGAGAACCTAGGTAAATTTTCTGAACCCATTTTCAAATTAACAACTCCTCGATGCTAGTTGTTACGATTCAATTCGAGGCAATATGCCTCTCCCGTCGAGTCGTGTAGACATATGCACCGGCGATCTTGACATCTTATCAAATCATGACGACGTAGCTCTTATGATTTCGGTCTCGAATCACGAAAACATATGCACTTGGTGATCTTGACCTTTAGTCGGCTCATAATGACATAGCTCTTATGATTCTCGGCTTCTTTTTCAAATCACGAAGACATAAGCACCCGTGATTTTGATTCAAACCAAATCATAACGACGTAGCTCTTACGATTTTGGTTCCCCTTTGTCGAATTGTGAAGACATATGCACTGGCGATTTTGACATTTAATCAACTCATAATGACATAGCTCTTATGATTCTCGGCTCCTTTATCAAATCACGAAGACATAAGCACCCGTGATTTTGATCCAAACCAAATCATAACGACGTAGCTCTTAAGATTTTGGTTCCCCTTTGTTGAATCGTGAAGACATATGCACCTGGCGATTTCGACATTTAATCAACTCACAACGACGTAGCTCTTGTGAACTTGATTCTACTTTTTTCGACTCACAACGACGTAGCTCTTGTGATCTAGAAGGATACACATATCTTGTGCTGTCTCGCATTAGGGAGAAGTCTCGATAACGAGATAGGCCGAATACCTTAAGGTCCTCGTGTTTGCAAGAAACTTGGAAATTAAGGGAATCACCAGCTTATGAGGTATTTGGTAAAACAGGTATTCTCGTATGCGATCCATGTGCAGGTTTCTCTAACATGGGAAAGAGAAATTATGACACATGTTATTTACAGATCTTGCATATCATGCATCACTTCATTACAAAAGATGGGATTAAAACTCCCGCAAAAAAAGTTCACCCATAATTTGCACCGTCAAAATTCAGGATTCAATTTTATCTTTGAGCGGAACCTCTACGAGCCTCCACTCAAAGAGGGGCAAATGTTGACGCCTAAATTTTGACTAACCTTTTTCTTGCATAAAAATTAGAACTAATTTTAGTTCTAAACAAAAATCATTTCACATAGCATTGGCATATAATTTAAGCTTAATTTAACAGGCATCTAGATTAGATATAGGGTGAAAATGTACCAAGAATATTTGGGCTTGAAAAAAATTTTTTTTTTTTCGGGGGACTGTATTGCAAATACTAGAACTTCAAGGACTGTATTGCAAATACTAGAACCTCGGGGACTGCATTGCAAATACCAAGAGAAGAGGATGAAGAGAAGATGGAGAAAGGAAGATGATGAAGAGAAGATAATGAAGAGAAGGTGAAGAAAAGAAGATGAAAATGGAAGATGGAGAAATGAAGGTGAAGAAGAGAAGATGAAGATGAAGAAGAGAAGATGAAAATGGAAGATGGAGAAATGAAGGTGAAGAAGAGAAGATGAAGATGAAGAAGGGAAGATGAATATGAAGAAGAGAAGATGAAGATGGAAGGTGGGGAAATGAAGATGAAGAAGAGAAGATGAAAATGAAAGGTGAGGAAATGAAGATGAAGAATGAAGGATGAAGAACTTTGCCTATAAAAGAAGAAGAGTTCTTGAAGAGAAAAGAGTCTTTTTTTGGGAGTAGGAGAGAATTGAGAGAGTTTTTGAGGAGAAAAGAATTGAGATAGTCCTTGAGAAGAAACCAGAAAAGAAAATTTGAGAGTGAGAGAAAAGAGCTTTGGTCGAGCATCATATTCGACGAGTCCCGATACATACTTCGCCTCTCGCCACCCAACAACGTTATCGCTTGCCATTTTCGACGACAGCCACGTTCTTCAAGCTCCGAGATCTTGAAAGAAACTATAACATGTACGTGAGTAAGATTTTGTGTAATAGAAGGTAATCGTCTCCATCTTGATCTACAAAGATGTAATCATTTGATTTGAATATTTGATTGTTTATTTTAGACATGCCACGTGTTCCAAAGTTTAGTATTATTACATGTTAATTTATTTTTGTAAATACTCGTGATTGGCCGCGTTTTCTTTCTTTCTAAATCATCCATGGTGTATATCGCATAAAGCTCAATGTTTTACATTTTCAGAAAAAAAAGGAGAAAAACAAAAAAAAGAATAAAAAACTGCACCTTTGAAATTCAAGTAAATTACCAAATCAAATCATTTTTTTTTTACGAAAATGGTACCGAAAGGGCGTTAGAGTAATTTAGCGTAATCAAGTCTCCGAATTCAAAATCTCCGGGTTCGTAGAAATAAGATAGTTTTCTCCCGCTATTTTATTTGGGTTTCTAGTCAACCTACCGAAAATGATTAGTGGCGACTCCAAATTCAAATCACATTATATGTTAATTTTTCGAACCTTAAGTTGCGGTTTGGTATGGACTTGGGAGAGTCCGAGTTAGGTTAGTTAATTAATTAACCCGATAATCCATTAGCCCGAGAATCTAACTTGTTTATTTTTTAGGTCGCGACACACATTTTAAATTAAGCATCATTTTTCACTTCATATGGTTCTTGCAAGTTTATTGCATAATTGTTCGCATGTCATCCCCGTTATTCATGTCATGCATAGTTATAATAGATTGTCCTGCGTTATTTTACATGTTTTAATTAGTTAATTAGACTTTCCGTATAGGATAATGTGACTTAATTTGGCATGTTCTGCATTGCATATCATCTTGTCATTTAGATAGTTTTCCATGTCATTGCACTCATACCATTTATGCATGCATCCATTTAAAAAGCGAAAATTCCAAAGTTAGTAAATTCTCTAAACTTTGAGTTGATTTCAATACGAGTTGGCGACTTAGGATATCTCATGGAATTAAGGTACCGAAAGGGCATTAGCTTTAATTATTTAATGTAACCAAGTCCCCGAATCTTTAATCTATGGTTTGTAGAACTAAAATAGTTCTCCCGCTATTTTACTTATGTTTCTAATCAACCTATCAAAAATTATTAATGGCGACGCCAAACCCCAATTTATCGAACAAACCAAAGTTGTGATTCGGTAGGGCTTTGGAGAATCCGCATTAGGTTAGTCTTTAATTAACTTGATAATCTATTAACCTACGAGTCTTAGCTTGATTTTTAGGTCGCAACAGACTTGGTGACTTCGCTTAGGGACAACACTTTAATTTTTTCGTAAAAATCAAGACTTAATTGGATTGCTTGAATTTTTTGAAATAATTAAAAGCTTTAGTGGATTTAGGCCTATTGAAAATTCCATGGATGTCTTGCTTTTAGTGATCTTGTTTGAAACTTACATTTTAAGATGCTAAATGTTCTTGTAGTTTGGAGTAATAAGGAGAAGGTGTTTGCGACCTTTTTGTACAGGTTGAAGGAGATTATGTATGGTTTATATTGAATTGTTGAATGCTTAAACCGTTGTGCATGTCTTTGCTGTTTTCACATTTACACTTAGCACATACAACCTGCCATTGAACTCGAATGGTTAAGCTTAGAATGGTACTTGATTAGGAACACTTCGGCCATCGCCATCCGGCCCGAGTCGTCCTTCTCAAGTTTTGAACTTTTTCAAATCGGTGCCAAGATTTATCAACTCCATCATTTGCCATGTGATGTGGATTGTTACTTGATTCAACCGGATGTCTAGGGGGATCTTGATTTTATCACAAGCCAAGGTGATTCAGATCGGATATCCCTGGGCCGCCACCTTTGTCACGCCATGCTAGATAGAAATCGAACCTAACGAAGCATTTCATGTGCACGTCTATGTGGTTGTCATATTCGGTTCTTCTAAAAGGCGGTAATTTCTAAGCCCTTTCTCTCTTTTGTTTACTTATTTTTGAGTGGATCTATGACAACTTAGGTGAGTCAGGTGTCTCGAGCCAATTAGAGTCATTGTCTTGTTTTGTTTTAGTCGTTATTTTCGTTGGAATTGTATTCTAGATATTATTGTTTGAAGTGAACTTTTTGCATAGTCTGATTTTTTTCGAGCTTTTTCCAGTCATTTTTTGAATTTTAATCTTGGAATGAAAAATGCTCAGTGCATGTTAAGCTATCATGCGCAAAATTCAGACATTGATCTAGGGGGTTTTCCATTTACTAACGAATTTCCATTGAGAACTATACGGGCTGGAACTCTGGCAGTTTTCTGACATCAATCTCATTTTACTGATTACCACTAGTAAATGGGCTCCTCTTGTAAATCACGTGAAATGAAAATTGTAGAATGGTCTTGAACTAGCAGTTTACAAAATTTCACAGCTTGACTCACATTTTTGGGGGCTCTTTCATTCATTTAACAAGAACCAAACAATGTTGTTCTCTAGGCAAAAGTTTTCCAAAGATCCATTGAAATGTATTGATCAGTTCATTTTCAACTTTATGTCCAAACATAAAAGTTGTTCATCGTTGTATTAGATACCAGATCATAAAATTTGAAAGCGTTTTGACCAACGTGCGAATTAAGATGAATTTTCTCGTAAAAGCCGACGAAATTGAAAATTGTCCGATTCAGTCTTTTGATCATACCTACTTCGTTCATTGAGTCTAGAGGGACGTCATGGACCTTCCCGCTATTCCCGTTCATTATACTTACTGTGGTTTATTACTTTGGAAGGTAATTTATCATGGATCCTCCACACATTACCCCATCGGTAGCAAGGAAAATGGCCGACAAAGCATAAATCAATGTTGTTGTCCAAGAGGCTCCGAAGGAGCAGTTTGACAACATGAACCAGCGATTCGAAAGCATGATGTCCCGGATGATCGATTGTATGGTGGCTAGTGTTATAGCTAAGCAACAACCATCCAGCTCGGTTCCTTCGACTATCATTCCTCCACCCCGACGGCAAATGATCTTGATAAAGCACCGTAACGAGTTCCCTTCCAATCATTATCACCGAAGGATGTGATTATAACTAGCACTAGCTCAAGTGTCCCACCATTAGTTCCAGTTCCCCAAGCCAACCCCTGGCTAAGGGACCGAATGATGAAACGACCAAGTTATTGGCTCAAATGGAATAGAGGATACCGAGGTAGAGGGGACACATAACATACCTCGAGTTGATTTCTCCGCCTTTTCAAAGGTCAATATGCTTGAGAAGTTTAAGATGCCCGACTTTGAGAAATATGACGGCACTTCCAATTCGATCCAGCATGTCTAGATGTACCAAGCTAGAACTAATGGCCTCCCGATGGTTCGAGACTTTCCAAGCTAGTCCGAAAGATGCAGCCATGAGATGGTACACGAATATGAGATCTACCGCATGGAGGATTGGGAGAAGGCAGCCAACGCATTCGTCAAGCATTTACTGTTTGATCTGGTTGTTGTCATTTCTAGGGAGGACCAGGGAGGCGGGCAAAGATGAAGAAAGGTGAGACGATCAAGTAATATACCACCAGATGGAGAAAAGTGGCGGTTAGCTGAAGTTGGTTCCTCCTGAGCGAGAGCTCATGAAGTTGTTTGTCTCTATTTACCACAAATAATGCGATCGCGAGTCCTCTGAATCGCCGCAACGTCATTTAGTCACCTCATTGCGATGGCTGAAGAGGTGAAAAGTGGCTTGAAGAAAGGTTGGTATGGAGATGCTTGGTGTAAGTACCAAATGGTTTATGGCAAAGAAGGACAAAGAACGCCTCGCAGGTTAACGTCACTTACACCCATAAGCCCCGAGCCCACAACGTCCAAGGTTCACATCCTTAATCGGGGAGCATGAAAGTTCCAATACTCGGGGATAAAAGGGATACAAGTGCAACCGGTAGCTTACTCCATTACCCGATACTCTCTCTCAAGTCGTGGCCGTCCTATGCAAGAAGGACTTGTTATCAACAAAGCCCATGCGCCCTAATTATGCAACCTTTGCAAGGTACGACCTAACCAAGAAATGTGACTACCATCAAAGAGAACCCGGACATGACACGATAGTTGTAATGTACTCAAAAATCTCATCCAGGATTTGCTTAACTCCGGAGAATTTTCCTTTTAGAATAACAATCAATCAAATGTGCGAGTAACCCACTCCCGAATCATTTGAGCAATGCTTGAAGAATCATCATGGGATGTGTGCAAGCTTTCAAGAGTGACTATTTACTTCTAGGCAATCCCTTGTGTAGAATATTTCATGCTTTCTAGGTGTCTAGGTTGCAATTTCAATTTCTAGGATTTATTTTTAGGGTCAAGTTTCTCCTTTTGGGGAGACGATTGCATTTTCGACTTCAATAAGATGTAGTTTTTTTTATTCATTATCAATAAAATTACAGAAATTTTTCATAATTATGGAAATCTTGTTGAGACATGCCAAACTAACCCGATGACGATAACTAGCGGTTGAACAATATTGTCATCCATGGTAAGCACTAAGGGTGGGCTTCTCTAGATTTCTCATCCCAAGATTTTTAAAAACAAAAGGTTTTTCATGAAAATTTTTCTAAAATGGCTGACATGTGGTCTAATTCTGGTTGTTCTACTTGATCCATCTACTATGTATTTTAGAACTAATTCGGGGACGATTCTTAACTCGACTGCATCATCGCTGACCAATCCTTGGATGATCCCGCACATAACGACCAAACAATTGAAAGCGGGCTCGAAGTCCTTGGTCAATCCCGATTTATCGATCATTCAAGGCGATCCATGCTTCATCCTTTTCCCATAAGATAGCGAGCTTTTGACTAATCGAATGTTCTATGATCCCCGAGGATTGAGTCGTAACAACCGGCCGTTGGCAAACCCCGCATCGACTAGTGTTGCTTTTGGTTATCCCCGATCAACCCAAATGATAACCCTTAGGGGCAATCCTTAGATGATTCCTCGATTGACTTGCCAGTGAAGTCACATTAGCCAACTCATACACCAGTCCATTAGCGATCGAAGCAAATCCATGCTTTTCCCTCGACCGATCCTTTGATCATGCTATGTCAATCAACGAAAAACAAGACAAAACCAAGATCGCTTGATCTCCAAAGGAATATCTCTTGCCATGCCCAATCATTATTGGAAATGAATTTCTATTTTCCCTTCTTGCAGGATCAAGTGTGACAAAAGTTGTTTGCCAAAGTTCGAAATAGAGTTCCCAACACTAGCCATGTATGCAGGGCAATATCACATTTGGGCAAAGTTATGCCCATTCCGATTGAAAATGGGGAAAGCAGACCTTGACTTTGAAAAGGGGAGTATAATTCTCTATCTCATGTCATTTTCAAGGGTGATACTTTCCTTCTTGCGGGAACATGCGACCAACTGTGACCATCAACACCATTGAGCAGGGACAATCAAAGCATCTCGAGTCTTACTCGACTCTTTCATGCATTTTTTCTTGCTCGGGGGGAGAAGATAGGAATGACTGGTTCTCAACATAAGGATTAGACTCCCAAACATGTTTCATTTATTCATGTGTTCTAAGGCAATCTAGATTCCCCTTCCTAAATTTTCTGGCAAATTAGAGCATGATTGCATAGTCTTTTCCTTAAGCAAATAATAACATGTTTATGAAACATGACAAGTCGATTCCAATTGCTACATTTTGCATGCCCGAAAATGCCCACATAGTCCATGATTATTTTGCATGTTTAATTTATCAACTTTGCATAGGGAGTATAAACTGCATATGACGCATTGAATTTATAGAATGGGGCATGACAGGATGATGAAAGGCAAGCCATTTCCACACACGTCCCAAATTTTAACCCCATGAGATGAGCGGTAATTAGGTTCGGCATTCCTCAAGGCAAAGGGTTTACTTGCAAAAGGTATAATAGCTGAAATGACAGAGGCATTCAGTTCTCTATCCCCGACACTACATGTTACTATTATAAACCCCTCGAGTGGCGGTTTTATTTCTTTACCCCTGTCAAGAGACCACCCCACATTGGAGCCCATATGAGGTAATTCCAACAGCGGCATGAGGTAAATGGCTAGAAATTTTCTTGCTTGAACTAGCATCAATCTTCAAGTGTTTCTTTGCATTATACTCGAACTTTTATTCAAGTGTCTTAGGATGATGAAGAGCATTCATTTCTCTATCCTACACACTCTATCCTTTGTATAGCCCACTTGAGCTTGCAAGTTCATTTCTTGAACCCATGTTGGTGGTTATTTGCTCATTCCAATGGTGAAGGTAGCATTTTTTCAAAGAGTAGAATTGAAAAGAATCGGGTCGACAATTCCCAAATGAATGCATTTCTTGTATGCTAGATTTTTCTTCGGGTGTTTGGCATAATTTTTCTTTATAAAATTTTATATTGATGTAATTCCTAGTCACGTGATTATAAAAATCATGGGATTATGGAAAGTAAATTCAGCCTCAAAGAAAAGACCCCGCTCCGAAAAAAAAGAGAGAAGAAAAAGGGAAAATCACTTTGAAAAAAAAAAAAGATAAGAAAAAGAAAAACATCTCTTCGAAAAAAAGAGAGAAATCTCTTCTCGAGAAAAAAGAAAAAAAAAATCTCTTCCCATAATAAAGGAAAAAAAAAAATTAAGGGAGTAGGGAGTAAGAAAAGTAAAGGCCGATCCTAGAAAAACCCAGGCATTTAAAAAGTAAAGTACCTACCAAAAGCAAGGCCAATGCCTATTCATTTGTAAAGTACCTCTAAACTTTGAATGTACATTTTTGTATGTTATTTTATAAATACATGTATGCATGTCATTTTTCTTGTAAATCTCCAATGGGGACTGATTTTTGTAAAGAAAACTTCTTGGACAATTTAGTTTGCAAAGTGCAATTCTTAGTAGAAAACTACCATTCCTCATGCAATGGTGGTATTCTTTCCGAAGACAACTCCGGAAGGTCAAGATCGGTGACAAAGAGCAATGATCACTAGCATCAAGCCCTTCTCATACATTTGCTAGGCTAAAACGAACCTTTTTGTTCCTTAGTCCCAAATCCCAACCTACGTTACAACCCTTCAAAGTCTCTTTTGAGTAGGGTACTTGAGTTAACGTAAAGTTAAATGATTTTAACTATCGCTCGAAGAAGTTCGAGCAAGATTATTTCTCTCTTATTTTTGCCGGATTCTTGACTTGTAAACCCGGAGCATATTATGAAGAACTTCATTTCAACGGACTTAACTTGATAAAGAGTCCCCTTTGTAAACATTTTTCCGAGCCCTCATTACGGTCCTAATCAAGACCTCGAGATCGGTTCGGTTCAATTGCGAAATTACCCGGACCCTTGTCGAATGCGATGATGGTAAGCTTGAGTGATTTCTTTCAAATCCTGCAGTGAGGATAAACAACTTTTCCGGATAGTGAGAAAAAGCCTTTTCGGATCGAAGTCACCCACTCGAGATTACATTCGAGGTTTTCACAATGTGATAACCTCCCGAATGCAATTGGTGATGCAAACTTGATAGAATAATTATGCAAGAACAGATTATGATTATAGCATGCAAGCTCAACATAATAGTTTTGCATGATCCCATTGATGAATTTCAGAATATATGTTTGTACATGTTACCTCGACATTCTATGATAGATAATACATTCCCAATGTTTGAGTTCCCTCCCAAGGTCTCGAAATTCATCAAAGGATTATTGAATGAACAAGTTCTCCTAGGAAATGGCCATCGAGATAATCTTCCAAATCCTCGATAAATATTTCTTCAAACCGAACATTCTCAACATAATGAGATAAAGTCCTTTCGACTAGGTTTCTCATTCAATTTGATCGAAATTGTCAAAAGGGCCGGCAGATTCCCTCATTGATGAATTCCCTAGTGAAGCTTTATAATGCAAGCAAATAGCTCACAAGTTTTGTTTAAATATGATGTTATGTTTGCATTAAAACCTGGTTATATTTCAAGTGATTAAATAGGTACGATACAATCGGTATGTCTCCCTCCATGACCATGCCTTTGGAAATCCAGGTAAAGTTTTTGAACCCTTTTCAAATTCACAGCTTTACTCATTTTAATTGTCATTTTAACCTTTTGTGTTTGTACTAACGTGGTTCAAGCAACACATCTCTTCATGTTTACACCGATTTAGTTCGGGTAATACACTTCTTATACTTATACCTTTAAGTTCACATTCGATTTGCTCTCGCGATACTTTTATTCAGTTCATGATCAATTTGCTCTTGTTATATGAATAGTTACCCAACTCATAATCGACTAACTCTTCTAAGTTAATTTATCAAGACGGGATGGATTTGCTTCCGTAGTTTTCATAATTTTTATCAAGTTCATTGATGAATTTGCTCTCATGTTCTTGATCTCCTTTATTAAAGTCATAATATCGATTTGCTCTTATGGCTTTAATATTTATTCATTTCATAATTTCAATTTGCTCTTGTGATCTGAATATTTTTTCAGTCCAAAATCTCAATTTGCTCTTATGGTCTGAAATTTTGTTCAACTCATGATTAACCTCATGAGATAATTTATCGAACCAGGATAGATTTTCTCTCGTGGTCTCGACAAATTTTTATTAAAGTAATAATCTTGATTTGCTCATGTGGCTTTAATATATATTCAGTTCATAATCTTGATTTGCTCTTGTGATCTGAATATTTTTTCCGATTCGTAATCTCGATTTGCTCTTGTGATCTCGAAAAGCATATTTTCAACACTACACTTATCTTACGCTATCTTACATCGAAGGAAACTTCCCGTAACAAATAAGGCACCACGTACCTTGACATCCACGCATCCATAAAAAGCTTCAAATTAAGGAAATCATTAAGCATTATGAGGTATTTGATAAACGAGGTATTTTCATATGCAATCCATGTGCAGATTTCTCTAGTCCATTTCGTGGAGAAAGGAAATTTTAGCGCATGTCATTTACAATCTTGCATGTCATGCATCATTTGCATCTTGCACAAAAAGGGGATTAAAACTCCTACAAAAAATTCATTCATCATTCATCATTTTTGCATGGGCAAAATTTAGGTTTCAATTTTGTGTTTGAACAAAACCTCCGTGAGCATACACTCAAAGAGGGGCATTTTTTTAGTCATTTTTTTTAGTAAAAAAAATTTAATACTCTTTTTAGTTCTAAACAGAAATAATTAAATCATTTTTCATATTTATTTCTAGCATTCATATATTGCATTAGCATTCATCTGCAAATTCGACGAACGATTGGATTAGACGCATTGCGAAATTCGGTGAGAATTGAGGACAAGCGGTGAAGCGGACCGGAATTAATCATGTGGATTCGACGACAAAAAATAACAAAAATTGTGCTGAGCCATTGGGGAGCATGTTGGCGAAAAATGGATTTAATTGAACTCAATCCAGCCAAAAATGGATTTAATATCCGCAATCTTTCAATTTAGGTAAGTTATCTTGACTAAATTTGATTTTATTGATATTGTTCCGATTTTGAGTCGATGATATCTATTGCATATATTTTCAGAATAAAAAACCTAAATCTAAATTAGGAAAATTTTCTTTTCCTAATAGCCAATGTTTACATTAAGCCGGCCATATCCTACCCTTTGACATTCGGGTACGATCCTCCTACTTAGTAAGAATGGGAAGTTAACTAATTTGACCTATTGCCATTTAGATACAATTCGCTATCTTCATAAGGCGATTTTAGACTTTGGTATTTTAATATTTTTCGGAAAAATTCAAAAAGTGGGTATTCATGATGATTTTGGATGTTACGTTGCCTTATCTGGAATTTTGATTATCTCTTGATGGATATTATTTTGATTTTAATTCTATTATCTAAGAGTCCTAAAAGATTTAGTAAGATAAGATTTCCTGAAAACCTTATCTACTTAAAGCCTTAGGAAGATTTGGTTTCTTAGAACCCTTATCTTATTGGATAATTTGGAATAAAATCAGGATAATCAAATCATTATTCTTTATCTTCAATTTTCGAAATTCACATAAAAACACAAAAAATCTGCTCACACATATTTTTGCAAGCCCAATATTTTGCATATCTCATATATACATGTCACATGTTATCTTGCACGTCATATTTTGCATATCATATTTGTGAGTATCATCATGTTATTTCCATCGTATTTTTTTGGAAATCTCATGTTTGCATGTCATTATATTTCCACGTGTCATATTTTTTGGTGTCTGCATATTTGCATATCTTATGTCCGCAGCTCACACTTGCATATCTAATGTCCGCATATCCCATGCATGCATCTCATTTTTGCATGTCATGTCATTCATATATTATACGTTTACATATCATATCACGTCATATCATTCATATGTTATACATTTACGTACCATATCGTGTCATGTCGCATGTTTGCATCCTATATGTCACGTTTCGCCATGTCATATTCCCTTTGTCATCATGCCATGTCATTCACATGTCATATAGAAAACATGTTTAGGTTCATTCATCTTAGGCTACTTAATTTAATATTTGAGTGGTTAAATTAAAATTGCACGTTTTAAATTAAGCATAATTCTTTTCACTTCATATGGGTCTTGCAAGTTTATTGCATAATTGTTCGCATATCATCCACGTTATTCATGTCATGCATAGTTATAATAGATTGTCCTGCATTATTTTGCATGTTTTAATTAGTTAATTAGACTTTGCGTATAGGATAATGTGACTTAATTTGGCATGTTCTGCATTGCATATCATCTTGTCACTTAGATAGTTTTCCATGTCATTGCACTCGTACCATTTATGCATGCATCCATTTAAAAAGAGAAAATCCCAAAGTCACTCAATTCTCTAAACTTTGTGTTGATTTCAATATGAGTTGGCGACTTAAGATATCTCATGGAATTAAGGTACCGAAAGGGCATTAGCTTTAATTAGTTAATGTAACCAAGTCCCCGAATCTTTAATCTATGGTTCGTAAAAGTAAAATAGTTTTCCCGCTATTTTACTTATGTTTCTAATCAACCTATCAAAAATGATTAATGGCGACTACAAACCTTAATTTATCTGAACATACCAAATTTATGATTCGGTAGGGCTTAGCAGAGTATGTATTAGGTCAGTCTTTAATTAACTTGATAATCTATTAACCTGCGGTCTTAGCTTGATTTTTAGGTCGCAACAGCTTGGTGACTCAGCTGGGAACAACACTTTAATTTTTTTGTAAAAATCAAGACTTAATTGGATTGCTTGAATTTTTTGAAATAATTAAAAGCTTTAGTGGATTTAGGCCTATAGAAAATTCCATAGATGTCTCGCTTTTGGTGATCTCGTTTGAAACTTACATTTTAAGATGCTAAATGTTCTTGCAGTTTGGAGTAATAAGGAGAGGGTGTTTTCTAACCTTTTAGTGTAGGTTGAAGGAGATTGTGTATGGTTTATATTGAAATATTGAATGCTTAAACTGTTGTACATGTCTTTACTGTTTTTGAATTTACACTTAGCATAGACAACCTGCCATTGAACTCGAATGGTTAGGCTTAGGATGGTACTTGATTAGGAACACTTCGGCCATCGCCATCCGGCCCGAGTCGTCCTTCTCAAGTTTTGAATTTTTTCAAATCGGTGCCAAGATTTATCAACTCCATCATTTGCCATGTGATGTGGATTGTTACTTGACTAAGCCGGATGTCTATGGGGATCTTGATTTTATCACAATCCAAGGTGATTCAGATCGAATATCCCCGGGCCTCCACCTTTGTCACGCCATGCTAGATAGAAATCGAACCTAACGAAGCATTTCATGTGCATGTCTATGTGGTTGGCATATTCGGTTCATCTAAAAGGCAGTAATTTCTAAGCCCTTTCTCTCTTTTGTTTACTTGTTTTTGAATGGATCTATGATAACTTAGGTGAGTCAAGTGTCTCAAGCCAGTTAGAGTCATTGTCTTGTTTTGTTTCAGTCATTATTTTCGTTGGGATTGTATTCTGGATATTATTGTTTGAAAGTGAAATTTCTGCATAGTCTGATTTTTTTGAGTTTTTTTCAGACATTTTTGAATTTTAACCTTTGAATGAAAAATGCTCAGCGCATGTTAAGATATCATGTGTAAAATTCTAACATTAATCCAGGGGTTTTTCCATTTACTAACGAATTTCCATTGAGAACTATACGGGCTGGAGTTTTGGCAGGTTTCTAACATCAATCTCATTTTGCTGATTACCACTAGTAAATGAGCTCCCTTTATAAATCACGTAAAATGCAAATTGTACAATGGTCTTGAACTAGCAGTTTGCAAAATTTCAGACCTTGACTCACATTTTTGGGGGCTCTTTTGTTCATTTAACAAGAACCGGACAAAGCTATTCTCTGGGAAAAAGTTTTCCAAAGATGCATTAAAATGTATTGATCGGTTCATTTTCAGCTTTATATCCAAACATGAAAGTTGTTTATCATTGTATAGTATATCAAGTCATAAAATTTGAAAGCGTTTTGACCAACGTGAGAATTAAGATGAATTTTCTTGTAAAAGCTGACAAAACTGAAAATTATCTGATTCAGTCTTTTGATCATGCCTACTTCATTCATTAAGTCTAGAGGGACATTGTTGCAACGGAAGCAAAAAAACAAACACATAACACAAGGATTTACGTGGTTCGATCAAGGTGATCTACGTCCACGGGCGAGGCAAAAGAAAAACTCCACTATGATCAAAGAGAGTACAGATGATAGAATAGCACACGGCTAACAAGTTTCTCAAAAGAAAAAACATCAAAAAACCCTATCGGCCCAACTCTCCGCGTCGCGAACTAAATCTCCATTTTTCCTCCACTTTTGGGTCGCACAAAAAATATATCGGGTCGGACAATAAATCGGACCGAATACATAAAATTCAAGACATATTTAACAAATCTCCACCTTGGCTTGAATTTAAAACCAGTCAAGAAGCCAACATATTCTCCCAGCATCCCTAAGCCTACGTGAGCTAACTCGGTGTAAGAAACAAGGGATGCAACGAAAGAACATATTCACTTCAAAAAAACAAATGCAGAACTTTCATTTACCTCGCCACCAAGCCCCATAAGGGGCAAAACTCAACCAAGCATGCCAATCAAGTTCAAGCAATGCTTAAACTTGTTGGCGGGGATGACTTGGTCAACATATCAGCAAGGATTGTCGGCGTACCAATTTTCTTTACCATTATACTTCTCTCAAGCAATCGCCTCTCGAATAAAGTGATACCTAGTGTCAATGTGCTTAGTCCTCTCATGAAATGCTTGATTTTTAATCAAGTATATAGCACTTTGACCATCACAAAAGACAACTGAATTGTCTTCCTGCTGTAGACCAAGTTCCCCAACAAGATTCCTTAACCAAATAGCTTCTTTCATCCCTGCTGCTGCCATATACTTTGCCTCCGTAGTAGACAAAGCAACTGTCGATTGTAAGGTTGACCTCCAACTAATAGCCGAGCAGACAATGTGAAAAGATAGCCGGTCAAAGATCTTCTCTTATCAAGATCACCTGCAAAATCGAATCCACAAAACCCACAAGCGAGGTATCGTTAGAATTGTTTCTATCAAACACTAAGCCCAGACTCTGCGGCCTTTAAGATATCGAAGTATCCATTTCACTGCCTACCAATGGACCTTTCCTGGATGCGCCATATATCTACTAATGACACTAATCGCCTGCGCAATGTCGGGACGAGTGCATACCATAGCATACATCATGCTACCAACTGCACTGGAGTATGGGATGTGAGACATCGCAGCCTCCTCGACCTCGGACCGAGGTGAATGTAGAGCCGATAGTCTAAAATGGGATGCTAACGGTGTACTTGACAGGCTTAGCGTTTTGCATCCCAAACTTCTCAAGTACCTTTTCAATATAACTCCTTTGCGAGAGAAATAACTTACACCGCTTTCCTATCCCTCCGAATCTCCATTCCTAAGATCTTCTTGGCGGGACCCGGATCTTTCATCTCGAACTCCTTACTTGAGACGTTTCTTCAAGATTAACACATTTGACATGTCCTTTGCAGCAATGAGCATGTCATCCACGTATAAGAGAAGATAGACAAAGGATCCATCCGAACCCTTCCCCGAAGTAGACACAACTATCATAGCTGCTCCTATGATAACCACTCCCTATCATAAAGCTGTCGAATCTCTTATACCACTGTCTTGGAGACTGCTTCAAACCATACAAGGATTTCTTCAATCTACGAGACATGATCTTCCTTGCCTTCTACATAATAGCCCTCGGGTTGGGCCATATAAATAATCTCCTCGAGCTCACCATGCAAAAAGCGATCTTGACATCAAGTTGCTCAAGCTCTAAGTCAAATTTAGCAACTATAGCCAGCAATACACGAATGGAAGTGTGTTTTACTACGGGAGAGAACACTTCATCATAATCAATTCGATTGTAGCCTTTAGCTACAAGCCGTGCCTTGTATCTAGCATTTTCAACACCTGGAATTCCTTCCTTTTTCTTGAAGACCCATTTACACCCAATGGCTCTTTTTCCCTTAGGCAACGGCACCAAGTCCCAAGTCCGGTTCTTGTGAAGTGATTCAAGTTCTTCAATCATAGCAACAGCCCATTTCTACGATTACGTGCAAGTAATGACTTCAATATAGGTAGAAGGTTCCCCGAATACCCATATCTTCTGCTGTTGTAAGAGCATAAGCCACTAGATCGTAGTACCCATATTTTTGAGGGGTCGAGTCCGCCTCCTTTCTTTGCCGAGTAGCAATAGAGTATGGCTGCTTTCACCTCATCTAAAACTTCCTCATCCGAACTTGAATCGCCAGTAACGATTTGCTCGCTCAAATCATTCCGAGAGGTCTTTTCTCGAAGCTCCACTGTTCCTCCACCTCATTCATAACACTATCATGTTTTTCTCGAGACTCATCAACAACACTTCTTTGATCAAGCATAATCATTTCATTAAAAGTAACATCCCTACTAATAATGAACTTAGGTGAGTTAGGTTCTTGGCACCACAAACGATAACCTTTCACCCCATCAGCATACCCTACAAAGATACATTTCTTTGCTCTAGGTTCTAACTTACCATCTTTAACATGATAGTAAACAGGGCATCCAAAAACTTTTAGATTAGAATAATCACAAGGCTTACCCGACCACATCTCGGAAGGAGTCTTGCATTCTATTGCTATTGAAGGAGAACGATTAACCGGATAACAAGCCGTGTTAACGACTTGACCCAAAAATCCTTTTCCATGCCAAGCATTAGAGAGCATGCATCTTGCTCTCTCCAATAGAGTTCTATTCATACGTTCTGCCACTCCGTTTCTTTGAGGAGTGTGCTTAATCAGTACGGTGTCGAACGATACCGCATCTGCACAAAATTCATTGAAATCGCCACCACGAAACTCAAGACCATTATCGGTCCTAAGACGTTTGATCTTCTTCCTCGTCCGATTCTCAACAAGGGCTTTCCACTTCTTGAAGGTTTCAAACACATCACTTTTTCTTTTCAGAAAATAAACCCAAACCTTCCCCGGAATAATCGTCAATGAACGTCACAAAGTAAAGAGCACCACCCTTAGATGGAACTCCGTGCTGGTCCCCATAAATCGGAATGGATGTAGTCGAGTGTACCCTTTGTCGAATGCGTGCCGTGCTGAATCGACTCGCACCGCTTGCTGCCAAGAACACAATGCTCACGTAAATCTAGTGAGGTCGTCTGCTCACCACAAAGTAAACCGCGTTTACTCAAAACCGTCATGCCACGCTCACTCATGTGGCCCAAACGCATATGCCACAATTTTGTTCTATCATTATCGAAACAGAATTGGATGTGCCAATTGAAGGACCCATAACAATGCTACCCCCGCAAATGATACAAGTGATTCACCTTGCTTCCTTTCATCACAACTAGATTGCCTTTGGAGACTTTGAGTACTCCACCTCCACCCGAGTACACACACCCAATGGAATCCAAACTGCTCAACGAGATAAGGTTTCTCTTTAAGTCCCGGTATATGCCTCACTTCGATCAAGGTTCTCACTTGCATTGTCGTGGCACTTAATCCGAACAGTACCAATACCTACAACTTGGCATACAAAGATCGTTTCCCATCAAGACCGATCCACCATTCATTGGCTCATATGTGGTGAACCATTCCCTATTTGGGCACATGTGATATGATGCTCCCGGAGTCCATTATCCAAACATCGTTGGAGAAATTAATGCTGAGAGCATGCCGTAAGAACACCGTCCGACGCATTTGACTCGTTTTTGTTAGCAACATTCGCCGCATCTTGTCTTTGAACATGCCGCTTATCCTTTCTCTCGAGCAAAAGACAATCCGATTTGTAATGTCCTCTCTTGTGACAATAGTAGCACTCAACGTTCATCTTATCTCCAAGTGGCCTAGATTTTGAACGACCACCATATTTCCCTTGGAAAACTTTATCTCTGTTCTTAGTCCCGCCTCTCACAAGTAACCCATCTACTCTGTCTTCACCGGTATTCCCATTCAATTTTGTTCTCGGTTCGGATGAATTCAAAGATGTTTTCACATCCTCCCGAGTTATGGATTCACGCCCATAAAGCATCGAGTTCACAAAGTTCTCGTATGAGGCGGGCAATGAACATAACACGATCAAAGCTTGATCTTCATCCTCGAGTTTAATATCTAAATTTTTCATATCCATAACAATTTTATTAAACTCATCCAAGTGTTCCCGAACAGGGGGTACCTTCACGCATCTTTAGGGTGTAAAGACGCCTGCTTCATATAAAGTCTCGATGTTAAAGATTTCTTCATGTAGAGACTTTCCAGTTTCTTCCAAAGACCAGCCGCTGTTTCCTCATCGGCGACTTCTCGCAAAACCTTGTCATCTAGAGATAAGCTGGATCGCGCTATGAGCCTTCTCCTCCATCTCTCGCAATCTCGGCCCATGTCATGTCGTCTGCATAATTTTCATCCAAAGTGCCCTAACCATACCCTCTCGCCTCAATAAAGCCTTCATCTTTATTCTCCATAATCCGAAGTTGTTCCGTCCGTCAAAAGATGAGATCTCGAAACTTCAAAGATGTCATCTCAAAGAAAATTCTAGAAACGAACTTCGCTCGATACTAGTTTGTTGCAACGGAAGCAAAAAACAAACACATAACACAAGGATTTACGTGGTTCGATCAAGGCGATCTACGTCCACGGGCGAGGCAAAACGAAAAATTCCACTATGATCAAAGAGAGTACGAGATGATAGAATAGCACACGGCTAACAAGTCTCTCAAAAGAAAAAACATCAAAAAACCCTATCGGCCCAACTCTCCGCGTCGCGAACTAAATCTCCATTTTTCCTCCACTTTTGGGTCGCACAAAAATATATCGGGTCGGACAATAAATCGGACCGAATACATAAAATTCAAGACATATTTAACGACACATCATGGACCTTCCCGCTATTCCTGTTCATTATACTTACCATAGTTTATTACTTTTGAAGGTAATTTATCATGGATCCTCCACACCTTACCCGATCGGTAGCAAGGAAAGTGGTCGACAAAGCGTAAATCAATGTTGTTGTCCAAGAGGCTCAAAGGAGCAATTTGACACCCCGAACCATCGATTCAAAAGCATGATGTCCCAAATGATCGAATGTGTGGTGGCTAGTGTTATAACTAAGGAACAACCGTCCAGGCTTAGTGCCTTCCACTGTCATTTCTCCACCCCCGCCGGCACCACCTCCGCCGGCAGAGATGATCCTGGTAAGGTACCAGAATGAGTTCCCTTGGAGTCATTATCTTTGAAGGATGTGATTATAACTGGCACTAGCTCAAGTGCCCCACCATTAGTTCTAGTTCCCCACGTCAACCCCGTGGCTACGGGACTGAATGATGGAATGGCCAAGCTATTGGTTCAAATGGAACAGAGGATACGAGAGGTAGATGGGGCAAATAACATTCCTCGGATTGATTTCTCCTCCTTTTCAAAGGTCAATATGCCGAAATGTTTAAGATGCCCGACTTTGAGAAATACAACAAGCACTTCCAATCCAGTCCAACGTGTCTAGGTGTGCCAAGCCGTAACTAATGGCCCCCTAATAGTTCGAGACTTTCCAAGCTAGTCGAAAGATGTAGCCATGAGATGGTACACATACTATGAGATCTACCACATGGAGGATTGGGAGAAGGCAGCCAACGCACTCGTCAAGCATTTTTGTTTCAGTTTGGTTGTTGTCATTTCTAGGGAGGACCAGGGAGCAGGCAGAGATGAAGAAAGGTGAGACGATCAAGGAATATTCCACCGGATGGAGAACGTGGCATTCAAATGAAGCTGGTTCCTCCCGAGCGAGAGATCATGAAGTTGTTCATCTCTACTTTACCACGTACAATGCGGTTGCGAGTCCTCGAAACCGCCGCAACGTCATTTAGTCACCTCATTGCAATGGCGGAAGAAGTGGAAAGCGGCTTGAAGAAAGATTGGTATAGAGATCTGGTGTAAGTACCAAAGGGTTTATGGCAAAGTAAGACAAAGAACCGGCCTCACATGTTAACATCACTTATACCCGAATCCTCAAACCCAAACCTCCAAGGTTCACATCCCTAATCAAAAGCGTGAAAGTTCTAATACTCAAGGATAAAAGGGATACAAGCGCAATTGGCGGTTTACTCCATTACCCGGTACTCTCTCCAGTGTCTTAGCCATCCCTACGCAAGAAGGACTTGTTGTCAACAAAGCCCATGCGGCCAAATTATGCAACCTTTGCAAGGTACGACCTAACCAAGAAATGTGACTACCATCAAGGAGAACCCGGACATGCACGGATGGTTGTAGTGTACTCAAAAATCGCACCCAGGATTTGCTTGACTCTAGAACATTTTCCTTTTAGAATAACGGTCAATCGGATATGCGAGTAACCTGCTCCCAAATCATTTGAGCAATGCTTGAAGAATCATCATGGGATGTGTGCAAGCTTTCAAGAGTGACCATTTACTTTTATGCAATCCCCTGTGTGGGATATTTCATGCTTTCTAGGTGTCTAGGTTGCAATTTCAATTTCTAGGATTTATTTTTAGGGTCAAGTTTCTCCTTCCGGGAAGACGATTGCATTTTTACTTCAATAAGATGTAGTTTTTTCTATTCATTATCAATAAAATTACAGAAAATTTTCATAAATTTAGAAATCTTGTTAAGGCATACCAAACTAACCGGATGACAATAACTAACGGTTGAACAATTTTGTCATCCATGGTAAGTACTAAGGGTTAGGCTTCTCAACATTTCTCATCCCATGGTTTTTAAAAACAAAAGGTTTTTCATGAAAAATTTTCAGAAATGATTGATGTGTGGTCTAATCCTAGTTGTCCCTACTTGATCCATCTACTATGTATTTCAGAACTAATTCAAGGGCAAGGGATAGATTCTTAACTCGACTTGCATTAGCCCGACCAATCCTTGGACGATCCCGCACATGACGATCAAACAATTGTAGCAACCTTGAAGTCCTTGGCGATCCCGATTCATCGACCATTCAAGGTGATCCATGCTTTGCCCTTTTCCCATAAGATAGCAAAGCTTCTAATCGATCAAATGTTCGATGAACCCCGATGATTGAGTCGTAACAACCAGCCATTAGCAAACCCTACATTGACCGATCGCTTTTGGTTATCCCTTGATCAACCCAAATGATAACCCTCGTGGGCAATCCTTAGATGATTCCTCGATTGACTAGCCGCCGCATCACATTAGTCAACTCGTACACCAATCCATTAGCCAATCGAAGCCAATCCATGCTTTTCCCTCGACCAATCCTTTGATCATGCTATGTCGATCAATGAAAAAAGGACAAAACCTGGGATCGCCTCGATCTCAAAAGGAATATCTCTTGCCTTGCACAATCATTATTGGAAATAACTTTCCATTTCCCTTCTTGCAAGATCAAGCATGAGAAAAGTTGTTTGCCAAAGTTCGAAATCGAGTTCCCAACACTAGTCATGTCTAGGGCAATCTCACATATGGGCACAAATGCTATGCCCATTCCGATTGAAAATGGGGCAAGCAGACCTCGACTTTAAAAAAGGGAGTAAGATTCTCTCTTTCATGTCATTTTCAAGGGTGATACTTTCCTTCCTGCGGGAACATGCGAACAACCATGACTGTCATCACCATTGATTAGGGACAATCAAAGCATCTCGAGTCTTACTCGAATCTTTCATGTATATTTTCTTGCTCTGGGGCGAAGATAGGAATGACTCGGTCCTCAACATTAGGATTAGACTCTGACATATTTCATTTAGTCATGTGTTTTGGGGCAACCTAGATTCCCTGTTCCTAAATTCTCGGGCAAATTAGAGCATGATTGCATAGTCTTTTCCTTAAGCAAATAACAACATGTTTATGAAACATGATAAGCCGATTCCAATTGCTACATTTTGCATGCTCGAAATTGCCCACATAATCCATGGTTTATGCATGATTATTCTACATGTTTAATTTATCAACTCTGCATGGGGAGTATGAACGCATATGACGCATTGAATGTATAGAATGGGGCATGACAGGGATGATGAAAGGGAAGCCATTTCTACACGCGTCCCAAATTTTAACCCCGTGAGATGAGCGGTAATTAGGTTCGGCATTCCTCAAGGCAAAGGGTTTACTTGCAAAAGGTACAATCGCTGAAATGACAGAGGCATTTAATTCTCTATCCCAAACAAGATACAGTTACCATTGCAAACCTCTTGAGCGACGGTTTTACTTCTTTACCCGTCAAGAACCACTCGCATTGGAGTCCATGTGAGGTAATTCCAAAGCGGCATAAGGTAAATGGCTAGAAATTTTCTTGCTTGAACTAGCATCAATCTTCGAGTGTTTCTTTGTATTATACTCGAACTTTAATTCAAGTATCTTAAGATGATGAAGAGCATTCATTTCTCTATCCTATACACTCTATCCTTTGTATAGCCCACTAGAGGCTGCAAGTTGATTTATTGAACCCGTGTTAGTGGTTATTTTCTCATTCCAACGGCGAAGGTGGCATTTTTCCAAAGAGCATAATTGAAAAGAATCGAGTCAACAATTCCCAAATGAACGCATTTCTTGTATGCTAGATTTTTCTTGTGGTGTTTGGCCTAATTTTTCTTTATTTCTTCTTCTTCTTTTTGCTCCTTCTTTTGGTCTTCATTTGCGACGCCCCATCCCCAACGCCTTCGTGTTACTACTGCACCACCGGTCGGCCTTCACCATAGCTCCACTTTGCGCCATCGTTGCTGCAAGCTTGCCGGCCGGCCACCACCACAGCTCCACCTCGCGTCGCCGCCACGCTAACTTGTCGCCCGTCCGCCACCGGTCGTCGTCGTTGGCCTTGCGGGATGTGAGCACCGCGACCTCCTCGTCCTCTGCCATGCCATCATTGCCGTGCCGCTCGTCACCCACCAGCCACCGCCCTAACCGGCTCGATTGCCGTGCCACTAGACTCGAGCTCCGCCGGCCCGAACTAGCCGGCTCATCCTACCTCCAACCCCTCATCTCTCCGCCCTCTACTCACACTTGTTACCTCCTCTACCCGTCGTCCACCGGCTTCGCCTAGGCTAGCCTCGGCCCCGCAATCCCCACGACCCCGATCTCCAGCCCGACCCCGCAGCCGCGACCTCCCCTCTCGGTTCCCCTCATCCCGACGTCCCAGCCATCGATCCGAGCCCCGTCGTCTTCGTCACCATGCCGACCCCGCGACCCCTCACCGTGAAGCCATCCTCCGGCCGCCGCCGTGAGCCGCCGTGCCCGAGGCCGCCCGAGACCCACGACCCCAACCCAAGCCCGGCCACCCTCGAACCAGCCCCGTTTTCCCCCAACCCGTGAGCCTCCGCCGAACGCAGCCTCGTTGTCATCCCGAGAGCATGCCGTCGAAAATTTCGTTCGATGAACAGTGCTCGTGAATAGTGCTGGCGTGAATAGTGCCGACGGTGAAGCAGTGCCGACCCGATATCGACGGTCGATTTTTAATTGTGAGTTAAATCCCTAAACCCCGATTAGGGCACTAATTACGCTTAGTTAGTATAATTAGTGGTAATTAGTTATTGTAATTAGAGTAATTAGCCTAATAGGGTGTTTAGGTAGCCTAATCGTGGTAGATTAAATAGAGACCGGGTTGAAGTTAAATGGCCACAATTAATTTAGTCGTACCTACTAGTTAGGTTGTTTGCGGCTATTTGATGGTTAAATTGGATCGATTGTTTGGGCAATGATTGCCGATATGTAGTTGTGAGGGAGTGATAGGACAGAAGTGGACGTTGATTGTTGGGCGATTGTCCCGATTGCGTGTTTGGGTGTTTGGTTTTGCGTGTTGGATGTTATGAGTGAAAATCGTGGGTGTGAGTCCCATGTTTTTAGATGCAAGGTCCGTTGAATAATATGTGCATCCATGCGAATCGAGTGAAAGCAAACCGCATATTTTTAGCATGAAAATGGCCCGGTGCCGAAGTCTTTGATCATGACCGCGTGAGCATCCGGCTGTAAGTAAAAGATAAAAATTGATTGATTGTCGGATGATGTGAGTAGTCATATGAAGGAATGATGTTGGGTTTTCTCACAAGTTCATACCGTGCCGGTCATACGGAACCACACGACTTATCGGATGCACGACAATCCATGCCCGTGCCAATCGTACGGATTTAAGGGATTGTCGGATGCCGTCGCAGCTTGTGACGGACCGACGCTCCTTTTGGAATGCTGCTCATTATCTTTGTGCCAGGTGCACTGGATACATAGCTTTCAATCGCTGTCGCCGAGAGGATATGGGACGATGCACGTGGTCACAGACGACACCGTAGTGTGAGACCACACCAATCATGTGCAATTGGGCCGGAGGGCGGTTAATAATTGGACTATATGCAATTGCGACTAGTTCATGGCCGAGTGTGTGTGCATCTTGACTATGAAGTCCGGTATGGGACGGATTGAGTAGAACGACGGAGGCACATATTCGTCCATTTCGAGTTATCATTGCATTTTGTGTGGTGTCATGTGTGTACAAGTTGATGTGATGCGTTGCTTGTTGTTTGCGGTTGTGATTGTTGAATTGAGTCAAGCATTGTATTACCCATGATTGAAGATTGGTAAGTTGTATGTGATTGATTATTAAGATGTATGAGCGAATCAACGTTCTAACCGGGCTTAGGCTTAGGTTTTGGCTCACCGAGATTTATTTCTCACCCCGTCGTTTAACCATTTCAAGTTCTAAGTGATGGAGCCCCGATGTTAGGGGCGGGATTATAGGATTTTTGGGAGTAGATGAGGGCTTAACCTTACCCTACCATGTACCTATCTAAGGTCCTAGTGAGCAGCCCCGAATTATGGGGTCATTTATGTCTTTTGTAGCTCAATAGGGTTAAGATTCATCTCTGTTTTGGCTTTATTAATGAAATTGTCTTTTGAGAATTGAGTATGATGATTTTCCTCTTTGTACTATCCCATGTTATTTGTTGTTTGGGAGAATTGCACGTTCCGCATATGCCGTAATTTCGTAGGTCGATGGTGTACGCAGGACATTATCATTCGTGACTGAGGCGATTTGGTAAGGATATCGCGGGTCCGGGGATCGGAGCGTGACACCGACCGATTCATTGATAAAAGCTACTTCCTCTGTGCCAATTTTTGTGGTAAAGAAAGCTGCTTCAACCTGCAACGTTAGCGCTAAATTTGAAAAGACAAAATAAGATGGACCAGATAAGAAAAGTGGGCTGAGCATTGGGCTACAGCCACTTCTTCCCTATTGGTCCACGCCAATTCTCTTCCCCTTTGGTGCTGAATCTTGTCTCCATAAGGCGCCGAGTACTCATCAAACAGCGTTTCTGTTCGCTGCTTCTTTGGTCTGGAAATCGCAGCTCATCCGTGGTCAATTTTGCTGCTGTCCCATCTCGATTCCTTCCCCACGCGTGAAACTTGCTTCACCAAGGAAAGCATAAGCGCGAAGTTGCTGGCCAAAGCACGAGTTGTCCGCGCTAGTCGAGCATCTTTAGAATTATTGCCAAAGCGCAGCTACACGTGACTCTGCCAAAGCCCAGCCACACGTGACTCCGAGGGTTCAAGCTTGGTGCACAAATTTCGTGCAGATTCAAATTAGGAAGGCAATATTCAGAAGCAATATTTTCTTATCTTAAGAAATATTATCTTGCCTAGTGTATATATTTGCATATTATATCATATATATTTGCATATCTTGATCAAATTGTATCAAAGTTAATGTTTTTTCAAAAATACCAGTTGATCGAGAAAGTCCGCCTTTAGGATGATTGATGGAATAGTCGATTAGGCAATTATTCGGATTCAATCGTTAATCATAGAATTACGAATTAAAGATTGACTCAAATATTGAGAAATTTTTTTAAAAAAAAATTGATTGATATATCTACTTTCTTGATTGATGATTGGCCTATTCATTTTCCTAATTTGTTTTAAATTGGTTGGTTGTCATTTTTTTAGAATATATCCGTCATGTGATGTAATCTCGAAAATTCTTTAAAAGATTGCATTCATCCATTTTTCATATTTAAAAATTACATCTATTAAAAATAACATCACTTAGATAATTGTATATCTAATCTTTTTTGTAAAATATTTAGGTTAGATTGCATTTTAGGATAAAAATTGCATGCTTAAATGAAATTTTATGTTTAAAATAATCCATCTTTAATATATTAGATTTTAGTTCATTTTAAACTCTAAAATATGCAAGATAAACATTATTTTGACATAGTTCTAATTTAGGTAATTAATTCATTCGAAAAGAAAAATCATGTTTGCCATGTTATCATTCTTGCCATGTCATATTAGGTTGCATATTAGCTTAAATCGCATAGTAGATTGCATGTCTAGTTTTTAATTAATTGACATGTCACGTAATTAATTTAATTAAAACATGGTCTCACTTGTACATTTAGTCACTTTAATTTGCATGTCATCTAGTTTAGTCTTGCATTAAATTCATGACATTACATTATTTAGAATAGGTTCATGCATTGACATAAAAAAAACCATACAATAAAAAAAATAACGATTTGTGTGGCACATGCTCATTTGATGGTGTTGATTTACGGGCGTTCAATTAATTGATTGTGAACCCGCATGATAAACTTTCTTAGTGACTAAGGTTAAAATCAATTAATGTTGCCCGACAAACATTTTTTCATGAAATAAAATGGTATCGAAAAGGCGTTAGAGTAATCTAGCGTGATCAAACTCCCGAGCTCTTAATCTTTGGTTCATAGAAGCAATTTAGTACTCTCTGCTAATTTATTTAAGTTTCTAATCGACCTACCAAAAAAGCGATTAGTGGCAACTCCAATTGAAGCATTTGCATGTTAATTATTTCAAACCATAAGTTAGGATTTGGTATGGACTTGAGAGAGTCCGGTTATCTTTGGTTAAATAATTAACCCGATAATCCATTAATCTAAATTTTTTGAATTTTAGGCCGTCACACAAGTTTTGGTGTTTTTCTTGGTATATGTTTTCATAAAACATTCCATGGCGTCCGATTATGAATGTGTAATTTGAAAACACTACTATGAGTTTCTATTTGTGGCGATATTTACAACCGGTTCTTTTTTTTTATTTATTAATATTTCATATTATTCATATATCTAGATATGAGTTGTGGTCGAGTAACTTGTAGTATTAAGTGGTAGTCATTATTCACTACATTCATTGGAATTTTGGTAGATCCTAGAATCCGTGGTAGGCTATATTTCGGGTTCCAGTGTGGTTTTCAAGTTTCAGAAAATGAGGAATGATTTCAAACAGGTAGGTTTCAGTGAAAACCTGTACAAAACCTGAAACCCACCTAATACCCCTCACTCCTAGCAAGCTAGCACCGAGAAGGCGGCGATCATGGCGATGGTGTTCATTTTCACTGAGCTCGTGCCTTTGCATAATTTCAGTGAAGTGTTCAGTTTGTTTCGGTTCGCTTCAGGTCTATATCTGAGCTGAACCGACGCACTAATTTTTATATCTGCGGCCCAAATTGAAAGATACCCGAACTAGAAAGACCTGAATTTTCGGTGCGGTGTTTTTTATAAATCCCCTATCCGGGACTGATATATTGGACCCACCAGCATATACGACTTGCGGAATCGTAGAACTCTCCGTAGTCCATCTCGCTCGGAGAGATTAATTTCGAAAATGCCACTGTAAAAACAGGCCTCAGTTCTGCAGACGCACTCTTAGTGACGGGGGGTGCTCACAGCGCATTATCTAAGTCACTAAGCGTTCTCATCACTTCTGCATAGACAGTATTTGAGTTATGTGGATGTAGTAGCCTGTTAAATGTGAGAGTTCGAAGTTCCAACTAATAGATTGGCCTGATCCAGTGACTTGTGACACAACAGTACGCATCGTGCGTGCCTTGTCCTCAACTCCTAAGTCAATGAGACTCGAGAGTATTCTGTGGTCGACGAATACTGGACGAGCCTTGGGTTTATCACCTGCCGGACGAGCCTAAAATGCAGTTGCTGGGCACCTTGCACGTGGTCGACGAATACTGGATCTTCTGAGAAGCCAAACTGTCGTTTGGCGATAGTTATAACATCTAAGGAGCTGTCGATTCCTTACTCATTATACACAATAGCATCGGCAGTTCTCAGTTTCATATGAATCTCAGCCTCCTCTTGTTTAGAAATAAATAAAAAGCAATTACAACAATCGATCTTTGACTTGATTTTTGCACCAACGATCATATTCTCAGCATAAATGATGCAATCTCAATCTGAAGAGAAGACAGGGACTCGTAATTGGTGAGCATAGGTGAAGAAACCAGGCTGGGTGAGGTAAGTCGAGGTGATGCTGCTAAGCGTGGAAGCGCCCACGAGCATGTTCATCACCACGATCTGAAGCTGAATGGCCTGGAGGGGCGAAGCGCCTCCCATTATGAGCCCACTCATTGCTCCTGGAAGCGTGATCAGACCCACTGTTTTGGCATTGTCCAACACCGGCGAGAGTCCAATCACCAGCGCACTCTTCACCTGTCGCATTATGGCCTGTTCAGGGGTCGCACCGAGAGCCAATGCCGTCTCCACCTATCAGAAAGTTCATGTATAATCAGTTAAACAGTGCACTGCCAGGGAAAGTAACCTGCATTTTTTCCCCTTATGTTGAGGCTAAAATCTATATGAAGATGGTTGATAAGCTTATTTGGAAGAGTTGGGTCCTAGAGAGAGTAATTGCCCTTATCCAATTCATCAATGAGAACTTCCTTTATCATCTTCTGAACAAGTTTTAGTAAATATTTTTCAGGAGAACAAAAAAAAAATTGATCAGGTAATATGATTTGTAGTGGCAAACCCGATTAATTTGCGACTTGATGTCATCCCGAAGTCGCTTCATGGTGACTCCAGTTACTGTCATCGAATTTCCAATCATCATCCCAGCAACTGGTATAACATAACGAGGAGTGAAAGGAAATCGTGCAACAGCACCAACGCCAGCATGGTCACCGGTTCCGGCCAAAATCGAGGCTCCGGCGATGTACTTGCCATTGGGCACGTGCTTAGCTCGTTGTCCTGCCGTGTGACCGGCAACACAAACCTGCACTTAATGGAAAGGGAAAGAGAAGATCAACGGAAATCCTGTGTTCATTTCCTAGTTGTGGTTCACCTGATCACTTCCAAAAATATTTACTCTACAAGGAGAACGCGGAACTTGATATCAATCAAGCCATCGCCATTAAAAAGCTGATGCTGAAATCCTTCGATAAAATGCTTTTGAATGACTTCAAATGTATGCTTTATAAGAAGCAAATTGTAGAATGAGCATGTACATCTCGATTAAAATTCTCTGTTCAACTTGTTGCCTTTTCGGAAAAAGAAACCTGACCAATTCTGTACCTGTTTAGCTTACATTACATCTATGCGAACAGATCATACCGTATCCATTACAGAGTAACTCCAATCGGTGGCCCTAATTTTCACATAATTTTTCATCAACTCGGAAAGCAAAACAGGACGAAGATCCAGTCACTAATGATTCCAAGGACATTTTCCACCTATGTTTGGTGCAACCCAAGCTATCGGAATCTTACGGTACTTGAGTGGAATGGAATTATGCATGTTTGTGCTTGAGTTGAATGTAATATCTTGTCTCAAATTTCTATCTGCTAGGATTGGTAAAATCTGCACCTCCAGCTGAGCTCAAAGTAAATTGCAGATTCTACTGATCGAAAACAAACACTGTTCCATTTCCTGGGCGACATCGGCTTGTCGATACTCCACACACTTCGGCTGGATCAACACTCATAGATAAGAGAATTTTCCTACAACCTTTTGATCAGCACAGGACAACACAGAGGCACAAGTCTCAGACATACAGAGAAGTTTCTATAACCGGGGAAAAGAAAGAGTCTTGCTTTCGAGTGCCAAAAATTTGAAGAACTCCCACATCAATAACCAACTAAAACAAAACCGACCCAGTGTTTTGCGAAATCGAAAGAAAGAAGACCGAAACTTTATAAAGAAAAATACATAAATCCAGAGCTGATCAGAGGAGGAAGACAATGCAAACCATGAAGATGTAAGCCAGGAAGATCCAAGCAACGCTTTGGCGGCTGAAAATGAACTGCAGAACGAAACCGATCACGGAGAGCTGAAGGAAAGCTCTGAAGATGGAGTAAACCATCTCCCTCTCCAAGCCCAGCTTCTGCAAGTAGGACAGTCCCACCGCCATCGCCACCACGGTGAGTGCGGCCACCGGCTTAATCATGCCCTTCACAAAGTCATACTCAGCAGCCATCTTTGCACTGTCAGAGAAGAAAGACACACCAATTTGGACGCGTTGCCAGAGAAAAGAGTGAGTAATTGCGAAGATAAGCACACGCTGATTGAAACGTCTTTGGTACGTTGTATTTGACGTGGCTGTCGTTCCTTGTGGTGACGGTGGAGCATGGTAGTTCACAAGGAGGAAGGCTCCCGATGAGGAAAGACTCTACTTTGTAGACAGCTTAAAAATATCCCACTCTTCCTTTTTGACGGAATTTGACGTGGAGGAACAAAATTTGGACTGGACCCCAGTCGCACAACATCACGACTGGAAAAATCCTAGATGAGCCGAAGATTTGGCATGTTAGTACAAAGTTTGCATTGATGCCAGGAAAACGAGAGGAGAATGGGACTGAGCAGTTTAGTCAGCTCTTTCCCAATCTCAATAATGCTGGGCTAGGATTTGGAGTTGAATGACGGAGAGAAGGCGATTCTGCGGGGGACAAGAACAGAGAAGAGCAATCACTTGGGGAATTACATGTGCAACTTGGTTTTATGAACTCTGAGGCGGTCAGAATGGATCGGCAAGTTAAGCATTTTTATTAGTAAACAAACGAGTGTGCCGGGTCAGAATTGGGTATGATCTGACCCGTATAGGCACAACTAACCCGTGTTTATAACCCATTTATTAAAGTACAAATTCACTGATCCATATCCAACTAGATCCATATTCCTAAAACAATTCCATATATAATCAAATCACTCATACTCAAAATGAGGTGAGAGTGTAGAATGGATCGTAAATGGGTTTACAAAATTACTTCCATCTAATTCACATCTACGATTCGTTCTTTATTCTCTCTCGCTCTCACTCAATTAAACATTTTCATGACCCATTTGTTGAATATAATAACTCATATAACAACTTTAGCCCATCATATATGTGTTAAGAAATGGGTTTATAGCATGACCAATATTTACTTTGCGGTCATCTAATTTAGGGTTAGATCACGGATAAGTTCCGGGAGAAATCAAGGAGTAAGGAACAAAAAGGAAGGAATAATTATGGTATGGGATCACGATTTATGCATCCTTTGATGCAGACTAAATGACTGAACCTGCTTAAGTATGATGTCACAAAGATCCACAAGAGCAGTTAACAAGTACAACTGCTGATTCTAAGTTTGAAGAAAAAGTACCACCATAATGCTGCCGGCCACTTCACTAGTAGGGTGAGCACATTTTCAGTTTCTGGCGCCTGCAAACGGGTCACTCTTTGCTTCTATCTAACCAAGCCATACTCCTTGTTCTAGTCGTCAACTGTGATGTTTTACTTGGTCAAATGAAGAGATAAATTTAGGGAAAATTGACTTGGTCAAAAAGGGGCCGACAGCAATATAATGGGGAGGAAAGAAAATAAAGGGCACATGCAAAGAGGGAAAAGAAGAAAGAAGGGAAAGGATTGCACCTGTGGAGGCCTCTTTAAATTGCTTGGCGCTAACGTGAAATATTTTAAATTTCTAATATTTTCCTACATTTTTTATTTTTTCCATTTTTTTTCCTCTTTTATGTTTCCTTTTCTTTTTGACTAATCTTGGGTTGGGGAGGCCGCCAGTCTACCCTTGCCGGACACAGGCGAAGACGTCACGATCATCACGGCCATAAGCAAGGGCCTTCGTGCCCTCGTCTACCACGGTTGAGGTCCACCACCCTCGCCCGGGGCCGACAAGAGAGTCACGACCCTCGCTTGTGGGCGGCAAGGATCAGCCGACAACCTCGCTATCCTAGGGTTAGGGAAAAAACCAAATGAAGAAAAAGAATCTTAAATTTTTATAAAAATTGTCAATGTGAGCGATTTTTTCGACTAAATTGGCTAGAAGAACTTAATTGGTATATCTAAAAAAATTTAGAATTAAATTGGCACAAGCGAAAGATTTAATCGTTAGAAAGTTTTGGACTAAACCGGCTAAATTGAAAAGTTTGGGAATGAATTAGCATAAGTAAAATAGGATAAGTGCTCACATGATGCTAATTGTATATATTAATTATTTTTCAATCACCTTATTTGTAAATGACAATTACATTACAATAAAGGTTCTTACTGCTCCAAACTTTAAAATCTGTTTTTATGGAATTTGACGTGGCGGAAGAAATTTAGACCACGACTTCCCTATGAGAGCTTTTTTAGGGTCCCGCACCGACTGGACCATAAATTGAAATATCAATTTTCAATTTGTTTATCAAAAGATGGAGCAATTTAAAAAACTTAGGAAAATGTTAACTGATGACAACGAAAAACATGGACCGCAAAATTTCAAGCTAGTTTTGGCATTTTAACAAACACCTATTGCGCTCTACTCGACTGAATGTTATAGATTTCTGATATTGGTTTGGAATATAGATGAAACAACAGTAGCGTTGGAATGCTTCTGTGAAGAGAAGAAACGGTAGAGAAGAAGAAAAACTCGACGACAGGTTCTTCGAGTAAGCGTCCGCATGGACGAGACGAGTTGTTTTCTATTGGATGCTTGGGGCAAATGGTTTCCTATCTCCAAGGAAAGAGAAAACTGCGTGCATTTCCTTTATTGTAAATGAATTGCAACCTTAATGGGAATTTAGCCCGGAGATGGCGAGGAACATTTGGAGTAGAGGAAAGGAGATTTATCCAAGATCATGCAATGTTTTGATTAGCCAATATAAGCAGGGATTGGTGCAGGTGTCCCAGCATACACGCCAGCTCTCTATATTTCGTTATCTCATTCCTCGTACGGCTCTGAAAGATATTCAAACGGGTCACTCAGAGCACTAACTAATGACTCATCCAGTTACACTTTGAAGTGATATGACTGGGGGATGTTGTTCGCTTAGCAGCCACTAAGAAAAAGTAAACTAGGAAAAAGACAGTCGAAGTGAATCGCACAGTCACGAAGCTGGAATTTGATAAAGCGCGGATCATTAGGTGGCACCTACCCCATATAACGTCCAGAACAATATGGTGGCAGCCGCGAATATGATAAAGTGCCTCCTAAGAAGTACAGTCCTGAGATGACCTGCTTTTTAGTGCATTCACCCCTCAGAATGGTCATATTGAGCACAGTCGACATTAGATTAGCTAAAGAGATATAGTCCTGGGATGTGACCTGCTTCTTAGCGCATAATCGGATGATTTGAATGATAGATGCACCTAAAGACGAGCCCGCCAGATGACCATAGCAAAGTACACCTAAATGAAGAGACAGACAAATCCAGAAGTGGGTAAATTTTTTTAGGCACCTTTTTCTTTGATGATCCTCAGCAAAGAGAGGAAATGCAAGCAGATACCTTTCTGGTTGAGATCGAGTGCAGTACCTGTTCATATCAATTTAAGAAAGACGAGATTCGAAGTAACATGACACCTAAGATAGGGAGCGAAATAATTGGAGCACAAAATCATTTACAGTTCGTTCATATTCCTAAATTAGTGGCCTTACCTTTTCAATACGGCATCAAGCTCCTTCGACTTTTGTTAGTGGATTTCGGGCCTTTCCTGATGACCTTTAGTGCCAACGATTTCAGAGGAACCGTGATGTCCAAAGGAAGTAGAATATCTTCCAGCTCATGCCACTCGAGATCTTCAGAGTCGCCGTCTTCGTAGACCACCCTGTACCAGCCAGTTTCCTTATCAAACTGCGCAACAGTACCAGAAAAACGTTGCCCTTCAAAAGGTTTCCAAACTTCTCTCCCTTCCATCCATTCACCAAAACCTTGGAATTCGGGTGACTTCGCTTCATGCTTGAAATCAGAAAAAGCAGGAGGGCCATTGCGAGAGTTCAACTTTGGCACCCCATTTATTATTATAGCTGGTTCCCCAGGCAAGACATACACCCCTGCCGACAGTGGGTTCAATTCTAGCTCTTTGCACGTTTTTCCATCTACAGTTGTCGTCACATAACCTGAGACAATGAATAGAGCAATCTACTCAGATGCAGATCACACCGCAGGGTGTTGTATATTCTTTCTTTTATAGCAAGTTTATTCAGTTAAACCCATGCCACAGTGATTATTTCTAAAATAACGGAAACCACACTAGTAAACATTTGACTGAGAAGCAGACGAGAAAAAAGTTCAGCTGAAAATAAAACTCAAAGCAAATGTATGATGGCAGAAGAACCAATGCATTCACTGAACTACAACCAAAACAAGCGTGTCAGAAAGTCAAGACATCTTAGAAGAAAGATGCTTCATAGGAGTGTGATACAAAGTTCTTGCGGTACAACATCATTAGGCAGAGCAAAAATGCATAACAAGCCCCCTGAGATCATCGGTTGAAGAAACAAGAGTGCTGATGTTCTAAGCAACAAGCAACACCACAAGTCAGGATTTCACAATCGCCGGTCAAGAGTATAAAAACTGTAAAGTATATGCAGCTGAAGTGTTGAAGATAATTTAGGTCAGTTTACAGTGACAAAAACCTCTCCATCTTGAGCAAAATTTTGATTGTTGTTACTAGTTCTGTTTCCCAATGATTCTTTTTCTTTTTGCCCTTCTGGGTATAAAAGAGGGTGAAAGCCCAGATAGTTATAAAGTAGCACTCATAACTGCACTGGCTTGATCCCCCAACAACAAATAAAGCATATCCCTCGGATGATAAACTGAGACAAAAAATCTTTGAACTGGTAAGGCCCGTCAAACAAGTGGGTTGGGTTGATTTTGGGTTTGGTCTTTTAACCAGTTATGACCCATTTCTTTGCAATGCAAATAACCCATTTGATCTGAAAATCACCGTGCTCTAAAGACATTGCCATATGGGCATAAACCATTTTAGTAGGAAGGGACACTTTAAAGTTATAGTTCTCTTCCAGGCTATAAGCATTTGATTAACTTGGAGATTGTTAAATCATTTTCCAGGTAGAAGATATCCTATGATCTTTGTATGTGCAGAGCTAGCATCCAAGCATCAATACATCTACATTCCAGAAGGTAATGACTGGAGTAACGACCTCCAAGAATGATTTCCTTCAGGGAAACTCCGATCTGTCACATATTTTCTGCCACACCATTACCTACTGAGTTTATCCACAAGATACCTCTGAGCACGAGGAGATAGAATCATCGGCAGTGGACCACAATTTGGTGTGCAAACCAGATCAGTTCCTGCCTTTTTTAATATAGTATTTACACCGACACCTCAATCAATGCTGAATCCTCAGGAGAAAATAACAGTCCCTAGTAATGTGCACATCTTCATATGATTTGAGCCAGCATTTCCCCAGTACTGAAGTAAAGTCAAAAAGTAGCGATCTGGTTAGAGGATTCTGCTTCAGTTCGAGGAAAATTGTTTTTTAAACACGGCGAAAATGCAGTTCCAGATCAATCATAGAACCGTTCAAAATCAAGAACGATACAACCAAAAAGAAAAGGACGTTAAAGACAAGCAAAAGAAAGATGGGCGCTTCAACTCTGCAAGCCAAAATGACAAAGAATCTAACAATTGAACACAGATTGAAACCCAGCCTTCTTCAAAGCATTTCCACGCACGTAAGAACATACTCGAGTTACGAACCTATTCCGGCATTCAATGGGTGTCTTTTCAATGTATCGGGACTGAAAATGCCCAAATCAGTGAAGGAAACGAACCCGAACGAAACGATGGGAAGATTGACCCGGACGAGAGAAGGGAGGGAATGACTTAGAGTCTGCGATGTACCTTCGAGCGACGATTGTTCGCCTGAAATTTGCCGCAAAGATCATCCAATAAACAAGACGCGGGAGACACAGTCGTGACTGATGGGTTGCCCGGCGAGGAAGGACAAAAGGAGAATGAAGGAAAGGCCAAATTTTAAATATAATAAATTTGAAAAATCCATCACTTATATGCTATGTAAAACCGACACGACACGGGACACGACACGTCGATATGTAATTTACCGAAAAAATGAGAATTTCGATATCTTTGAGACACGTTGTATATTAAATATATATTTTTATGTATACATAATAAATTATCATTTTTATGATTTCACAAATATGTAAATAATAAAAAAAGAGCCTCGAGAATAAATTTACACTAAAACGGATACAAACTTGTTTTTTTCGACCAAAAAAAATTATCATTTTTATGTCCATATCAGTGATGTGAATAACAAACTTATTTTTTCGACCAAAAAAATAACATACTTGTTTTTACTTTTTTATGACCAACGGCAATATCTTCTTCTTTGCTTTCCCTTTCCTTTTAGTATTGTGTCCCACGTCAGCCATTAAGTAGACAAAGAAAGGGAAAGCATTGTATAAAGTGGCAATTGAGTGAGTGGTCGATTGACTATTTGGGTCTCTGGGCCATAAGGAGGGCCCATCGTCTTAGGACCGACGCTAGTTTTAAAATTTTCTCTAATTGTTCTTGGGACACATGGTCTCAGCGTGTCCCAGCAGTTTATATCGTGTCGCAAGCTCGGACACGAGTTGACCATGTGTCCGAAGGTGTTTGACCGTGTCCCGACAAGTCGGGCGTGTGTCCGACACGTGAAAAATGACTTTGGGGGGTGTGTCCGTGCTACATAGCTTATATGTTGTCCGAGCCGACCATGTGTCCGAAGGTGTTTGACCGTGTCCCGACAAGTCGGGCGTGTGTCCGACACGTGAAAAATGACTTTGGGGGTGTGTGTGAAAAATGACTTTGGGGGTGTGTCCGTGCTACATAGCTTATATGTCATGGGCCATTTGCCTGTCCAAAAAATCTGACAATGACATTTTTTTTTATAATTTTACTTAATTTTCTATTAATATTTACTTTCTTTTTAATTTTTTCTAGGATGACGACCCTCGCAAGCCGCAAAGGCTCGTGTAGACTTGGTTAGGGTCGTCTCGCCCCATGCCTTCACTACCCTGCTGGCCAAGGGCGAGCCACGAGCAACCGGCGAGGGTCGGGGATGACCCTCGCCGGCATAGAAAATAAAAAGGGAAAAAAATCAACTATTAAAAAATAGAAAAAATCCACGTGCAAAAGGAAAATTAGATAAAAAAATCCACATGAGGTGATTTGTTGGAAATGGTACTCAAATGATCAACTTCACTCCAATATGGCAGTTAATAAGTAGCAAAAAAGCCATGACACTTAAGTGAATGTCATAAAAAAGTTATGACATTTCTGTTGTTCTTAACCTATATTAATATGCCTACATGATAAAGTTTTTTTATCACTGCTCAGCTTACATGTGATTTTATACTACATCAACCACGTGACTGGGTAAGCTCAGTTACCCCCAATTTTTATTTTTTTTGGCAATTAAGTTACCCCTTCATTTGAGAGCATGAAATATGCTGCTTTAACATTTTTTTCCCTAATAACTTATTTTTTAAATGGGAGTCTTAATCTATTTGAGTGCTTCAGTGTGGCCCGTTCGATTGTAGGCTCAGTATTATTACTTAACATATATAAAACGAAAATCGGCGAAAAATCGAGAACAATTCAATTTGGTTGTAGCTTAAAACCAATGTAGAATGGAATGGATCAATACGGCACAGTCTTCTCGCCAACGCTCCGAGGATCCGATTTCCAATTTGCCATATGGGATGTTTTAGCGAAAAGCACGTAAATTTCTGGTTTGGGCCATTTGTTGTTGGAATGAAGAGGGATTCCTTTGGTTTGGTGATCGTAAGGCACAAAACCCACGTGCACATGTTTCGGTCGAAAATGATCGGCAACGAAAGATCTCACCAAAGATTTGATCTTCAATCTTTATAATGAATCAGGTTCTGTAGCTATTCGGATAGGAAGCAATTGATATGATGAACTAAACAAACAAAGATTACAAAGTACGTAATGAAAGTAAAAGACTCATAATGTAAATTGCAGGAAGAATTGATAAGTGTTATTATTTGCGGATCCATTACTATTGACATCAAAAGGTAATCAGTACAAATACCAAACAGACGATAGAATCACCGTGTACCGAAGTTTGGTAAAAGAGACAGAAAAATACCAAGCAGGAGGCAAAGTGTTGTGTCCCGAAGTTTGGTAGGTTAAAGACAATATACTAAACGGGTCACATGGCCATTTTGTCCCGAAGGTTCGGTAAGTTGAAAGCAATGTACCGAAAGGATTGCAGAGCTATCAAACCCCGAGGTTTCGGTAAGTTGAGGGCAAGGCTACTGAACCCCAAGATTTGCCATGTCAGCAAAGGAGTTACAAGTCAAGAGCGGAAATAATGGGCACAAGCGGATCATGGGAGGCTATTGAGAAGAATTTGAACTAATTGTGAAAGTTACAAATAAAAAGAAGTTATTTGAATTTTGGCGGATAAATTATGAAGATCGTGAGTGAGAAGGGAGTTACTAAAAGCGCCAAAATTCAAGATTTGAAAATATTGAAGTAACTAACTAAGCGATTACAAAGCGCAAAGAGTTACAAATATGCAATAATAATGAAGAAAAAAAGAGCCCCCGACTCGACCGATCAACAAAGAACACTTATCTTCATTTCAGTTCAAGCTTTCTCTACACTTTACATTTCATGTATCTTTAAGTTTCTAGTAACCAAGTTTACTTCCTTGCAATCGATCGCTTTCCTTAGGAGTATTGTAAGTTGTAGAAACTTATCATTCAATCATTCAATCCACCACATTGAAACACTTTTTTGCCTAAATTCTCCTTGGCACTCGAGCCATAAGACTCTTCTTAATAAAAATCGAAGAACGAATTTCAATGAAAGATATTCCTTGTCACGAAATAAGCGAACATCGTTTTGGCATGCCCAAAGTGGGACCATCCGTGGTGAGTTTTGGCGAAAAATGGTGAGAACTAAGAACCAACCCAATGAAGTGCGGACCGACAATGTTAACAATCCCGAGGATGGTGCACAAGTCGAGCATTCTACAAAGAAATCTAGTTATGGAAATGCCCCCTCGAAATGCCAACATTCCATGGCAAGTTAAATGAGGAGCAAACTACGTAGTGGCCATGATGAAGAGCATGTTTGAGGAGCAACAAAATGAACTAACCAATCACATGGTTAGTTATGTAGCGACGTGATAAAGACTATGGTGATAAATGCAATAAACGAGATAATATCGCATCCCAGTTCATCCTCTCAAGTTTTACCCTTTCATATGAATTCTCTTGGCACTTTGGTATTTCCCCCATGTTTGGACCACCTAATACTGGATATAGTGGTAATGGGGGATAGTCGTTACCACTCCTAACCATGAGAATCACACCGAGGCCGAGAATCTAACCCCAATTAACCCGATGAATGGAGTTAGTGGTTATAATTTTCCTCAAACCGACCCGATTGAAGTTAATACGGTTAATCCAACAGTTCAAAACACACAACCAAGATCGAATTTGCCTAATGTGGATCCCATAAGACCTCCCGAGGTTCAACCGAATCAAGAGTCATAAGAATCATCGATATAGATCGATGTCACTAGTTAACTTCAACCTTGAAAATCAAGGGATAGATAGACCTCCACAAGCGGATCCTAGGGGGCAAGATGCATAGATTGGCCAACAGAATTTGAGGCCATGCAATCCGGATCGAGTAGTAGAGTTAGTGATCCAACAGCTTGGGAGCGGATAAAGGTGCTCCAAAGCCCGTTTACAAGAAGCCTCATCTCGAGTGGGTTGGCAATATCCCTTATCCAAGAGGATTTAAGACACCAAACTTTATAGTGTTCACATGAGAGGAAGACCAGCCAACAATGGAACATATAAGCCATTTTCCGGCACAATGTGGAGAGGCTGGGACAAATGAATATCTAAGGTTAAGGTTGTTCTCGTTGTCCTTGTCACGAGCAACATTTACGTGGTATACAAATTTGCTCACAAATTCCATTCGGAGTGTGGGCTAAGATGGAAAGTGTGACGTCCGAAAATTTTGACCTCTGTAAGAAAATTATAAATTTCAACGTGGATAATAAATTTAGATTTTGAGAATTTAAGGGACGATGATTAGTTGTTCCGGGACGTCGGTCAAAGAAAAGTCAAGTTTGAATGGTCAAACGTTGACTCGTGTATCGAGACCCTTCGTAAGTAAATTTAGTCTTGTCCGGACCCTAAATGCCAAAATACCATTTTTTTCCCCAATCGATTGAGCCAAATGACTACCGGTACCTATTTTTTCAATTTACTAAAATGCCCTTGATTTTTTATTCTTATAAAAAAATATATTTGAATTTGATGCGACAAGTGGGCCACCACTCATCACTTTAGCCACGCACGCTTCCCCCTAGTCGCCGACCTCATCGCGAACGTTAGCCCCTTGCTCCCAAGTCTTCTCTCTCTCTTATGCCCCCTCCCCCCCCAAATGACGCGACCTCTCTCTCTTCTCTACTTCTTCTTCTTCTTCTTTTTCCTTATGTTGCTCACGTGACTAGCTCCTATCCGTTTGAGACCAACCCCGATGCCTCCATCTTCGCTTTCGTTCTCACCACCATCCGTTACTCCCTCCGTTGCCGGTCCGCCAATCGCCGTTCATCCCAAAGGCGAGGATCCAGCAGCCGTGAGACCCGAGCTCGCCGAGCCTCCTTACCTATCGATCTCCAAACTCAGCCAATCTCCCCAGCCACCGTTCTAGCCGAGGCCGACCCATCGCCGCCCGACCGGACCGGCCACGAGCCCTACTCACGACCACGGACCAACCCCCAACGTCGTTGTCCTCTCATTGACGATCACCGACGAGTTCGCCAAGTACCCCCACCGACCCGAGCTCTAGCTCCATCGTGCTATCCCGCTAAGCTCCGTCGGCCTATGCTAAAGCTTCATCGCTCCGCACCTCGCCCACCCAAGCCACCCGAGATCCATGGGATTCGGCTACTCTACCTAGCCAAGACCACCCCAATACCCGCAGATCACGAGCACACCCGCGACCCAACCCAAGCTCCAACCATTCCTAACGCTACCACACCGTCACCGCTTTTGACCCCAACCCTCGTCACTTCGGCTAGCCGCATCGCGGGCCATCGCCACTCCACCCAGCTTCCTTGATCCATCCCCATGAGTCGACACTTGCCCAAACTCGATGCTAGCCCCGTTAATTTTCCAGCCCGAGCCTCTACCCAGCCCTATTCGCTGCCATCGACCATCTACGGCCCCCGATGCCGTGTCCGGCCTCTCCCCGGCCGCGACTCGACCACACCCTAAGCCGCTACCCGTAACCCGTGAGCCTATGGAGCCGTGAATGCGAACTCGAGACCCGATTCGTGACCCATATCGCCAACCCAAACCAGGGCTAAATCCGCGTGTCCAACCCAACTCGCTAACCCGAAACTTGACCCGAAACCTAAACCGAACCGATCCGACTAAAAAACCGGTGACTTGACCCGAAGCTCGGTGTTCCAAATAGAACCAAACCGCCGACCCGAACCGAACTACCGACCTTGGCCCAACTCGAAATGTTGACTTGACCCAAACCGAACCGACCCGAGCCGTACAAAGACTCGAATCCGGTTTGTCTTGCCGCCGTTTCGCGAGCCCCACCATTTTCGTCACCTTCGTATCTAACCCTCCATCAATCGCTAGAGTTGTGAGTTAACCCCTAAAGTCCGAATAGGGTGTTAATTGCATGTAAAGATTTGTTTTATTATCGTTATTTGCTAATTAGAATATTTAGTCAGGGCCGAGATAATTTAATTATCTCGTGATCAAATTATTTATCCGGAATCTAGCTCGCTATATATTCTAGTAATATTAATCGAAATACGGATTAATTAATCAAGTCGATTAATTTAATATAATCGGATAATTAATTAATTGTTAATTAATTATTATTGTACGATTATTATTATTGGGTGATCGTATATTGACTATTGCTTATCTCGGATTGATGTAATAGATCATCCTGTTTATAGATGCAAAATCTTGTGGATGATATGTGTATCCGTGTAACGACGTGTGGACTAAATTTTAAGCATTAAAATGGCCTTGAGCAAAGCTTTGAGCACGGCTGTTTATGTATGTGCAAAGGAATTAAATGTAGGATTTAAATTGGCTTGATTAGTTGGCGTTTTTGTGTGGTCACATGAGGGTTAACTTCGATAAGCTCGTGCCGTAACGATCGGAACTACACGACTTATTGGATGCACAACGCTTCGTGACGTCGGACTGGTTGGATGCCGGCCGCAGCTTTGTAACGGGTCGACGCTCCTTACAGGAATGCACATTGAGTCGTGTCGTGACGATCGAAATCACACGGCTTAACAAGTAGCTATCACCGAAGGAATGGGACGATGCCTAGTTATGTCGGTAGAGCACCAACCGATTAGTATGTTAGGCACCAACCGACTAGTGTGCGAAGCACCAACCGACTAGTGTGCCAGGTCTAATGGCCTCTAATAACCTGGAACACATGTAGTGCATTGGCATTGTGAGTTATGATGAGTGTTCTAGTTATTTGCCTTAGATGTATGCAATTGATTGCATGTATATATATATGAACTGTTTGTCATGTGGACCAAGGTGGAGTAATTTTACATGTGATTAGGATTCACCGTGATAGTGTATTTGATCATATGGTAGTTAGAGCGTGGCGTGATTCGCACGCTATTGATCTATCATCGATATTGCTTTGCATGCATAGGATGCCTTGAGCGAGTCATTGTCCTATTCGGACTTAGGCGTTGACTCATGGAGATTTTATATCTCACATTGTTGTTGTTAACCATTTTTCGTGCCCTTAGATGTGAAAATCCGGAGGTGGGCATGGTTTCTTTTTTAGTAGCATGGAGCAAGGTGTTAACACACGACCCTAAACTAGTATTTTTGAGGATCAGAGAAAGTGGCCCCGAGGTAGGGCTTGTATGCACGTACTTCCTAAAGTTAATAGTAAATAAATAAAAATAATTGTGTTCAATGCGATTTCCTGCTTTGCTATCCTATTGGTTTTTGTATTTGTTTGGGAGTTACATGTTCCGCATGCGCTTAATAATAAGATAAAATTGGTGGGTCGATGACGTGCCCGGGATGTCGTCCTTTTACGGCCCGAGGCAATTTGGTAGAGTTGTTGCGGTCCCTTGGATCGGGCGTGATAGAAAGATAGTTCCATTTTCAATTTTACGATCGATGACAGAAGTAACAATGGCTGACTTAGCAATGATGTATCAATACAACACCGAGATAGCCGATCGCTTTATTGCTCATTTCAAAAAGTCCAAGAATCGATGTCCGACTTCTCTTATTGAGAGAGAATTATCGATTTAGCCTTCAAAGGATTAAAATTCAATTTATGAAAGGTTTGAAGGCCGGGCGTTTGATGATCTCTTCCGATTGACTACACGAGTTTCAAGTATAAATGCCTATTGAAAGAAAGAGATAAAAAGCCAATAAAAGACAATCGCGCATCGTGGCACTCGTAGAAAGTATCGAATTTGGATCTAGCCGAAGGAGAGGAAGAAAATGAAATAGCTGTTGTAACCATGGTGCTAGATAAACCTTATGTGTGCCCGTACTCAAGCCGCTTAGAGTGAAAGATGTTGCAAAGATCAAGGCCAAGGAATTGAATAGTTATTCCTTTGGAATATACAAGTTAGAGGAATTATTTGACTTGTTGCTTGAAAGATTGGATGATCAAGCTGGGTCAAGGACAAAAAATCCCATCTAAAGAAGAATTGGCTGACAAAAGGTACCGTAAATGGCATCATTCTACGAGCCATAGCACGGTGAATTGCATTGTCTTCGAAAGACAATTCAAGAGGCGATTCCCCATGGCAAGATCAAATTTGCCGAGGAGAAAGGCATAGCCCCTATAGAGGTAGATACTGATCCTTTCCCCGAAGATGACTAGTATGGTCAATGTCACGATCCATCAAGGTATTATGATAGTAGGCTTTGTAATTGTTGTGGTCAAGAGTTGGATAACCCGGATCGGGCTATTCCAAGGTACTAGTTTGTGACATCCCGAATTCCGACCCACTTTCGAAACTATGAATGAATGAAATATCTCATTGATGTATTTCAGCCTAATCTCACTCGGAGTTGATCCCTCTCGAAGCGTACTAACCAAATGGGAATGGCTAGCTAGGAAAATCAAGTACGTGGACCTAAGAACTTGATCCTAGAATGACTCTTTAGCCATGAAAATTGTCGAGGGAATATTCGGACCAATATAGGCCGATCCTAGAATGATTAAGGAACGATTTGGATAATACCCTACGCTTGGATCACGGGTGATTCCGTTTGACCTTGTATGGGTTCCGAACGTCCCTAAATTATTTTCTAACAATCGTGCCCATCGGGACTAGTGATTGACCCTCGCAATTGAATGACAACCAAAGTCGCCATGGCTCGAGAAATTCTTAAACATGATATAAATCACTTGGGTCGATATGCGTAACTCCTAAAAGCCACTCGTTAGTTTGAGATACGCCGAAATTTCAATTGATCGAGATTGATCGCGAATTTAACTTCGAAATTAGATGTCGGACCTTCAGGGGTTCCAATAATAATATTTTGGACGTCGCCTCATCCCGAGCATGTATATTTCACAATTCGCCCCAAAGTGTTTAGAAAAGTGAAATCTGGACCTGGATATGGGAAAGGAGATGAATTATTGGTGGGACCCACAAGTCTTTGTCTCATTATTTCTAAGACCAAGAATTCTAGTCAAACTTTTCATCCCAAAATATCCTAGCCTAGCTTATCTATCCACCATCTTCATCTTCTTCATTTGGACAGAATTTTCTCTCATTTCTCTCTCCGTCCAAACCGCTGCCTATTCCGATGCACCCCCACCGGTTCGGCCATAACTTTTTCGTCCGATGTCGTTTTGAGGTAAGACCACTTCTATTTGAAAGCTTATTGTCTTAGTTTTTCAGGGACATATTATAAACTCGATTTGGCTGGGTGGTTTTTCCCGTAGGTCCTTTTGAAGGGGCAAAGGTCCGGACAAGGCAAATCGACCCGGTTTGATAGAGGGAGTTTTTGTTTCGATTTCCAGCCGATTTTCACCAAAGGATTTGGCTAGAAATCAAGTAAGTTGGTTCCTAAACCTTGATTAGATATCTAGGTTGCTAAGGGACTTGAGATTGAGTAGATTTGGGTGAAAAATTGGTTGTTTTTGGCCATTTTCATGCCTTGCCGAGAATGAAGGGGAGGAAGAGAGAGAAATCATGTTCTTGAAGTGAATAGTGAAGTCAAGAGAATTTGGGTATGGTCAAAGTTGGACCATGGTTACTTTATGCCTAACTTTAGTTACTTTATGCTATTATTTAATCATGGTTAGGTTAGTTATTGACTCTAGTTAATTTTGAACCATGGTTAGATTATATTCTAACTATAGTTACTTTTTAAGTGACAACATGTTGTTATGCCACAATGTTAATTAAATATGGTATTACTATAGTTTAGTACTATAGTCGTGAATTAATTGTACGTTAGTCTAATTACGAACGTACGGTCGTTAGTAATTGCTGCGTTAGTAGAATTAATTTTGTGTGGCATAGATTAATTATTGCGGTAGCATAATTAATCTTGTGGCCCGATTTGGCCATTGGTCTTGTATGATCTAGTCGGGTGGTACCGATTTATTAATTCTCTAACGTGAGTGAATCACGTGGTCTCGATCGAGTGTTTGCTTGGTACAATTTAATCGAGTGGTCTCGATTGGGCAATTGAGAAATATTGGAGAGATCACATGGTCCTGATATTTTATTGGAGAAAATTGGTGAGACCGGATGGTCTCGACCGCTAATCAAGGAATCTAGCGGGATCACGTGGCAAGGATTGATCGATCGGAAGTATTTAAAGGATCGTGTGGTATCGGACGAGCGATCGGGAAATTATTGTGGTATATGGTCTTAAGTGGAATGAAAGAGAGAAAATGTAGAATTTTTACCCTGAGGCGTTATGACGCGGGGTTTGTACTTTTATAAGACCATATGTTGCCCGAGGCGTTATGACGCGGGCTCGATGTTGAATTGAGGAATTATAGTCCGAGGCGTTATGACGCGGGATCACGTCCCGCACCCTACGAGCCGTCGACATCCCACCTGGCCAACAAATAAGTACAGTTCTCCCGAGATCCAAAGGCCAACAGATATAACACTTGCGGAAGCGAAAACAATTCCCCGTACATAAATTAATTAACATCACGATGACTTGGGACGGTAAAACAACTTATGTACATATACACAATTGTTACAACCTTCAAACCTAGGGCTTCGAGAGCCACTTGCAAGCTTCGTGACCACCTATAACAAAAGATTACATGGTCGAAGCCCGCTATGCTTCCAAAAGAAAATACTCTACAAAAGCTCAAGAGGCCAACTATCCTAGGCCTCGTCCTCGCTATCCGGTGCGATATCGACTCTCGCCTCCAACTCATCCTCGTCAAGCTCAGGTGGCTGTTCCACATCCGATCGCTCTACAACCTCCCCATCTTCTCTTGGTACCATTACCTTGGGGAATATCGAATCTCCTAGGCGGATTATTCATTGCTGATGCGGAGTGTCCGAAAAACAACGAACCCACGACGGGGTGAGATAAAATCTCGATAAAGCTAGCCCCTAACCCTAGGTTAGGGCTCTAGTGCCTCCGAGACAAGTTTTAAAAACAGCAACTTTTTAACATATCCTTCTTCACCTCAATAATTCAACTAATAAATCCCGAAATATTCCATACTTGTTCCGAAAATTCCCACACTTTCTCAAATATTCTACGTGACCCTCATATTGATATTTCACGTCTCGAGATTGGAATAAAAAAATATTCCACGTTGCTCCAAAGCCCGCGTTCCACGCTTCAGGCTATCGTATAAAATTCCACGTTACTCCAAAAATATTCCACGTTACTCCACGACTTCATATAAGTTCATAACATTGAGCCTCGGACCTTTATGGAACACGGCTCCACATATATATATACTAGGGTCTCGACTCATAGGAATACGACCCATAAATCACGGTCTCGGACACATAGGAACACGACCGGATTAAGTCTCGGATAATTAGTCGAACACGACTCACTTTGGTCTCGGATGACTTAATTGAACACGACTTTCATACTTTCTCAGTCTCGAGACAATCGACGAATACGGCTCACTTTGGCCTCGGACTACTTGATTGAATACGACCTTCATACTTTCTCGGTCTCGCACAATCGGACGAAATACGGCTCACTTTGGCCTCGAGGCGACTTGATTGAATACGACCCATAAATCTCGGTCTCGGACACATAGGAACACGACCGGATTAAGTCTCGACAATTAGTCGAACACGACTCACTTTGGTCTCGGACGACTTAATTGAACACGACTTTCATACTTTCGGAGCATAATACGCCTCAGGATATTATAATACTCATAACCCCGCGTTCAACGCCTCGGGGTATAATAATAATAAAGCTGCGTCACAACGCCTCGGGCAACATATGGTCTTATGAAATACGAACCCCGCGTCATAACGCCTCAGGGCAAAATCCCACATTTCCTCTCTTTCATTCCACTTAAGACCATATACCACAATAATTTCCCGATCGCTTGTCCGATACCACACGATCCTTTAAATACTTCCGATCGATCAATCCTTGCCACGTGATTCTCGCTAGATTCCTTGATTAGCAGATCGAGACCATCCGGTTTCACCAACTTTCTCCAACAAAAGATCGGGACCATGCGATCTCTCCAATATTTCTCAATTGCCCAATCGAGACCACTCGATTAAATTGTCTTGGGCAAATACTCGATCGGAACCACGTGATTCACTCACGTTAGAGAATTAATAAATCGGACCACCCGATTGACTCACGCTAATCCATAGATTAAACCAGGCCTCCCGATCAATTACGCTACCACATAAATTTAATCTACGCCGGGCGCCCATATTATACTAACGTAGAAATTTATCCGGGCCGATCAAATATTAATTTCTAACGTACAAATAAATTCACAACTATAGTATTGAACTATAGTAATACCACGTCTAATTAAATACTGTGGCATAACAACATTTAGTCCTATATAAATAAACACCGTGGCGTAACGAAATTATGTCACATACAATTAAATACCGTGGCATAACAATAATGTCACATATAAAGTAACTACGGTTAAAATCTAATTTAACCATAGTTAAAAAAATAACTAGAGTTAACACATAACCCAACCATAGTTCAATTATTAGCAAAAAGTAACTATGGTCAACTTTGACCACACACAATCTCTCTTGACTTTACTATTCATGCAAGATCACCAATTTCTCTCTCCTCTCCCTCTCATTCTCGGCCATGGCATGAAAATGACTAAAAATCATCAATTTTTCACCCAAATCTACTAAATCTCAAGTCTATTAGCACCCTAGATACCTAATCTAAGGTTAGAAACCAACTTACCACTATTTTAGCAAGTTTTCCGGCGAGAAACCGAAGCAAAAAGGCCCTCTCTCAAACCGGGTTAGATTTGCCTCATCTGGACCTTTGCCCCTTCAAACGGACCTACGGGAAAAACTACCGGGCCAAATCGAGCTTATAATATGTCCCTGGAAAGCTAAGACAATAAGCTTTCAAATGGAAGTGGTCTTACCTCAAACCGACATCGGATGAAAAAGTTATGGCCGGAACAGTGGAGCTGTCGGGACAGGGCAGCGGGTTGGGCGAGAGAGAGAAGTGAGAGAAAATTGTGTGCAAATGAAGAAGATGAATATGGTGGGTAAATAAGCTAGGCTAGGATATTTTGGGATGAAAAGTTTGACTAGAATTCTTGGTCTTAGAAATGATGAGACAAAGACTTGTGGGTCCCACCAATAATTCATCTCCTTTCCCATATCCACCCGGATTTCACTTTTCCGAACACTTTGGGGCGAATCGTGAAATACAATGCTCGGGATGAGGCGACATCCAATATATTAATATTGAAATCCTTGAAAGTCCGACGTCTAATTTCGAAGTTAAATTCGCGATCAATCTCGATTAATTGAAATTTCAGCGTATCTCAAACTAACGGGCGGCTTTTAGGAGTTACGCGTATCGACCCGTGATTTATATCACGTTTAAGAATTTCTCGAGCCATGGCGACTTTGGTTGTCATTCAATTGTGAGGGTCAATCACTAGTCCCGATGGGCACGATTGTTAGAAAATAATTTAGGGACGTTCGGAACCCATACGAGGTCAAATGGAATCACCCGTGATCCAAGCGTAGGGTATTATCCAAATCGTTCCTTAATCATTCTAGGATCGGCCTATATTGGTCCGAATATTCCCTCGACAATTTTCATGGCCAAAGAGTCAATCCAGGATCAAGTTCTTAGGTCCACGTACTTGATTTTCCTAGCTAGCCATTCCCATTTGGTTAGTCTCGAGAGGGATCAACTCCGAGTAAGATTAGACTCAAATACATCAATGAGATATTTCATTCATTCATAGCTTCGAAAGTGGGTCGAAATTCAGGATGTCACACGGACTTTGCTATTATTATACCCCGAAGAGTTAAACGCGGGGTTATGAGTATTATAATATCCTGAGGCGTTAAACGCGGGATAGTGACCCGAGGCGTTATTACGCGAGTCCGCCTATTCTCGGAAAGTATGAAAGTCGTGTTCAATTAAGTCGTCCGAGACCAAAGTGAGTCGTGTTCGACTAATTGTCCGAGACTTAATCCGGTCGTGTTCCTATGTGTGCGAGACCAAGATTTATGGGTCGTATTCAATCAAGTCGTCCGAGGCCAAAGTGAGCCGTATTCGTCTAATTGTGCGAGACCGAGAAAGTATGAAGGTCGTATTCAATCAAGTCGTCCGAGGCCAAAGTGAGCTGTATTCGTCCGATTGTTTGAGACCGAGAAAGTATGAAGGTCGTATTCAATCAAGTCGTCCGAGGCCAAAGTGAGCCGTATTCGTTTGATTGTCCGAGACCGAGAAAGTATGGAGGTCGTATTCAATCAAGTCGTCTGAAGCCAAAGTGAGCCGTATTCGTCGATTGTCCGAGACCAAGAAAGTATGAAAGTTGTTTTCAATTAAGTCGTCCGAGACCAAAGTGAGTCGTGTTCGACTAATTGTCCGAGATTTAATCCGGTCGTGTTCCTATGTGTCCGAGACCGAGATTTATGAGTCGTATTCCTTTGTGTCCGAGACCACGGGTATACATATATGGAGCCGTGTTCTATAAAGGTCCGAGGCTCAATGTTATGAACTTGTATGATGTTGGTGGAGTAACGTGGAATATTTGTGAAGGTGTGGCAATTTTTGGAGAAAAAATGGAATATTCGGGAATTTATTTGTGGAATTTTTGAATGTCGGATGATTTGTTAGAAATTACTCGCCTAGGACGTGTCTGGAGGCATTAGAGCCCTAACCTAGGGTTAGGGGCTTTCTTACTGAGATTTTATCTCATCTCGTCGTGGGCTCTCATTTTTCGAGACACTCCACCTCAACAATAAATGATCCGCCCAGGAGATTCGGTATTCCCCGAGGTCATGGTACCAAGAGAAGATGGGGAGGTTATAGAGCCATCGGATGCTGAACAGCCACTCGAGCTTGACGAGGATGAGTTGGAGGCGAGAGATGATATAATACCGGATAGCGAGGACGAGGCCTAGGGTAGTTGGCCTCTTGAGCTTTTGTTGAGTATTTTCTTTTGAAGCATAGCGGGCTTCGACTACGTAATCTTTTGTTATAAGTGGTCACAGGCTTGACAAGTGGCCTCCGAAGCCCTAGGTTTGAAGGTTGTGACAATTATGTCTATGTATATAAGTTTGGTTTACCATCTCAAGTCATCGTGATGTTATTTGTTTTTGTACGGGAATGATTTTTTTGCTTCCGCAAGAAATTTGTTGGCCTTTGGATCCTGGAGAACTGTACGTAAGCGTAGCCGGTGGGATGTCGACAAGCTCGCAGGGTTCGGGTCGTGACATAGTTTATGAGAGGAATAAGAGGAAGGTGCTAATCGGTTCATTTGTCTCAAGGGAAGGTAGGCCTCGGCTAAGGTTTGAAATTGTATCATCAAGACACTCTTATCTACAATCAAGAGAAGAGGTACAACATAGGCAGCTAATACATGTGCCTATAGTCATGAAACCGATAATCAAGTTCGTAAGAATGATGAAACCCCATGAAAACATGAGAAAAAGAAGAGTATTATGCAGCGATACGGGGAAGGAGATCCTAGAGTAGGTTTGCTTGAAGAATCTAGTAGTAAGTTTGACTACGTAGTGTACTATAGGGATTCATCGGATTGCCCACCTCCATCCTTACCGAGCAAACCAAGTAGTTGGGGAGATGAGTTTGATGATCCACCACCAGACCCAATTCCACAGGAAGTACAGAAAAAGAAGACAGATAAGGTTCCATACGGTCTTCCCGAGGAAAAGTGGTTGATAACTAAACCACCTGGACAAGCATCTTATCGAACTGTCAAAAGAAGGTTTCAAAGAAGGTTTCAAAGAGCGTGGAGTAGGCAGAGGAATCTTGAGATTATTCGAACAGAAGGAATGATACCACAAACCTCAACACCAAGGCCTTATAAGAAGAAAGGAAATTGGGTTTGGAGGTGCAGTCTTTTAAAGGCAGAAAGTGTCAAGACAGAGAAAGTGTTCACTATAAATCGCCAAGAAAATTGCTCTCATACCAAGCCAGCAAAGGGAAAGATGAATCGAGACATGCCACAAACAATAAAATGTGTCCAGTTTACTATAGAGCTCACTCTAAAACATAGAAATGAGTTAGAGCAAAGTAATTCCAGGTTACCACGAGAGAGCAGCAAGAATCTAAGATGCCAAAGGAACATAGCTCTCCAATGAAAATCAACATGGATCATGCGGGTATGGGGCATGTTTAGTTGTTGAAGAAGATTCTAAGCACGTATCCGAGAAAGAAATGGTCACGGCGGAGTTTCATTCTTTGACAATGAGGTGAAGGAGTTTGAGAAAGTACTAGTGGCTAGAGTGAAGCATTTGAAGCCCTTAATTGTATTAGGAGGAGTTAATGGGCAACCTGTTGGTAAGATTTATGTGGATACAGGGGCAACTTTGAGCCTCATGTCATATAAGTATTTCAAAAAATTGGGCAAGGGAGAAGAGGAGATAATACCGTTAAATGTTCAATTGTCTAATTTTCTTGGAGAGGTTACTGAAGTTAAGGGAACTGTTGTAGTCAATCCGACTATTAGATCCAAGACGTCAAAAACTACATTATTTGTGATTGAATCGATGGCTCATATAATCTGTTGATGGGAAGAGATTGGATACATTCCAATCAATGTGTGCCATCGACTCTACATCAAGTGCTAGCATTTTGGAATGGTGAGAAGGTAGAATATATTAAGGTAGATGGTGGATTAGTTCCAATAAGCTGGATTGAGATTCATCAAGATAGTGAAGATAGTACTTATGGCAATCGGGTTGTTGAGCCACCAAAGACAGATCCATGGTTTTTTGTTTTTTGCTGCTTCAGAACGAAGTAAAGCTGAATGGATCCCTAAATCAAGATTGGCATTAGACGAGTAGACCATCTTTATGGAAAGCGATATCTTGTTACAAGAACTAGTGAGAGATATTTTGCATATTTGGCGAAGCAACACAACAGAACTTTGAGGCCTCGGATTGCATCGATGAATGGGAGGAATCACCAATCAAAGAGGAGAATAAGTTAATAGAGACTTAAAATCCTCCTCGTCGAAGTCAACAGAGAATTTAAGTACCACCGACCCATTTATATAAGTGCATTCTTGCAAGGGGGCATTAAGGAAGATTTAGTTGATTTGATCAAAAAATACAAGGATTGCTTGGCATGGGATGATCACGAAATGCTGCGACTATCAAGAGATATTGTTGAGCATAGGTTGTCAATTAAGAAACGATTCCGCTCATATAAACAACCAGCAAGAAGATTCGCCCCAAACATGATTGATAAAGTCAAGGAAGAAATAAAAATGTTGTTCAAAGCAGGATTTATTGAAACAACCAGATATGTGGATTGGCTCTCTAACAATGTGCTAGTGAAAAAAAAAAAATGGAAAATTGCGGGTATGCATTGATTTCTCGCGATCTCAACACTGCTACTCCCAAAGATGAATATCGATGCCAATGGCAATATGTTGGTTGATTTGGGATACAATCAAATATTTATGGCCAAAGAAGATGTCCCGAAAAAAGCATTTAGGTGCCCTAGAGCTATTGGGACCTTCCAATGGGTGGTTATGCCTTTTGGGTTGAAGAATGTAGGAGCAACATACCAACGGGTAATGAATTTCATTTTTCACGACATGATTGGTAAATTCATGGAGGTCTACATCGATGACATTGTGGTAAAATCAACCTAGGTAAGTCATTTGGAATATCTTGAACTAGCTTTTATTAGGATGAGGAAGAATAAGTTGAAAATGAATCCGGCCAAATGTGCTTTTGGTGACTAAGCAGGAAACTTTTTAGGCTTCTTGGTTAATCAAAGAGGCATCGAGATCGATAGAAACAAGACAAAAGCTATCATGGAGTTGCCTCATCCTACATCAAAGAAACAACTTCGAGATGGTACTAGGAAAGATCAATTTTCTTAGGTGATTTATTGCCAACTTATATGAGAAGATATAACCAATGTCATAGCTCTTAAGGCTTAAAGATCAAGAGACATTTTCCTAGGGAGAAATACAACAAGCGGTGTTTGATGCAATCAAGATTTATTTGACTAATCCATATGTTCTTGTGTTGCCAAAAGTTGGCAAACTATTAAAATTGTATCTATCACCTACCGATACAACTATCGAAAGCATGTTGGCACAAGAAAATGACTATGCAAAAGAACTAGCGGTATACTATTTGAGTAGAACATTAACGATATCGAAAAGAGGTATATTGTAATTGAAAATTGTGTCTATCTTTATACTTTGTATGTATGAAGTTAACACATTATTTGTTGCCAACTACCGTATATGTACTCGGTAAGACGGATGTAATAAAATATATGTTGTCACGGCCGGTAGTAAAAGGTTGTATAGCTAAATAGGCATTTATTTTATCCGAATTTGATTTGGTATATGTACTTGATAAAAGCAATCAAAGGTCAAACCGTTGCCAATTTTCTTACCGATTATCCATGTTTAGAAATTGAGGAGAATGAGCAAAATGTTAGTCAAGTAGTGCCGTGGACGATTTACTTTAACGGATAGTGTGCCAACGACTAGTCGAGTAGGAATTGTGTTAAACTCTCCTAGAGAAGAGCATACGCGATGCATTTGTGAATTGGATTTTGAATGCTCTAACAATCAAAGCTGAATATAAAGCATTGATAATCGGACTAGGAATGCTAATTGATCCGGGGGCACAGATTATTAAGGTATTTGGTGATTCCCGGCTAATTGTTAAACAATTAAATGGAGAATACCAATGTTTGAATGAAAATCTTATTAGCTAGTATTATTTAGCCAAAATGCAACTAAGCCGGTTCGGAGATTATGACGTAATTCATGTCAAAAGAAAAACCAATTACAAAGCTAATGAGTTAGCACATATGGCTTATGGGTATAAAATATCAAAAGAATTAGCAAGTATTCCATCGACCCTTATACTATCGGTACCCTCCATTGAGCAGAGAGAGATACCAATAGCTGTGGAGTGAGGTAGTTCAAGAGAAGGATTGGAGATAACCCATTGTAGAATATCTTAAGAAGCCCGATTCATGTGATCAAAAACTAGACAAAGCACGAATTAATTAGGGATTCAGCTGGTATTCAAAAAAACAAAGGCGTTGCGCATCATGAATTAAAAGATCATCCCAAAGAGCGGCCTTAGAGGGACAAAGGCAAAGGTACTATTGATAAAAAGAAGGTTCGAAAACAAAAAATGCCCTAAGTCCGAAAGGACGAAAATGCCGATTATAGATAGGCCAATACAAATTAGTGGTGGATAGAAAGTACCTCGCGTTTGGAATCGCTGGAAGAGGCTAGAGAAGCTCGCGGGGAAGGAGAAATGGTTGTAAATCGCGGGGCCGAAGATGTAAGAATCTTTGTAGGAGTTCAACACGGAAAATTGGTGAGGATCGTTGTATCGTCAAAATTTATGAAATTGTGGTATCGTTCTACGGCTCGGACATGGAAAAGGTGAAAGCTTTGGAAGCCATGGATGATGAATAGACGAAGAGTGATTTAGCACGAGTTCGGAAGGGGATACGCAAAACAGGAAGAATGTAGAAGACGAGTTCGAGAAAGCAAATTTGAAACCAAGCAGAATATGGGTAGTCCGATTTTGTGGGGACAACTGGTTATATAGTGGATTGATGTGAAAGAAGTTGAAAAGACAAGTGCACAAAACAATGCAGCAGATGACGCTTGGAGCAAAAAGTAAGTGACTATTCAGCTTTAATATTTAAAAGAATTAAAGTATCTTTAATTCTTCTAAAAGGGGACATATGTTGACATAAAAAAGTAATCGGTATAAATACTTCGAACAGGATGATAGAATCACTTTGTACCAAAGTTTAATAAAAGAGACAGAAAAATACCAAATGGGAGGCAAGGCTGTTGCATCCCAAAGTTCGATAAGTTAAGGACAATATACCAAACGGGTCACATGGCCATTTTGTCTCGAAGTTCGGTAAGTTAAGAGCAATGTACCGAAAGGATTGCAGGAGCTGCTAGACCTTGAGTTTCGATAAGTTGAGGGCAAGGCTACTAAACCCCAAGATTTGCCATGTCGGTAAAGGAGCTACAAGTCAATAGTGGAAATAATGGGCATGAGCAGATCATGGGAGGTTATTAAGAAGAATTTGAACCGATTATGGAAGTTACAAATAAAAAATAAGTCATTTGAATTTTGGTAGATAAGTTATGAAGATCGTGAGTGAGAAGGAGTTACTAAAAGTGCCAAAATTCAAGATTTGAAAACATTGAAGTAATCGGCGAGCGATTACAAACCGCAAAGAGTTACAAATATGCAGCGACGATGAAGGAAAAAAAGAGTCCCCGCTCGACTAATCAACAAAGAACACTTATCTTCATTGTAATTCAAGCTTTCTTTGCACTTTACATTTCCTGTACCTTTGAGTTTCTAGTAACCAAGTTTACTTCCATGCAATCTACTGCTTTCCTTAGGAGTATTGTAAGTTGTAGAAACTTAACATTAAGTCGTTCAATCCACCACCTGTATTCGATCTATCTATATTCAATCCATTAACACACACGCCCATCTATTCAAACACTTTTTGCCTGAATTCTCCTTTACACTCATGCCATGGGACCCTTCTTAATAAAAACTGAAGAATGAATTTCGATGAAAGAATATTCCTTGTCACAAAACAAGCGAACAATTACAAAGGTTTCTCTTCGATCATTTATACTCGAATACAACGAAAAATTGTTGATAGCAGTTATCTCTTTTAAAATGTCAACCCCTTCCTAGATTACCGGAAGTGATTCGATAACCGTATCTTCCTATCCACTGGCAGTTGAGCTTTGGCTCCGTCTTCCTGCTTATATGTTGGTGTCATATGCCAACCATCCAACGTTGCCGATGTTTTCCTTTCCCGATCATTGACAACGATCAACATTTTAGATGCCTTCGTGCTTCAAACATATTGGGTTCTTATGTCAGTGACGTTCTATGTGCCTCCATGCCCGTTAAGGCCTGTCAACAGCACGAGTTCTAAAAACATCGCTAGATGCACTTCTTACCCCCAAAAAAAAAATTCTTTTTGTTGGTCGCCCTCATCCCTTGTGGCCAAACCATTAATTAAACTGTAAATTTTCAAGACTATGTTTGACCCAAGACTTACCTCTGTCCGGTTTTCACTTTCGAATTCCCAATAAACATCTGTAATTGCCTTGCCCCAATGTGGGGCTGGTAATTTGACTAGGTTAAATGAAATGGAAATAGGATGCTCAAATCGACAAAGTAAAGAGTTCACTCGTGTTTAGATTTCGAACCGAATTGTGGTTTTTCATTTCATGAACGCTCCTTTGATCAAACGGTTTTCTCATCTTAATCGATTTTTCCTCACACCTTATAGCTCCCTGCCCCAATGTGAGGTGTGACCAGTAGTTGGGTTAATTTTGAGAATCCTTCACAACGATTTTGTCAAAGAGAGCTCAAATTGCATAAGCTAGGAATTTTCCCGTGCTCGGAAAAACGAAATAAACTGTTGTTCCCCGTCTTGGCAATAGTTGCATGGGAAATTATTCATGGTGTTATATAGTTCTCTTCTTCTTCTTTTTCCCAAAGGCGTCTGACCGTGCATTAATCCTTTTTAATGAACAGCCCGGCGGGGGCGATGATTCCTGGTAAGGTTTGAAATTCAAAAAAGTCGCATCAGCTCAGCTTGATAATTGAAGAGATAAGTCCATTAGACGTCCCAAAATTTATCGCGAAAGTATAATCGAGTCCTAGAACATTCAAAAAGTACAATTAAATTCTAAAACTTTGAAAAAGTGTAATCAAGTCCTAAACCTTGTCAAATTAGTAAGATCAAGTCCTAAAACTTGTCAAATTGCTAAAATCAATTCCTTTTGTAAATTGTACTTTCTCAAAATTTTGAGACTCAATAGCATTTTGCGATAAGTTTTAGAACTTGATTGTATTTTTTGAAAATTCTAAGACTCAATTGTACTTTCGAGACAAATTTTAGGACTTTCAATACGCTTATCCGATAATTGAACGGTCATTTGTAGTAAAGAATTAAAACGCATCCCATCAGTCTAGTCAGGACCAAGCAATTTTTGAAGATTTCTGCCTTAAAGAAAATACCGAAGAATAGTCCTCTTTGAATTTGACTGTTTGAATTTGTTTAAAATCATTTCCCAAGTCGTATTGGAATTTTTTTTTCCGATAAATGCACTTTTCCTAATATGATTCTCGAATCTTTTCACAATTGCCCCTACGACTACGAGATATGTTTAACATGGGCTAGAAAATAAATTTAAGCCTCTTATTTTATTTAGTTTAGTTCTGTAAGTATTTATTTGCCTCTAGAAGACTTGCCCCGACACATGAAAACATAATAGATTAGCACAATTTTTCTTTTAGTGCAAATATTGAGAAAAGTATCTAAAGAATATTAAACCTATTGGATTGATACCAATTTATTCATATACATTTCAATTGGACCAATTTAGTCATAAATATTTTCACATTGATACCAATTGAGTCCATCCAACCAATTTAGGCCGAAAATTACAAACGTGGATACTAAGTGGCTTATGTGGTACTCCTTTTTTATTATTATTTCCTTTCTCGGTTGTTGCACTCGGTAGTGGCGGGCGACCTTAAACGGCAATCACAGAGGCCGGCGACTCACCGAGGGAAACAAGGAAAATAAGAAGTTAAAATATCCACGTCAACACTAGCCATGCCACATAGGACAACATCTACATCTGTAATTTCCAATATAAGTTGGTCGGATGGACTAAATTGATACCGATGTGAAAAGATTTACTACTAAATTGAACTTTTTCGACTGAATTGATATCATTGCAATAGATTTATCACTTTTTTGATATTTTTCTAGGACTTTACTAGCATAACAATCTTTTGGTGATCTGTGAGAATAACAATATGTTATGAGCCACAAATTCTTAAAGGAGTGGACCTCACAACATTTTATAATAATTCATTATTGAGCTTTTGTGGTGCACAACATGCTCTCAATCTCAAGAGGTAAAAAACTGTCCTGTAAGCATATGTCACTTCTCTCGGGCAGATATCCTTCATTTCTCTCTTTTCTCTTCCGTGTGCGCCCTGGCTCTCTGTTCCTCATGCACAACATCCTTGCGGTTTGGCGATTGACAACGGCAATGATAGGGTTGAGGACAAGGGCCACGTGCGAATGGAGACTGGTGATTAGGTCTTGGCCCGGCCGAGGTGACGTCAGTGTGTAGAGAGAGAGAGAGAGAGAGAGAGAGAGAGAGCTAACTGCTGCTATCGGCTCAAAGTATTGGGTTCATCATCCGACGGGGATACTCCAATTGTTGCTGGCGGATCAAGCTCACTCAATTGTAATTACAAGAGCTATTTTCTATTGGGGCTGTCACCATCTTTTATACCCTATAGGACCAAAAGAAGAAGAAGCAGCAGCGGCAGCAGCATTGGAGCAGAACAATTGATGACGAGAAATTTTGCTCAAGATGGAGAGTTTTTAGTAACTTGAAAATGAGCTAAGATGTCTTTAGCACTTCAGCTACATTTCCAGTTTACCCATGTTCACTCTGATCCACTTATGAAATCCTGACCGGAAGCTCAAGGCGATGTCTGGCTTTCGTCTTTCCTATGCATGACTCATGGTCCGGCTTGCTAACTAGAACAGCAGCAGTTTTGTTTCTTCAAGCAATTATTCAAGGGTGGTCATTATGCACCCATAAGAACTGAATTGATGCCTTTTTAGGCTCGTTTTGTTTCGTGAAATATAAATGATTTGAAAATATTTTTATAAAAATAACCACTTTTAATGAACAATAAATAATTTCATTTGCTACGACTAAACATTTGTAATCAAATATATTTTATAGACTAATTATTTCAAGCGATACAAGGAATCATTTGAGAAAATATGTTTTCCAGTTCATTCATTTTCCTCGGAACAAACGGAATATTAGCATGACAAAGCCACACACAAGTCTTTATCCTACTATGAATTACAATAGTCAAACGGTGTATCATGTATTCAATTCATCATATATGAAAAATAAGGAATAACCATTTCACGATCCCCTCTTCTGAATCTTTTTTTTTTTTTTGGCATCTTGCAGATCCAGGAGAAACAAAATGGATGCCAAGTATTCTGGAGAGATGTTGAAGGAATTCCTCGCACTAGACTTTTCAATATTCCTCTGTTGTGACAATGTGAACCCGTCACTGGTTTTTACTTTGGTCAAATGTTTTTATTCCAGTGCTGTGTTCTCATTGCTTATAGGATCTGGAGCGATTATCTACAAACTTCTCTTGTATGGTGTGTTTGTGATCTGCTGAGCATTCAGATAAAACAAAGAACTGCCTAGTGTCTTAATGGCTGTTACAACATTGAACTTTTGACAATAAATCTTCTGATATTCAAGTTTCAATGCGTTAAGGCAGATGTGAATTCTTAACCCACGGCTACTTGCCCACGTAAAAAAATAAAAGGTCATTTGGTTCAGAACAACACAGCTTCCAATTTTGTCGTGGACTCTTGTTAACTTCAGATAGTCTTCAGGAGTCAATTCCATTGGAAGTTTTTTGCCACCTCTTCCCTTGGATTTTTTTTTTTTGGTCAATCTAATGTTATGTGGGTTAGCTCTTGTTTGTGTGGATGGCTATGTGGGCCGTTTGGCGTATGAGGGCTTTTGAACTTTCTCAATGAAATTGGTTAAATTTTTGTTGAGCAGGCATTTTGGAGGAACAAAACGAGTTGCTGGTGGATGCCTACAGATCAGGGGTGTCAGAACTGAACCAAGAACTGAACTGAACTGAAATTTCGTACATTTTTGGTTCAATTTGGTTCTCAGTTTGGATAATAGAAAAAAACTATACGTTGCTGGTGCATGCCTACAGATCAATGTCACATGAGCTATACAAACAGGGCAGAAGACGCTTATCCACGAAGAAAAAGGGTTTACAATCCAGATAATCATAAACTGCCATAGAGCCCAATTCCGCAAGTGCATATATGGTTATGTACATTTGGAAGGAATATTTTTAGGGTTTCCCATTGAGATTTTTCAGTTAGAAAAGCTCAGAGATTGTTTCAAATGAGCTTGTGAATCACTGTCCTGCTGAAGGCACAACTTAGTGAACAATTGATTCCTTTTTGTCTTAAGGGCGTATTCACAACGTAAGCTCTGTGCTCGGATGTAAGAAAATTATGAACTACATAGATTCTCGAGTTAGTACTAAAATATCTTTATCTGCCTTATAGGTTGAGGAAGAGATGCTCATGCGCAAGTTTTACGAGCTTGTGTCAGCTCAGGGCTTCACTATAAAGGTTTGCTCCTTTGCAAGCATCTACCCTTGAGGAGATATGCAGTCCATTATTTCGTCCTACTCTCGACTGGGTTTGCTCGGGAGGCTTTTTACATCATAAAAAAATATCATTTCAGTTGAAACAGTAACACACGATAACATGTTTCATTTGCTTTATCTGCTCCACTATCTTTTGCGTTCACATTGATTTAAAGCATTTTCTCTTTCTGTTTTAGGCATGTAATTTTCTGGGTCCTGCTTCAATTAGGATCGCAATCACGTTAATTGTGCATATCTTGATTGAGATTCTATATATTGCATGTAAATCGGAAGCCTATGAATAATACGAAACGACAAAATTGCAAAATTGCCTCTGAGTTGTTGACGGCAAAGAAGAGCACTCAAATCTAGTGCCGACTAACGTAACTGAGTGGCGCTCCTTCAAACATTGCGCCAGTGCCGTGTGCACATTTGGGCTTGTCTTGGAATGTTGGGATCGCCAATCATAAGAATATGTGGCGAGTCCAACATCTTGGCACGCCATTTCAACATTCATGGAGTCAATCTTTTTAGAAATGACGTGTCGACGTGTCGTGTCATATCGCGTCGTATGTTTAGTCGGTGCTACATAGATCTTAATTGCTTTGACCAGCCGTGCTCAGATTCAGAATAGGTTAGATTGCCGCAATCCCATATGCATAGTGAGTAATCCAACAAGCTTCTGTTGTTTTTATGGCTAATTTTGTTCTGTCCCCATGAAATATCTCTTGAAACTTTCTTTTAACATCTAAGCTGTGTTCTCACTCTCAAGTTAAGCAGGATTATAAGTTTTTTTTTTTTTTTGTTGGTCGAAATCAAGATTATAAGTTAAGTCAGTGATTTTTGTGTCCGTGTGCTGATATTCTAATTGGGAATCTGGTCGAACCTGCCATTCTCGTGTGCTAGTCGTTGTCAATAACCATATTTATTCAACTGGCCATCCCCATATTAATTCCTTTTGATCATGTACTAGTATCGATATTTAATAAGGGACTTCTAAGAACCCCTCCCACAAACCACCGGAACAAAAAATGGATATTAAAGGGGAATGAGCTATCCCCACTTTCAGTGAGACATTTAGCTGCTTGAGATTCTCTTTCATTTCAATTTAAGGACTAGTCATACAGGGGACACAGTTCTTGATAGTCAGTAGGTCTTGTTCTTTAATAGTGACCCTTTGTGGTCTTTACTCTTTGCCCTTAATCACTTTGTGATACTACCTTCAGGAGAATTAAGCCTTTAACAAAACAAGACATGTAATCCCGGTTGGATACTAAATCCATTCTAAATCCGATCTAATTGAGACTTAAAAGCGGAAACATGCCCAATAGATCTCTAAATTCACTGATCGACGAAGGTATATCACGAGGACATACCTTATTGATCACCGGTTAAAAGGCCCTTTGCGATCTCGGAGTTTTCCTCAGTCAACGACAATCGACGATCGGGAGGAGCGTTCTTCGTTATCTATTTTCTCTTAGAAGTGACAGAATGAATCGTCAACCGAGAACAATGGGGAACGTCGGTTATTGACGTGAGAACGAACCAACGTGATCTTTCACGTTTGAGTAGATAACCGCTCAAGGGGGTGTGGTTGCCCGCATAGGCGCACACCGTAACCCCTTGTGGACCCCACTTCATTATATTAAATCTAATATCTCCCACTCGCCCATGTAGGGCAAACAACTCCTATTCGTCCCACGAAGGACTAACAATTAAATTTTTTTTTTTTTCGCAAAGTTCATATTGGCAAATAACTCGTGCGACCAAAGCATACATTAAGAGCTCGTTGTCACATATCAGTTAGGAGTATGTAACAGCTCAAAAAATGGGTATGACCATTGATAGGTTTCGGTATCTTTGTACCCTAGATCGAACAATCACATACATATCTCTCTCTAGATCTCATTTTAAAGTATAACACGTTATATTCACAGTTATGATCATACTAAATAATCATAATCGACCGGTCTGTGAATATAAATCATGATGTGACACAAATCTCTAAATTGATCTTCCTCATCCATTAGACCTCTTAATCTCATTTCAGCTCGCTTTTCTAGAAATATCCCTTTAGATCGAATCAATTTCTTGGCCATAGGTAACACTCTAAAATAGCAAACACTAAATAGAGATCTCGAAAATAACGAAGAGTCATGAGAGTACAAAAATGAGGAATTTTATCCTCAAGAGTCTCACACGACATATAAAAAGTTGAGATCTTAAACTTTTTGCCAACTCTCATTGGTCGACTATGCATACGTAATATGAAATACGTATTACGGTATTTTTTCCTTCCCATGGAGCGTATGTCTTTTTATTTTAATACCGTACAGATGATTACTTTTGACACACTCGGTGCCTTACTTGAGTTCACGTAACTTCAGCCAAAAGGTTTTCATCGAACTCTCATCCGGCATTTAAGACGGATAAAGCGAAATATGTGGGTTATTTCACTTCCGGACATTGTAAGTAATAAGTCATCATCTTAACATCATGTTAAGGCGGAATTAGTATTTTAAACTTGAGCTCTCAATTATCACATAGATAATAAGGTTAAAATTGTCTCATCTCTATTCTCTACATAATAGATAGAGGCGGTTACCCGTGTGAGTGGGCTAACCTCTCATCCGTCCGACATACCTTTTCAACATATAGTGCACCAAGCATTAATGTGCATGAATATCAAATAAACTTATAGACTTCAATATTGATAAACAACATCATCAATTATTGACATTCGGGAAAACAATTACAAATATTTTATACATTAACCTCTACGCAATCCTAGAGTCTTTATATGACCAAGGAAAGCATCTATAGGAATTGGCATAGATATATACTGTAGGTTCACTTCCTTTCGTGCTTCCATGTCCTTAACATAGTTATACTTAATGTCTATATGTTTGGTCTTCTTGTGAAACTTAGGATCCTTAGTATAAGCCATTCCTGCTGACTATCACAATAAACCTTCACAGGTTTTGCAGCATCTCTTGTTACACCCAAATGATCCATAAATCTTCTAAGCCAAACACCTTCTTGTGCTGCCGCCGATAATGCCACGAACTCAGCCTTCCATGGTGGATAAGGCTATACACTGTTATTTCTTCTTGCTTCACGATATGGCGCCATTATTCGGTAAGAATACATTTCCGAAGTAGATTTTCTCTCATCCAAATCTCCTCCCCACGATCAACGATCAATGTAGCCCTCAAGGTGCAGATCACTTCCTTGATAAGTTAGCGAGTAATCGGCGGTTCCTTTCGGATACCTTAAGATTCTTTTAACGGCAATCCAATGTGCTTGACCTAGATTGGATTGGTATCTACTAACCAATCCAACTGCATAACAAATATCAGGTCTTGTACACATCATAGCGTATATGAGACTTCCAATAGCACTAGCATATGGAACGTTTTTCATACGTTCTTGCTCTTGTGGAGTCTTAGGACACATTCTTCGGCTCAACCCAACACCTTTTACAATAGGAGTATCAATGGGTTTGCAATCTTGCATACAAAATCGTTCGAGAATTTTATTGACGTACGTCTCTTGTGAAAGAGATAATGACTTTTTCGAACGATCTCTCGAAATCTTAACTCCGAGAATGTATGTAGCTTCACCCATATCTTTCATTTCAAAATTAGAAGATAGCCAACTTTTGATGTCTTCACAAACTCCATATTATTTCCAAGCAATCAATATATCATCAACATATAATGATAAAATTACAAAGTGACCTTTGGACCTTTTGATATAGACGCAGATTATCTTCATTAATAATATCAAAATCATATGCCACTATGGCATTATTGAAGCGTATATATCATTGTCTTGAAGACTACTTAAGGCCATATATCGATCTCAAAAGTCGACATACCTTTTGTTCTTGACCCTTTTTAACAAACCCAACAGTTGTTCCATGTAAATTTCTTCATCTAATTCTCCATTGAGAAAAGCAGTCTTTACATCCATTTGATGTAATTCAAGATCCAAACTAGCCACTATTGCTAGAATGAGGCGAATCGAGGTAAATCTTACCACGAGAAAAAAGATATCTTCATAGTCAATTCCTTCCTATTGGTTATATCATTTCGCCATGAGGCGCGCCTTATATTTCTCAATTGAGCCATCAGCCTTGCACTTTATTTTGAGAACCCATTTGTTCCCAATGGCTTTGCGTCCCTTTCGAAAGATCAACCAGTTCCCAAACTTGGTTTGATTTCATTGACTCCATCTCTTCTTTCATTGTTTTCATCCATTTTTCTTTATCGGGGCAAGATAGAGCCTCATTCACATTTCTTGGCTCATCTTCATCCAATGGAGCGATCATGAAAGCTTCTCCTTCAATTTCAAAGCGTCGTCGAGGAATGCTTTTGCGACCAGGTTCGTCGTGGAGAAGATTGTACCAAGGGTACTTCATCCTCCAATACGCTCCCACTCGGACCAGATAATGGCATTGATTCATCAAGTGGTTGCGATGGAGATTGGTTTGTATTCAACTTCCCACCTCTCACATTGCTTCCACTTGGATCATTATGTCCAACAGTCTCATTATCTTGATCCAATGTCTCAAATAGGGAACAATCTTCACCTATTTCGCCCTTTCTTGGAAATTCATTCTCTAAGAATGTGACATCTCGTGATTCAAATTCGGACACATTTCCATTTTCTTGCTCCCCCTATGAACACATATCCTTTTGAGTGTTCCGAGTATCTTATAAAAATACTCTTTTTTCCTCTTGGTCCCAATTTTTCATATTTATGATTGGACTCATGAGTATAGGCAGACAACCCCAAGGTTTAAGAAAACTTAAATCAGGGTTTTCGACTTGTCCATAATTCATATGGGGTGGAAGAAACCGATTTGGAAGGCACTCGGTTAAATATATAAGCGACGATCAATAAAACATCGCCCAAAAGGCAATCGGTAAATTGGCTTGTGCCATCATAGACCTAACCATTTCAAGTAAGGTTCTGTTTCTTCTTTCAGCTACTCCATTTTGTTGAGGAGTATATGGAATAGATAACTGCCTATCTATTCTCTTTTCATCACATAAATATCTAAATTGATCGGATAAATACTCTCGACCTCGATCGGATCTTAAAGTTTTTATTTTCTTATCTAACTGATTTTTCACTAAGGTCATAAATTTCTTGAAGCAACTTAATGCTTCGATTTATGAGATATATTAGATAGACATATCCATATCGAGTATAATCATCAATAAATGTGATGAAATAAACAACACCATGCCTTGCCCTAACAATCATTGGGCCATAGATGTCGGTATGAATTAATTGCAATGGGAAGTAAGCTCTTTTCCCTTTTCCAAATGGCTTTCGAGTTGTTTTTCCCATTAGGCAATGCTCACAGGTAGGCAATTCAACTTTCTCAATATTGCCTAATAAGCCATCTTTGGCTAATCTATTCATTCTTTGTTGGCCAATATGACCAAGTCTAGCATGCCATGTATTTACATCATTCTCATTAGAACTAGAAGATGCAAACAGGGAATAACATACATTCACACTAGTATGTTCAATATCCAATACAATAAAGCCATCCGTGAAATAACCGGAACCATAAAAAGTTGTTCCTAATAACAAATCCACACCATTGTTGTGAAAATTCATACTAAAACCAAGTTTGACTAATACCAATACAGAGACAAGATTTCGACGAATCTCCGGACATGTAGAAATAAACTCAGCGTCCACCACGCATGATAAGTTGGCAAGTGCCAATTCCTTTCACTTCTACTCTGGAATTATTTCCCACATAAATCCATCTTGCTCCACTTGGAATTCGTCGAAATTCCACGAACGTATTTCTATCTCTCGGCTACATGGTGTGTGGCTCCCGAGTCTGATCCACAAAGGATGAGATTCAGTTAAAAAATACAGAACTTGATACATAACAAACACTTTTAAGTATGTTAAGGGTTTCTACCTTCTTCGGCTCGCCACAGTCGCGAGCGAAGTAACCCTTCTTACTACGCTTATAACATTTCATCCTAGAAATGTTTTTCTTCACGGGACGTTTCCCTTTTCCATACTTCTCAAACTTTGGTTTCTTGCCGATAGGTTCAACTCTTTTGCTGTCCACTTCATGAACTTTCCAGGACGCTTGCGCTTGAAGCCCGAAGCTCCATGTGAGCTAGATCCATAACATATACATCGGTTGTGTCTTAGCCGCGCGTAAGGCGGTCCTCCTCTAGCTCTAAATGGCGCACAACATCCTCAAAAGTTGTGACGCTCACATTGTGGGTCGGGTTCACCTTCATGTGTTCCCAATTGTGAGGCAAAGAGCGAATTACAACCTGCACTTGTTGTTCATCGGACAATACATGACCAGCATCCTTTAGCTCACTAATCATGTTCGACATCTTCCTCAAATATTGCTTTATATTCTGCTCATGTGGCATCTTATACGTGTCGAACCCGATTGTAAGTCGCACCGACTTAGTGACATAGTCAGTCCAAATCTAGCCTTCAATGCATCCCACATGTCTTTAGCATTTTCATGCTTTGCGAACTCTCGCATAATGTCATTATCCATACTACTCAAGAACGTAATGCGAGCAGTTGAGTTCTTTTTCTTCCAGGCGGCGAAGGCTTTTTTGTCTCTTCCTCAGGCATGCGATTACCATCCTCCGGCTCGATCATGGTCAAGTTAAGAGCTTCCAAAGCCTCTAGTTCTTCAAGCACATACTTGGATTTTCATACTCCAGATTTCATAATTTTCTCCATTCAATTTCTCACCCTTGTTGAGTTTAGCAACAATATTCTTAGATGCCGTTGCCATAGTATCCGAGTATAACATTCAGCACGTGTTTAAAGTCTATTTGTATGCAACAAATGCAATCATATTCATGCATCTTGATTATACTTGGTATATAGTTTCAAAAAAAAAAATCTAGAATCAACAGTTCACTAAGTTCCCATCATCATCTAGATTTTCTTATCTAAAACCAATACCAATATAATCATCACTTTGTGTTCTACATACGATTACTAAAACTTGTAAACACTCCCACTCAAAATATATACACATAAGATAATGTATATACATAAAACATCAATTCAACAATCACAAGTCCCTAAAAAGTCTCCTAAGATATACAGAAAAGGAACTAGCCAAAAATAAAAGTCTAAATGTAATAACGTGTAATCCTCCTAGCTCCAGTTAGAACATTAGCATAAGTAATTTCCTTGGTACAAGGAAAAGAATCATTAAGATCTTGAGGAGGATTATGAACCAAATCGGGGCCCAAAACAGCTCATTTGGAGAAAACCTTTGAGGACCCTTGCCTTTATGCCGGGCGCATTCATGCCCGTGCCAAGACACATTCATGGCAAGCGATGACGTCTTCATCGCTCCGGTCCTTATAATCTCGGTCCTTATAGCACAAATTTCTTATATGTGGTATCATCAATCCACCATGCGCTATTCATCAAACCATGCCATTCTTCATTTTAGTGTTCTATAGTGCATAAAATGCATCTACCGGAGTCATTTCTTGTCCAGCCCATATGATTTCTTGGATCATATTGTTGACCTTAATAACATGAGTTATAATGTCGAAGCATCATCCCATTTATAAAGGCTCAATTTTGTAATTTTCTCCCTAAGAGCTTGCTTAGCTTCAGCTCTCCTTGGCCTTTGGGGTGTTCTTGCATTTCGTCTTACCCATGTCATTGTTCCCGCAACGAATGCGAACATAAATGAATTACGAAATCCAATGATTTTTGTAATTATTATGAACATATCATAACAAATAAATAATAGGTAAAACAAGTCCCCTTAGTATTGACCAACAATACCTTCTTTTTTTTTTGGGTCAACCTTAGTCAACGGTCAATAGTCAAAGTCAACGGGTCAAGGTCGGGCCGGGTCGGGTCTGCAACGGGGCTCGGGTCGGGTCGGGGCCGGATCCCGCAAAAAAGTGGGCCGGCCCAAATCCTTTTATTTTTTTTTAAAGGGGCCGGTGTGCGTGTTGGGCCGGACACGGCCCAATAGGGTGCGGGCCGCAGCCACGTGCGCGGCATGGGGCCCCCATGTGCGCCGCGCGTGTGGCGCGTGGCGGCGCGTGGCCGGCCGTCCGGCCTCCTCCGGCGACCAAATTTCCGTCAAAAAGTTCGTCTTTTCGAGACGAACACAATGGTATAGTTATTCTTCAAATTTGACGAACAAAAATGGATAAAAAAGGAACGAAACGCCACGGCCCGCGAGACTTCGCCCCGTCGTGGCGCGTGTTGCGCGTGCGACGGTTTCCGGCGGACCCTCGGCCCCGGCGACCACTCAAAACGATCGTCTCGTCGAGCTCGTTCGATGGTATGTTCAAATTACTATTTTGATAAACGAATCATAATAAAAAAGCTATGAACGATAACGACGCGATTAGGGTAAAAATCCTTAAAAACACGGCATATCAATACAAAAACGATCGGGAAACTAGTAAATCATCGCTCTGATACCAATGTTGGATACTAAATCCATTCTAAATCCGATCTAATTGAGACTTAAAAGCGGAAACATGCTCAATAGATCTCTAGATTCATCGATCGACGAAGGTATATCACGAGGACATACCTTATTGATCACCGGTTAAAAGGCCCTTTGCGATCTCGGAGTTTTCCTCGATCAACGACAATCGACGATCGGGAGGAGCGTTCTTCGTTATCTATTTTCTCTTAGAAGTGACGGAATGAATCGTCAACTCGAGAACAATGGGGAACGTCGGTTATTGACGTGAGAACGAACCAACATGATCTTTCACGTTTGAGTAGATAACCGCTCAAGGGGGTGTGGTTGCCCGCATGGGCGCACACCGTAACCCCCTGTGGACCCCACTTCATTATATTAAATCTAATAATCCCAAAAATAATTCGTATCAATGAAGAATGATGAAACATTAGACTACCATACGGTATATGAAGACAACCATTACCTGGCCAGCATTCCGAGAATCAAGATCTATTTTTGAGGCATTGCTCATAGGCATTGGTCGCCATTGTTATATTGCCAGCATCTCGATAAAGAAACCCTATATGCAAATTATATCAGATAACTCCATTGCAGTAAACAATGTAGGCGTACAGATAATTGGGATTAAGCTTTTGCAAGAGCATACATAAAGTTTTTTGCTGGTAACAAGACATGATTATTGCAACGGCCCAACAAGACTAATTTACTTAAAGCAACCAAGGAAAAAAGCAAGACATGAAAATGAGAAATCCATTTGTTCGAATGGAGGCTTTGAGATGGAATTCTCCCTTGCACAACAAACGTCGTTTTCGCTTTTGGAAAAATCATATTCCGATTACATCGCATTTAAGGGTTGGGGAATTATACTTATCTACCTCCTAATATATAATTATGGCTTGCCATTATAGCATCTCACTGATCTGCGCACATTTGTAAATAAGAATATATTTGAGGTTCGCACTATGCTTCCTTTTTTTTTTAATACATTCCAGTTCAATCAAAATATTCGACCTGCACCAATAATGCTACAACAGATGCGCACATGCTTAGCGTATGGGAGGTGGGAACAACTTGGCCACTAGCTACAGACGAAATAAAAGCCTGAGAATAAAATCTTACATAGCCTAAAGGTTGATGCGAATGAAAACACGATATGCATATGATATCATTGAAGAATATATTTTTTGCAATAGTTTAGTTGTACCTAGTCCTTGGACCATATTCAACTCGTATCATTTGAAAACGCCACCAAAGATCCTAAATTATCGCCATTGTTACACGAGTATCCCAAACTATTCTTAGTGACACAAAAAATCTCAAATTTGTACTAGTGTGACACAAAATACCCCAACCTGTATACGTGTAAAGGTGTCACACGGATACGGGTTTGGGATTTCCGGTCTCACAAAACAAATTTTTGGGTATACATGCCAGACGAGTGTAAGTTTGAAGTTTTTGGTATCACAAAAAAGAAAGTTTGAAATAAATGTGTCACATAAGTATAAGTTTGGGGATTTTCATGTCACAAAGAAAATTGGGGTAAATGTGTCACGGTGGGTATAATTTAGGGTTTTTTGTGGTTTTTTCTTATATATATTTTTTTCTCTTTCGGAGCAGTACTAAGACGGTATCCCAGACCAACTCTATTTAGTAAATTAAGTTCCCCTCCGTTGTTTTATTAAGGATGGGATGTTTTCATACAGCCATCACTAATTTTAAAATTTGAAGTGGGTATTCTCACTTTGTACTTCAAACAACATCCGGCGGCAGTTATTGCTGAGGTCCTACTAAGCAAAACTTTCATTTTTCATTCAGGTTTGTCCCGCTCCTCTATTTCAAGGCCACCCCCCACGCAACTTAGCTGCGCCTACGTGACGATCGAGATATTGATTGAGCTTGCTGACCTCGAATTCTGAAAAGGCTTCGAGTTCAAGCTCGAGTGTAATCTGTAGGTGGAGTAAATAAGGAACTATGGGATTCAATTTAGATATAACGGTGGCTTTTGATAATTTTCAGAAAAGTAAAGGAATCCAAAAAATCCTAAAACCTATGGCGATCAATTCAGTTATACACTTTTTAATTATGCCAATTTAATCCGAAACCTTTTGACAATTTATCAATTTAGTCATAAATCTTTTAATTATATCAATTTAGTCATAATCTTTTGAATATTTGCCACTTTAGTCCTACGTTTTAACAAATTACCAATGCAGCCATTCCAGGTATTTTTGTTTGAAAATCGCTGGTGTGATGCTCTAGTCAATATTAACCATCCCATGTAGCGGGTCGACCACTTGGTCAAATTCTGAAATTTTTTATTGATCTTTTTTATTTTTATTTTTCTTTCCTTTTATTTTGTTTTTCTTTTCTTCTATTCGAGGGCTGATGTATGTACTAGCAAGTCAAAGATTGATCACCTCCACTTGCCATTAGGAAAGGGCCGCGTACCCACAAGTGATGTAGAACAACCGGCGTATGATTTTTGAAAAACGTGATTGCCAAAAATCGGTAGATTTCAGCGATTTGGGGCGGCGAGCTCGGATTGCGCTCAAATTTGGTCGATGACGGAAATGACCTTTTGATGAATATTCATTGCTTTGCTGTGATGTACGCCATATTTTCGCTTTTCGAGTCATTTAGATAAGGTTTTTGAGTAGTTTTCTATTTTAGGCAGCTTTGCGATGTATCCGATTGCAATATTTGATTTGAATTCTGTTTGATTTGATTTGATTCTTATTTGATTAGGATTAGATTTGATTCATATTATTTTGTTTATTGTTATATTTAATTTCTAAACGAGTCCTATCTATATAAAGGATGTCCGCTCTATGTAAAGTAGAACTTTTCTTCCAATCAATTTAAGTATACTCTTTGGAAAGTATTTCTTGTTATTGTTTCCCTACGTCGGTCACCCATAGGGCAAGGGCTATAAAGCCCTCACCGGCATAGGGAGAGAGCTTGTGATCTCTATTTGTGGTTGATGGAGAGCGCCATGGCCCTTGCAGGCCACAACAAGAGTAGGCGAGGGCCGGAACATCCTTGTTGTGGCTCGCAAGGGCTTGAGATGCCCTTGTCGGCCGCAGCAAGGGCTCGCAAGTCCTCCCCGGATCTAGCAAGATGAGAGCGTGGAAGCCCTCGCCGGCCACAACAAGAGTGGGTGAGGGCTCGCGACAACCTTGCCATCCATAGTGAGGTTTCATGAACCCTCGCTTATATCTAGCGAGGGGATGTGCCTCATGCCCGCAGCCGGTGATGGTTTGGCAACCTTTGGCCGAGGCCGGTGGCATTGTTCACACTATGAAGTGAAAAAATAAAAACACAAAATCTTTAAAGAAAACTAGAAAGTTAAATGAATTGTCCACGTCAACACTAGCACGCCACGTAGGACAATTGACACTAGCTAAAGCACCATGTCGGTAATTTCTAACCAAAATTAGCCGAAATGAATTATCTGCTAATTGGTTAAAAGTTTTAGGACTAAATTAATAGATTCTCAAAAGGTTTATGACTAATTGGCAAAATTGAAAGATTTAGTACTTGAATTGACCGCCGTACAATAGGTTTATGATTTTTAGGGCAATATTTTTCAAAGTAAGCCATCCATTCAGGAATCAAACTTGAAGATTGAGGATCTCAATTGTGTCAAACTTCATCAACTCCTCTGGGTATGTACAGAGTTGTTCTCTCAAAATAGCAAAACATCGATCGCCAAACCGACGGAACAAAATATACTTCAAAACTTGTGCTATTAGAGAACAACACAATACATTTTTAATATGCAACCGGTTAATAACGTGATCCTCTCTCCCACTAATTAGTACGTCATCACAAAAGCATGCGCAACAATGTCATGAAGGACCATGTGAGCATTATTGAGCAATAATAGATGATCAATCAAATCAAATCAAATCATGCAAAACTTAATATCTACTTGAATTATTAGTTCGATGATCAATTCGATACCCGGAGTCATCCACAAGGCTAGGAAGTCTCAATTTAACATAATCATTTTCTTTGTTTTCCGAGTGGAGTTGTCATGAGCCGATTCGTAATGAAATCCCACTGAGTTGGAAGTTTCACCAGAAGAACATTTCTTTTTTTCTTTATGACACCCACCTCGCAAAACCACAACCTCATCTTTTGCTCGTGTGCCTGTCGAGAGAGGAGATGGTGGTTTGAATGAGTTGCAATCATTCGTGTCGCCACTTGGGACCGACGTTGGTGTCGGTCTCCGCTTTCCCCGCGATGCAAATCCATCCCTATCCTGCTTGGCAAGTTTCACACCATGGGACAGCATGCTTTCATCGAATCGGATACGTGGAAAAGATTTCACCCAGACACATGAAAAATGTGATTTGGTGGACTAATAAAAAAACGAGAAATAGGTATCGATGATTTGAAGACGGAAGCGGGGTGATGGGAAAAAGTAAGGAAAGTGGAAGGGCAACTTCGCTTCTCCAGTCTTCTTGGGATATCAGAAGGATTCCCCTTCGGTAAGACATTGGGTGCTGGTCCCACATCTGACTTTTTCTTTTACTCAGCTCCCGCTACTCTCTTTCTCTTCTCTCAATGGAAATGAAAGAAATGAATGTATTTCCCTTGCTTGAATAGTTTCGACAAGAACTCTGAAAAGAACAGCAAAAACTGATGGAAAGAAAGAGGGCTAGCCAATAATTTCTTCAAACCGCGACTAAGTAATAGAGTATTTGGACGATGTCGTGCACGGCGAGGGCGTTGGAGGAGAAGAGGTCGGGCTCAAGGGGAGTGCAAACGTTGACGTTGAAGCTACGAGAGCCTGTGCTCAAGAGCTTGACTTGCGAGAAGACGAGGTGTTGAGAGACGACATTGTAAAGGAGAAGAGAGAGGATCCTTGTGGGGGGGGGGGGGGGAGATGGCAACCAGGGTGGCACACTCGATGGTTAGTGACAGAGCGAGAGTATGGGTGAGCGGTTCTCGGTCTGGTCCGGTTCTCCTCAAGAACCGGGAACCGGACCGTTAGTTTCGGTTCCCAATTTTGAAATCGTAGACGGACCACCGGTCCGGTCCGATTCTCGAGCGATTCTATAGGACCGGTAACTATGTTAACTTTTGAATAATATTTACACTCCAATCACCAAATGGGGGTTGGTCCATTGCGTCTCTCCCACTTGTCTTTGTCTTTATATTGTTGATGTATACTTTGTATGTTCATGAAGGAAAAAAGAAACAAGTAGCATGGGAATAGGGTCATTAGCCTTTTCTTTTTTGCAGAGGAGGAAGATTTTAAGGTCATCACATGAAAAGCAAATAAAGCCAACAAAGATGAGCTTCTGTGCTTCCTCGTTCCCTTCACTTTCTTTAATCCCTCCTTCTTTTACTATTTTGTTACATTATATTTCTTCACTTGATTTTTACCCTTCGTGATCAAAAAATACTTCGATTAAAAATTATCACGTGATTGCCTAAGACGTGAGAAGGGGAGAGGCCATGGAAAGAAAGTTTGGAAAGAAAGAAGGGAAAATTGGATTTAGCATTATGATTAAAAAGTTAAAAAAATATTAAAATTGACCGGTCCGATTTGGGCGGTGCGGTTCGGTCCCGTATCCATGGAACCGGGAACCGGACCGCCGCCCTCTAGAACCGAGAACCGGACTAACCGAGAGGATGGAGGCCTAGTTACCAAAGCCGTTGGATGCATTGAGGATGTTGCTTTGCCTTCCTGGAGATAGATCAAGGAGAGTAAGAAGAGGAGCAAAGCAGCAGTAGGGGAGATAGACGAGCAGGCGAGGAGAGGAGAGGAGCAGAGCAAGAATAGGGGGAGATAGAGGAGTAGGCGAGGAGAGGAGAGGAGCAGAGCAACAGGGGGCGGAGCGAAGGATGGAATGAGACATGGGGTTAGTCTGTACACATGGCAACCGACAATTGGGGCCAAGTAAATTCAACAAGTACACAATATTTTTGGGTTTTTTTCCAAAATAAAGTTAAAAAATTTACCAAAATAGATTAAAAATAAAAATATTTACCATATTGGGCCTTGCTCGGTAGTTTTATTGCGGAAGCGAGGCCCGCTCGGCATTTTTTTCATATTTTTTTTTATGTTTATTTATTATTTATTTCTTTGGAAGCTTATTTTTATAACATAATTATCAATAATTAATTAATTAAGATATATAATTCATAAATAATTTTGTATTTATGTAATTAATTAAAAATATTCATAAAATAAAAGTGGTAAGAAATATGAAAAACATGGACTTTTCACAATAGATAATAATCGTTAACCGCAATTACATCTACTAATGATGTCATTTTCCTACATGACTTCATGTTCCGCAATCGGTTGTCTCCAAGTCGTTCGGCGGGTCTAATATTGTATCGACGAGGACGATGATTTGGATAAGTAGGATGTGTAGATGATGAAGACATATATTGTGATGTAAATGCATCATCAAAGTGAGAAAATATGCCACGCTTAGATGGTACATATCCTATTGTAGAAAGACATGAAAAAGAAGGAGGAAAACCGGATCCGTATGAAGTCGGAGAAGTAGTTAGAGTATGCGGTTATTGATTGTCGGGAAATTGAAAATCGAATCCCCGTGAAATGGGCCAACAAACCGGCTGAACTCGGGTATAATCTCGCCTGGCCGGACCCTGGAAAATGAAGCTCGACGTGAAATGCATCGTATGATATTGCAAGGGGTCGGGGGCGACATCACCAACTAGATGAGCTCGAGTGGTCATCCAGGTCGGTCGAACGGTCTTAGGTGGGTCATCTTCGTGCGGCCCAATGAGTTTTGCTATAATTGGTGGATGGGGTGGCGACATCAATGTTAGCCGCCTCTCATAATTATGGGCACATAGCATTGCTCTAACTATCTCTCCGTAGCTGCCCAAGACGAGGAGATAGAGCGACGGAATCTATCATATGTAAGATTTGTTTAATGCCATCACCTTGATAATGATATCAAAATTAACAAAATTATTAAATGCCAATAACTTATGTTATAAAAAAATAATTAATAAATGAAATTTAAAGTGTTTGCACGAACCGTTGCATCCATTCCATCTCTAGTGATAGAAATCCACCTCCGTGTATGTGTGCAAGTACCACTCCATATATCCTAAATGATAGTGAAGTGGCTCCGTTGCAGGATCACCATGGACAATATAACCGACACTATTATCTCACACATCGATCTACCGTCTATGCTTATCTACCCAATCCCTACCAACCGACCTTAAGTCAATATCATGCAAGGCTCTATAATCGTGGGGATGAGTAGGTATTAGGCTGCTGCATACCAAACCGTAGAAGTACTCGGTCTGGATAATGTCACTCAACTATACAATAATAGATTATTGGGACATGAGCCCTCCACATGTCTCATCCCTACATATAGTAATATGATAAAGTCTCCAGGAATGTCATCGCCGTAGGGCTCCCAAGTAATGTCTATTGCAATAAAACATAATCATACGCCCGATCCTCGGGCACGCAACAACTCTACCAATTCGCCTCGGGTAAAAAGGATGACGTCCTAGGCACGTCATCGACCCATTATTTTTATCTTATTATTAAGCGCATGCGGAATGTGTAACTCCCGGACAAATACGTAAATCAACGGGGATAGTAAAGTGGAAAATTGCATCAAATACAATCATTTTTATTTAATTACCATTAATCTTGGGAAGTACATACATACAAGCCCTACCATAGGGCCACTTTCTCTGATCCTAAAAAATTCCAGACCAACTTTAGGGGTTAACACTACTCCGTATAATTCAATAACGATTTACGCCCACTTCGAGCTCTTCACAACTAAGGGCCCGAAAATGGCTAATAACAACGGGGCGAGATATAAAATCTCCGTGAGTCAATGCCTAACTCCAAGTAGTTTACTTGACTCGCTTAAGGCCTCCTAAACATGCAAGACAATGTCGATGATAGATCAATAGAGTGCGACTCACGCCACGCTCTAGCTACCACATGACCAAGTACAATATCACCATGAATCATCAATCACATACAAACTTACCCCGCTTTGGCCCATACATGAACAATTTATAATACATGCAATCAATTGTATACGACCAAAGCAAATAACTAGAATACTAATCACCATTCGCATACGCAATGCACCACACGTGCTCCAGTTATTAGAGGCCATTGGCCCGGCACACTAGTCGGTTGGTGCCTAGCACACTAGTCGGTTGGTGCTCTCTAGATGACCGGTATCGTCTCATTCCTTCGACGACGGCGATCGTTAAGTCAGTATGATTTCGGTCGTCACGGCACGAGCTTATCAAGTTAACCCTCACGTGACCACGAAGCATACCAAACAATCAATCCAATTTATATCTTCACATTTAATCCAATGCACATACACAAATAGTCGTGCTCAAAACTTGGCTCAAGGCCATTTTCATGCTTAAAATTCAGTCCACACACGTGGTCACATAGTCACAGTTTATCCACCGGACTTTGCATCCATAAATAGGGTAATCAGTCATCAAATTCACATCAATCATGTAACTCCATAATCATCAATTTCAAGAATTGCCAAAGAAAATAATAATACAGCCAACCACTCACTAATATTCTTCCAACAAATATAGTAATTACCCAATAATAATAATTAATTATTTATCTAGGCCATATTTAATTAATTGATCCAGCTTTAATTAATTAATCCATTTCGATTAATTAATCCGGGCTTCGATTATCTATCACCACAATATCTAATTGACCCGACTTTAGGCAAATAGTCCGATTACAATTTAAATAAATAGATCCAAGACCCGATAATTAATTCAAACAGCAATTTATAACCATTATTTCTAATCCTCAAATCCGGTTAACACCCTATTCGTAGTTTAGGGGTTAACTCACAACTATGGTGTTCGGTGTCGAATTGGCTGTGATGGCGATGACTTGAGCTTGAGGTTTTGCGGTTCAACCTCGGTTTCGCCTCCGTTTGGCTTAGTTTGTAGACGTCATGGGCTCGGGTCCACAGTGGCTTTGGGTTAGCTGTTTAAGTCCGAGTTTGGGAGTTACGGGTCAACATCGCAACAACTTGGATGGCAATTTGAGGCTCGGGTTAGATTTTCGGGCAAGAGAGCTTCGGTTCGGTCTCGTCACTAGCATGGACACGATCTTGGACACGGCACGGGGCGCAACCCGAACTCGACTGGATCGCGGGCTCGAAGTTCAGTTACGTGGGCCCAAATTCTCTACCACTTAGCCCACGGTCTCGGCCACGGGCTCGACTCACTGGACCGACTCATGGGCACCCATTCCCGGCTCACGGCCCAGGCTCATGGGCACACGGGCCAGGCTCAAGGACATAGTTTCCCAGCTCATGGCCCAGATTCACGGGCACACTGACCGGCTCATGGATCCCGATCGAGGAGCTCTGGCGCGCGGCTCACGGGCTCGAGATGGCCGGGGACTGGCATCGGGGCTTCGGCACTTGCAGATCTGGCTTGGGCCGGCGTCGGGACTGGATTGAGGTGGTTGGAGCAGGTTGGACAGAGGCACGGCTGAGCTGGACACGTCGAATCTAGGTTGCGGGTGGATCTCGGGTCGGTCAGGTACAAGGCTCGGGTTCTGATCTGGCTTCTAGAAGTGGCTGCAGGCAGCTAGTGGAGTCGACTAGAGGCTCGAACTGAAGCGCGGTGGCTGGTGGGGGGCTAAGGCTGAGTTGGGTTGCGGGCGACTAGTGTGGGCGTCGACAGAGATATCGAGGCCGTCGGGGCACGGATGAGACACGACTTGTGGGTTTGGAGTGGCGCGATGGCAGAGTAGGGGCTTGAGTGGACAAGGTGGTTCAGGGCGGGTCAAGAAGCTCGATTGTAGGGCAGTGGTGTCGGGTCTCCGGGCTCACAGATCTGGGTTGTGGACTGGCAGTAATGGCGCAGCGGCGGGAGGCTCTACTAGAGCTTGGCTCGCGGGTGGAGATCTGTGGGTCTTGGGGCTTGAGTCTGGCAGAGCTCGGTGGTCGCGCGGCTGAGGAAAGGCTCGAGCTGACAGGGTGGCGACGGGACGAACTCGGTAGTGATCGGGTGTGAGCAAAGGAGGTGGAGGCTGTCGGACAAAAGACCCACAAAGAAGATGAAGAAAAGTCAGGAAGAAGAAGAATGACAGTAGCATATGGAGGGGGGGCCGCTCGTCCAAGTCAATGAGAGAGAGAGAGAGAGAGAGAGAGAGAGTAGAAAAAGAAAAAGAAAAAGAAAGGGAAGAGAGAGAGAACGTGGGGAACAAGTAGGAGGGAAAATTTGGGGCAAAAGCTGGTGATGCCAACAAGGGTGATATCAGTATTGGGGATGACGAGGTTGGGCGGCCGAACTAGTGGGTGGAGGAAAAATTCAACTAATTTAAAAGGATGGGCCCATAAATTCAAAACCAAATAATTATTTATCTTATGTAAATAAAACTTAGGGGCAAAAATGATATCTTTGCATTTAGAGTTTGAATAAGACTGAATTTACTCGTGGCGAGTCTCGGTATTATGAGTTAAAGTTTGACGATTCAAACTCAACTTTTTCCGACAAACGCCCGAATAGCCAATCATCGACTACTAAATTCTTAAAATCAAATTTCACTATCCACCCTAGAATTTATAATTTTTCCTACGGACGTCGAAATTCCAAGACTTCACAATAACAAATTAAACAAAGAATTAATTCAAAAGTAAACATTATATTAAATTCGTTAGTTTCTATCATCACTTAGATCTATAGATATCATTTTGTTAAGTTGGCGATGCAAATGTGACAAAGTATGTATGGAGACCTACGGTTGTCCTGTCGGCATCGACTCTAGCCGTATAAACAAAAAATATGAGATTTTGATATATTATACGCATTTGAAAGAATTAATGACGCACGAACCGAAAAGGCAATAGATCACATATCGACTACTAAGAGGTGCAACTGGAAAGGATTATGGTTCGTCGGCGATGGAGAGATACATCCGAAGTGCTCCTACGCCCAAATTTGCAATACATGTAGGGCATCACCGAGTTGCTTTGCGCTTCTAGATCGGTTACACTGCATAACTCCCGATATAGTGATGCAAGCGCGCTGATCCCCAATCGTATTGTGTAGAGCCGTCGAGGTTCGCCAATAGTGGAAGAAACATCAAACTAACCCTAGCCCCTGATTTATCTACAAAAATAGATCCTCCAAACAACCGGAGAATGAATGCCCTAGCATCTTTGAACTATGATGTCCGATCGGCATCTTGAGAAGATCATCAAAGCTTTATCTCAACCAGCTCATCTTTATCCGCATGCTACGCAACCGGGGTGGGCAAGCACCAAGCGGATCATCACGTAAAGTGCCTCAATTCATATCAGTAAGGCCGGTAACTATAGCTCCATCGATGGAAAGCCTTGTGAGCACTATAATATCCTGCAGCGTGATCGTGCATTCACCTTCGACATATGGAAGGTATGGGTCTCGAGCCTCTACCGCTCGACCAATGCGGTAATCAAATGCCAATCAAAATTGGACAAATCCCATCATATAAATTTCGTAAATTTCGAAGCATGAAGATACGAGACTATGCGCTCATCAAGCTCACCTATGTATAGCGTCGCTCGCCGACATCTAAGGACTTTATTTTGATTTATCCGTAAAATGTGACATGAACCTGTTAGTGGCAATTTTGATATTGCTATTACAAATAACGGGATCAACTACTAAATTCTTTAGTTACTAAGCATCCCATATGGCCTGTAATCTATGTCGAATCTACCATGTAAGTAGTGAACCATCTTCGGGACTCAACTGAATGTAAGTTCTCTATACCATATTTACACAATTGTGATATTATAATATTACAACAAATTCACATATGTAATGTATACATGGAACAAATGAACTAAATAAATATCTCGCAATTGTGATATTATAACATTATTAAAAAATTCACATATCTAATGTAAAAACCAGAAAAAAAATGAACTTAATAAATATCGATCCAATAATGATATTATAACATTACAAAAAAATTCATCGAACTAATTTACACAATTCACACAACCGTGATCTATTCTCGGGCTGATTTATGTGCACAAGTTTACCCGTTGTGCCTTGATTTTTCACAAGTAGGTGCAATGTTTACGCGAAGTGTTACTACCGGCATTCTCTAATCCATCTCATTTCGTATTCGTGATGTATGAGGCATTCCTTTCTTCCAAATACTACGATACTAATGGCAGCTCATTAGATTCATGCCGATAATCAAGATGCCCCAATGGATAAAACATATACCGATAGCAGATCAAGGATTTTATCCAACATATATCATTCATCTACGTACGATTTGTAATCAATGTCATACACTTGAAATGCTGGAATTACGTAGGAACATGGGATTTTCAGCTCTTGAAATTTTTCACATGTGTACATTCGCACGCTTAGGCACGAGTATGTGTTTGTGGCCCCCTAATCCTCTAGATCCGCCATGTCCAATTTTTGCTTAAAAAACCTCTCTATCGCAGTCGAAATATCTCACTTCATGCCTATTTGCATATATTCTCACCAGTTGTCTTTTTGCATCCTGTACATAGTTCTTCTCGTGTCAAAATATTGTACCAACCGGTAAAATGTCTTCTCCACTATGGCTGCTATTAGTAGACCCCGAAAATCATTCAGCATTCCGTTGACCGATTCAACTAAATTTGTCATCATCAATCCATGTCTCCTCCCTTCATCATATGCCTTTGTCCATTTGTCTCTTGAAATCTTGTCACACCATGCGATTGCGGGTGGATCGAACTCCGTAACTCATCTCGTGATTTCATCGAACTTCCACTGTTGATTCGCGTAAGCTGCATATTACAACAATAATTAGTACTTCGCACTCAAATTTATGAACATGTATTTTTCTCAAATTTACAAATCCCAAAATTTACTCGCCATCTCAATAAGTTTTTGCCTTCAAGCATTTTTGAATTGTTTATTGTAATTGCGACAACGTCTTGAATGCAAAATCTATGGTGTCCATGTGGAGGACGTCACCTTACTGTCTCCATTGCTCGTTAAATCTCAATATATCCGTCGATATTACACAGTGAATTCCCTTAGTGTCCTTTGTTAAGCAAAAGTGAACGGCGAGAAGCATAAAGCTTGAGATGTACCGGAGCATGTAAACGTAGGACTTCGGGGATGGGAACTATCCATCTCATGTCCCAAACAATCATGTTGAATTACGCATGACAAATTTCCTAATTCATGACGAACACCAATGCTAAATCAAGCTATTAAGAGATGACATGTTTAGCATATCAATTTTTGTCAAACTGCAAGAATCTTGAAGGAGCTAAGGTTACTAGCAATACATTGTTATCCCGTTTCCTAACAGCTTTTGGCGAATAAAAATGGTATCTTGTAAGACTCGGTATGATCCTACTTTCAATGCTAAAATTCTTTGATTTCTTGGCATGACTAACTTGCTCCAAGAAATGCAGTTAGTGAAAGGATGGCTTATACAAAATAGGATGAAGTATGATGACTACCAACAAGCTAAAGCTGGTCACGAAGCGAAGGAAGTGGCGATGGAAGCACTCGAGAGAGGCAATCGACCAGATGACCAACAAAGAGCACCGAGATCACCTGCAAACAACGTATCATTAGGTTCACTAAGACCAAAGGCCCAGGCACGTAGTTGCCCCTTCATTTCCAAGAAAATGTCTTCTTTCTTACGACCGTTCCACGATTCACACACCTTTTCCCGAGAAACAGCTAAAAGGCCGACTCTGCTTTTACGTTACGCTTCATCCACTAGTTTTCTTACACTTTTGGCGAAATCAATAGAGTCAAGAGACAATTGCTTAAACGATCTTCTTAGCGAGAAAATGAAGGGCAAGTCGATGATTTTTATAGGGTGAACGATTGCATTTGTCCATGGTGGCTAGTTATCCAATTCCCACATGTTGAGTCAAGTAGTGGTGTCTACGTCATGACCCGAACCCTGCGAACTCGCAAACATCCCCTCTGGACACGATCGCGTCTGAGTTCTCCAAAATCCCAAGGCCAACAAAATGAAATTTCACGAAGCAGAAATAATTCCCCATACGAAAACTAACAACGCTACGATAACTTGGGATGGTAAAAATAAATTTACAACACACTTATGTACATATATACATAATGGTTACCACTTTCAAACCTAGGGCTTCAGAGGCCACTATACAAGCCTGTGACCACTACAACCAAAAGATTACGTGGTCGAAGCCTACAATACTTCGAAAAGGAAACGTTCAACAAAAGTCAAGAGGCCATCTACCCTAGGCTCCATCCTCACTATTATCAAATGAAGTCTCCAGCTCCTCCTCCTCCTCGCCTCGGATGGCGGCTCCACATCCGATGGCTCTACGATCTTTACGTCCTCTTCGGGCTCCAAACTTTCGAGGTCCGATTGCGGGTCTTTAGGACTCGTATTTGGACTCGTCACCATGCCATCGGGAAGGGCAGCTCGAGTGGGGTCCCATTCTCCAACTCCGTCATAGGGGATATCAAAGTCCCTCGGCGGGCCTACCAAAGATATCCCCATGTCCGTACGTCCATGCCGGATACGTATGGGGCTTCTAAAAAATTTCTCCTACATCTACCCGGATGGTAGTAGCGTGTCTAAAAGAAACCTTATCCTCACCCATGGGATACTCGGTAATCACGGTTTCCATGTCCCTCGGTATCCCGAACCGCTGCGGTGGATCATTCATAATTGAGGCGGAGGGTCCGAAAAAGATAACCCACGACGGGGTGAAAATAAATCTCGGTAAGATAGTCCCTAATCCTAGGTTAGGGCGCTAGTGCCTCCCGACAAACCTAGATCAGCCATTCAAGATAATTTCTCTCAAATCAATAATTCAACAAATAAATTCTAGAATATTTCATTCTTTCTCCCAAAATTGGTACACCTTTACAAAAATTCTACGTTACTCCCACATCGACGTTCCACGCCTCAAACGTAAATAAATATTCCACGTTACTCCAAAGTACGCGTTTAACGCCTCGAACTATCATAAAATTCCCACATTGCTCCCAAGCCCTCGTTTAACGCATCGGGCTATCATATAAATGGACCGACCCGCGTAATAACGGTTCGAGGTCACTATAACCTGCGTAATAACGCCTCAGGTTAATATCCTGCGTTTAACGCCTCGGGATAAAATAATAAGCACAACCCCACATTTAATATGGTCTTATTAAATACGAACCCCACGTAATCACGCTTCGGGGTAAAATTCCACACTTCCTCTCAATTATTCCACTTAAGACCATATAACCATAATAATTCCTCGATCGATTGTACGATACCACACGATCACACAAATCCTTCTAATCGATCAATCTTCACTACACGATCTCACTAAACTTCCCGATGAGCGATCAAGACCCCACGATCTTCCCAATTTTCTCCAATAAAAGATCGGGTCCACATGATCTTCCCGATTTTTCCCTTCCACTCAATCGAGACCGCTCGATTTAATTATACTTGAATAAATATTCAGTCGGTACCACATGATTCGCTCACGTTAGAGAATTAATAAATCGGGACCACCCGATTAAATCGCACCGAGCCAATGGCCAATAGGGCCACATAATTAATTTATGCCACCACAAAAATTAATCTACGCCACACAAAATTAATTCTACTAAAGGTAGCAATTAATAACCGTAGATACGATTAGAATTTGACTAACGTACAATTAATACGCATTGTACGGTTATACTATACTAACGTGGCACTGCAAGCTCGCCACACAACGCCTCAAATGGTGCCATTCCAATTATCTGCTAGAAGCTATTGTTGTAGGCGAACTCGACTAGGTGTAGTTGTTCTTCCCAACCTCCTTTAAAATCTATCACGCATGCTCGCAAGCATGTCCTCAAGTGTCTGTATTGTCCTCTTCGACCGTCCGTCTGTCTAGGGATGATACATGGTGCTATACTTGCACTTGGGTTCCCATTGCATTCCGAAGACTTTTCCCGAAAGTTGCAATGAACTTGGGGTCTCCGTCCGACGTAATTGTTCTTGGAACTCCATGCGATCGAACTATCTCGGCACATATATAATTCAACGTACTTTTCCATTGCGAAATCCTTTTGTACTTGCCATAAAATGTGCAGATTTCGTCAATCTATCGACGAGTACCCAAATCAAATCATGCCCCCTCCGGCTCCTGGGTAGTCCCATAACAAAATCCATGGTCACATGCTCCCATTTTCACTCGGGAATCTCTAGCGGTCTAAGTAATTTTCTAGGCTTGCAATGTTGTGCCTTTACTTGTTGGCACGTTAAACATTTAGCTACATGTTTAGCCACGTCTACTTTCAGTCCATTCCATCAATAAAGCTGGCGTAGGTTCCGATACATCTTGGTGCTACCTGGATGCACACCGTAACTACTACGATGAGCTTCGACAAAATCTTTTCCTTAAGCTCTTCGTCATTAGGGACACACAAGCGTCCACGGAACTTCAAAATTCCATCCTCGGCCACTTGAAATTCAGGTTTCCTTTTTGGTTGCATCCATCTTTAAAATTTTCTAGATGTCGGGATCCTTTATCTACAATGCCTTAATTCTCGCCTTGAATCTCCGGCTCAATTCTCGAGTTGCCGGTAGACTTGAGCGATTGCGGACCTCAAACTTAAACTCTGAATCCCTCAACTCTTCAACTAAAGTCCACTCCTTCACCATCAAATGCGCAATGCTCGATTTCCGACTAAGAGCATCCGCTACATTATTAGCTTTCCCAGGGTGATATAAAATATCACAATCGTAGTCCTTCAAAGAATTCCATACAACGATCTTTGCCTCATATTCAGCTTTTTTTGGGAGAACAAATACTTCGGACTACGATGGTCCGTATAAATCCGAAACTTTTCTCCCCATAAATAATGCCTTCAAATCTTCAACGCAAAAACAATCGCCGCAAGCTCCGGATCATGCGTTGGGTAGTTCAATTCATGATGCCTCAACTGTCGCGACGCATATGCAATCACCTTGCAATGTTGCATTAATACGCATCCCGGTCCTTTTAGCGAAGCATCGCTATATATTTCAAATCCTCCAAGACCGGATGGTATCGTTAGAACTGGTGCTTTGTTGAGAATCTTGTGCTTAAGTTCTTGGAAACTCCTCTCGAACTTATCTTGTCCATTCAAAGTGAGTTTCCTTCTTCGTCACCGTGTGTCAACGGAATAGCTATCGAAGAGAACTTCTCCACAAATCGTCGATAATATCCCGCTAGGCCCGGAAAACTCCGAACCTTCGTAATCGATGTCGGTCTTGGCCAATTCACAACGGTCTCAATTTTCGCGTGGGTCTACTGAGATTCCATTACCTTAGACGATATGTCCAAGAAATGCTACCTAGTCGAGCCAAAATTCACACTTGCTAAATTTGGCATAAAGAGCGTGCTCTCTCAAGGTTTGTAGAATGATGCTCGAGATGGTGTTCATGTTCCTCCGGGCTCTTCGAATACACCAAGATATCATCGATAAATACGATGACAAATTGATCCAGAAATTCTCTAAACACCCAATGCATTATATCCATAAAAGCGGCTAGGGCATTGGTCAATCCAAAAGGCATGACTGTAAATTCATAATGCCCATATCTAGTATGAAAAGCGATCTTCGGTATGTCCTCCTTCTTAATTCTCAGCTGATGGTAGCCCGTCCTCAAATCGATCTTAGAAAATACCGCAACCCCTTGCAGTTGATCGAACAAGTCATCTATCCTTAGCAACGGATACTTGTTCTTGATGGTTACTTTATTCAACTACCGATAGTCAATGCATAAACGCAATGACCCATCCTTCTTCCTCACGAACAAGACCAGGCGTTCCCCACGGCGATGCACCGGGACGGATAAATCCTTTATCCAAGAGCTCTTGCATCCGAACTTTCAATTCCTTCAATTCCGAGAGGGACATTCTGTAGGGTGCCTTGGAAATCGTTCTGTCCCTAGGGCTAGCTCAATCACGAACTCTACTTCCCTTTCAGGTGGCAATCCCAGTAATTCTTGAGGAAAGACATCGGAATATTCGCGCACCATGGCTATATCCTCTAGCCTCGGTTCTTCAATCGACGAATCCACCACAAGTAGCCAAATATCCTTGGCATCCTTCGTTCAACAATTTTGTCACTTCCAAGGTGAGATTATGGGAATTGAAATTCCACCTCAACTTCCCATAAATTCATATCTAGGATGACCAATCGGATTAAATTGGATCACCCCCGCTACCACGATTAAAAACAGCCCTTTGCTTTCCTAGCCAATCCATTCCAATTATCACATCATAGTCATGTATAGTCAAAACTGCTAGGTCTATCAACTCTTCTCTACCGCCAATGACTATCTTTCATCCAAGACACCCTAAGGTAACCAATATTTTATCCTTTAAGGGTGTAGTTACGTGCGGCATTACTTCTAGCGTTTTAACTCAATCCCACTAATTCCGAAACCGAGCAAATACAAAAGAATGAGACACTCCAGAATCAAATAAAGCATATGCAGCATGATCACATAAGGAGACCGTACACGTAATCACGTCGGGTGCATTCTTTGCTCTCATTGCGCGCCACTGCATACACTCTCCCTTGCACCGGCGATCGATTCCCGATTATTCCGTGGAGCAGCCCCTATCTCGAGGTCTTACACGGGATCTTTGGGGTTGAAATCGAGGTCCTGGGGGCTTACTCGGGCGTCTTATCTCGATGATCAAATTTTCCACATCCGAAGCGCGCCCGTCCCTGTTTGGGTAAGGCCCGTTTTCGTGCCTCCTTCCACAGTAGTCTGCGATTCGATTGGACTGGTACACCAATTTCCCATTATTTCTCCTAACCGGAGGGACGAAGCGCCTATTTCCCATCATTGGCCTCTTGCCAAATGGCGGTTGTCCCTAGCCGGCATGAACCGCTATCCAAAGGCGGCAGCCCTCTCTTTCATGTCCCGCTCCACCATCTCGACCCTGCTCATACAGTTCATCGTAGTCCCTCAAGTTTAGCAGGATCAATCGACTACGAAGTTCCGGCCTCAATCCATCCCGGAATCTTCTTGCTCTGTCTAGAGGATTCTCCACCATCCTCGGTGCATACTTCGACAGACCTTGAAAATTCAGCCTCGTACTCAATCGATAGTCATTTGGTTCTAGCGGAGATGCTGAAATTCCAACATTTTCTGCTTCGAGCGAGTCTCCGAAAAATACTTTCCATTAAAGGCTTCGGTGAAGACAAACCCAATTCAAAACAGACCCTCCGGGAAAACCCTTCCCCGGTGGCCTTCCACTCATCATTGGCCGTATCCTGCAATCGATATACCGCCGAGTCACTTTTTCCTCCTCTCGTGCAACCCAAAACCTCGAACGCTTTCTCCGGATCCTCTATCCAACGAGGTGTAGCCTCCGGGTCACCTTTCCAGTAAATTTTGCCGGTTTCAACTTCAAGAACTCGCTCTACTAGCCGATACATCTGCCTATTCCTATTGTCATTTCCTTGGTTCACATTTATCCCATGGGCAAAGCAAAGAACAACAGTAGCCTCAACAACTTGGGCAATAGCGGCACTTAGTCTTGAGTCCGCCTACCCATTAAATTTCCAATCTCCTCTAGAGCCCAAAGGACTCCATCCACTCTCGGATCTTCCCTAACCTGTTGTTCTTGAACTAGAGGCTCCCCTAGAACCTACTCTACATCCTCCTCTAGAACTCCCTCTAAAACCTCCTCATGGAACCTCTACCTTGATTGTCAATGTCCATTAACTTTCTTCATAACACCCGAATCAAAATAATTCCACCAAGGAATTAAAGACTTAAGTCACCTACTCGAGTCTAGCAATTCCACACCGCTTAACACAAAGCAATTAGCACAAAGCTAACAATCGTTTCTAGTAGAACGATTTAACAAACAACACCAAACACACAAAGACAAAAACAATCAATCAACTAAATCATAGGCGCACTTTCAAATGCCCCGCGATAACGCGCTTTAACTCGCGTAAACACCTAAGGTCTCTCTCCCTATCCATCCCAAAGTCATCGCTCCTTATCACTCCATATCTCATCCAAACTTGGATCGAACCGACCTTGCTCGATACCACTCCAAACGGGGATGTCATCACCCGAACTCTGCGAGCTCGCAACATCCCTTATGGCCATTTACTGCGTACAGTTCTCCAAGATCCCAAGGCCAACAAAATAAAATTTCATGGAAGTAGAAATAATTCCCCGTACGAAACCAACAACGCTACGATAACTTGGGATGGTAAAAATAAACTTACAACACACTTATGTCCATATATACATAATGAGTACCACTTTCAAACCTAGAGCTTCATAGGCCATCAGTATGCCTATGACGACACTACAACAAAAAGATTACGTGGTCGAAGCCTACTATACTTCCAAAAGGAAACGTTCAACAAAAGTCAAGAGGCCATCTACCCTAGGCCTCATCTTCACTATCATCGAGTGAAGTCTCTAGCTCCTCCTCCTCCTTAGTTTCGGATGGCGGCTTCACATCCGATGACTCTACGATCTCTACATCCTCTTCGGGCTCCAAACTCTTCGGGTCCGATCGCGGGTCTTCGGGACCTCAGATCCGGACTCGTCACCACGCCCCCGGGAGGGGCAGCCCAGTGGGGTCCCATTCTCCAACTCTATCATAGGGGATATCAAAGCCCCTCAATGGACCTACCAAAGATATCCCCATGTCTATACGTCCATGCTAGGTACGTATGGGGCTTCTAATTATTTTCTCCTACATCTACCCGGATGGTAGTAGCGTGTCTAAAATAAACCTTATCCTCACCCACGGGATACTTGGTAATCACGGTTTCCATGTCCTTCGATATCCCGAACCGCTGTGGTTTATAATTCGTTGTTGAGGCGGAGGGTCCAAAAAAGATAACCCACGACGTGGGTGAGAATAAATCTTAGTAAGATAGTCCCTAATCTTAGGTTAGAGCGCTAGTGCCTCCCGACAAACCTAGATCGGCCATTCGCGACAATTCCTCTCACAATCAATAATTCAACAAATAAATTTCAGAATATTTCATTCTTTCTCCCAAAATTACCACACATTTACAAAAATTCCACGTTACTCCCACATTGACGTTCCACGCCTCAAACTATAAATAAATATTCCACGTTACTCCGAGCTCGCGTTTAATGCCTCAGGCTATCATAAAAATTCCACGTTGCTCCCAAGCCCGCGTTTAACGCATCGGGCTATCATATAAATGGACAGACCCACGTAATAATGCCTCGAGGCCATTATATAGTTCGGACCCGCGTAATAACGCCTTAGGTCACTATAACCCGCTTAATAACGCCTCGGTTCATATCCAAGCATTTAACGCCTCGGGATAAAATAATAAGCTCAACCCCGCGTTTAATGCCTCATGGTAAAATATGATCTTATAAAATACGAACCCCGCATAATCACGCTTCAGGGTAAATTTCCACACATCCTCTCAATTATTCCACTTAAGACCATATAACCATAATAATTCCTCGATCGCTCGTACGATACCACACGATCACACAAATTCTTCTAATCGTTCAATCTTCACCACACGATCTCGCTAAACTTCCTGATTAGCGGATCAAGACCCCACGATCTTCCCAATTTTCTTCAATAAAAGATCGGGTCCACACAATCTTCCCGATTTTTCCCTTCCACTCAATCGAGATCCCTCGATTTAATTATACTTGAATAAATATTCAGTCGGTACCACATGATTCGCTCACGTTAGATAATTAATAAATCGGGACCATCCGATTAAATCGCACCGAGCTAATGGCCAATCAGCCACACAATTAATTTATGCTATCGCAAAAATTAATCTACGCCACACAAAATTAATTCTACTAACGTAGCAATTAATAATTTCCATAAAATCAGAATTAGACTAACGTACAATTAATACGTACCGCACAATTATCTTGTACTAACGTGGCATTTAATACGTACTATACAATTATATTATACTAACGTACAATAAATCTCCACCACATAATATGTCTACAATATAGCATGATTTAATCTCGGCCGTCGATTAATCTTCCTAAGCAAGATTAAAGCAAGAAAAGCTAGATTAAATCCTAGCCATCCATTATTAATCATGAAAAATCACTATTCAAGCAAGAACACAATTTTCTCTCTCCTCCAATCTTCATTTTCGGCCAACCCATGTTCAAGCGCAAATCCAACCAATTTTTCCACCAAATCAACTCAACCTAATGTCCATAACAACCTAGATACCTAATCTAAGGTTAGGAACCAACTTACTACAATTCTAGCAAGTTTTCCGGCGAGAAGTCGAGAAAGTTTTTGACCCCAACCGGCGGCTCAGGCGACTCCTCTCAATCGGTTTCAACCCAAGTTATTCCGGCGGTTCAAGGTGGAGAATTGAGCTTCGGCGATTCAAGGCGACACTTGGAGAAGCTTGGAAAAATTTTTGGCGAGGGAGAGAGAGAGCTATGGAGTTCAGCCAAGGGGGTGAGAGTGAGGTAGAAAGAGAAAGTTGTTTGCAATAATGAAGAAGAAGCCCCAAAAATTCATTAATAAAAGGTTAGGATAATATTATGGCTAGATATTTTTGGTGTCTTGAATGCAAGAAGGGAAAAAAGGTAATTTCCCCCACAAAGACTAGTCAAATTTCGGCCAAGAGGAGTATTGACCGAAATGCCCTTGAGCCAAAGTGAAAAATTGGGTATTCTCCAAGGGTAAATGGGTCTTTTCCCATTTCCAGTCCACATTTTATTTTTCCCGAACCCTTTGGGGCGAATCGTGAAGTAATTGAACTCGGATGAGGAAACGTTCAAAATTTAATTATTGGAACCCCTGAAGGTCCGACATCAAATTTCAAGTCCGATTCGTGATCAATCTCGATCAATTGAAATTTCTGCGTATCTCAAACTAACGGGCGGCTTTTAAGAGTTACGCATATCGACCCGTGATTAATATAACGTTTAAAAATTTCTCGAGCCATGGCGACTTTGGTTGTCATTCAATTGCGAGGGTCAATCACTAGTCCCGATGGACACGATGTTGACACCTAAAATTTTGACTAATCTATTTCTTGCATAAAAATTAGAACTAATTTTAGTTCTAAACAAAAATCATCCCACATAGTATTGGCATATAATTCAAACTTAATTCAACAGGCGCCTGGACTAGGCATGGGGTGAAAACGTACCAAGAATATTTGGGCTTGAAAGAAATATTTTTTTCGTGGACTGTATTGCAAATACTAGAACTTCAAGGACTGTATTGCAAATACTAGAACCTCGGGGACCGCATTGCAGATACCAAGAGAAGAGGATGAAGAGAAGATGGAGAAAGGAAGATGATGAAGAGAATGTGAAGAAAAGAAGATGAAAATGGAAGATGGAGAAATGAAGGTGAAGAAGAGAAGATGAAGATGAAGAAGAGAAGATGAAAATGGAAGATGGAGAAATGAAGGTGAAGAAGAGAAGATGAAGATGAAGAAGGGAAGATGAAGATGAAGAAAAGAAGATGAAGATGGAAGATGGAGAAATGAAGGTGAAGAAGAGAAGATGAAGATGAAGAATGAAGGATGAAGAACTTTGCCTATAAAAGAAGAAGAGTTCTTGAAGAGAAGGGGAGTTTTTTTTGGGGAGTAGGAGAGAATTGAGAGAGTTTTTGAGGAGAAAAGAATTGAGATAGTCCTTGAGAAGAAACCAGAAAAGAAAATTAAAAAGTGAGAGAAAAAGAGCTTTGGTCGAGCATCATCTTCGACGAGTCCCGTTACATACTTCGCCTCTCGCCACCCAACAACGTTACTGCTTGCCATTTTCGACGACAGCCACGCTCTTCAAGCTTCGAGATCTTGAAAGAAACTATAACGTGTACGTGAGTAAGATTTTGTGTAATAGAAGGTAATCGTCTCCATCTTGATCTACAAAGATGTAATCATTTGATTTGAATATTTGATTGTTTATTTTAGACGTGCCACGTGTTCCGAAGTTTAGTATTATTATATGTTAATTTATTTTTGTGAATACTTGTGATTGGCCGCGTTTTCTTTCTTTCTAAATCGTCCATGGTGTATATCGCATAAAACTCAATGTTTTACATTTTCGGAGAAAAAAGAAAAAAAAAAAAAAGAAAATAAAAAACTGCACCTTTGAAATTCGAGTAAATTACCAAATCAAATATTTTTCATGAAAATGGTACCGAAAGGGCGTTAGAATAATTTAGCGTAATCAAGTCCCCAGGACTCTTAATCTCCAGTACGCAGAAATAAGATAGTTTTCTCCCGCTATTTTATTTGGGTTTCTAGTCAACCTCCGCCGAAAATAATTAGTGGCGACTCCAAATTCAAATCACATTGCATGTTAATCATTCGAACCTTAAGTGGCGATTTGGTATGGATTCGGGAGAGTCCGAGTTAGGTTAGTTAATTAATTAACCCGATAATCCATTAGCCTGGAATTTAACTTGTTTATTTTTTAGGTCGCGACAGCTTGGCGACTCACCTGGGGACCGGTAAAGAGGACTTAGGCCGAGATAATTTCATGAAAAAGAAAATCACTTGGTTTGGCAATTTTTGTTGAATTTTAATCCCTAGGTGTTAAATGGTTTTGCAGAAAGGGAGTTATAAGGGGAGGAGTCTCATGGCTAACCTCTCGTTTTGCAAGCTTGGTGATGAGAGTTTTAATTTTGAACTATCGGAGTGCTTGATTGCCTTTAAAATGTCATGCATGCCCCTAATATAATTGCACTACACCACCTTGACTTGTGACCGAACCCGGGTCACCCGATAGTTTCGGGATGGTATTTATGTGGTTCTTTAACCTTGGCGGTAAGGCTTCGCTAAAGGTTATCCCACTTGAATCCCGAGTTCTTCAAAAAATGGCTCAAGGGTTGTTCTCATGCACGTGAGGCTATGATGCATGAGAGTTGCCCTTGTCGACCGAACCAAGCCGAGATGAAAGGACCCGACTAGTCATGACTATGTATGCGAGGCTGCAACTAGTCACGATGAACGTGCGCGAGGCCGCGACATGTCGTTTTGTCTTTCATTTCATTTTGCTAAAAGAACTAAAATCGAATTCACGATTCATGCGCATGTCTTTGTGATTGACATTTTCTTCCTATGAGCGGTAATTTCTTGTCTCTTATGCCATATTATCTCATTTTCATTTTTTGGGCTGGTCCATGGTTTAGGTTGATTTAATTGGCACGTGATCTATATACGAATGGGTCGCAATGATATCCGTTTCGTGCCTACTCCGAAACTAGAGCTCAAAAAGCTATGGGGTAAGTTGAAGCCGGATGGCCAGCAAGTACGTGCTCAAGCGTATCGGGTTCATGTTGCCGATTCTTGAGATCGATATTCAAAGCGGGATCATGCAAGCACTTGCTCATTTTTGGTGCCCCGAGACGACCACGTTTGTGTTCGAGGTAAGTTTGAGCTTACACCCACCTTGGAAGAATACAAGATGTGCCATCGGAAAATCAATTGAGTTGGATACGGTTGAACCACCTATTCGAGTAGATCCGGTAGTAGTGCTTGCTGAATTTTTGGGTTTGACTAAAAAAGAAATTGAAAAAGTAATCGAAGGGTAAATCACCGGGCATGCCCTTTATCTTTCCTCGTTGAATGTTTTGAAAATAACTCCGACCTCATGAAATCTAAGATTTTTATGTTAACCTTTTTCGGACTTATCATTTTTCCATTCCGTCGAATGCTATAGATCCCGTGATAGCATGGACGGTAAAACAAGTTTGTGGTGGGGTCAATTTTGTAAATGCCATTCTTGCTGAAACTGTCATTTCATTAACACATTTCGCTCATTCCAAAAAAGAAAGCAAGAAAGAAAAATATAAGACCTTTCGAGCCCCAATCGAGCTTTTACAAATCTGGTTTTTATCGCATCTTTCTCAATTCGGGAAAACATGATCAGTATTTGAAATGGGTATGACCGACAACCCTATTTTAAGATTTAAACAAATACAAGATCGAACTAAAAACTTGCACTACACGCAGTGGGTCCATTTATTCGAAAATCCAAATCCTAAGATTTTCCTTTGGCAAGCTGTATGGTTCCGAGTGGCGGAGGCTCGACTATGCCATGGCGATCGAAGGCCCGTGCCTTTGATGGGCATTTATGGAGCAACCAGCTATCAACCTCTTCGAGTTACACGACAATTTCGGGTTCCGCAGGATATCCCGCCATCATTTGGGCCCAACGAATTTCAAGTTCAATTTGAGAAGGACGAGAACTACAGAGCGAACCGAGACGTCATTCCAAGCTTGGCAGGAGTGTTCTAATCGAAACCGATTTGGCCCATAGAGCAACTCACCGGAAAAATGAAGAGTCACTTTGCCACAACTCGCATATTCAGTCTCATGCCATCCCCGCTGAGATACTCCCGAAGATTCCGATCATGACAATACAAAGATACCCGTCTAGCCCAACTCAAAGCCGACAAGAGAAGGGGATGAAGGCCCAAGAAAAGGCAGATGCTTTGGCGAAGGAGAATGCGCGATACGGCGTGCCTTGAAGGCCCATTCGTCTATAGATCACGTGACCTCTAAAAAAAGAAAGACCGTTTGAATTGAGTCATGTATTTACTTTCATAGGTTGATTGTTTAGGAATCTCACCGTATTGTTTCACACTTTGCTTCGTAGTTTTTACAATTTCATCAGTTGTTCTCAATTCTAATCTGGCTTGTCCCTGTTGTACGATTTTTACTAAATTCTACGATCGATTTTTGAGTAAGTGCCAAACATGAAAGTTGTAGACCTATGTTTCAACTAATATCCTGCAAAATTTCAGAATTAAATTCATGATTTAAGATGGCCTTTCGTTTTTCTCAACTACTTGCGGTTATAACAGTTTTCTGAATGCGCTTTTTCGTAAAGACACATTAAACTGTTTTGATCTGCTCATTTCTGGTCCGATTGGCCAACATAAAAGTTGTTCATCATCTTCTCAACTATAAGCTCGTAAAATTTGGACATATTTTGACCAACGTGCGAATTAATACGGATTTTTTCATAAAAGCGGACAAACTGAAAATTACCTGTTTCAATCCTTTAGTCATAATCACTTTGTTCGTTTGAGTCTAGAGGAATGCCATGGGCCGGCTCGCTATTCTTGTTCATTGTACTTATTTTGGCTGGTTACTTTTGAAGGTAATTTATCACGGATCCTCCGCACATTACCCGGTCGGTGGCTAAGAAAATGGCGGATAAGGCTGAAATCAACAACGCAGTCCCGGAAAGCTCTACGAGAGCAATTCGAGGCCATGAACCGAGGTTTGAGGGTATGATGAGCCAGATGATGGAACGTATGATGGCTGCTACCGTTGCTTCGCTAAGCATCCGACCGGTCCGACACCTCGTAACATCGTCTCTCCGACCCTTCCCGCAAGCAATCCCGAGAAGGCTCCCGAGCATATACTTGGTTACACCATGCCGCTAGAGGATGTTGTCATTCGGCGCTAGCTCGAGCGCCCCATCACCGCTTCTCATCTCCCAAGCCAGCCCCGTGACTATGGGACCGTCCGATGAAATGGCCAAGTTGTTGGCCCAAATGGAGCAGCGAATCCGTGAGGTGGAAGGAACGCACAAGATACCCCAGATTGACACTGTCTGTCTTTTCAAAGGTCACGGTACCAGAGAAGTTCAAGATGCCCGATTTCGAGAAGTATGATGGGACTTCCAACCCGGTCCAAAGACGTCCAGATGTATCGTGCAAGAATGAACAAGCATGCGACCAACGGCCCCCTAATGGTTCAAACTTTCCAGGCTAGTCTAAAGGAAGCCGCCATGAGATGGTATACGGACTACGAGATCTATCGGATGGATGATTGGGAGAAGGCAGCTAATGCTTTCGCCAAACATTTTAGCTTTAACTTGGACGTGCTCACGACCGCAGAGGATCTTGAGCAACTTGAGATGAAGAAAGGAGAAACGATCAAGCGAGTATGCCACTAGGTGGAGGAACGTAGCATCTCAACCGAAACCGGTCCCACCCGAAAGGGAGCTCATGAAATTGTTCGTTTCCACCCCCGCCGCAAGTTGTGAGAACTCGAGTTTTGGGATCCCCGCCACGTCATTCAGCCATCTCATCGCAATGGCTGAAGAAGTCGAGAACGGCATAAAGAAAGGTTGGTATGGTGATGCCGCCACGACAACCAAGAGGTTTGCAGAAGGAAAGACAAAGAACCGGTCCCACAGTCAACATGACCTACAGCCAAAAATCCATGACACGGACGCCGGTCGTACGGACTCCTAATCAGCCAGCAGAGGCTAATTTCTGCGCACAATGACAAAGAGGGAATCTACGGTCCCCTCGGCGCTTTACCCTCTACCAGGAACCCCGTCACAAGTACTCACGGTTCTACGTAAGAGAGGCTGCCGACCTCCGAGCCTCTGCGACCTAGTAATACGAGCTCGCCGAGATATGATCCGTCGAAGAAATGTGATTACCATTGTGGGGAGCTTGGACATGACACTGATGGTTGTTTCGTATTGAAGCATTGGATCCAAGATCTACTCGATTCTAAGGCATTCTCGTTCCAGGGCAACAAACAGTACCGAATGTCCAAAATAATCCTTTGCCGATCATTCAAGTAAAGTTAATGCTGTATTCGGGCAAGGAATCAAACATGTTGGTGCTGTTAAGGTTGGAGTAGCCGATGTCCTCGACGCTCCGATCGGGGCGGGATATTATAAGACCGGTGAATTGATACCACTCAATCGGTTGAAGGAAAAAGTTTCCGGTCTCATGAAGAACGGATTCATAGTTTGGGCAAGTCAAATCGGGACAAGTGGCCACTATATCCCGCATTGTCATTGATCGGGATCGGAGCTTGCAAAGCATTGACCCAACCCGAGACCTTTCAAGAGTCTCGGGCAAAAGATGCTCATGTGGCCGAGTTGATCAAGAATGACCCGTGAGCCGGGCAGATATGCCCGCCTTGGAAGATGCAGAGGACGATGAACTTGGAATCATCATTGCCTCGCCCCAACTTTTTTCCGTATGACGGTGACAAGGCGGTTCCTTGGTCCTACGATCTTGCCCTGGTAACAAGATCGGACGTGCTTATAACGATGACCAACCTACTAAGCAAGTCATCGAGAAAGATGCTAAGGAATTCTTAGCCGTAATCAAGGCGAGTGAGTATAGCGTTGTCGACCACCAAGGAAGTCACCGGCTCAAGTGTCCTTACTTGAACTTCGCAGTCATCCGAGAAGCATCGAGAGTCCTTAATGAAGATACTCGGTGAAATTCACGTACCCGAGAATGTTGAACAGACAAACTAGAGAACTTTGTAGGGACGATCCTTTTAAAGGATCAGGTCGCATTCGGCTGATGATGAAATTCCGCTCGAAGGACGGGGTCATAACAAAGCTTTGCATATAACGAACCAAACACAAGCAAACTCATGTAGCTCGGGTACTTATTGACAACGGGTCAGCATTAAATATCTGCCCATTAGCCACATTAAATCGTTTGGGAATTGACCTGGCCAGGTTGCGGACGGCCAAGACTTCCGTCCGCTCATTCGATGGCGTGAAGAAGGATGTCTTGGGGCAGAATCAACTTGGAGATTCAGATCGGGCCTTCTTTGTTTGACATTCTCTTCCAGTGTATCGGATATTCCTTCGGCCTTTAACCTTCTCCTAGGCCGACCTTGGATTCATAATGCCGGAGCCGTCCCATCGAGCCTTCATCGAAAATTAAATTCGTGGTCGAACGAAGTTGGTGATTGTCCATGGAGAGGAAGATCACCAGATTTTCCATGAAACGGCCATCCCTTACATCGAGCCAGCTCATGATGAAGAAGACTCCTACCACGCTTTTGAGATAGTACACACTATCCATGCATCACCGGAAAGTCCTTTGCCTGTTCCCCAAATCTCAACCACGTCTCTTATGGTAGCTAAGATAATGGTGGGCAATGGCTTTAAGCCCGGTATGGGTTTAGGTCGACATGGCCAAGGGATTCGCACCCCAATTGAACCTAAAGGCCAATCTCACACAACCGGTCCAGGATGTCAAGGGCGTGGGCATAAAAGAGGCGTAATGGGTCGCAGTAGCTGTGCATGCGACCCTTTACCCCCACCTCTATATATCACTTTCCGATCACCGGAGTAGTCGGAGGCTACGATAATCCGACCCGACTTGAAGATGACTTGGGGATTGTGTTCCCGACATACCGAAGGATCAAGGTACCGCAGCTTGAGCTAATAGGGTCTCAAGAGGATGAAGGGGTCTTCGATATCGCCGGTTGTTTTGATGATGTAACCATTGCTGCTTTATCTCAAGACGGAGCGCATGATGAGGAGCCTTATCCGACGCCTAAACCTTCCAAATCATCCATTAATGCCATATGTGATGATCCACTAGAGGGTTTAGATTCGTAGTAACATCTTTATGTTCATGCAATCCCCTACGTGGGACATTTTCGGTTTCCTTTATATTTTGAATTACATTTGGATTTCTATTCTGTCTTGCACTCTTGGATTTCCTTTCCCAAAAGATGTAATTTCATATCAATAAAATTACGCTATTTTCGAATCTTGTTGAAGTATCCCAAACCAACCCGATGACGATAACCAACGACCAACAAGTTTGTCATCATGGTAAGAACCGAGGGTTGGGCTTCTTCAAGAATTCATGTCCCACGGTTTTGAAAAATAAAAATATATATAAATAAATAAAGTTCTTCAAAATCACACCGCGATTAAGCCCTCGTTTGTTCTTCCGATTTTGTTACTTTATGTTTCAGGGGACACATGAGGAGGGAAATCTAGTGGATTCGAAGTATACGACCTTGATGAATTCAATCAGTATTATGAGGAAGTTCGTCAAGATTTCGAACGACATGAGGAGATCAAGCCTTTGACCGTGAACAAGCTATCTCGATCAACCTAGGCGATGCGGAAAACTCTAAAGAAGTTAAGATCGGGGCAAACCTTTCCAAAGAGATGTCCGAGCGCTTGATTAAGCTCCTAAAGGATTACCAGGACATTTTTCCTTGGTCCTATGCAGATATGCCTGGTCTTGACCGTTCCATTGTCGAACATTGTTTGCCGATTGATCCTTTGGCTAAGCCGGTGGTGCAAAAGTCAAGGAGGGCCGCACTGCAATTAGTGCGTAAGATCAAAGAGGAGGTCATAAAGCTTCTCGATGTAGGATTCATTGAGACTACGTAATATTCCGATTGGGTCGCTAACATAGTCCCCGTCATGAAGAAAGACGGCCGCATTCGGGTTTGTGTCGACTATCGAGACTTGAACAAGGCCAGCCCTAAAGATGATTTCCTCCCGCATATCGACGTACTTGTTGACAAGATCAGGGTTTGAATTGTTTTCATTCATGGATGGTTTCTCCGGGTACAATCGAATCCCGATGAATGTCAATGACAAGTTGAAAACCACTTTCACCACACCATGGGGAGTGTTCCATTACCGGGTAATGCCGTTCGGTCTCGAAACGCTGGAGCCACTTACCAACGAGCCATGGTTGCCCTTTTCCATGACATGATGCATAATGAGATTGAGGTTTACATCGATGACATGATAGCAAAAACAAGGCATGGAGAAGATCACGTCAAAACGCTGAAAAAATTGTTCGACGGACTCCGAAAGTATAAGTTACGCCTCAACCCCGCCAAGTGTGTCTTTGGGACCAGCTCGGGCAAGCTACTCGGATTCATGGTAAGCGATAAGGGCATTGAAGTCGACCCTTCGAAAGTTAAGGCTATTCGTGAGCTTAAGCCACCGACGACGCTTAAAGAAGTTCGAAGTTTGATGGGTAGGCTAAACTATATTGCTCGATTCATCTCTCGATTATCGAAACCGCTAAGCCATTCCTCAAGCTATTAAAGAAGAATGCGCTAGTCCAATGGGATAGCGAATGTGAAGAAGCTTTTGGAAGATCAAGCAAAGATCTCATGAATCCACCCGTGCTTGTTCCTCCAACACCGGAGCAACCTTTAATCCTCTACCTCACAATCCTTAGTGAATCCTTGGGTGCTATGCTAGCCCAAGAGAAGCAGGAGGACGGAAGAGAACGAGCCATTTATTATCCGAGCAAGAAATTCACAACTTCGGAAATGAGGTACTCCGAAGTAGAGAAAACATGTGCGGCGTTAGTGCAGGTACTCGCACGTGCTTCGGCAATATACCTTGCATTACCAAGTGCTTCTGGTGACAGAATGCAATCCCATCAAATATTTGCTTAATCAACCCGCCTTGATTGGTAGACTTGCTAAATGGCAAATCCTCATCTCCGAGTTTGACGTTCAATATATGTCCCAAAAGTCAATCAAGGGACGAGCTATAGCAGATGTCCTAGCTGAAAATCCGGGGCAAGATGATGATGCCTATCATTCCGAGGATCGAATCATGTCGGTGGAGGATTACATCCGGACTATGTATTTTGACGGAGCTGTCAATTTATCGGGATCGAGCACGGGCGCGGTTCTTATATCTCCAGGTGGTCAAGATTATCCTTAGAAGCAAAAATTGGTATTCCCTTGCACAAATAACATAGCAGAATATGAGGCATGCATCCTCGGTGCCGGGCTGCAATTGAAATGGGGATAGCCCGACTCAAGGTGTTCGGAGATTCCGCTTGATTACCCTTCGGATCGTTGGAAAGTGGAAGACGAGAGATGCCAAATTGCTACCCTACCATGAGTATCCTGGATGAATTGGTAGAAGAATTTGAGGATATCTCATTTGAGTATCTCGCCCAGGACTCATAATCGATTCGCTGATGCATTGGCTACCTTGTCTTCAATGTTACAAGTCGCCAATGGACTTGAGGTTGACCCACTCAAGATCGAGGTATTAAAAAAATCAGCATATTGTATGGCCGTGATCAATGAACCCGATGGTAAACCATGGTACCATGACATCAAGACTTATATTCGAAAGCGGGGAGTTCCCTGAAAAAAGTACCGTATCCGACCAAAAGTACATAAGGAAAATGGCCTCAAGTTCTTCTTGAATGGAGAGAATTTGTACAAGCGGTCATTCGATTTTGTCCTACTAAGATGTGTTGACTCGACCGGCAGATTCGTCTAATAATGGAAGTACATGAAGGGATCCGTGGTCCACACATAAACGGCCACTTGTTAGCTAAGAAGATTATGAGGTTGGGTTATTATTGGCTCACGCTCGAAAGAGATTGTATTCAGCATGTCCGGAGTCACAAATGTCAAATTCATGGTGACAAGATTAATGTCCCTCCAAATGAGTTGCATCGCTTATCCGAACCATGGCCGTTTTCTATGTGGGGCATTGATGTTATCGGTCCTATCAACCCTAAAGCATCTAATGGGCATCGATTCATCTTGGTGGCGATTGACTATTTCTCCAAATGGATCGAGGCCGCATCCTATTTAGCGGTTACGGCACGAAATATCGCAAAATTTATCCGCCGAGATATCATTGCTCAATACGGTTCACCCGAAGCCATAATCACCGACAATGGCTCGAACTTAAACAACAAACTAATGGGCGAATTGTTTAAGGAATTCAAGATCAAGCATCCGAACTCTTCCCCATATCGCCTCGGATGAATGGAGCAAAGAGAAGCCGCCAATAAGAATATTAAGAAAATTTTAGCGAAGACGGCTGAAAATTATCACGATTGGCATGAGAGGTTGCCATTCGCACTTATGGCATATCGGACCTCAATCCGGACATCTACCTGGGGCAACCCCGTATTCTCTTGTATATGGAATGGAGGCATTCTACCGCTTGAAGTGGAAATTCCTTCCTTACGTATACTTGTCTCAAGCTAGGCGACGGAAGCTGAATGGATCCAAAGCAGAGAGCAAGCCAATTGAATCGATCGACGAAAAAAAGACTTAAGGCCGTATGTCATGGCCAAGTGTTATCGCAGAGAGTTGCTAAATCATTCAACAAAAAAGTTCGGCCTCGATATTTTCAGATCAATGACCTGGTCTTGAGAAAATTATTGCCAATAGTCCCACTCCCGAAAGGGAAATTCTCTCCAAACTATGGTGGTCCATATATAGTAAAGAAGGTGCTCCCCGGTGGTGCTTTGATTCCGCCGAGATGGATGGTCGTGTCTTTACCAATCCAAATAATTCGACTCGTAAAGAAATATTATGCTTGATTCACTCGATTTTTCATAATCGAGTTATAATATTAATACTGATTCACGAGTTGTTCACATTTGAGCATTCGTTTGTTTTCTCGCTACTAATCTTTGTTTGAGAGATTGTTTCGAATGGGGGAGCCTCTCCGCCCAATTGGATTGACCATCGGGAGCGTGAGATTTACTTATTCGCAGAGTAAAATGGGTTATCTTGCGAAAAAATATGACGACCAAGATGAAATGAGTAAAAACTTGCATTCATTTCATTCATCGGAAAGCTTTACAAATAGATCAACGGGGTGGGAACGTAAAGCCAAACCGAGCCCTAATGAGCATCACAAAGGAGTTTAACCGACTCTCCATACGCTTGATGCTCCGCCTACACTGATCGCTCCGAGAATCGAGATCCGCCAACTTAAAGAGGAGGAGCTCACATTTCTCTTTGAGCTTGGCTACCTTGTCCCCGCGTGATGCTCGGCAGCAAAATTCCAGGTCATGGATCAGCATTCTCCCGCGGGCTATATCCAGGGTCGATCGTCCAACCTTTCTTCCAGCCATGTGCATTGAAATTTTAAAACAATATTGAGCGGATCGCGCTCGAAGATGGTCCGGGACATGGCCAAACACCCCACCAAGTTTCCCCTCTCACGAATCAGAAGGGAGACTTGTTCATTACCGTAGTCGAGGGCCTTCTTATAATTGTCGGCTCTACAAGACTGGCCAACACCAAGCTCGTCCGACCGATCCCGATAGCGTGCCTTCACAAGGTGGGCCAAAGTAACATCTTGATAAGCAACATGGTAAGCCTCCAGGGAAGTTAGTAAAGAGGGTGGGGAAGATCCCGTATTCCTCCTCTAACTTGGTACCTTCAATGGAAGCGGTGCCCATATCCCTAAACATAAGACGAATCTCGGTTTCGGCCTCCGGATGGTTGGCTATATAAGAGTAGCCCTGGCTTAGGAGATTATAAAGTTTCTCCCATTTGGCCAAAACTTCAGCCGAAAGGCGTGCGCGAGGAGGGAAGCCATTGTTGTTGAAGCGGCTAAAAAAGAGAGTGGATGCAAAAGAGTGCTTAGAAGGTTGGAGATGAAGATATGAAAGCGATAATTGTCTCGGCGTTAAATCCTAATTTAAAGGGCAAGAAAAGCTATAGCAATAATTATTGTGGATGTCGAGTCAATTATCCGGGTAAAACTACGTACGTTTCATCCGTGAATCACGGGATCTACCATCTCGAGCCTCATAAATCCGAAAAGTTACAAAAAGAGTTGAAGTCCCACCATGATTGAAAACTGAGTGGGAGACAAGCATACTTTCCGAGAGAAGAAACAGCAATTCTTGCGGAGCCACGTTAGTTACTCGGGTAAAACTACAGCGTTTCGTTCATTGGATCCTGGATCTATCGTCAATCCGTGATCTCGAGCCTCACAAATTCGAAAAGTTACAAAAAGAGTTGAAGTCCCACCATGATTGAAAACCGAGTGGGAGACAAGCATGGTTATCAAGAAAAGAAAATCGGTGCGAGTGGATTCGGGGTCCCATCACATTGAAAAAATAAGGCAAAGCGGAAACACGAAATCTTGGGAAAAACGTCGGCTTAGTGATTTTTATCCGCGTTTAAAGGGAGGCTTTGGAACATACCCGATTACTCGAAAGAATTTGGAGAGAGTAAGCATACATCGGAGAATAGAGTGAACAAAAGGCGGTAAGAGGTATTTCAATCCAACATGTTTAGAGGCCATCAGCACTTACTTGGGAGGCAACCAACCTAGACATCCCCGAAAGTGAACTCGCTGGATTTCGAGACCGCATCCAACGCTGAGCCGTAAAACCCAACTCTCTTGGCGGTGAAATTCAAGATTTCGACAAAGAACAACAATGGCAGCGCAGCCCAAATAAACCCCGAAAAAGAAAATATCAAATCAAAGTGCTCAAGCTCGCCTTCAAGGAGTGCTCTTACGTGAATAGGAGACGCAAAATGAATTGAGCCGGATGATAGGAATGGAGCCCTTGAAGGTCAAGTTTTGGTTTCAAAACAAGCGGACCCGATTGAAGGTTAAAAATGAAAGTCATGAACTTACGTTTCGAGGGAAGAAAGTGAAAAGCTTCGAGCGAGAGAACAAGAGGTATAGGGATGCTATCAATACCGCCGTTTGCCATGTCCGTAGCGGCCCCATCTCCTTTGGTGACATGTCCCTCGATGAGCCACATCCGAGCATTGAAAATGCTCATTCACCAGTCATCCCCCGAGCAAGTTCTCGTACAATCCGATTTCGTTGGAGATATATCCCGCAAAGTCGGTCTTGCAGAGGCGAGAACCGATGCCCTTCGAGGAAAGAGACATGCATCACTACAATTGGAGTTTCCTTGATGTCACAACCAGCCAATTCAACGCCGATGGAACTCCGAATGTGTAGCCTACATGAAGCTTTAGTTTTTTTATTATGGGCTCTCAAAATATCTCTTCTTTGAGCATTACTAGCCAGCCCTTACGAATCCTCAAGAGAAGTAGTGACATGTACGAATGAATGTACTGTTTTGTTACAAAATCCCCATGTGAGACATTCTTCTTTTAATCCAGGGGCAAAGAACAAGTACTATCCACGAACATCATCATGTTTAAATGCGTGAATTCCTCGCCGATTTGACTAAGCATTGAAAACCTTCACGTAAGTAAATGCGAAAAGATTTGAGGAGGGAAATAACCGCCTCGTTAGTGGAGAAAGCGAAAAGATTTGAGGAAGGAAATAACCGCCTGTTCGTAGGAGGAAGCGAAAAGATTTGAAGAGGGAAATAACCGCCTCGTTCGTAGAGAAAGTGAAAAGATTTGAGGGCTCCTCCATATCGAAAAGTAAAAAAGAACGGCGGATTGAGCGAGAGGTAAGAGTTATTACGAAATGGATCCAAGGCACTAAGATCGAAAAGGAGAGAAAAGCTATCTCATGAGACCAACGGATCCGAAAAAGTTTATAAAGAACTTGAAGTCTCCATGCACCTCCGAACTCGTCACGAAAGGCCATCATCGCTTTTGTGATTTTCTCGGCAATTTATCTTTGCAAGTCCAAAGAACATCTAAAGCCTCAGCCTCTAATCGAAACACCCATCTTTCGGTCTACATATGGAAGGTTTTGAAAGGAAAATAAGTATGCGTACATTCCAAAGCGGAAGTATGGGAAGCCTCATATCCCGAGGATCTGCGAGTCATGGCCATTGATGGCAACCCCGTTTCCTCTCGATCCTTGTTGCCATGCCGAGAAAGTGCATGTACAGGATTTCAGCTTATGTGAAAGCAACGGAAGCCTTAGAGGAGCCGAGGCAAGATAAATATGATTTTGACGTCGTCGTCACAGCCATGGTAGGGATCAACATGGACGGTCTTAGTCTCTTAAAGATCATTGATTCGAGTTGGATATACCGGTGATCATAACATCAGCAAGTGATGATCGCCAGTTCAGAACGAAGGCGCCATATTGCATGGTGCTCGGGACATCCTAAAGAAGCCGGTTTGCGTTCAAGTGCTCCAAAACATTTGGCAACATGCTGTAAGGAAGCAATTACTCGAACAAAAGAACTATGGCCAAACTTACTACGACGATTTTGTCGGAAAGAAAAGGCCCATTTGGTCCGCCGAGCTTCATTCTATATTCATCGAGGCAGCTTCGACAGCTAGGAATCAATTCAAAGACGACCAATGGCCGTACTCAAAATGATGAATATAGACGGACTCACCCTACGAAGTGTCACAAATCACCTTCACAGATTTAGAGATAAGTCAAGAAGCACGATGTAGCTTGGAACCAAGGCGACCGGAGCAAAGTTGATCGGAAGATCAATCCCAGTGAAAACCTACGGAGCAAAAAAGTACCCGACCACTTCCCAATCAAGAATACCGGCCATACCGACCTTCCGCCGGGTGGTTCTAGCAACGGACCGGCCGATCATCCCTACGAGTTCCCGAGTGACGGCGGAGGCTCAAGCTCAAGGAGTCGACCGTTCACGGTAAAAACAAAGTGGAAAATCTATCGCCGGTGTTAGCAAGTAGCAATGCCCAATTCGAGTATCAATTGCCCGAAAAATCAAAAAGGTTACTTTGATGATGAGCTCACCGCCTTGGTCAGCCGGCCGGAGCCGAAAGACCTCCGCAGTTGTGATCCGAAGCAAGTGATCATGGATCCTCAAACAACGATCGTTAGTGTATGATCCAAGACAAAATCAGCCAATCATTGGAATAGCCAAGAAAAGAGGTGGAACGAATCTCGCATGAATACTCCTTTAATTCCATGTATAGTTCCCCTGCGTGGGATACTTTTACTTTCTAGTTGTCTATAATTTGCCTAGAGTTAAAGGGCGAATTTTCTCCTCTCTTATCAAATGCGTAAGTTCCTTATTAAGCTAGGCCCGTAGCAAATCAATTTATGGACGACGCTCCCGAACGCCCGTAAAGAGAGATTCCGAATAACCTTACTTGGGAAAATGCAAGTAAAAGACCAAACAGCTCAAAGATGGGTAACTCGGTATCGTCCCGATTGATTCTCACCGTTTCAAACTCTAAGTTAAGCTTATTTTATTCTCGACGGGGATTGCCAACCGCTTTGAGAACAATATAACAAAAGCGAACCACCCGTGGACGCCAACAACACCGCAAAGATAGTGGTTGGGGGAATGACAAAGGTCCGAGGCATCCCGGGTCGATCTTGGGATTTGGCATCAATGAACAAAGATTAATAAAAACATTTTTTGCTTCGCAGATCGAAGCTCACCCGGACGGTTATAGAACCAGGAGAGATAACGTCCCGGACATACAATCCGATCCAGATGAATCGATCTTTTCAATTCAAAGTTCGCAAGGAATACGTGCATGAGTAAAGTGGTATCGTTTCAATTCTTTTTAGAACATGAGGACGTACATTGATGCTTTCTCTTTTGATTTTTACAGGGGTCACCGCTCTGTCCAAATAGAGAAGTATCCCCTCTCCCCGAAAAATTAATGAAATGAGAAATTCCCCGGAGCCTTTGACAATCTCATGTCTCGAAGCGTACAATGAAGTTTTGCAACGCATTGCATGAATAGGGGCAACTCACGATCCACGCCCCTAAGAAATTTTTTATGTACTTGCGAACTTTGTCCGCCAAGCTAAAAAGTTGCTGCATTTTATATGCTCGAAAACACTCATACACTCGCATGGTTTGCACATGATTGTTCCTCATGTTTAATTTACCAACTCGAATAAGGAACATGAACTACATAAGGTACATCGAATGTACAGGAGGGGGCATGACAGGATGATGAAAGGCAATCCTTTCCCAAACACGTCCAATTTTTTCAGCGAGATGAACGGTGGCAAAATTCCGCATTCCCCGAGGTAAAGAGTTTTCTCGCGAAAGGTACGATAATCGAAGTGATGGAGGCGTTCATTTCTCTACCCTAAACACTGCAAGTTATCCGTTGATCAACCCATTCGAGCGGAGATTTCACTTCCACAACCCCGTCAAGAACCACCTCACATTGGGGCAAAACAGAGGCAATTCCATCGGCGTCACGAGACAAATGGTTAGAAATCTTCTTGCTTGGACTAACATCAATCTTCGGGTGGTTCTTTGCATTGTACTTGCGCTTTAATTCAAGTGCCTTAGGATGACGAAGAGCATTTCTTTTTCTATCCCACACATCTATATCCATTTGCACAACCCATTTGAGCCCGCAAATTCGTTTCTAAAAGCCCTTATTGGTGATCATTGTTGTCCCAAAGCGAATATGGCCCATCTTTGAGTAGAAGGACCCGAAAAGCCGGATCAAAAGAAAATCTCCCAATGGACTCATCAAGATGCAATAGTAAAAAAAGAGTTGGGAGTAAAAAAAAAAAGAAAGAAAGAGGAAAGGCTGATTCCAAACAATTTCTAGGTATTTAAAAAGCAAAGTGCCTACCAAAAGCAAGGCCAATGCCCTTTCAATTCATTGTTCATTTGTAGAATATTTCGAACTTGAATGCACAATTTTCCCGTATATCCTAAAAGGGTTGAGAGAAAAATCTCCATGAAGTGTCAAATTGCAAATGCAATCTTCAGTTCATACCATCCCCGAGCAATGATGGTATCCTAGAAGGCCACGATCGGTGACAAGATTGTAATGATCACCAACATCAAGCCCCTTCTCAAACATCTTCCGAGCCAAAACGAGCCCTTTCGTTTCTCGGTCCCCAAATCATTACCTCCATTACAACCCTTTAAAAGCCTTTTTTTACTAGGGCACTTGAATTAATGTGGAGTTCAATGATTTTAAGCATCACTCGAAAAAGTTCGAGCAAGATTACTTCTCTCTCATTTTTGCAGGGTTCTTGACTTATAAACCTAGAGAGATGACGAAGGAATTCATTTCAGCAGCATTGACTCAACTAGAGTCCCCTTTGTAAACCTTTGACCTAGCCCTCATTACGGTCCTAATCAAGACCTCCGGATCGGCTCGGTCGTATCAATTGCGAGATTACTCCGATCCTTATCGAATGCGATGATGGAAAGATTGAGTGATTTCTTTTGAATCCTGCAGACAGGATAAATAACTTTTCTTGAGAGTGAGAGAAAACCCTTTCTGACTTGAAGTCCCCCATTCATCTCACTTTCGAGGTATTCATAATGTGAGAATATCCCTGGACAGGATTGGTAATGCAAACTTGATAGAATGGTTATGCATAAACCATAGTATGAGTGATTGCATTATACACATGTTATTTCTAATCATTGCAAGCTTGGTAGGAAAGTTTTGCATGAACTCATTGTTGAATATGTTTGCGCATGTTACCTCGGACATTCTATGATGGGTAATACATTCCCGATGTTCGATGTCCCTCCCAAGGTCTCGAAATTCATCCAAGGATTATTGAATGAGCAAGTTCTCCTGGCAAATGCCTACCATGTATGATACGAGCGATCTGTTTCGTTCTTTGATTAATCGTTCGGAGAACCCGGTAAGTTTTCCAACCCATTTTCAAATCAACAACTCCTCCGATGATAGTTGTTACGATTCAATTCGTGCAATATGCCTCTCCTGTCAGTCCCGTAGACATATGCACCGGCGATCTTGACATCTTATCATGACGACGTAGCTCTTATGATTTCGCCTCTCGATCACGAAGACATATGCACCGGTGATCTTGACCTTTAGTCGGCTCATAATGACATAGCTCTTATGATTCTCGGCTCCTTTATCAAATCACGAAGACATAAGCACCCGTGATTTTGATCCAAACCAAATCATAACGACGTAGCTCTTAAGATTTTGGTTCCCCTTTGTCGAATCGTGAAGACATATGCACCGGCGATTTCGACATTTAATCAACCACAACGACGTAGCTCTTGTGAACTTGATTCTACTTCTTTTGACTCACAACGACGTAGCTCTTGTGAACTTGATTCTACTTCTTTCGACTCACAACGACGTAGCTCTTGTGATCCGGAAGGATACACATATCTTGCGCTGTCTCGCATTAGGGAGAAGTCTCCGATAACCGATAGGCCGAATACCTTAAGGTCCTCGTGTTTGCAAGAAACTTGGAAATTAAGGGAATCACTAGCTTATGAGGTATTTGGTAAAACAGGTATTCTCGTATGCGATCCATATGCAGTTTCTCTAACATGGAAAAGAGAAATTATGACACATGTTATTTACAGATCTCGCATATCATGCATCACTTCATTACAAAAAATGGGATTAAAACTCCCGCAAAAAAAAAAAAAAAAAATTCATCCATCATTTGCACTATCAAAATTTAGGGTTCAATTTTATCTTTGAGCGGAACCTCTACGAGCCTCCACTCAAAGAGGGGCAAATTGTTGACACCTAAAATTTTGACTAATCTATTTCTTGCATAAAAATTAGAACTAATTTTAGTTCTAAACAAAAATCATCCCACATAGCATTGGCATATAATTCAAACTTAATTCAACAAGCGTCTGGACTAGGCATGGGGTGAAAACGTACCAAGAATATTTGGGCTTGAAAGAAATATTTTTTTCGGGGACTCGTATTGCAAATACTAGAACTTCAAGGACTTGTATTGCAAATACTAGAACCTCGGGACTCGCATTGCAGATACCAAGAGAAGAGGATGAAGAGAAGATGGAGAAAGGAAGATGATGAAGAGAAGATAATGAAGAGAATGTGAAGAAAAGAAGATGAAAATGGAAGATGGAGAAATGAAGGTGAAGAAGAGAAGATGAAGATGAAGAAGAGAAGATGAAAATGGAAGATGGAGAAATGAAGGTGAAGAAGAGAAGATGAAGATGAAGAAGGGAAGATGAAGATGAAGAAAAGAAGATGAAGATGGAAGATGGAGAAATGAAGGTGAAGAAGAGAAGATGAAGATGAAGAATGAAGGATGAAGAACTTTGCCTATAAAAGAAGAAGAGTTCTTGAAGAGAAGGGGAGTTTTTTTGGGGGAGTAGGAGAGAATTGAGAGAGTTTTTGAGGAGAAAAGAATTGAGGTAGTCCTTGAGAAGAAACCAGAAAAGAAAATTAAAAAGTGAGAGAAAAAGAGCTTTGGTCGAGCATCATCTTCGACGAGTCCCGTTACATACTTCGCCTCTCGCCACCCAACAACGTTATCGCTTGCCATTTTCGACGACACCACGCTCTTCAAGCTTCGAGATCTTGAAAGAAACTATAACGTGTACGTGAGTAAGATTTTGTGTAATAGAAGGTAATCGTCTCCATCTTGATCTACAAAGATGTAATCATTTGATTTGAATATTTGATTGTTTATTTTAGACGTGCCACGTGTTCCGAAGTTTAGTATTATTATATGTTAATTTATTTTTGTGAATACTTGTGATTGGCCGCGTTTTCTTTCTTTCTAAATCGTCCATGGTGTATATCGCATAAAACTCAATGTTTTACATTTTCAAAAAAAAGAAGAAAAACAAAAAAAGAATAAAAAAACTGCACCTTTGAAATTCGAGTAAATTACCAAATCAAATATTTTTCATGAAAATGGTACCGAAAGGGCGTTAGAATAATTTAGCGTAATCAAGTCCCCGGACTCTTAATCTCCAGTACGCAGAAATAAGATAGTTTTCTCCCGCTATTTTATTTGGGTTTCTAGTCAACTCCGCCGAAAAATGATTAGTGGCGACTCCAAATTCAAATCACATTGCATGTTAATCATTCGAACCTTAAGTGGCGATTTGGTATGGATTCGGGAGAGTCCGAGTTAGGTTAGTTAATTAATTAACCCGATAATCCATTAGCCTGGAATTTAACTTGTTTATTTTTTAGGTCGCGACACACGATCATTAGAAAATAATTTAGGGATGTTCGGAACCCATATGAGGTCAAACGGAATCATCCGTGGATCCAAGCATAGGGTATTGCCCAAATCGTTCCTTAATTGTTCTAGGATCGGCCTATATTGGTTCAAAATATTTCCTCGACAATTTTCATGGCTAAAGAGTCAGTTCATGATCAAGTTCTTAGGTCCACGTATTTGATTTTCCTAACTAACCATTCCCATTTGGTTAGTCTCGCTCAAAATGGACAATTTCGAGTGAGATTAGACTCAAATACATCAATGAGACTTCTCATTTAGTCAAGGCTTTGAAAACGAGTCGTAATACAGGATTTTACAAAGGTCGGCGACCTACCCTCATGGGGGCAACCCTCGAGAATATATTTAGAGGCATTTACTCGAAAAATAGCTCGAATTGGTTCAACAAGACGACGGCTTGAACACGTCATGATAGCTTCTTGTTGGACCGCCATGGAAAATCATCGGAACATAGACTATACCTCATCAAAGAATAATGCAAGCACATCTCGCTCTGAGAGCACCACGCGTATGCTTGGTTGTCAATTAACTTGAACCATCATGGAATGAAAATCGTCGCTCATTTGTCATCCCAAGCACAGAATTAAAGTATTCCAGGTGTGAGGTAAAAATGAAAACTACAGTAGCAGAGAAATCATCATAAAAGGGTTGCAATCTAGCCAAAGACATATCCAGAAAACTTTCTCACATCTTGTGCACGCATCATGAAACAATGAGGAAGAGAGCAACCCCCAAAAAGATCAATGAAGACAAATTTGGGACATTGGCAATTCTTCACAGATTGTACGCTACAAGATCAATAGCAATTGCTATGCTCAATTACTTGCACACGACCACACACACGAAGGTATCGTGCTTCCATCAGCAACTATTCCAACCATCACAGAAAAACACAGAGTACAAAACATAATAAACTTCCTTCCTTTTCACCTTTTTAAAGGACTTATTGGATACATGAACTCGTCTTTTCCTACGCACACTTATCCTTACAACTCCTCATTCATTCCTACATCACATGCATAGCCATTATATTCTGCTCTCTTGGTGATTGCTCAATGAACACTAACAACAAACCCACATTGACATCGTGGCAACAAGAACTTCTCTTCCGGTGCACTCACTTTAATTCAGAGAACGACATAAAAACGTTTTTACATCTACTTAAGACCTCTTTTGAACTCCATTCCTATAAAAAAAAAATACAGGTCTTAATACCAAGAATATGCTGCAATGACTAATTCAAATATGCAACACTACTCATGACAGAGATTTACATACTTGGAACATCAATTGACATGCATCAATACACAGAAGAAAGGTTAACAAACCAAAGTCTAAGGCGAAAAAAAAAACATGTGGTAAAACGAAAATGAAGTAAGCATGGTATATACACGTCTCAGCCCTAGACTAAACCACAGGAATCAGAAATGGAAAACGAGAATCAAACGGACATATTATGATGTGAACAAATGGTAGATAACAAGATATTCAGATTCAGGAAGAAGCCTCTCAAATGTTTATATGATTTCATTCAGGCATTTTCAATTTCGAGAAGCAAGAGTGCAACATCTTAGCATCAGTATAAGCTCATACTGAGACTATCACAACAACAATGAAGTGCGTTTATATCACTAATAGATCCTCATTCAGCAATAATTTTCATAGAAATCTAAATTAGACCCCTTTACCTCTGTTGTATATGAAGTACATCCGAAACAGAGCATGAACTCCTACCTCTCAAATGTTTGGGAAGAAAGAAAAACACAGAGGAGGTACAAATCCAGCGAGTAGTCAATTGCGTTGCGGTAAAGGGGACTGCTTCAGTTGTTTTATGTCTTGATTCCTAGCTTCGATTGTCGATGAGTTTGAGGCATTTACTGGACTTTCTTTCCCCGGCGAAGTCTACGGTTAAGGATTCACTGTGTTAGCCGAAATGAGTGCTCTCGTAATAGCAGTCAGTGAGGGGAAATGGCCGCTGGCAATATTTTTAGATGGCCTGATTCGATGGCTGGAATAGGTGACGGCAGTTCGTTAATCGTCATGATTGGCGGCTGATGTGGGCGAAGTAACAATAGTCGCCAGCATTGGTAGTAAATATTGACGGTGAGGTGTTAGAGGGGAAGAAATTCCAGTGAGCTTGAAGGAAGGTGCTCTCGGTCAAGCTCTCGCCGAAGAAGAAAATAAAATAAAAAGAAATTCCTAATCTCAGCATGTACAGCGGACATTTGACCGGACTCAGGAGATGGTCCTGGACAAGGGAAGTAGTCTGATGCCTTAAAGTTAGCCCCCAGAGAGAGGCAAACACCAAAGAGGGGAAGTTCAAACTGGTAACATTGTCTTGATACTTCCGAGAGGCTAATTCATGTCAGACTTCAGTTAAAAAGGTTGGAGAAGAACGGGTCAACTTTGAGATGGTCTCTAGTAGCTGTTGCAGGGGACTTATTCATGTTCTACTAAGTGATCAAAAAATAAAGAAGACACTGTAACTTATAGCATCAATAAGTTGAAGTACGAGTCAATTTTGACATTTGACAAATTTTCCATCTTCCCTCCTTAATTATCTGGATAAGTAGTCAAAGTTAAACTAGGTCAGGTGCGCCATCGAACTGCAATAATAAGCGAAGTATAACAGAAAGTACAGACTGAATGCCATCGAAAATATGGGAAGTTGCGATTAGTACCCACATATTTCCCACATAGTTCACCACTTCTTCTTCTGTGCTATAGAGGTAGCCCGATGACCTTCCATTGAAGATCATAAGAGTACCTGCAAGCAAGCCTTCCTTGCGACCATCATTAAGGAAGCATAATTTCCAAACGAGCTGCTCAGGGTCTTCCAGATTCATTTGAAACTCTCGTGCTGCCAAAAATTCAGCCAAGAAAATGTGGGACTGTGGAATAGCTGCTTCTTTTGCAAGATCTACTGAAGTAAATAAAGCTTAACCAGTTAGGATTAACTTATTGAACCACTGAGCCCCAGAGGTATCATGTAAACCAAGGAGCTGGTGTTCAGGCTAAAACAAGCACAAAATACTGAGTTTACATTGTTTAAAAATGATAGCTTCTTGTTGGTACAAAGTACTGATGCACCTGATTAAGAGGACAGACCTTTCAAGTTTTGGGTTGGAAAGAAATGACCAAATCCAGAAGCTCTTGCAGGCAATGAACCAAACTAAAACATCATAATTGCTTCAAGCTACATAATCATGTAGACACATGTTGACATTGTACAAGGAGTAGCGTCAGAGCCAATTAATAAGAAAACGTAATCCCTTCGAAATCGTAAAAATCATATTATGAACATAAACTAGAATTAAAAGGTTGACAGCCCATTAATGATTCTGAAGAAGGATTATGACCATCATTTGTCTCGTATCACTGTCCCGCAAGTTTTTTATATGTGCCAAAACTGAACTAGAAGGATAAAAAGGTTGAGAATTACTGGAGAATCAGAAATTCCCATGAAAGGCCTCCTTGGAGAAACCGGTCCAAGTTCTTTTACAAGATGGTCAACCTCTCGAAGATGACCCACAAAACATCACAGAGATCACCTGCAAACAATAAATCATCAGGTACACTGATACCAATGACCTGGCCAACGACAGTTGCCGCTTCATTTCCGAGAAAATCTCGTCTCATTTGAATCCATTCTCCGATGTGGACGCCTTCTTCTCCTGGGAAACTGCTAACAGGTGTGACTCCAAATGCTGTTTCTGTTCTTCCACATCCATTGATTGCTTCCTGTGTGCTTGGGCGCGCAGAGTGAGCACAGCAGAGGGAAAAAAATAGGATGATAGCTTTAGAGATCCTACATATTCTCTCAGCAGAAAATGACTAAGTTGATGCCTTTAAAGGCATAGGCAGACGTTTCATTCTCTGACGTGCTCGTGTTGTGCATATGCCGCAAATATCCGAGGATGCATGTGTTATGCATGTTCCATACACATCTTATATTTTTATCTGAGAATTCAAACATTTTATTTTATTTTTTTTGTTCTAATTCATATAATGTATAATTACTCTAAATACTCTAAGCAACCATCTTCTACCATCTACCGCTACCTTTCAAATATTTCCCTAACTGCCCCTCATCTATGTGTCAAACACATCGCAGTGGACCCCATTGTCCCTTCGCATCTTCATCTCCCTCATCACAGACCTACACTTGGTGTATTTACCACAAAATCTGTCCCATCTCCTCCTCAGTCCATCACTGTGTAGAAAAACTCCCATGCGATGCCTGCCATCGCTGCAAGCAACAAGAAGGCCACACCCATGGTGATCAGCTCGTACAGTGATAAGAACATCATCAATAACACTCCATTCACCACTCCATTAACAGCAATGCTGATTACATAGCCCTGTGCACTCAGCCTCTGTGGTAAGATCTCTGAGTTGTACACCCATATTAAAGGCCCCATTGGAGAAGAAGGCTATGTAGGAAAACATTGAGGTGAGTTAGAAGGTTATCCCACCGACACTCTTTAACAAAAATAGACGTCGGGAGACGTCATTGAGGAAGGTGGGGACGAGCATGAGCATTGTCCTTCAAAGCAGACTGCCATGGTTGGGCATAGCTTTTTTGTCGAAGAAGGTGATGTCAGCCTTCTCCAAAATGCAAGGGTTATGAAAGATGACATCATCGATGCTAGAGGCCTATTAGAAGAAGTGGATTCTAACAACACAAATGAGGATGTAGCAGATAGATGGGGTCACGTGGAGGATGAAATCTCGCCACACGCCGTCTTCGATGCTCTGCTCAGTGATATTGACAAGTGGAATGACCACGTTGTCAAGGTCACTAAGCGGGAACCAAGGAGGGCTTATGGCGGGATCTCCACCTGACCTCATCCATCCGCCACATGCTAATTTGTGTCGTTGGGATCCACTTATACTAAAAGGCCTCGGGCATTGACACAATCCTCTTCTACAATCCTCTTTCCTCGTGTTTTCAAGAAGGCCTACGTCACCTCCTCTGCAAAAATTTCCTCATGATCATCGCAATCGGCTTTATAAAGACAATGTGCATCATCGTCTAAATCTTCCTTCTTGATTGAGTTCGGAGGCAACCGTTGCTACGAATCTCTTCATCCTCATGACCATTGCAGTGATTTCTTTTGTGGACATTCTAGTGTGTATGTGGTATAATCTCGTCCCCTCTTTGGGTAAGTGAGTCATGAAAAAGAGAGAGAGAGGGTGAAAAAGTTTAGTTAATCGCATCTCCTCCTTCGCGGGAATGCAGGCCTTGGTGATCTATCTTTTTCTTCTTGGGCGCGCATGAGTTTGTTTCCACAAATTTTAGAACAAGAGAGACAAATCCAAAGAGAGGCCAGGCTTGGGACTCTTCATCAAAATGAGGTCTTTTTTGCTGGGTTGAGGCAAATATTAAAAATGGCATGGCAAGACAATTTGTAGGGTTGAGCATGGTTCCAAGATAGAAACTGAAACCTAGAACTCGGAGTGGTGGTAACATGTTCGATTTTAGGTTCTAAGGTATGCGGGTACGTTCCAGTGTCCAAAATTGGAGAATCTATTCGATTGGTAGATTTCGGATTCCAAGTTTCAGATAGGTGTTGGAATCTAAAACATGTAAGAAATTTTTGCATTTTTCTTTATATATGTTTTTGCACGATCTTGCGGTGATGGTGTGTAGTGCTGGAATCACTTGTCTCATGTTCCATTTTCGACAATATTTTTTACTTAACTTACTTTGTTAATGTTTCACATTTATTCGTGTGTATGAATATGAGCTGTGCTTTCTAAATTGTAGCGATGAAGGTGATCATTAAAAATATAGGTGGAACTTTAGAAGACCCTAGAATAGACCTTAGAACCTTTGTGACAAGGTAGATTTCAGATTTTAAGGTATGCAAGGTAGGTTACGGGTTCCAAAAAAATGAGAAATCTATTTTGACGAGTAGGTTTCGAGCCACGGAACCCTGAACCGATCACCCGTAATAATTTGATTGATTGGTTCTTCTAATGGGTCGTGAACCGAATTCTTTTATTGATTTCCCATTAAAAGTCTAGTTTGAGCATGGATTGAGATTTAAGGTTCGAGGGCGGGAAGTTGATTTGGGCACACGAGATGGGCTGTCAATCGGGTCCAAGTTGGCTTTTTATTTGTTTGTTTTTTTCTCGTTCTTTCCATATCAAAATCAGCGAGTTGATTGTCGACTAAAATTCGGGTGTCAACAATATCATCATAAATATAGAAGTCCGGTAGTTGATTCCTAATCTATGTGCATTTTAATCTAGGAATATCCAAAAATAATTTTAAACTAGTATTAGTACTAAAAATCTAATAAAATTAACAAAAAATTCAATTTCTAAGCTTTTTCCTTTTTGAAAATTTCTCGGAGTTTTTATTTCTAATATTTTCTATTTTAAATTTTTTTAGGACCTCGAATAAGTCCTGAAACCGCTTGGTATGAGGCCTCATCCGGACCTCCGGATCACTCGGACGTAAAGTAATTAGAGGATATTCCCGCAATTAGAGAAGAAAAAGATATGATTGGCAATTTGGAGATGGGGGTGGAGAAGATAGACTCCACATCAATTTTGGTTGGCTACCTCTGAATAGGGTCCTATAGTAGCATCCCGAGCTTGGGGTGAGTCATCACAAACTTAAGCTCCTATGTTGCTAGCCTGTGCTTATGCATAGTGCTAGTAACTAGCTCGCAACGTACCCCTTGTTACTAGCATTGTGTATTTTCAATTTTTTTTTTTTTTACTTTTTATTTCTGAAAAATAGGGATTCCAATCGAGTCAAAGGATCAGAGCATCCAGTCCGAATTTGTGGGTCCGACCCGGACCTAAGAGTCCGTGTTGGGTCTCAAATTCGGACCGAGCCTGTTTTAAATATATCCAATTCTTAATCCATTTCACTCAAGACACAAATTCCTATGCCCAACTTGTTCTCTTAGCCCGACCCGGCCTTATTATATCCAGCCCATTTCTCTATTTTTTTATATTTCTTTTATATTTGACTATTAATTTTTCTTTAATATTTGCTATTATTTATTTCTTTTTCTGTTTTCTATTCTTTGTTTTTTTCCGGAACCTCTTCACTGATGAGCTTGTCGAAGCAACTTGTCCACTGGCCATCCAACGCCGGCAGTCAACCTTACTCCCTCACTGCCGGCCATTTATTCCGATCATTTCCTACAGATGGTAATCTCCGATTACCTGAATTCATTCATTAATAACCTAATCTAGCCATCGTAGTGCAATTACAATGCAATAAACGGGGAAAATTATGCTAACTGGATCCTCATTTCGAATTCTGTTAGATGTCCACACTCATCTGATCTGTCTCCGGTCATTCTTCGCCAAAATCAGTGTAGAGACATACAAGAACACAAAACAAGAAAAAAAAAGAAAGATGCTCAGAATCAAGAATTAAAAAAAATGAAATCGAATAGGATTCCTGTGCCAGAGAACAAATGAGACAAGTGAATCACACTAACGCATTTCCAGAAATGATGAAAGCATGGACAATTCTCGGTTACACCATTGAGGCATTTTGTCAAACACTTCACCTGCATAGGAAATTCCAAGTTTGTTCACAAAACAGAGGTACGTTTTCGTCCAACATCAAAAGAAATCCGTATTAAGGTTACAATACCACAAAAATAATTCAGTACGGCCTTATCTTGATGTGATTAATCCGTGGGTTCCTCAATTGACATCGGTCTTCAAAACTCCACAAAAACAGAGCAAAAAAAAAAGAAAAAGAAAAAGAAAAGGCATTACAGATCACCTGGGCAATAGATGAAAACGGAGCTACGATCGGAGACGTCTGTAGAGAAATGAAAAGAATGAAAATCATCAAGAGGGAATTTTTCTCTTCAGTTTTGCCAGGAGAGAGAGAACACTATCAAGAAAGAACTTTTCTCCTCTCTTTTTAGCCCAACTTATCGCATACATTTATGGGAGACGGTTAGTAGAGAGAGAAAGAAAGTGGAGTGACGGCCGCCGTTCGAAGCTCTGAAGAAACCAAGGGGCCGAAGTATTCGAGTGAAATTTGAAAACAAGATTGACAATATACACGAGGTGATCCTATGTGCGAAAGTCCGTGGTAACATTACGGAGAGACCAGTGAGATTCGATTATAGCTATGCAAATGTTAATTTGTTTAGGAGTCGGTTCGATCCCTAATTTTTTTTATCCGTTGACCAATGATCATTAGCTTATCTGTTATGTTATACTTAAATATTTATCTTTTCTTAATTTTGGAATTTAAAAAAATAATGAATAAAAGGAAAGTATCTTAACAAGCGAAGGTTGAAACCGTGATAAATTTTTTTATTTCTTCACATGTGTTTGCTATATGAGTTCACATTCGATTCATAGCTAGGAACCAAATACCAAAGCACATATATCATGGTTCTCACTAATGTCCTAGTTCATTTTATTTAGGCGTGAGGGATTCTTGGTCCGATTCGGTTCTTCTCAAGATCCGGAATCGGATCGGTGGTCCCACTTTCCAATTTTTGGAATCATGGAACGGACCGATGGTCCCACTTTCCAATTTTTGGAATCATGGAATGGACCGATGGTCCTGGGAAGCAAATCGGATTTGACCAAACGATCCGGTTATCGGGCGATACAATGGGACAAGTAACTTGTCCCAGGAGATATTCACATAAGAAGAAAATGAGAGAAGATTGTGGAATAAGGAGACTAAGAAAGAGGCCATCACACACAAAGCAGAGAAAGCCAACAAGATGTGCTTTTTTGCTTCCTCCTTCCTTCACTTTCTTTACCCCTCTATCTCTCTCCTCGTCTTTTACTGATTTCATTGTATTATGTTTCTTCACTTGCTATTTGCCCTTCGTGTTCAAAATACTCTTGAAATTAAAAATTTAAAACATGAACCACTCCTTCCCTAATAAGAGGGCGAGGTGTGACTGCGTGAGACATGAGGGAGGTTACGTGAAGAAAGGTTGGGAAAGAAAGAAGGAAAACATTAGATTTAAAGTTACGTTTAAAAATTAAGGAAAAAAATTGAAATCGATCGGTTCAATCTAATCCGGTCCTATAATCCTAGAATCAAGAACTAGACCGCCCGACCACCGGTTCTCATTTTAAGGACTTGGAACCGGATCGCCACCCTCTGTGACCGGGAATCGGATCATCGGTCCCGTTCGATCTAGGCGATTCTTAATTCAATCGGTCCAAGTTGCTCTCCCCTAATTTTATTCCCATTTCATTGTATGAACATAAAGTCTTTCTTAACATTATATATATATATATGTGTGTGTGTGTGACATAACTTTTTATCTCTCAACATATTGAATCTTCCCTTGATCAATAAAGTTAATTCCACTTTATTTTTCGAAGGTGTTTAAACTAAATGAGATTCTCATTAGGCTTAAATGATGACGTTGATTCAGGTTGATTATTTACATTAAATTAATAAGTCGATCTTACGCATAATAATTTAGCAATAATAAATGACCGCCTACAAGTATCCATATAATCTGAAATTAAAATAAAGTCAAATTTGAAATATTTGAGGATGATTTTTGAAATCTTTTGTTCCGAATATCTTTTCAACTAGAATTTAAGTAGGTACTTTCATTCGGCTTTCGTATGTCCAATTCACATACGTCTAATGTAAAACTACTGGCACTAATATAAAAAAAAAAAAGAATAAATGTGTGACATCCCGAAATTTTGGGTTCTATAAGAAATTCAATGGATTTTAGTCTCGCATTATGGTATAGTGAATAAGATGAGATTTTTGAGATTTAAGGAACAATGGTTGGACGCAATTATAATTGATTTGAAAAGGGATTTGGATAATCCAAGAAGTATCGATCGAGAGAAAATCAAGTCCGGACAGTCAAACTAAAGTATCGAGACCATTCGCGCCCGAAGCTAGCCCCCGACCAAACCATGGTTGTGAAATTACCAAATTGCCCTTGGATATTATTCATAAAAAACAAAATTCATTGATGGGGAATTGACCAGTGGGTCCCACCTTTTCTTCTTCCCCAAGTTGGCCATGACCCTCTCATTTCTCTCTTCCATTTTCGTGAGAAATATTCCCCCATCCCGAGAGCCCGTCTTCTCGGATTTCTGCGCACACCCGAGAGGAAATCGCTCGTTTGAGCTCATCCGGAGGGCGAATTGAGCTCCGTTTTCTCCTACGCGACCGTAAGATCAAGGGCTACTTGGATCTGGGGGCTGATTGCCGTAGAAACCCTGTAATTTTCGTGGGTTTGAGCAGAACAGAGGCTGGTTGGTGAGATCCAGTCCGTTCTTGCTTCAATTTGAGCTCCGTCAAGCAACAGCAGCACAACCGGGTTTGTGTAGCTGCTTTTCGGTGGTCCACGGTGGTTCTGTGTTGATTTCAGACCAAGCCATGCGTAGCCCTCCCCCCGCCGAGGCGCCCGGTGCTTCCGGATTTGAAATCGGGTGAGTTAACCACTAATATCTGATTAGGTCGTTAATTACGTTTAGGGATAGATTAATTTATGTTAATTGTGGGTTAGTTTAGTTAATGGCGGTTGGATTAAGTTAATTGACCACGATTGGGTTAGTTAACTTTGGTTGATAAGCTATCGATTTTGGTGATAAGCTATCAAGGTTTGGACGATAAGTTATCGGGGTTTGAGCGATGAGCTATCAAGGTCCGACGATAAGCTATTGATTTATTTTATTAATATTATTGTGTAGTTTTAATACTCATCTTTGAGTGTTCTATGCTTGAATTGTGATGTCAACGTTGGGAACGACCAAATAAATTGGCTTATATAATTAATTATATTGATCGAAAATCCTCAAGAATGTTTGAATATGAAAGTATCCGAGTTTGGTAGTTGAATCATGTGATTAAGGTTTGATTGTTGGGATGTGTCTAATCCTGTGACAGTTAAAGCGTAGCGCTAATCGCACGCTATTGATCCGTTATCGATAGTTGACCTGTATGTTTAGGCCGTCCCGAGCGAATCGGCGCCCTACTCGAGACTTAGGCATTGACTCACGGAGATTTTATATCTCACCCGTTGTTATTAACCATTTTTCAAGTCCTTAACCGTGGAGTAGCGAAGAGGAGGACGTGGATGTTGGTCTCTTTTTGGAGTAGCTTGGGTAGTGTTAATCCCGACCCTAAACCGGCATCTTTTGTGTGGCTAGGAAGTGGCCCCGAGATAGGGCTTGTATAAACGTATTTCCCGGGGTTAACGATATAAATAAATAAAATAATTTTTTTTCATATGTTGATTGACTTGATTGTCTACCGTTCTATCCCTACTATTTTTAATATTGTATGGGGAAATAGAACGTTCCGCATGCGCTTAATTAAAAGATAAAACTAATGGGTCGGTGACGCGTCCCGGGACGTTACAACTTAACGACCGAGAAGGGATGTTGGCGCGCCCGGCGGGTGCGGGCGTGACAAAATGCACGTAAAGATATATTTGCTAATATATTGACGTAACTAGTTAATATATAAAGCCGATTTCATTTAATTTTTCGGAGCTTCTTAGCCAATTGAGATTCTCATTAGGCGTAATAACTCCATAACAATGGATTCTTGCCTAGTTATGTATTTGATTAATAAGTTGATCGTCTAGCCCATAAATTAAGAACATCTCAAAAATGAAAAACAAAAAAAGAGATAGAATTTGGAAAGATGGTATTAATTTCGAGCAAGGGAAAAATCGACCATTAAACCAGGGAGATAACATTTGATTCGTATAATGCATCATATCCCAGTTTAATTTCTCGTAATGTTTGTATAATTTGCAATGCATTTCACAGAAGAATTTTGAGAAAAATTATGACAAGCTATGATAGAGATTGGTTATTTCAAGAGCCCTTCATGCACTTGGCAAATGTGACATGGCCCCTTTTAGAGATGTCTCTAGTCGACACAAAAAAAATAATGAATTAACTAGATCCCATTTCCCGGTACGAAAAAAGTAAACACTAGAAATAGCCTAGGTGTGAATTCAACACAATCCGAGAATGTATAGTTTAGGAGCATGTGAGATTTCACGAGATGTTTTGGATAATTGGGGTTTTGCGGATCATGGGAAAAGAAGTACAAACCATCATTTGGATCACAGAGCCGATCGGTGTCACTAGTTTGCGGTAGAGGTGGCAAAATGGGTCTAGAACCCACATTTGATGGTGGTGGGTCAAAAATGGGTTGGGCTAAGTATCCAAATGGGTCATAAATGGGTTACTTAGAAACTCTATGGGTCAAAAATGGGTTTTAAATGGGTCACAAATGAGTTAACAAAGAAAACCATCTTAAGTGAATCATAAATAAGTTTTGTGAATATTTTTAAAAAAATTCTATTTTTAATATTTTAATAATTTATTTTTATAGTAATTTTTCTTTTCATTTATTTTTTTATTTTATTTTATTTTTTCTCCCGCCTTGTGTCACACCTTGCTTTGGCTACCAATAGCCGTTGTTAATAAGCATTCCTTTACTTGTCATGTCAAAATCCCAAATATTATTTGAAACTTCAAAGATAATGGAAAAATTAAAAAGGATTTTGAGTTATATGAATCTATACGTGAAATATATGCACACGCTAAGAATGCGGGTAGAGGTGGTGGGCGGCGGGCGGTGGTAATGGTGGGCGACAAGACGGAGGTGGAAGGCAACAACCGGCGAGGGGCGACAGTGGCGGGAAGCGGATGGTGGTCGGCGCGGCGAGCGGAGGTGCTATGCGGCTGGTTATAATAAAAAATTATTTTTAAAAATAAAAAAATTTAAATTTTTCAGAAAAATAAAAAAATTCAATTGCATATTTTAGCAATATCATTTTTCTTAATAAATTAAAAGAAATAAATATTCCATGATTTATTTGAATATATAAGTATTTAAGTAATGCGGGTTGGGTATGGGTCGGGTATGGGTCGGGTCGGGTATGGTCATTAAATTTGCATTGGATGAATATGGGTCAAAACGGGTTAAATGGGTCAATATGGGTCGGACCATATTCGACCCGACCCACCCATTTGACACCTCTAGTTTGCGGGAATGTTTGAAAAGCGTCAATGCACTAAGTCGTTCCATGTTTTTTCTACTTTTTTCAATTCCTCGTTGACTAAGTTTGAGACTAAAACAACTATAGATCTTTATAAAAATAAAAATAAATGCCAAGATCAAGTTCGAGCCTATTGTTGTACAATCAATTATACTTTCTTTTTTTGTCAGGTTTTCGAAATAAGCAACTAGTGTTTAGGCCGAGACAAACACAAGAATACTAGGACGAAGCTTGTACGCCAACCGTTGATCCTCTAGCTTGTATGCTTCCCGTCAAAATATGAATTTGTGAAGGACACATCTACTTGATTGAGGGGACCGAAGCTTCAAGTTTCCAATTAGGAAGAAGTCCCGACAATAGGACCTTCATCTCGAAGGACAAACTCTTGAAGTTGTTGCAGGAAATAAAACTACCAGAAACATCATTTTAAATTGGCTTTTCTTATGGAGAAATTAAGAGAATGAAAAGAAGATAAACCAAGATGCAACAAGCGTATGTTTAGGGCCGTTCATAAGATAGCTAGAAGAGATGACCATAGGTCCATTAACTATCATGATTGGAGGCTGATGAGGATGAAGTGACAATAATCGCCAGTGTTGGGGGTAAATACGAAGAAATTCCGGTGAGCTCAAAGGAAGGTGCTCCTCGGTGAAACTCTTGCCGAGTATGGATGGGCTAAGCAAGAAATAAGCGTGAATTGAATATAGTCAGGTGGGCGAGCCAACCTAGACCTTTAGGGTCCGGGTCAGAACCATAAATTCGACCAAATCCACCAACCCGATCCAAATTCCATTTAAGAAATAAAAATATAAAAAATAAAAAATTCCAAAAAAAATTTTAAAAAAAGGAAAAAAGCTTAGAAATTAGATTTTGATTAGTTTTCATTAGATTTTTTAGTGCCAATAATCGTTTAGAAATAGTTTTAGATTCTCCTAGAGTAGAATGCGTATAGTTTAGGGATTCTTTAGGATTAGAATAATTTTTAGGAAATGTGAAGATTTTTGGACAAAAATTGGACTCCAAAAATGAACAATCTCATAGGGCTTTCTAATAGGATTTTGCATATAGTAAGAGACAAATGCTAGGTCGCTGTTTGCTCATTTTTATCTCAATCTTGATTGCGCACTTTCAACGCAAAGGGTTATTTTTATCTTTTTTAGTATATGTGGGATAAATCTCGAATCATAATAAACAAATATTGCATGGATATTTAGTAGACAAGAACATTAGGACTCGTATCGCTTGGACACTTTAGTGAATAACCAATCAAGTTTAGGTACGAAAAGTGCATTAGTTAGATAACTAGTATAATCAAGTCCTTGAACCTAGAAAACTCGGTTGCGTAGGAAATGAGGTATACTCCCATACCTCACTAGCCGACCTCAATAGGCTAGTGACGACTCATCACATGTAATTCTCGGAGAGTTATTTAAAACTATAATTAAATATCCTAACGTTTTGGAAAAGTCTGCACCGCCTTGGGAACAAAACCGCAGTTCAAGACGGCCTATCATCAACACACGGATGGCCAATCGAAAGGACGATCTCGACACTCGAGGATATGTTACGAGCTTGTGTTCGGACTTTAAGGGTAGTTGGGAGGAACAAATGTATCCGGGTCGAGTTTGCTTACAACAACGCTTATCGCCAGAGTATCCATATGGAGCGGTTCAAGGCTCTGTAAAGACGCTATTGTGTTAGGATGAAGTGGGCAAGAGCAAGATCACCGGCCCCGAGCTAGTGTAGCAATCGATGGAAGCTGTCAAGGTCATCGGAGATAGACTAAGGACAGCTCGAGTCATCAAAAGAATTACGCCGATAGAAGGCATAGGCCTTTGGAGTTTCGGGTGGGCGATCATGTATTCCTAAAAGTGTCGCCTATGGTAGGAATGTCCCGTTTTGGCAAGAAAGGCAAGTTGAGCCTAAGGTACGTTGGACCGTTCGAGATTTTAGAACGGATTGGAAATCGACATATCGTCTTGTGTTGTCGTCGAGGCTTGCTCAGGTGCATAAATGTTCCACGTCTCGATGTTGAGGAAGTAGGAGCCCGACCCCGCTCATATACCGAGTTACAAGGAGTTTGAGTTGGATGAGCGAGCATCGTACATAGAGCGTCCCATCAAGATCGTGGATCGAAGGAGCAAGTGCTCGGAATGAGACGATTTCCTTGGTCGAGGTGATTTGGCAACATCATGGGACCGGAAGGAACCACGTGAGAAAATGAAGAAGTTATGAGAAATAGTTATCATGATCTTTTTGAAGAGATATAATCGTAGTTTAATTTCGGGGACGAAATTTCCTAAGGTGGAGAGAGTTGTGACGCTCTAAAAATCTAACATCTCGTATGACAATTGAATTCGGTTTATGGAATAACTGTGAATTCTCGTTTGTTGCTCAAAATTGGATTTTGAGGAATTAAGTGACGGAAATTGGATATTTCTCGAAATTGACGATTGGATTAATTTATACTTTGATCATTAGTCACCACGCCCTAGAATCGAAATTCCCATGTCCAGCCTACCCTAATCGAGCTCGGCTTGCGAAAGGACTAAATACCCTCTATCGATTAGCCAAATGTCCCAGCCATTCCAAGGGGTGAAATGACCAAAATGCCCCTAGGATTTTTATGAGCTTCAAGACAAAAGAAATTATTAACACGGGCCCCATCTCATCTCATCCCTTCCTCAAGTTAAAGTTTCAACTTGTTTTTTTCTCTCTCTCTTCTTTTCTCTTCTTCTTCCTCACGCCCCTTGCTCCCCGACTCTCCTCCCCCTTCTCCCTTCCGTTTTCTCTTTTGCAACACACCACCACCACCGCACCATACCCCTATCTCTCTCGACCATCGCATGCCATCGTACTACCGTCCACAGCTACTCGAGGGAGCCCCAAAGCCCGAACCAGCCCCTTGCTCTGTTTTGACTTCCCCGCCCGGACCCCCGTTGTCGCTCTTGCTCGCTTTTGTCGTGACCATGTCGGCCTAGCCTCACTACTCACCGACCACCCTCGCCGACTATCCACGACCTCTCATTGTAAGCCAAGCCCATTGGTGGTCGTCCGACGTTCGTTGAGCTACGGGCACCCCCGAACTTGACCGCCTTGCTCGCCGCCCCCGCTTTGGGCTCGCTTCTACCCGGGTTCCATGACCGCTTTGGCCACCCACCGTTGTCGTTTATCCCCAACGCCTCTTCATCCGACCGCTAGCCGCCTACGAGCCCCGGGAAGAGGAGGAAATTGAAGCCGGTGCCATATTCCGCTCGGTTTCCCTACTTCGATGCGCTACCCCGCTATAGCCGCTCTCGCGGCCATTGTTCCGACCACCTTAGCCGGTTATCGATCACTCTAGCTGCTGTCATCAACCACTCACCGCCACTAAACTCACTGGGTGGTTACCCGTAGCTCGTTGAGCCGTGATCGAAAACTCAAGAAGCCCCAAGAACCCGTGCCGTCGTGAGTCCACCGAACCGGATTTGTTGTCGCGTCGTGACCATTTTCGAGATTGTATTTGTGAGTTGACCTCTAATCCTCGGTTAGAATGCTAATTGCGTTCAAATTAGTTAGTGAGATTATTAGGGTGTTTAGGTAGATTAATTAAGGTCGATTTAGGTTAGAGACTTAGTTTAGGTTAAATGGCCTAATTATTTAAGTTAGTCGACTATGGCTAATTGGGATTAGATTGATTGACTAAATGATTGTCAATGCTTGACCGCGAGTGAGCAATAGGCTAGAAACAAGCACATGATCGATTGGTGAATTGGATTGATTAATGTTAAATTGACATATGAATTGAATTTGTTTATATATACTTGGGTTGAATATATCCGTAATTGCATTGATTAGCTTGTTTGATCAATCACCCGTATCGATTGCTTAGTTGAATGCCTCGATTAATTGCTGATTGATTGGACGATCGTTTGGGGGTTTATTCATCTTGTATTAGTTGCAAAGTCCGATCGATAATTCGTGCGTTCATATGACAAAGGTGTGAACTCGGGCAGCATGTTTAGTGTGAAAATGGTTGGGGGCCGAGTTTTTATGCACGTCGTATGAGTATTCGACTAAATATAAGTTCACAAACCGACTTTTTGTCAAATGTGCTTGAGTGGTCACATAATGGGTTCCTTACAATGGCGTGCCGTGCCTATTGGAATCCCACGAATTGTTAGATGCAGGTCAATCCATGATGCCGGGTTGAGCAAGATGCCGGTCGCAGCTAGTGACGTACCAAAGACCCTACAGGGGATTCTCGGTAGTTATGTACCATGCTGATTGGAATCACACGGATGTCGTCGTTGAAAGTAAGGGACGATGCCTGGTCATGCCAATAGAGTACTAACCGGCTGGTGTGTTAAGCACCAACTGCCTAGTGTCTTGGGCCAAATGGCCGTTAATAATTGGACTACGTGTGGTGTTCTATGTGTATGGATTGTTATGACATCTTGCCGCAAGTTGAATGATGTCACTGTCTTTGTCAATCGTCATTGCATTTTGTATGGCATCTTGGAGGGTAAGTTGCATGTGGTTGACATATTTGTACTGTGATATTGCGATTGATTGATAGGACATTTTGGACGAATTAACACCCTAGCCAGGCTTAGGCGTTGTCTCACCCCATTGTGGTTAACATTTTTTTTAGGTCCAAAGTAATGTCAAGTTTGCAGCGTCATGTCAAGTTTGGAGTCTCGACCGACCAATCCCTCGATATCGAGTACCATCCGGATCCAAGCACGAATAGGGTTTGGGAACACCACATCACCAAGGTTTAGGTAGATGAGGGCTTGCCACATTTAGTGGCACACGTCTTCAAAGTTTAGTTCTTGATCGATGAAGACTACATCCGTGGTCCACTCGGTGATTTTGAGGGGTGCCTAACTCGACTCCTCATATTCCGTCCCGGGATTCGATGGATCTCGATACATCGGATGGCAAAGTCATAGACCCTAAGCATGACCTAGACCCTATCCTTGACCCGATCGATGACGACCTGACCGAGCCTTCCTAGGCATCTAACTACGACCCTTCGTTTTGACTTTTGGAGCTAGTTGTCTTTTTTAGAGTTACCGAGGAGAGCTATATTGATGTAGCTTTTTTTTTTGGAATAGATGAGAGATTAACCCTACCTCGACTCCCTCACCCCTTTTTAATGGTCTTAGAGAGCCACATCGAAGAATGAGATTATATATGACAGTAGCTCAGTAGGGTTAATTATCGTCTACTTTTGGTATTGTAATGAATTATCTTTTGGCGATTTACTATTATGGATGCTTCTCACTTTACTATCCTTGCTGATCTTGTTGTTGGGAGTATTACACGTTCCACAAGCGTATTAAATTTCATAGGTCGATAACGTACCGGGGACATTATCCTTTATGACCCGAGGCAACTTGGTAGGGATGCCGCGTGCTCGAGAGTCGGGCGTAACTTGAGTTGTGTTCGATGCAACATGGAAGGGTGGCAACTTATGCATCTCGTCGATTGAGGCCGCATGAGTTAAACTACCCGAGGCACAACTGGAGTTGGTTGTGATCATCTTTGCGTTGAAGATCCGGGAGACACTATCTGGTTGGAGAAAGATTCCAAATGTATACCGACCACTAGAGTTTGAAGTACTTATTTTCTTAGAAGGAGTTGAACATGAGGCAGCGTCGTTGGATGAAGCCGCTTAAGGATTTTGATTATGAGATCTTGTACCATCCGGGTAAGGAGAATAAGGTTGCGGGATGCCTCGAGTCGGAAGTTGGCGATAGCCCAAATGATGGTGCAAGGGTGGCGTCTTTTGGAGGAATTTAGAGATTTGAGCTTCAAGTTGGAAGTGAGTCGCCTTTCGAGTTTGTTCGCTACGCCGAGGATTGAACCAAAAGTGTAGGCTAAGATCAAGGCCTTGCGATCGACGGACCCCGCCATTCGAAAGATCCTACAAGAGGGCTTAGATAAAAAATCTTGTCGGAAGACCGTAGCGATTAGAGTACTCATTCGGGTAGCACGAAGATGTATCAAAATCCGAGGCGTACTACTTGTGAAATGGTATGAAGAGGGACATAGCGAAGCATGTGGCTAAGTGTTTGACTTGTCGAGAGGTTAAGGCACGACACCGTAAACCTAGTAGATTACCAGAGCCGTTAGAGATTCCGGAATGAAAGTAGGAGAATATCACGATGGACTTCATGATGGATTTTCCAATGAGTTAAAGAGAGCATGATTCGATCCCGGTTATGGTCGACGGATTGATGAAGTTAGCGCACTTCATTCATGTGAGAAAAGACTTTACCTTGGATAGATATGCAAAGCTATATGTGAGGCACATTGTGAGGCTGCATGGAGTGCCCATGACGATCACTTTGGATCGTGATCCCAAGTTCACCGCCACGTTCTAAAAGAATCTACAAACCGCTTTGGGGATGAAGCTGCGATTCAGTAGGACCTATCATCCGCAGACGGATGGTCGATCTGAAAGGATGATTCGGACCCTAGAGGATATGTTGTGAGCTTGTGTCTTGGACTTCAAGAGTAGTTGGGAAAAACATTTGCATTTGATCGAGTTTGCTTACAACAACAACTATCGGTGAGAGCACTAAGATGGCACTTGTTCGAAGCGTTGAATGGCAAAGCTTGCGAACGTCATTGTGTTGGGATGAAGTGGGCGAAACGAAGATCACCGATCCTAATTTGGTATAACAGTCGATAGCGGCCGTCAAGGTTATCGGGAGATAGGTTGAGGACTGCTCGTAGCCATCAGAAAAATTACGCCAACAAAATGCGTAGACCTTTAGAGTTTTCAGGTGGGCGATCATGTCTTTCTAAAGGTGTTGCCTATGAGAGGAACGTCCCATTTTGGCAAGAAAGGAAAGTTGAGTCCAAGATATGTGATATCATTCGAGATTTTAGAGTGGATTGAAAATCTCGCGTATCTTCTTGTGTTGCCATCGAGACTTACTCAAATGCACAATGTTTTCCACGTGTCGATGCTAAGGAAGTAAAAGTTGGACCCCTGCTCATGTATTGAGTTATGAGGAGATCGAGTTGGATGAGTGAGCAGCGTGCGTGGAGAGCCAGTGAAGATCGTTGACGAGAAAGGAGCAAGTGCTTCAAACAAGACGATCTCATTGGTCAAAGTGATTTGGCAAGCATCATGGGCTGAAGGAGCCACGTGAGAAAGTGAAGAAATCATGAGGTGTAATTATCCTTTTCTTTTTGAAGAATTGTAGTCATAGTGTAATTTCGGGAACAAAATTTCCTAAGGTGGAGAGAGTTGTGACACCCTAGAAATTCGACGTCCGGAAGATAATTGGACTCGGTTTAGGTTTAACTATGAATTTCAGTTGCTTTGTATGAAATTTAATTATGAGGATTAAGTGACAATAGTTGGATATCTTCTAAGACGTTGATCAAATTAGATTAGGCTTTATTAATTTAGTCGTCGTGTAATAAGATCAAGATCTTTACACCCAAGCATAACCCTAACGAGCTCGAGTGGTAAAAACACTAAAATACCCTCCATCGGTTGAGCCAAATGTCCAATCAGTCCTAAAATGACAATTTTATGCATAAGAGACATAAGATTTGAATGGGCCCCACCTCAAGTCAACTCATCCCTCAATTTGTTAAATTTTAACCCCCCAAGTCTTGTCACCCCCTCTCTCTTACTTTTCCCCCATCTCTTCTTTCCCTATCTCCTCTTTCTCATTCTTTCCCCACTCCATCACCCCTCACGCCGACCTCCTCCCCTCTACCTTGCTGTTTTGCGCCGGCCACCACCCCTATTTGCCGCTGCCCGGCCACATCGCTTCGCCACTTGTCGCCCCATCGCTGGCCAGCAACCGCATTGTCCATATTCCATCCCTCGCCGCCACTGCGACCCTCTCCTTCCTTCTCACCTCAATTGGTTTTGATGGCCACTTCACCCCGACACCCTCTCACCTACCCATGCCGCCATCGCCCATCCCCTAGCCGTGCCTCCGCGTCCAACACCGAGTCCCGACTGCCAACCCTTTGCATTGCCCCTAACCAGCCTCGTCATCGTCATCGCCATCTTCATAGAGCTCAAGCGCCATGACCTTTCCCCCTTGCTCTCGCTCGGCCGTAGCTCCGTCTATTATCCCACCTTGCCATAGGCCTCTCGTCACCCTACGGCAGCCCCGAACTCCTCCGCCTCGTACCACCCAACCACCACCAGCCGCCGTGCCCGAAACCTTCGCGATCCGCGGCCGCTCTCCATTGAAACCCCCGCCCGCCCTCTTTGCTCGCCGAGCCCCTCTTTGATCACTACTACCCACTGTAAGTCGAGGACCCCGAGAACCGGAGCCTAAGCGAGAACTACGCCGTAGGCCCGGGAGGTTGCCGCGCTCTATTGTCATGCCTTGTCGCTGTCACCGCCACCGCCCGCTTCGTTGTCTCGTCTTGTTAGAGTGAGTTAGCCCCTATCTCTCGGTTAGGACCCTAATTGCATTCAAATTAGTTAATTAGTGTAATTAATATAATAGGGCGTTTAGATAGATTAATTGTGATCAATTTAGTTAGAAACTTGGTTAAGGTAAATGGCCATAATTAAATAAGCCGGATCGATTAGCTAGGTGGACCATGGCTAGTTGGTGTTAGGCGATTTGTTTGATCGATTGTCATTGTTTGATCACAAGCGAGCAATAGGCTAAAGCCGAGTAGATGATTGAGTGTCCGATGGTTTAGAACTATGTCGACTCGATTTTATGAAATCAAAGTTAATAATTACGGTTGGGTTAATTAAATGTGTTTAATCATCCATTGTGATCGATGGCCCGATTGTGTGATTTGATTGGGCGATGTGTGTTATGAGTGAATTTATGGGTGTCAATCCCTCTAGTTATAGATGAAAAGTCTTACGAATAAATTGTGCATTCATGTGACCACGTATGGATCAAATTGCATGTTTTAGCATGAAAATAGCTTGGTGCCAAATCTTGAGCACGTCTATATGAGCTTTTGACCAAATGCAAAAGATAAGAATTGGCTGGTTGTCGAATATGCTTAAGTGGTCACAAAGGTTTCCCTGAAAAAATTCGTGTCGGGTCGCTAAAAAATACACGACTTGTCATATGCACGTTAATCTATGTCGTGGTATTGATCGGATGATGGTCCCAGCCTTCGATGGCCCGACGCTCCTTTTAGGAATGTCGACTTTGCCATGCCGGGTCGTTCGAGAATGACATTGGCCTAGCAATCGCCGTCGCCGAAAGTAATGGGACGATACCTGGTCCCACTAGTAGATATCGCGACCCTCCTCACGGAGCGAGAGCTAATGGGTTGCTCTTCCGGCCCATTATCCGTGGATCTTCGGATGCAAGCCCCTCCCAAGGCCCATTACCCAAATCGCAATAGAGGAAAAACGGGATCTACCTTTTATTGTGGTCTAGTGACATGTGAATACGTATACATGCCTTAGAGTCGCCACCAATCATTTCTTAGAAGGTATGATTAGAAAACCCTATCAAATAGTTGAGAGTCTCTTTTCTATTTTATGAAAACCAGAGAAGTGGGATCGGGGACTTAGTTATGCCAATTATCGTAATTGACGCCCTTTGGGTACCTAAGTTGAATGAATTTTCTAACCTCAAATTTCATACAGATGAATGGAGTACAAATCCTAAATATAAGAATTCATGCGACAGGAGTGACTACCCTATCAATCATAATCAATGAAATAAATGCGCAAATCAAAGAATCCATAACGTATGCAGACAAATCGCATCAAGCTAACCATGGCATTCCTAGTAGAGTCCTACTAGCTTAGAGAATAGGTATTCGAAGTATAGGAAGAGTATAAGAATGATTTGGGAGTAATTAGTCCATTAGGGGCAAAATCATAATTTTAAGAGAAATCGATGGACAATTTGCCGAAAAGGATAAAATTATCATTTTTGAAAGAATTGAGAGTCCAAAGCATCGAAAATAGGATTAGCTAGTTGATTGTGGTCATTTCCTAATTTTCAACATTTTTTCGAATTTTCCGGAATTTTTGGAAACAATCTATCCTTAAGAGGTAAAATGGTCATTTTTAGAAAGAGTCGGGACACGAAAACCCAAAATAAGGATTAGCTAGTTGAACGTGGCTATTTCCTATTTTTCGAAATTTACAAGAATTTTTAGGGACAATTTACCCTTATGGGGTAAAATCGTCATTTTCGTAAGGGATCAAGACGCAAAATCCCAAAAATAGCATTAGCCAATTGATTGTGGCTATTTCCTAATTTTTTGGATTTTCTGGAATTCTTTTGGAATTTTTCTTGATTTTTTCCAATTTTTTCTAAATTTTCCGCAATTTTTCATTTCTTAGATATTTGATTATCGGAATTTCTTTTAATTTTTTTTTAAAAACAGCCCTTGCCGACGTGACGCCATGTCAATGCCACGTTGACGGTTGATCGGTCAATTGACGTTGACCGGTAAGACCTCTTAAAGTTAAAGAAAATCGACGGATCATTGCGAGGGCTTTCCCAAGAACGATCAATGGTGAGATCTTGTCCAATTTGGACGATCTAGGTATCATTGAAATCGTCTCGACGTCGAGATATCACATATCAAAAAATGAGTGCACATTTTTATGAATTCAATCCAAACTAAAGCTACGACTAGCATCCTTGGAGTTCATAAGTACTTACCTTGTGGTCCGATCGCTTCGAATGAAGTCCAAAACGAGCTTACAAGCTCATGATAGCTTTGCAAGGGTTCGAGGTCGACTCGAGGGTTTTTACGCAATGAAAAACACGTAAACAAGGTAGATTCAGGACCAAGAAAAGCATGGGAGCAATTGGTTTGAAAATGATACCGCCTAATGATTGGGCTCAACATGCTCCCGGGACCGAAACGAAGCCGATGGTACCGGTGGTGTGGCGTAGCGTGACCTAAACTCACCGGAATCCGCCTTCGAAGCTCTCGGCTCGTCACCCTCTCTCGTTGCTTCTCTTTCTTTCCTCAATGTAAGTTAGTGGAAGATCTAGCACATTTTGGAGCTCGTGCGACGATGGAAGTCCGGTCCTCTCGCTTACCCGAACCCCTCGTCCTCCCTCTTGTCCAAGCATGGCCAAAGATATAAACCTCTCGATTCCAAGACAAGCCAGCATCCCATTTCTGGACAAGATCCGGTGTAGTTAACCCTACGTTGAGAACTCGACCGAAATGGTAGACAATTTCTTCAATCAATCGAACAAGCCAGCATGATATCATGGTGAACCTTCCCCACCATTTTCTTTCAAAAATCAACTCCAACCACCAGAACAAGATATGCCCTATCTTTTAATTATGTAGTCTTCTTTTTTAAGTGCTCTCTAGCTTCATCGGTCATGGGTATTGTGTGCCGCCATGTATGAATGGGATCCTCCGGCAAGAAAAGAATTCTTTCTCTTTTGTTCTCTTTCTCGCCCGTGCTCTCTCCCATGTGGCTAGTGTGAGGGTGATGAACAAATGCACCCCATCATGGAGCATGGCTCATTGTTGGACTCATCAATAGACCTATGCTTTGGATAGGAAAAAGGCGATGAAAGGATCTTTCGCCAAGTCATCTCTCAAAGTCTCAAAGATGGTTTCTTTGTCATTTTAAGCTCAACTTTGCACAATCAGTCCCATTTAAATGCAAATGCAATGTATGTTAAAAATAAATATGCGAGATGATTTTTGTTTAGAACTAAAATTAGTTCTAATTTTTATGCAAATATCAGTCAAAAATTTGGTGTCAACAGTAAAGCATCGCTGTCTAGTGTGCAAGGCACTAACTATCAAGTATGCTTGGTCGAGTGGCTTTAACCGTTAATAATTGGACTACGTGTAGTGTCCTGTAAATGCAACTTGATGTGATGCTTTACTAGTGGTTGTTTGGTATGACCGTCGTGTTGTGTCAAGTATTGCATTATATGTGGCTGGAGGCCGGTAAGTTGCATTTGGTTGATATTATATGTGGTGATTTTGTAATGGTTGGTAAAATGCTTTGAGCGAATCAACGTCCTAGCCGGGCTTAGGCGTTGATTCACCGATATTTATTCTCACCTCGTTGTGGTTAACCATTTTCGGGTCCAAGGTAGTGAAAAGGCACGTCGATTTGGCGTCCTTATCGACCGATCATTTCCTAACATACACTATCCAATCGCGAGTACGATTAGGTCTGGGGAGTACCATGTCACGACCGTCTGGGGTGGACGATGGGTTGAGTCACCTAGTGGCTCATCTCTTCAAATCCCGATTCTTTCGTGATGGGGATTAGCTCTTCGTCCGGCTTCGTGGATTTAAGGGACCCCTAACCCGATCCGTCACGTTCCGCCTTGGGATCCCATAGACATTGATATGCCCGATGGGGAAGTAGTGGACCTTGCGCCTAACTCTAAGTCCATGCCGTCCATAGTGTCGGATATTGTCTTGTCATCCTCTTTTGATAACGGCCGTAACTTGTGTTTGTAGGAGTGAGGTGGACCTTTTGAGTGGAGCTTTTGATGTTAAGAACGAGGGTGCCGTAGCCCCTCTTTTGGAGTAGATGAGAAGCTAACCCTTTATGATGGACCACTAGGTTAACTTGCGTAGTTAAAGTATCGAGGGCTGATAATGTGCCTGGGACGTTACCCTTTATGATCCGAGACGAGTTTGGTAGGGATGTTGCGGGCCCCGAATCTATTCGTGACAAATCAATTCTATCTATGCAAGTTAACATGCATTTAAAACATGAACCACATACTAAAAATGACCACCACATGAAATTACATAAAAACTTTAGCTTTACCTTGAATTGAACGCCAAGAGGCAAAACGAAATAAGCTTGTGGCCACAAACTTGAACACCGAACACCGTGTCGGCGAAGGGTGTGGCCGAGAGCGACGATAGTGGGGACTTGGCAAACATAGCATGGGGGTTGTGGCCATGACAGGGGAGGTACTACAGGAATCTCGTTGTGGCGGAGCTCGCTGAACATAGCGCAATAGTGATAATGGTGACAAGCTTGGTGATCATCCCATCCCAATCCTACTCGGAAACAAAAGAACAAATGACGACATGAGAGCAATACCGATGAACCTAAGGAAATTGGCAAACCGATCGCATGCGGGTCACAAAAAATTGAACGTTGGGCTTCCAAACGCTTCGCTAAGGTGCTTGTTAAAATCTCGAATCGGCGTGGTACGCTCTACCATCTCTTGAAGTGGCACGGTCAAGACTACGGCTTGTCCAAATTAGCTTATCTCGTAGTCTTATCCTTAAACATCTGTCTTTTTATTAATTTCAAAATTGAAAATAAAACAAAATAAACTCAAAAATATTTGATACGGTTAGTTTCTAACAATTTTTTTTTCAATCATATAATATTTTATTTAAATGAACCAAATTTACTTAACAAATAATAGCCTATATAATTTTTTCTACACATGAGAATTGTGAGAATAATTATGACAAAGCTACGATAGGGATTGGTATTTCGAGAGCCTTTCATGTATTAGCAGCAATGTGACACATTTGATCTCTAGTTGACATAAAAGGAGTGAATGAATTAATTCCATTTCCGGGTACACAAAAGAAAAAAACTAGAATTAGTCCAAGTGTGGAGTCCACACAAACAGGGAATTGCTTATGGAAATCCCATAAAAGACTTCCTTGGAGAAACCAGTTCAAGTTCTTTTCTAAGACGGTGAAATCCTGACATATAATGCTAGTCACAACACGTTCATCCAGTACGAGATAGGTTAACATGTGTCCAACAGTACAAGCTCAGAAAAAGAAAAAGGAAGGGAGGGGAACCATCTGTACAATCATATTGAGATGTGCATGACAAATTTTCTAATTCATGGCGGAACACCAACGTTACATCTAGCTATTAAGAGATGACATGTTTACCATATCAATCTTTGTCAAACTGCAAGAATCTTGAAGGAGCTAAGGTTACTAGTAGTACATTGTTATCCCGTTTCCTAACAGCTTTCGGGGAATAAAAATGGTAATCACTCACTTGGAAATAATAGCCAGATTATGTCAAGAGCTTGGATACTATAGGACTTGGTATGATCCTACTTTCAATGCTAAAATTATTCGATTTCTTGGTGTGACTTAATGCTCCCAGAAATGCGGTTCGTTAAAGGAATGGCTCATCCACCCAGTTTAATCAAAATAGGATGAAGTATTATAACTACCAAGAAGCTAAAGCTGGTCGCAGAAGCAAAGGAAGTGGCAATGGAAGCACCCAAGAGAGCCCGCTCTCCTAGGGACCCACAAATATCACTGAGATCACCTACAAACAATGTATCATTAGCTTCACTAATATCAAAATCCCTGGAAATAGCAGTTGCCATCTCATTTCCAAGAAAATGTCTTCTTTCGTAACTCCGTTCCATGAGTCAGACACCTTTTCCTGAGAAACTGCTAAAAGGCCGACTCTGCTGTTTCTGCCAAAAATAGAGCCAAGAAAGTGTGGGACTGTGGAATAGTTGCTTCTTTTGCAAGAACCTACTGAAGTAAATAAAGCTTAACTAGTTAGGACTACCTTACTGCACCACTGGGTCCTAGAGGTATCACGTAATCCAAGGAGCAGGTGTTCTGATGCACATGATTGAGAGGACTGGCATTTCAAGTTTTGGTTTGGGAAGAAATCCTGATAATAGACCATCATTTGAATGACCAAATCTCCGAGCTGTTGCAGGCAATGAACCAAACAGAAACATCATAATTGCTTCAAGATACAGACTCATGAAGACCCATGTTGATACTGTAGAAAGAATAGCGTCAAAACCAATTAATAAGAAGATGTAATCCCTTTGAAGTCGTAAAATCACTTCACCAACATAAACTAGAATTAAATGGTTGACAGCCCATTAATGATTCCGAAGAAGGAATATGACCATCATTTGTCTCGCAAACTGTCCCGTAAGTTTTTGATCTTTCATGGATTTTTTTTGTGTGCCCAAATTGAACTAGTAGGAAGCATAAAAGCTTGAGAATTACAAGAGAACGACAGCAGAAGGAATTGCTAATTTCAGAAATTCGAGAATCCCATGAAAGGCCTCCTTGGAGAACCGTTCTAAGTTTTCTACAAAAGGTAAATTTCTAACATATATTGCCAGTAACAGCATGTTTATCCAATACGAGATAGCATTTTCCAAAGCAGCACCTTCGTTTCCTAGTCCAAACTTGAACACCAAAAACCAGCATATGAAAATATGCAGCAATCTAGTGATTCCTGAACTGACCATTACTGAAACGACATTGTTCAGCGTCTATAGAAACCTAACGTGGCACTGCAGGAGCGCATTTGGGAAAATGCTAGGGATCATGAACTGAGCTTGGGATCCTGCCTCCGCCGTTATCTGAGGATTTTGCTTGAAGAAGAGAAGGATTTGTCTCGCGTTGTCTCAAATGATAGCGAGTGGAATGCCAGCTAATAGAAGAACCATCATGGCCGTCTACTTGTGGATACCAAGCATGTGGTATTCGTTAGCTCCATAAGACTGATCGCAACATGTATCGAATGCACTTGCCATTGTTATCTGTTATGGACCAAGAATCTATGAGATGATGTTTGTAGCAATTCATAGATGTCCAAAAATGAAATTCAAGAAGCTCGTCACTAGCATCAGGACTATTTTGCCAGAGTTAATTCAACCTTTATCCAGTGGAAGAATTTGAACATTCATGTTCAGACTAGTGCCACTGAACAATCTCTTCTAGGAGCAGTTAACAAATGTCCTAATATATGACAAACAGCAACATTAAGTTTCCAATCTTGGCATTCCTAAACCTAGCTAGAGGGGTGAAAATCACCCATTTAGCACACTAAGCTTATTGAGAGATTACATGTCTAGTGGATCAAATTTTGTCAAAGTACAATAGTCTGACAAGGAGCTACGGTTAATAGACAAGCAATCTATTCATTGTACTTGGAAAGCAGGAGCGCAAGCAGTCTTAATTGATCCAACAATCGGTAGACTCTATTTATTCTACAGGAAAAAGAACTCCTACGTTCATGTCAATATTAGAAGTGCCTCTATACTTCGTCCAAGATAAATAACAGCATGGAAGGAAACTTTTATGGAAGTGACATAGAATGATGCTACCTTTTGATTCTTAAAAAATCTTTCAGCTCTTAATTGGTTTATCTAAAGATTAACAGGAAGAATTGTTGTCACTCCCCGATCTTCGGGCCCGCGACATCCCTACCAATCTCGCCTCGGTCATGAATGATAGCGTCCCAGGTAGGCTATCGACCTACGACAATAAGGCGCATGCGGAACGTGCAACACTCCCAAACAACAAGATCAAAGGGGATAGTATAGTAGGAAAATCAATACAGTCATTTCACAAAAATCATTTCTTTTATAAATCGAGTAGATGAATTTTAACCCTACTGCAGCTACAAGAAACCTATACAACCCCAATCTTCGGCGGCTCACTAGGACCTCAAAATGATATATGGTCGGGTAAGGTTAAACCTTCATCTACTCTCAAAAAATCCTACTCGATCACCATGCCCTAACATCACGGGCTCCATCACTTGGGACTCGAAATGGTTAAACGATGCGATGAGAAATTAATCTCGGTGAGTCAACGCCTAAGCCCGGTTAGGACGTTGATTCGCTCGTACATCCTAACAATCAATCACATCAAGATAGAGTAGATATTTCAACCACATGCAAGCTTACCTTCTAGGCCACACATAATGTGATGCAAACTTGACTCAACAATTAACCAATCAAATCAATTCAATCCATTAGCAAAGCATTACATCACTTGCATGCACAGGATACCACACGTAGTCTATTTATTATTAACAACGACCTATAGGTCCAAAGACACTAGTCAGTTGGTGCTCTCCTGGCAGGACCAGGCATTGTCCCTTACTTGGCGATGGCTTCGATAGTCCATGTGACTCACTGGACCAACCAGAAGATAATGATTGTCGACACGGCACGGAACTAACAGGAATCCTAAAAAGGCTTCGGCTATTCACAAGCTACGACCGACAAACGTACAAACGAGAAGAAAATGACTAACGCGCATCCAAAGCAATCGAAGACAATGAATGCTAGGACCAACCAATCGAAGACAATGATTGTCGGAATTATCCCATTATGTGACCACTCAAGCACTTCGACAACCAATCAGTTCATTTCTTGGAATTAGGTCGAATGCTCACACTCACATGTTCAAATATTTGGCCCAAGACCGTTTTAGGTGCAAAATCATGCAATTTGATCTCATACGTGGTCACATGAATGCACAATTAGCTCGACCGACAAACCAATCAATTTGGGGCGATTATCCTCTAATCGGACCCCCACGGCAATCAACAATCAATCTGGCATTCCCAGCCAACAATTCATAAATCAATTAGTTAATTGCAGCCATCGATCATTAATTCTAATTTCAATTTCCAATGACAAATAATCGCGCTGCCTGGACCGATCGCTCGCTTGCGATCAACAAATGCAATCAATCAAATCAATCAATTCTACTCACAATTAGCCACGACAACCTAACTAATTGACTAATCTTAACTAATTATGGTCATTTATCCTAAACCAAGTCCCAAACTAATCCGACCGTAATTAAACTACTTAAACACCAAAATTAACTAATTAATCTAATCCGAACACAATTAGCGTCCTAACCAAGAGTTAGGGGCTAACTCACAATTTTAACTAGCTCGGGTGGTCCCAACTCGAGCGACGGCGACACGAACTTAGCCCGGCCCGGCGACACTTAAAGGCGGCCCGTGATCCAACTTAAACTCGAGTTCCGGACTTGACCAAGGGTGGTCCAATGAGGCGACAATACTCGGGACACGGCATGGGACTCGGGACGGAGGCCGGTAGCACGGGACTCGGGACGGAGGCTGGTGGCCGGCGGTGAACAATGGACCAGGCGAGAGGAAAACAGAGCATGATAGTGGGCGAAGGGGCTGTTTTTGGGGTGGTTTGGGTGGTGCAAGGACTGGGAAAGATTCGACCACGATCGGGGGTCTTCGAGGTGGCTCCGGGTGGCGCCGGTAGCGGTGGCGGACTCGCCGAGGAGGCCGTAACCGGCGCAAAACAGGGGAGGCTTGGGGTCAAAACAAGGGAGGTCGGCCGAGGCTCAATCCGAGCTCTACAAAGCGGCGACCGACTTCCGGTGACCTTGGGAGACGCGTCAAGGGGTCGTTGACGGTTGCTTGGGGGTGGTCGGCGACCAGCGAAAGCGACCGGAATCGTCGAGACCAGCAGGCGACGGAAAACAGGGCACAAAACAAGACAAACGAGGGGCCGGGGTTCCTAGGGGCTGTCCGGCGGCCATGTGGCGATGTGCGACGGTCGAGACAGGGGCTGAAGGTCGGTAGGGGGACGGATCGGTGGCTGGCCGTGGGCGGAAGCGGCGCAAGGGCAAGAAGCAGCTTTCCATCCCACCGAACCCAAAACAGAGCAAGCACGCTAAGGGGACTTCGGGCAGCTGTTTGGTGTCTTTGTGGCAGCAGCGGCCATCGGACCAAGGTGCAGTGGCGGGCGGAGATGGTTGGTGGTCGAAGGTGATGGCTCGAGGCCGTGGTCGCACAAAAATGGCTAAGGAAGAGGAGGAAACATGCGGGTGTGAGCAGCGGGGGGGGGAAGAGGGCGGACGGGAGAGAGAAGAGAGGAGGAGAGAGAGAGAGAAGGTTGATCGGTTTGACTAGTGGTTGGGGAATTAATGGAGATGGGGCCCACAAGATATTTTAAATATCTTGTCTTTTAATGAATTATTGGAGCGCAATTTGGTAATTTGATAAATTGAGATCGAGCGGATTTTTGGCTCAACCGATTGTGAATAAAGTTTGGATTTTCACGGATTAGACTCGACCCGAATAAGTCTAGGTGCGAGGATTAGAAATCCTAAGTTGCGGTGATCACGATTTCGAGACCCAATCGAAATCGAACGACATTTTGGGAATCGTCCAAAATTCGTCACTTTGGTCCTTGCAATCCGAAATTTGCACCAACTAAAATTCAATTCACTTCCTTTTTATTGAATTCGGGAAAATTACTAAATTCGAATTTCTCAGGCGTCACAACTCTCCCCACCTTAGAAAATTTCATCCCCGAAATTACAAGTATATCTACAACTTCTCAAAAAGATAATGATAGCTACTTCTCATAATTTCTTCGTTCTCCCAAGTAGCTCCTTCGGTCCCATGGTGTTGCCAAACCACCTTGACCAACCCAATCGTCTTGCTCCGGAGCACATGTTCTTTCCTATCCATAATCCCGACCGGACGTTCCACGTACTTAGCTCGCTCATCTCGACTCAATTTCTTCCTAACTAAGCACATGAGCGGGGTCCGGCTCATACTTCCTTAACATCGACACGTGGAATACATTATGCACCCGAGCCAATCTTGGTGGCAACACAAGACGATATGCCGATTTTCAATCCGCTCCAAAATCTAGAAAGGCCCAACATACCTAGGGCTTAGTTTCCCTTTCTTGCCAAAACAAGATGTTCCTCTTATAGACGATACCTTCAGAAAGACATGATCGCCGACTTGGAATTCCGTAGGTCCGCACCTCCTATCTACGTAACTTTTGACGACTTTGAGCCGTCCTCGCCTGTCTCTCGATGACCTTGACAGCCTTCCATAGACTGCTCCACTAACTCAGGACCGGTGATCTTCCTTTCACCTACTTCATCCCAACAAATCGGCCCTACACGCTCTACCATACAACATTTCAAATGGTGCCATCCCGATACTCTGCTGAAAACCGTTGTTGTAGACGAACTCAACCAAATGCAAATCGTTTCTTCCCAACCGCCCTTAAAATCCAAGACACAAGTTCTCAACATGTCCTCTAGAGTCTGGATCGTCCTTTCGGATTGCCATCTGCTGTCCGGGTGTAGGATGTACGAACGTAGTTTCGTTCCCAAAGCGGTTTGCAAACTCTTCCAAAATGTGGCAATGAACTTGGGATCACGATCCGAGGTGATCGTCGGTGGCACTCCATGCGCTCTCACAATATACCTTACATATAAATCCGCATATCTGTCCAAAGCGAAGTCTTTTCTTACTTGGAATAAAATGCGCCGATTTCGTCAATCATCAACTATAACCCAGATTGAATCGTGTCCTCTTTGACTCCTTGGCAATCCCATCACGAAGTCCATCGTGATATGCTCTCATTTCCACTCTGAATTTCCAAAGGCTGCAGCATCCCTCCAGGTTTACAAAGGCGCTTTGACTCCGCCGACAAGTCAAACACTTAGCCACATGCTTGGCTATATCCGCGCTTCATACCATTCCACCAATAATGTTGCTTCAAATTCGATACATCTTCGTACTTCCAAGGTGGATACTCAGAATCGCTACGATGCGCCTCGGATAAGATATCCTCCCTTAGACTTTCATCGGTCGGGCACGACCAAACGTCGTCGAAACTTCATATCCCATCCTCAGCCACTTGAAAATCGACCCTTCGTTTAGCCGAATCCTCTTGAAGGATCTTCCGAATAATGGGGTCCGTCGACCAGGGGTCTTGATTCTAGTCCGCACTTCGGCTCAATCCTCAATGTAGCCACAAGACTTGACAAACGACTTATCTCCAATTTGAAGTCCGAGTCTCTCACTTGCTCAAGCAAACGCCACTCACGAACACATAATTGAGCAATCACTAATTTTCTACTCAAGGCATCTCGCAACCTTATTCGTCTTGCCCGGATCACGCTCATAATCCTTAAGTAGCTCCATCCATCAACGCTACCTCATGTTCAACTTCTTCCGAGAGAACAGGTACTTCGGACTACGGTGTCAATATACACCCGAAAACTTTCCCCAATAAGATAATGCCTCCAAATCTTCGGGCGAACACAACCGCACCCAACTCCAGGTCGTGAGTCGGATAGTTCAACTCATGCGGTCTCAATCGGCGAGATGCATACGCTACAACCCTTCTATGTTGCATCAAGACACAACCTAGATCTCCGAGAGACGCGTCATTGTAAATCTCAAAACCTCCAGGACCGGACGGAATCGTTAACACGGGAGCCGTAGTCGCCTTATGCTTAAACTCTTGAAAGCTACGCTCGCACTTATCCGTTCACTCAAACTTTACGTCTTTCTTCAATAGCTTGGTCATAGGAGAGGCAATGGTAGAAAACCTTTCCACGAAACGCCTATAGTAGCCTGCCAATCCCAAAAAGCTTCGATCTCCGTCACCGTGGTCGGTCTTGGCCAATCCATGACTGCTTCAATCTTAGACGGATCCACTGCAATTCCTTCACCCGAAACTACGTGGCCTAAGAACGCCACACGGGCCAACCAAAACTCACACTTACCGAATTTGGCAAACAACTGATGCATTCTCGAGTCTCCAACACTATCCTCAGGTGTTGTTCATGGTCCTTAGGACTTTTCGAGTATACCAGGATATCGTCTATAAACACTATGACGAATCTATCCAAATATTCCTTGAACACCCTGTTCATCATATCCATAAAAGCAACAGGAGCATTCGTTAAACCAAATGGCATCACCGTGAATTCATAATGCCCATAACAGCGTCCCGAATGTCGTCTTCGGTATATCCTCTTTCCCGATCCTCAATTGATGATAACCCGTCTGTAGATCAATCTTGAAAAATACCAATGCTCCCTATAACGGGTCGAACGGATATCAATCCTCGTTAGTGGGTACTTGTTCTAGATCGTCACTTGATTCAATGTAGTCGATGCACAAACGCAACGACCCATCCTTCTTCTTCACAAATAGAACCGGCGCTCCCAAGGTGATGCACTAGGGCGAATGAACCCTTTATCCAACAACTCCTGCATGTGAACCTTGAGTTCCTTCGGTTCGACAACGCCATCCTATACGGCGCCTTAGAGATCGCTCCGTCCTAGGAGCTAACTCAATCACGAACTCTATTTCTCTTTCCGTGGCAATCCAGGCAACTCTTGGGGGAAAACATCCGAAAATTCACATACTATAGTAATATCCTCTTACTTCCTTTCCTCTACGACGTATCCACTACCGCAGCCAAATAACCTTAGCAACCACTCTCCAACAAACGAGTCGCCTCCAAAGAACGAAATCGCTACGATCGAGGTTCCTCCACAATTTTCCACAAATTCAAAACTAGCCCCATCCAATGGCTTAAACCGAACAGCTTTTACGATAGCAGTCCATCGTAGCCCTTTGCTTCGTCAACCAATCCATGGCCACGATTAGATCAAAATCGTACATCTCCAGATACAATAAGATCTATCTTACTCTCATGACCATCTACTACTAGTCTACAGCCAGGACGAACTACTTGTAGCTACCACATTATCCTTTAAAGGTGTAGACACATTGAAAACAACATCTAATAGTACCACATTTAAACCAGACAGCTTAACGAATTGATCCGCAACAAAAGAATGCGTAGCACCAGGGTCCAACAAAGCATAAGCTACGCTATTCTCGTAGAAGGACCGTACCTGTAACGGCCGGCGAATCCTTTGCCTCTTCTCGGGTGATCGCAAATACTCGTCCTTGCGCTCGAGGTCCGTTCTAGTTATTCGGTGGCGCAATCCTTCCACCTGGCCTCCCGGGCAGCCTTATTTGTTGCCTCTGCGGCGTTCCTCACAAGATGGCCTGGCGCACATCCAAAGCAGGTTCCACGCATCGGACATAGAGCGGACCCATGCCTGCGGTTACATAGGCGGCAGATATCATCTTGGCGAGGCATCGGCTTACTAATCGCTCCTCGGCGATTGGGCGGAATGTTGAATCTATTACCTTGCATCGGCCTCTTCCCTTGCCGTTTATCAAACCTACTCGAGGGCGCGAACCGCGATCCAAATGCGGCAACCCTTTCGCGAGATCTTGGTCAACCATCCGAGCTCTCTCATAGAGATCATTATAATCCTTCAGAGTTGAATGGTACCAAACACTCCCCGATCTCGAGCTTCAGCCCATCTCTAAACCTTCTAGCCCTATCCACAGGGTCTTCAACCAGTCTCGGGGCATACTTGGACAACTCAGCAAATTTGGCCTCATATTGGTCTATGGTCAACCGATTCCGGCGCAGGCGGACGACCCCCGCCATCTTCCGCTCCCCGACATTATCCGAGAAATACTTTTCATTGAATGCTTCTATGAAGGCATCCCACATCGGGGCCATGCTCTTAGGGAAGACTCTATCCTTTGAAGCTCTCCACCAGGTACTTGCATTTCCCCGCAATTGATAAACGGCCGGAGTAACCTTATCCTCCTCGGTACACCTCACAGGGCAAACGCCTTCTCTAACTTCTCAATCCATGAGGTGGCAGATTCGGGGTCTCCGCTCCCAGAGAACTCGGGCGGTTTCGGTTTCAAGAATTGCTCCACGAATTTCTACGCCCGGCGCCCCTCATTCCCGTTCCCTACCAACGGGTTATCTTGCCACGCTTTGAAGCAGCTTGGTTCCTTATCCGATGTCCCATCGGATTTTCTAGCGCTCCTAACGCATGTAGAATCCCGTCAATCCTCGGGTATTCTCTAACAGCCTAGCAAAGACGCGTGGTGCTCTTTCTTCTTCCAAGATCTCGGCGATCGTTGGATCCCCCCGACAGGCCTACCTACGAGTCCTCGGGATGCTCTTCTACCGCGTTCACTCATCTTGCGGATAAAGTACGAAGTCCCGCACACCCCATAGCAAGCGCGGTCGAAGGCGGCCCCACAATTCAAATCCATAACAACAATCACATGCACAACGGTTATTAACCCACTAACTATCCCAATTTTTATCGTTCCTTATTACTCCAGGCCAATGACCGGATGAATCAGCCGACCTTGCTCGATACCACTGGGCGGGGATGTCATGCCCCGATCCCCGGGCCCACGACATCCCTACCAATCTTGCCTCAGTCATGAATGCTAGCGTTTCGGGTAGGCTATCGACCTATGACAATAAGGCGCATGCGGAACATGCAACACTCCCAAACAACAAGATTAGCATGGATAGTATAGTAGGAAAATCAATACAATCATTTCACAAAAATCATTTCTTTTATAAACCAGAGCAGATGAATTTTAACCTTACAGAGCTACAGTAAACCTATCCAACCCCATTCTTCGGGGCGGCTCACTAGGACCTCAAAATGATATATGGTCGGGTAAGGTTAAACCTTCATCTACTCCAAAAATCCTACTCGATCACCATGCCCTAACATCACGAGCTCCATCACTTGGGACCTAAAATGGTTAAATGACGGGGTGAGAAATTAATCTCGGTGAGTCAACGCTTAAGCCCGATTAGGACGTTGATTCGCTCAAACATCCTAACAATCAATCACATCGGCATAGAGCGAGATATTTCAACCACATGCAAGGTTACCTTCTAGGCCACACATAATGCGATGCAGACTTGACTCAACAATAACCAATCAAATCAATTCAATCCATTGGCAAAGCATTACATCACTTGCATGCACAGGACACCACATGTAGTCCATTTATTATTAACAACGACCCGTAGGTCCAAAGACACTAGTCGGTTGGTGCTCTCCCGGCAGACCGTGTATCGTCCCTTACTTCCGGCGACGGCTTCGATAATCCATGTGACTCCGCTCGACCAACCAAAAGACAATGATTGTCGACACGGCATGGAACTAATGGGAATCCTAAAAAGGTTTCGGCCATTCACAAGCTACGACCGGCAAACGCACCCGTAAGACAATGACCGATGCGCATCCAAGAATCGAAGACAATGAATGCTAAGACCGACCAATCGAAGACAATGATTGTCGGAATTATCCTATTATGTGACCACTCAAACACTTCGACAACCGGCCGGTTCATTTCTTGGAATTAGGTCGAATGCTCACACTCGCATGTTCAAATACTTCGCCCAAGGCCGTTTCGTGCAAAATCATGCAATTTGATCTCATACGGGGTCACATGAATGCGCAATTAGCTCGACCGACAAACCAATCAATTTGGGGTGATTATCCTCTAATCGGACCCCCACGGCAATCAACAAATAATCCGACGTTCACAAATAACAATTCATAAATCAATTAGTTAATTGCAGCCAATCGATCATTAATTCTAATTTCAATTTCCACTGAAAGTCAATCGCGCGTCTTCTCCGACCTATCGCTCGCTCGCGATCAACCAATGCAATCAATCAATTCTACTCACAATTAGCCACAAACAACCTAGCTAATTGACTAATCTTAACTAATTACGATTATTTATCCTAAACCAAGTCCCGAACTAATCCGACCGTAATTAAACTACCTAAACACCCTAATTAACTAATTAATCTAATTAGTGGGTCTTCGAGGTGGCTCCGGGGTGGCTCCGGTCTTCGAGGTGGCTCGGGTCTTCGAGGGTCTTCGAGGTGGCTCGGGTGGCGCTGGTGGCCTCGGCGGGGTGCCGAAGAAGGCGAAGCGGCGGCGAACCGGCGCAAAATAGGGGAGGCTCGGGGTCAAAACAGTGGAGGTCGGCCGGGGCTCAATCCGAGCTCTACAGGCGATCGACTTCCGGTGACCTTGGGGGACGTCAAGGGGTCGTTGACGGTTGCTTGGGGGTGGTCGATGACCAGCGGAAAGCGGCCGGAACCGTCGCGACCGTAGGCGATAGAAAACAAGGCACAAAACAGGGCGCACGAGGTGTCGAGGTTCCTAGGGGCTGTCCGCGGCCCCCGTGGCGATGTGCGACGGTCGAGACAGTGGGCGAGGGTCGGTAGGGGGACGGAGTGGTGGCCGGGTGGGCTGGAAGTGGCGGCAAGGCTGCAGCAGCTTCCACAATCCACCGAACTCGAAACAGTAGGCGTGCTAAGGGGAATTCGGGCGGCTGTCTGGCGGCTCATGGAAGCGTGCGGCCGTCGGACCAAGGCGCAGTGGTGGGCGAAGATGGCTGATGGTCGGAGGTGATGGGTCGGGGCTGTGGTCGCACAAAAATGGCCAAGGAATAGGAGGAAACGTACGGGTGTGAGCAGCGGGGGAGAGGGGGAAAAGGGCGGACGGGAGAGAGAAGAGAGGGAGGAGAGAGAGAGAGAAGGTTGACCAGTTGACTGGTGGTTGGGGAATTAATGGAGGTGGGGCCCACAAGATATTTTAAATATCTTGTCTTTTAGTGAATTATTGGAGCGCAATTTGGTAATCGATAAATTGAGACCGAACGAATTTTTGGCTCAACCGATTGGGAATAAAATTTGGATTTTCACGGATTAGACTCGATCCAGAATAAGTCTAGGTGCGAGGATTAGAAATCCTAAGTCGCAGTGATCACGATTTCGAGACCCAATCGAAATTGAACGACATTTCGGGAATCGTCCAAAATTCATCACTTTAGTCCTTGTGATCCGAAATTTGCACCGACTAAAATTCAATTCACTTCCTTTTTATTGAATTCGGAAAAATTACAAAATTCGAATTTCCCGGGCGTCACAATTGTTGTGTCTTACCAACATACTAAAGCTAGCCACGAAGCAACGGACATGGCCATGGAAGCGTCGGAAACGGGCAGCAACAAACATCACGAAGATCCCCCGCAAACAATATATCATCGGGTTCACCATTGCTCATGGCGTGACCAATGACAGTTGCCGCTTCATTTTTGAGAAAATCTAGTCTTTCTTGAATCCAATCCCCGACGCGGACGCCTTCTTCTCATGGGAAACTGCTAACAGGGGTTACTCCAAATGCATGTAAGGAAAGGTGAGATGAAAAAATCTCCTTGAATTCTACATTCTATGATGGTAAATAAACTTGCCAATAGGCATATAACAACATTGAGCAAGGTGGCAACAAGGATGAACATCGTCCTTTCGAAGCAGACAGCAATAGTCCCGAGGAGCTTTTTGTCGAAAGAGGTGATATTGACCTTCTCGAAAATGCAATGGTTGTAAAGAGCGACATCGTTGATGCCGAGGCCTGTTAGAAGAAGGAGATTCTAACAACATAGATGAGGATGTGGCAGACGGACGAGGTCACGTGGAGGATGAAATCCTGCCACACGCCATCCCCAATGCTTCGCTTGGTGACGTTAACAAGTCCTACGATGACGTTGTCAACGTCACCAAACGAGGAACCGAGGAGGGTTTATGGCGAGATCTCCTCCATCTAACCTCATCCGTGTGCCACATGCTCATTTGCGCCGTTGGGATCCACTTATACTAAAAAGCCTTTGACATCGACGTCATCGTACTCTACAGCTCTTGCATTTTCAAGAAGGCCCATGTCACGTCCTCCAACAAGAAGCTCCTCTGGGCAATTGCATTTGACCTCGTAAAGACGGCGTTCATCATCATCGCACTCTTCCTCCTTGACCGAGTTAGGAGGCAGTTGTTGCTATGAGAATTAGCATTAGCAACACGATCTTCTTACTTGCCTCTCTCAGAATGTGTCTAACTATCATCGGCCACCGCAACCACACGAAACTCATGTGAGCAGTCGCCATGTACATGGCCTCAGTGTTGTCCTACATTACCTTCTTCTTCATCGAGATGGGGTTGATCATGTAGGTGTATAGATCAGAGATCTTCCTGTGAAGGTGCATGCAGGGGTATGCAATTGGTGTTGCCTTCGATAGGGTGATGAGTGGAGAGTCATCAATGACCTTTTTTTTTTTGTTGAATAAGGTGTTCTTCTACATGATAATGCCAGAAACGCAGGGGCGGACGCCGTAGGAGATGTGGCAATTTTTCAGTAAGTACATCAATTGTAGGTCTGCGACGAGGGATAGAAATGCAAAGGAATAATGGGGTCGATAATGATGCAATGGAGGCCACGGCGAGAGGGAAATAATTATAAGGTAAGTGGTATTTGGTAAAAGTGGCTGCTTTTGTTAGGATATTTAGGGTAAATAAACACGAATGAACTGATCAACGTGTGCTAACGTGAACGAGGACAAAAAGGGTTTTATTATCATGAATGTTCAAAGGAAAAAAGTCAACAAAAATTTCTCAGAAAAGTCAATTCCTTTGTGGATAAGAAGTCTTTAACAAAGTGGTTGGGACTTTTTTATTTCGTCCATCTGAGCCCCGACTCACCATTTAGTTCGGCCATACACTTTTCATTAGCCTCGCTGAAATTTCCTAGTGTCGCACATTGCTATGCTTGCGCCAAACACATAGCATACAATTTCTAAAAGGACTTTTAGTCAGGGATCAAGGAGAGTTTTCCATCTAGAATTTTGATATATTCATGGTAGAGATTGCTTTAGTTTGCCACGGTGGGAAGGACTCTTGGGAAGAAAATCATTCACTTAGGAAGAGACGAACTGAGGAGTTTGTGAAGATACCATTATCAAAATCCAAGGTATGGATAAAGTGTTCGAATTTTCGAGTCTATTATGATGATTTAGATGGGGAGGATTAAATTTTGTGTAGTCTGTGTGGAGTATTGTTTCACAAAGAATTTGACGTATTTTGGGATTTTTTTTTTTATGGAATTGGAAGGTAAAGTTGTATCTCAATAGCATTGATCAGCTTCAAGATACACGTGATAAATTGTATAACATATTGCATGATCTGATTAATCTTTGTTAGAAAGAAGGGCGATGAAGAAACATGTACAAATGAACAAAATACTTCATGGCCTTTAAAATTACATCCAGAGGCGTAGATCTTAAGATCTTGACAACATGTAAGGGGCAAGAGGAAGCCCTAAATGAACAAGAATAAGAATGGACATTTGCATTTGAAGTCAAATTTCTTTTATGGATAATGAGTTGTGCAGTCTACGGACAATAACTTGTTGCACAAATCTTTCGACTCTACTCTAGTATAGAAATTGCAATTTGATGATGATCTTTGATAGCTTCTACTTGTCTGCATAGATACTCCGAGTCTTGGACTTACAAGGTACCTCAATCACATCCTTTCCATCTTCTTTGTCTTGTTTGCAAGTCTTAGGGCATTCTACTTGAATTCTTGTATTCGATTAATGAAACTCCATTCAAAGAGGCAATATTGCATCTATAGCTGCTTGACATTTGACGCACCGAAATCATCCTTGCGTACTCAAGTTGGACATTTATCCCAACTGAGATGTTTACGCATGCTATTGTCAAGTTTTGGCATGAAAGCCAAATCTCCAAGGTGATTTCAAGCCTTTCAATATTGGAAGATGCCAAACTTGACATAGACCCAACCCTCGATGGCTTAGCCCTCATGATCAACTGCTCTACACCATCGAAGTTTCCCTCGCCTCCTCTCATGGCTTCCTCACCTCCTTCATGACTTGTTCCCTCATTTTCTTTTTGTTTTTCTTCTCCTAATTTTGTAGTATTTTTTTCATTCTTTTTATATGTCATCAATTTTTACATTTTCATGTTGAATGTGCATTCTTCTTGTTACAAAGGTGATCACTTCTTTATGCATCTCATGACCATCTAGAAGCGGTCCACCATCCTGGGAGAAAAGTTTAGATGTAATGTCGAGTTGGAGACCAAGGGTCCTCAATTGGCGAGAATTCTCTCAAACCCTTAGCTTGCACGACGTTGATACTTCGTAATCCTATGTAAATTCTATAGGATAAGAGGTTGCCACTAGCCTATTGTAGTTAGCTAGAAACCAAGTGAGATATGGGAGAAGAACTCATTACGTAACCAGATTTACTACCTCATTGAGAACAATACTGAAGAAGCAATGAATCAGAACACAAAAAATGATATAAAAGCAATCACAAACAAGCCCATTGAGAACAATACTGAAGAGCGAATAAAAGGTGAAATACGATAAAGTAACTCGATGCAATATCGAGCAAAGAACATTACAATGCCTCATTCTTAAGTACCGGGAGAGCAAACCTGTGATCTAAAATCGAATAGAATCTAAGTTTAATTTCAATTCTAATCTCTAATAATGATTATATTGCTAATGAACTCTACAAAAGAGGAAAAACAGGTATATAAACTACTCCTTAAATGCACATCCAATGTTAATGGAATGGGATTTTTATCATTCAGTTTTTTATAATTGTCTACGTTTTTTCATTTTCTCTTTTTATTTATTCATCTGGAAAAAGACCAAAATATACTTATATACGCATATTTTATTATTTTTATTCCCTTTATTTTATTTTTCCCCTTTTTAAGTCTTATGTTACGCCCAAACACATGTTGCACATCCTACAGAAACATGATCAACTCTTTGCTTTGTCCATCGTTCACCTAGCTCTGTTCATCGTTGTTCCAGTTTCAAAGACTAAACATCATGATAAGTCTTTATCAAACAGGGAAATCCTTAAAGCCATAATCCATATTCTAATCAGCACATATGTAATCAAACACTGTTCAAATGACAAAAAGGATGTCATGGCAGACGATCATCATATAATCAGTAGTTAAGATCTCTCATCTTTTTTTCTCAAAGAACAGAGTAGAGAGGTACTTAGCTGAGACAGAAAAAGGACAATGCTATTGACTGAAACAAAAAAAGGAAAGTCGGAGAATGAGATAGAACTTAGCTTCAATCTTGTTGCCGTAAGCGGATGATGAAGTGCTCAGACTGATGAATCTGAGTTCAATCGAGTTTCAGTCACGGTTGTTCGATGAAGAAGCTCCTATTTATGAGTGTTTTCCGCAATTCGCAACTGTCAAGATACACCTCCAAATAATCCCTACTTATTCAGAGCTCACCTTGATGTTGAAAGTTTCAAATTGATAACAAGTAAAAGTGGTTTGGTTTAAATTATATTTGAGGTTTTGTCCAGATATATAAGTTACTGACATGGAGTACAAATTGAACCAAAATGAACCATGAACGCCCCTAAAGAATCTCCCAGCAACTCAAATAGACATAACATGAAAAGTTCTGTCCATATGTACCTTCGAGATGACTGCCGACGGGATGATGCAGATCTGAAGATGTTGCCATACTAGTGCTTGTACCGCGGCTCATTTTAATGTTTCTATCAACTTCCCCATATTCAACTTCATAATATTTCTTCCTTGCTGGAGACTCACTAATTTCAGTTGAAACTTATTGATGGTCAGGTTCCTGAAAATGTAGGGTCTTTGCGTTAGCGCAAAATCCAACTTCGAAAGAAATAAAGGCAAGAAAAGTCAGGATCGTGCTGGTGTTGGCAGTTGAGATCTTTTGGCAAAAGGCCTGCCCTGTGTGGACAGTCGCAAAACTCAACTTCATACGCATACAATGTGAAGGGAACAAGAGAGAAATATGTACCCCGTGCTGCAGACTCTTGGAAGAGGATGGATATACCTGAACAAGTGCGCGAGCAAATGAGTAACCTTGCTTATGTGTTCGATGGCTCAAAGAGGATGGCCGGCGGCAACAATGGCTGAACTTTCACGAACTGCTTATGACTGCGAAGGAAAAGGTCAAGTGCCGATGTAAGTCAATTCCGCGAGTGATAATAGGATCAGCTGGGGACCAGATCACGATATTGTTAAGATTTCCTAGGGGTGCTGCTGCGATAATGGTGGTGAAATTCTATCTTCTCGCAACAACTTACCAGAAGTTCCCGAGTCCCACTCCTCATTTAAAAAAAAAAAATCTCCTTTTGTGTATTTTTCATATGTGAAAACCACGATAGGATCAATCTTGGTTTCTTTTGAATTCAAACCAAACTCACTTTAGAGAACCACCTGGACTCTTGAGCAAACATTCCCCTTAAGATTTGCCCATTTGTTCTCACCTCACCGGCAGTTACGGCCACAAGTGTTATTGCTTCATCTTTTGACAATCTATAGGAGGTGATCCTATTTGCACTACTCCCTGGTAACGTCATGGAGAGGTCATGAATTTGGCATGTGAGATGCATGACCCAAACGAGATGCGAATGGGAACAATGCAAATGTCATTTTTGTCTAGGGGTCGGGTTCGATCTCTAATTTTCTTATGCACTAAATAACTAAATAAACTGGCCAGAACTTAGGTATCAACACATTTTACCAGTGATCATTAGCTTCTCTATTGTTTGGTCCTTAAAACATCTATAGTCCATTGAGTTCGGAATTTAAAAAAAAATTGATAAGAGGAAAGCATCTAAAAAATATTCTTGAATGATGTAGTTAGTTTCTAATAAATCTATCTTCATCATTTAATACTTTATTTGAATGAACCAAATTTAATTTTACTACAAAATTATGGATCCTCTCGAGCCTATCTTACTGCATTATATCCAAATTCATGCCCGTGTAATTTGTCAACGTTTAATGACAAGCTACGTCAGAGTTTGGTATTTTGAGAAGCCTTCATGCACAAGAAGCAGTGTGACATAGCCTCTTTTAGATATCGTCTCTAGTCGACATAAAAAGATGAAATTGATTAAGCAGAGCCAATTTCCTGGTACGAAAAAGAAAAAACCCAGAATTAGACCAAGCTTGAATTGCACACAATCTGGGAATGTATGGTTTCAGTAGCATGTGAGGTTTTACTGTTTTGGATGTTTGGGATTTTTGGATCATGGGCAAAGAAGTATAAACCATCATCTGGATGAAATACATTTTTACTAGCAATACATTGTTATCCCGTTTCCTAACAGCTTTTGGGTATACTGCGAAGGAAGTGGCAATGGAAGCACTCGAGAGAGCCAGCTCGACCAGATGACCAACAAACATCACTGAGATCACCTGCAAATAACGTATCATTAGGTTCACTAAGACCAAAGGCCCAGGCACAGCAGTTGCCACCTCATTTCCCAGAAAATTTCTTCTTTCTTACAACCGTTCCATGATTCACACACCTTTTCCTGAGAAACTGCTAAAAGGCCGACTCTGCTGCTCCTGTTCTGCTTCATCCACTAGTTTTCTTACACTTTTGGCAGAATCAACAGAGTGAAGAGACAATTGCTTAAAAGATCTTCTTATCAGAAAATGAAGAGCAAGTCGATGACTTTTATAAGGTGAACGATTGCATTTGTCCACGGTGGCTAGTTTCCAATTCCCACATGTTGTGTCAAGTAGTGGTGTCGGCGACCCACCCTCAAGGGGCAACCCTCGAGAATATATTTAGAGGCATTTACTCGAAAAATAGCTCGAATTGGTTCAACAAGACGACGGCTTGAACACATCATCGATTGTCAATCCAAAAATTTATCAATTTCTAGCGCGGACTCTCCCAAGCCAATACCTCGCGTGATGTTGGGATATCAATATTTAGTTCAATTATCCCTATGAGAAAAATCTGTATGAGGAGTCGCCACTAGCCTATTGGGGTCGACTACTACAAACCAAATTAGGTATGGGAGTATATCTCACTTCCTACGTAACTAGACATCTAGGGTCAGGGATTGATTACATCGGCTATCTAACTAATGCCCTATCAGTACCTAAACTTGACCATTTATCAACTAAGGTGTGCACGCAGTCTCTTTACCAATCATGAGTCCTAAAGTTCTCAACCGATAAGTGTCCATGCAATGTTTTTTTTTTTTTGGGGGTTTGGGGAGGGGGTGTTTGTTATGATCCTATGTTTATCCTAACCAAGCCCAAAACGAACATAACAATCAATGCATTGAAAGTGTGCAATCAAGTAATAAGAGAAACATAAAACGCAGAAGCCTAAATTCTCTTTGATCATGTTCAACACAGAATTGAAAGTAACAGTAGGCTATGCACAAGAATTTTGTCTCACCTTGAGGGGTTGGCTTCCTTTAGAAATAGAAGTCGAGAACGATAATTCCAGAGCACATGCCCATCACGGACCGCCATGGAAAATCATCGGAACATAGACTATACCTCATTAAAGAATAATGCAAGCACATCTCGCTCTTAGAGCACCACGCGTATGCTAGATTATCAGTTACCTCGAACCATCATGGAATGAAAATCCTCGCTCGTTAGTCATCCCAATCACAGAATTAAAGTATTGCAGGTGTGAGGTAAAAATGAAAACTACAGTTGCAGAGAAATCATCATAAAAGGGTTGAAATCTAGCCCAAGACATATCCAGAAAACTTTCTCACCTCTTGTGTACGCATCTGGAAACAATGAGGAAGAGAGCAACCCCCAAAAAAGATCAATGAAGACATTGGCAATTCTTCACAGATTGTACACTAAAAGATCAATAGCAATTGCCATGCTCAATTACTTGCATACGACCACACACACGAAGGTATCGTGCTTCCATCAGCTACTATTCCAACCATCACAGAAAAACAGAGTACAAAACATAATAAACTTCCTTCCTTTTCACTTTTTTAAAGTACTTCTTGGATACATGAACTCGTCTTTTCCTACGCACACTTATCCTTACATATCCTCATTCATTCCTACATGCATAGCCATTATGCTCTGCTTCAAGCACACAAACAAAATTTGCTAAACTTCTAATTAATTTTTGCTCTCTTGGTGATTGCTCAATGAACACTAACAAACACACATTGACATCATGGCAACAAGAACTTCTCTTCAGGTGCACTCACTTTAATTCGGAGAACGACATAAAAACATTTTTACATCTACTTAAGACCTCATTTGAACTCCATTCCTATAAAAAAAAAAATACAAGTCCTAATACCAAGAATATGCTTCAATGGCTTATTCAAATATGCAACACTACTCATGACAGAGATTTACATACTTGGAACATCAATACACAGAAGAAAGGTTAACAAACCAAAGTCTAAGACGAAATAAAAACGTTTGGTAAAACGAAAATGAAGCAAGCATGGTATATACACATCTCAGCCCTAGCCTAAACCACAGGAATCAGAAATGGAAAAGGAGAATCGAACGGACATATTATGATGTGAACAATTGTTAGACAACAAGATATTCAGATTTAGGAAGAAGCCTCTCAAATGTGTATACGATTTCATTCAGGCATTTTCAATTTCGAGAAGCAAGAGTGCAACATCTTAGCATCAGTATAAGCTCATACTGAGACTATCACAACAACAATGAAGTGTGCTTATATCACTGATAGATCCTGATTCAGCAATAATTTTCACAGAAATCTCAATTAGACCACTTTACCTCTGTTGTATATGAAGTAAATCTGAAACAGAGCATGAACTCCTACCACCCAAATGTTTGGGAAGAAAGAAAAACACAGAGGAGGTACAAATTGAGTGAGTACTCAATTGCGTTGCGGTAAAGGGGACTACTTCAGTTATTTTATGTCATGATTCCTAGCATCGATCGTCAATGAGCTTGAGGCATTTACCGGACTTTCTTTCTCTGGCAAAGTCTACGGTTAAGGATTCACTGTGTTAGCTGAAATGAGTGCTTGCATAATAGCAGTCGGTGAGGGGAAATGGCCGCTGGCAATATTTTCAGATGGCCTGATTCGATGGCTGGAATAGGGGACGGCAGTCCGTTGATCGTCATAATTGGCGTCTGATGAGGGCGAAGTAACAATAGTCGCCGGCATTGGTAGTAAATATCAATGGTGAGGTGTTAGAGGGGAAGAAATTCCGGTGAGATCGAAGGAAGGTGCTCTCGGTGAAGCTCTCGCTGAAGAAGAAAAATAAAATAAAAAGAAATTCCTAATCTCGGCATGTACAGCGGACATTTGACCGGACTCAGGACGTGGTCCTGGACAAGGGAAGTAGTCTGATGCCTAAAAGTTAGCCCCCAGAGAGAGGCAAACACCAAAGAGGGGAAGTTCAAACTGGTAACAATGTCTTGATACTTCCTAGAGACTAGTTCATGTCAGACTTCAGTTAAAAAGGTTGGAGAAGAACAGGTCAACGTTGAGATGGTCTCTAGTAGCTGTTGCAGGGGACTAATTCATGTTCTACTAACTGATAAAAAAATAAAGAAGAAAAAGTACCATCCCCATCCTCCTGCAGTGCCTGAAAACACTGTAACTTATAGCATCAATAAGTTGAAGTACGAGTCAATTTTGACTTGAGCATGATTTGACACATTTTCCATCTTCCCTCCTTAATTATCTGGATAAGTAGTCAAATTTAAACTAGGTCACGTGCACCATCGAACTGCAATAATAAGCGAAGTATAACAGAGAGTGCAGACTGAATGTCATCGAAAAAAATGGGAAGTTGCGATTAGTACCCACATATCTCCCACATAGTTCACGACTTCTTCTGTGCTATAGAGGTGGCCCCATGACCTTCCATCGAAGATCATAAGAGTATCTGCAAGCAAGCCTTCCTTGCGACCATCATTAAGGAAGCATAATTTCCAAACAAGCTGCTCAGGGTCTTCCAGATTCATTTGAAACTCTCGTGCTGACAAAAATTCAGCCAAGAAAATGTGGGACTGTGGAATAGCTGCTTCTTTTGCAAGATCTACTGAAGTAAATAAAACTTAACCAGTTAGGATTACCTTATTGAACCACTGAGCCCCAGAGGTATCATGTAAACCAAGGAGCTGGTGTTCAGGCTGAAACAAGCACAAGATACTGAGTTTACATTGTTTAAAAATGATAGCTTCTTGTTGGTACAAAGTACTGATGCACCTGATTGAGAGGACAGACCTTTCAAGTTTTGGGTTGTGAAGAAATGACCAAATCCAGAAGCTATTGCAGGCAATGAACCAAACTAAAACATCATAATTGCTTCAAGCTACAGAATCATGTAGACACATGTAGACACATGTTGACATTGTACAAGGAATAGCGTCAGAGCCAATTAATAAGAAAACGTAATCCCTTCGAAATCGTAAAAATCATATTACGAACATAAACTAGAATTAAAAGGTTGACAACCCATTAATGATTCTGAAGAAGGATTATGACCATCATTTGTCTCGTATCACTGTCCCGCAAGTTTTTGATTTGTGCCAAAACTGACCTAGGAGAAGGATAAAAGGTTGAGAATTACCGGAGAATCAGAAATTCCCATGAAAGGCCTCCTTGGAGAAACCGGTCCAAGTTCTTTTACAAGATGGTCAACCTCTCAAGGATGACCCACAAACATCACAGAGATCACCTGCAAACAATATATCATCAGGTACACCGATACCAATGACCTGGCCAACGACAGTTGCCGCTTCATGTCCGAGACACTCTCGTCTCATTTGAATCCATTCTCCGATGCAGACGCCTTCTTCTCCTGGGAAACTGCTAATGGGTGTGACTCCAAATGCTGTTTCTGTTCTTCCACATCCATTGATTGCTTCCTGTGTGCTTGGGCGCGCAGAGTGAGCACAGCAGAGGGAAAAAATAGGGTGATAGCTTTAGAGATCCTACATATTCTCTCAGCAGAGAATGACCAAGTTGATGCCTTTAAAGGCATAGGCAGATGTTTCATTCTCTGACGTCCTTGAGTTGTGCATATGCCACAAGTATCCGAGGATGCATGTGTTATGCATGTTCCATACACATCTTACATTTTTCTCTGAGAATTCAAACATTTCATTTTATTTTTTTTTTTGTTCTAATTCATATCATGTATAATTACTCTAAATACTCTAAGCAACCATCTTCCACCATCTACCGCTTCCTTTCAAATATTTCCCTAACTGCCCTCATCTATGTCTCAATCACCTCGCAGTGGACCCCATTGTCCCTTGGCATCTTCATCTCCCTCATCACAGACCTACACTTGGTGTATTTACCGCAAAATCTATCCCATCTCCTCCTCAGTCCATCACTGTGTAGAAAAACTCCCACGCGATGCCTGCCATTGCTGCAAGCAACAAGAAGGCCACGCCCATGGTGATCGGCTCGTACAGTGATAAGAACATCATCAATAACACTCCATTCACCACTCCATTAACAGCGATGCTGATTACGCAGCCCTGCGCACTCAGCCTCTGTGGTAAGATCTCTGAGTTGTACACCCATATTAAAGGCCCCATTGGAGAAGAAGGCTATGTAGGAAAACACTGAGGTGAGTTAGAAGGTTATCCCACCAACACTCTTTAACAACAATGGACGTCGAGAGACGTCATCGAGAGACGTCATTGAGGAAGGTGGGAATGAGCATGAGCATTGTCCTTCAAAGCAGACTGCCATGGTTGGCCAGAGCTTTTTGTCAAAGAAGGTGATGTCAGCCTTCTCCAAAATGCAAGGGTTATGAAAGACGACGGCATCGATGCTAGAGGCTTGTTAGAACAAGCGGATTCTAACAACACAAATGAGGATGTAGCAGACAGATGGGGTCACGTGGAGGATGAAATCCTGCCACACGCCGTCTCCGATGCTCTGCTTAGTGATATTGACAAGTGCAATGACCACATTGTCAAGATCACCAAGCAAGGAACCGAGGAGGGCTTATGGCGGGATCTCCACCCGACCTCATCCATCTGCCACATGCTAATTTGTATCGTTGGGATCCACTTATACTAAAAGGCCTCGGGCATTGACACAATCCTCTTCTACAATTCTCTTTCCTCGCGTTTTCAAGAAGGCCTACGTCACCTCCTTTGGCAAAAAGCTCCTTATGATCATCGCAATCAGCTTTATAAAGACAATGTGCATCATCGTCGAACTCTTCCTCCTTGATCGAGTTCGGAAGCAACTGTTGCTACGAATCTCCTCATCCTCATGACCATTGCAGTGATTTCTTTTATGGACATTCTAGTGTGTATGCGGTATAATCTCGTCCCCTCTCCGGGTAAGTGAGTCATGAAAAAGAGAGAGAGAGTGAACAAGTTTAGTTAATCGCATCTCCTCCTTCACAAGAATGCAGGCCTCGGTGATTTATCTTTTTCTTCTTGGGCGCGCATGAGTTTGTTTACACAAATTTTAGAACAAGAGAGAGAAATCCAAAGAGAGGCCGGGCTTGGGACTCTTCATCGAATGAGGTCTTTTTTTGCTGGGTTGAGGCCCATATTAAAAATGGCATGGGCAATACAATTTGTAGGGGTGAGCATGGTTCCAAGATAGAAAGCTGAAACCTAGAACTGGAGTGGTGGTAACATGTCCGATTTTAGGTTCCAAGGTATGCGGGGCGGGTTCCATGTTCCAAAATTGGAGAATCTGTTTCAATGGGTAGATTTCGGATTCCAAGTTTCGGATAGGTGCTTTGGAATCTAAAACATGTAAGAAATTTTTGCATTTTTCTTTATATATGTTTTTGCACGATCTTGCAATGATAGTGTGTAGTCTGGAATCACTAGTCTCATGTTCCATTTTCGACAATATTTTTTACGAACTTACTTTGTTAATGTTTCACATTTATTCTTGTGTATAAATATGAGTTGTGCTTTGTGAATTGTAGCAGTAAATAGTGATCATTACAAATACGGGTGGAACTTCAGAAGACCCTAGAACATACCTCGAACTTGTGACAAGGTAGGTTTTAGGTTTTAAGGTATGCGGGGGGTAGGTTACGAGGTTCCAAAAAAATAAGAAATCTATTCGACGAGTAAGTTTGGGAACCATGGAACTTGGAACCCGATCACCCGTAATAATTTGATTGATTGATTCTTTTAATGGGCTGCGAATCAAATTCTTTTATTGATTTCCCATTAAAAGTCTAGTTTGAGCATGGATTGAGATTTAAGGTTCGAGGGCAGGAAGTTGATTTGGGCACACGAGATGGGCTGCTGTAATGGGTCAAAGTTGGCTTTTTATTTGTTTTTTTTTCTCTTTCTTTCCATATCAAAATCAGCACTCAATTGTCGACTAAAATTCAGTGTGTCGACAATATCATCATATATATAGAAGTCCGGTAGTTGATTCCTAAGCTATGTGCATTTTAATCTAGGAATATCCAAAACTAATTTTAAACTAGTATTAGCACTAGAAATCTAATAAAATTAACCAAAAAATCAATTTCTAAGCTTTTTCCTTTTTTAAAATTTCTCAGATTTTTTATTTCTAATATTTTCTATTTTAAATTTTTTTAGGACCCGAGTAAGTCCTTAAACCGCTTGGTATGAGGCCCTCATCCGGACCTCCTGGATCCTTCCGCGTAAAGTAATTAGAGGGTATTCCCGCAATTAGAGAAGAAAAAGATATGATTGGGAATTTGGAGATGGGAGTGGAGAAGGTAGACTCCACATCAATTTTGGTTGGCTACCTCCGAATAGGGTTATATAGTAGTGTCCCGAGCATGGGGTGAGTCGTGAGCTTAAGCTCCCGTATTGCAGGTTTGGGCTTATGCATAGTGCTAGTAACTAGCTCGCAACGTACCCCTTGTTACTAGCATTGTGTATTTTCAATTTTTTTTCTACTTTTTTATTTTTGAAATATAGGGATTCAAATCGAGTCAAAGGCTCAGAGCATCCAATCCGAATTTGTGGGTCCGACCTAGACCTAAGAGTCCGTGTTGGGTCTCAAATTCGGATCGAGCCTGTTTTAAATATATCCAATTCTTAATCCATTTCACTCAGCACACAAATTCCTACGCCCAACTTGTTCTCTTAGCCGGACCCGGCCTTATTATATCCAGCCCATATCTCTATTTTTTTATATTTCTTTTATATTTTACTATTACTTTTTCTTTAATATTTGCTATTATTTATTTCTTTTTCTGTTTTCTATTCTTTCTTTTTTCCGGAACCTCTTCACCGATGAGCTTGTCGAAGCAACTTGTCCACTGGCCATCCAACGCCCGCAGTCAACCTTACTCCCTCACTGCCGGCCATCTATTCCGGCCATTTCCTAGAGACGGTAATCTGCGATTACCTGAATTCATTCATTAATAACCTAATCTAGCCACCGTAGTGCAATTACAATGCAATAAATGGGGAAAATTATGCTAAACGGAACCTCATTTCGACTTCTGTTAGATATCCACACTCATCTGATCTGTCTCCGGTCATTTTTCGCGAAATCAGTGCAGAGACATACAAGGACACAAAACAAGAAAAAACAAAGAAAGATGCTCAGATTCGAGAATTAAAAAGAAATGAAATTGAATAGGATTCTTGTGCTAGAGAACAAATGAGACAAGTGAATCACACTAACGCATTTCAGAAATGATGAAAGCATGGACAATTCTCTGTTACACCATTGAGGCATTTTGTCAAACACTTCACCTGCATAGGAAATTCCAAGTTTGTTCGAAAAAACAGAGGTACGTTTTCGTCCAACATCAAAAGAAATCCGTATTAAGGTTACAATACCACAAAAATAATTCAGTGCAGCGTTATTTTGATGTGATTAATCCGTGGGTTCATCAATTGACCTCGGTCATCAAAACTCCACAAAAACAGAGCAAAAAACGAAAAAGAAAAAGAAAAGGCAATACAGATCACCTGGTCAATAGATGAAAACGGAGCTACGATCGGAGACGTCAGGAAAGAATTGGACCAGCATCGTATGCTTCATAATCTCGGTCACGATAAGTTGTTTACTTGCTCAATTCTGATGAAAAGACGAGGACTGAGTGAGCGAAAAACAGGACAGAACGAAAGAAGGTTTGGTGAGGCTCCGGACGTCGCACGGTGACGATCAGTGGCGGCTATTACGACTGTAGAGCCAAGAAAAGAATGAAAATCATCGAGAGGGAATTTTTCTCTTCAGTTTTGTGAGAGGGGGAAAGAGAGAGAACCATCAAGAAGGAATTTTTCTCCTCTCTTTTTGAGCCCAACTTATCGCATACATTTATGGGAGACGGTTAGTAGAGAGAGAAAGAGAGTGGAGTGATGGCCGCCGTTCGAAGCTCTGAAGAAACCATGGGGCCGAAGGATTCGAGTGAAATTTGAAAAGAAGATTGACAATCTACAGGAGGTGATCCTATGTGCGAAAGTCCGTGGCAACTTTACAGAGAGGCAATAAGATTATCACGTGCAATGCACGAGATTCGTTTGTAGTTATGCAAATGGTATTTTGTTTATGGGTCGGTTCAATCCCTAATTTTTTTCTACTGTATATGACTAAATGAACTAGCCAAAACCAGGTGTTAATTTTTTTCAACCGACTGGTCCAGTTCCCGAGCGATTCACTGGGACCCTGTCCGAGGAGAGATTCACAGAAGACTAAAACTGTCAAGAGCGACGTTTTCTCTCCCCTCTCTCTCTCTTTGAACCAACTTATCGCATGTATATTGGAGACGGTTAGTAGAGATAGAAGAGAGAGAGAGAGTGGAGTCGGTTGTGGTGTCATCCGTGTGAGTTCATGGATGTTGATCTCAAAGGGTGATCGAACTAAGTAGCTTGTTACTGGTGATCAGCATCCGAAAAAAGATAAAAGAAGAAGAAGAAGAAAGAAACATCCGAAAAAAGGGGTATCTAATCATCTGTACTCAAAAAGAGAGAAGCCAAAAAAAAAGGGTCCTCCTTTCTCACTGCGAAGATTGCGCCCATCTTCCACTGTCGGCCAGACCAACTTCTCTGAATCTCTCTGCGTTCTCGAGTCGGGGGGGTTCTTTAGGTGGAGCTCTGTTCTTCGCTAGCTCTTATGCGGCCATTTTCTTCTGATAGTTCCGGAGAGAAGTGTGCTTTCCAGGAGAATTCAATCGACGAGCTCAATCGCATCGGGCAAGCCCCCGCTTCTGGATGAAACCCGAGAATTCCTGTCGATTACGTTGGTCGATTTGTGCTGTCCCCTCCGAGGCGTGTGCGAGCGATGCTATGGCTGGTTCCCCTGCCTTGCTGATCCCGGTATTTGCTCTCTCTCTCTCTCTCTCTCAGTGAAGGAAATGCTCTCGCAATACTTATGGGATTATTCGGATAAATTAAATTTGTCTATGCTAGTTATCATGCATTTAAAACATGAACTACAAACTAAAACATGAAATTACGTAAGAACTTTAGCTTTACCTTGAGTTGGAGGTTTTGGAGACGCCAAGAGGCAAAACAATATAAGCTTGTGGCCCTAGACTTGAAAGTTGAACAGTGTCAGCGAAGGGAAGGGGTGTGGCTAAGAGCAATGACAGTGGGGACTTGGCAAACAGAGCGAGGGGGTGCAACCGCGGCTGGGAGGTACTGCAGGAATCTCGTTGTGGCGCGGCTCGCTGAACATAGAGCAACAGTGATAATGGTGACAAGCCCAGTGATCATCCCATCCCAATCCTACTTGTAAACATATGAGCTGCGATGACAGCAGACAGAAGCAATTCTGATGAACCTGAGCAAATTGGCGAACCTATCGCAAGCTGATCACAAACGATTGAACGCCGGGCTTGCAGATCCTCCACCAAGATGTTTGTCCAAATCTCCAATCGACGTGGAAGGATGTACGTTCTGCCATCTCTTGAAGTGGGGCGGTCAAGACCCTGGCCTTGTGCACTTCTCCTAAACCTGTGAAATATCAAACCCATCTCGCCAAATGTCTTCCTGTTGTTCTCACCCCTCCAAGATTTACGGCCACTAGTGTTATCGCTTCATCTTTTGAATTCATGAGCATTCGATGGCCGGCTATCTATAGTCCGTGGTTACGTCATGCAGAGGTCATGTGAGATGCATGACACTGTCGGATTTGATCCCTAGTTTTTATATAAAATCAATGATTAAATAACTAGACACAATTTAGGTCTCAACGCATTTAACCAATGATCATTAGCTTATCTGTCATCTTATCCTTAAACATCTGTCTTTTATTAAGTTCAGAATTTAAAATGAAACAAAATAAACTAAAAAATGTTTGATACAATTAGTTTCTAACAAATCTTTCTTCAATCATATAATACTTTATTTGAATGAACCAAATTTACTTAACTAATAATAGCATATATAATTTTTCAACTCGTCATGTGAGAATTGTGAGAATAATTATGACACGCTACGACATGGATTGGTATCTCGAGAGCCCTTCATGTACTAGCAGCAGTGTGACACATTTGATCTCTAGTCGACATAATAAAAGTGAATGAATTAATCAGACCCCATTTCCTTGTAGGAAAAGAAAAAACTAGAATTAGTCTAAGTGTGGATTCCACACAATCAGGGAATTGCTAACTTCAGAAATATGGAAATCCCATAAAAGGCCTCCTTGGAGAAACCGGTTCAAGTTCTTTTCCAAGATGGTGAAATCCTGACATATAAAGCAGCGGCTTCATTTCTGAGTCCGGACTTGAGCACCACCAACATATGAAAACATGCAACAATGTACTGATTGCTGAATTGGTCGTCATCAGGAAAACATTGTTCTCTATCTAGAGGAACTTGACGTGACATTGAACGAGAGCAAATGCAAAAATGCTAGGGATCATGATGCCATCATATGTCCCTGCCTCCACAGATATACCAGGAATTTGCTTGAAGAAGAGAAAGATTTTGCTCAAATTGGCCGATAGGATCACTAACGGAATGCTAGATAATGGGATAAGTATACCGTGAGTACCATAACTTGTGTATGGCGTTCACTTGAGGGCCATAACTTTCAAAACATTCACTTAAGTACCATAACTTTCAAAAATCGTTCACTTGAGTGCCACGTCGGAGCAAAACCGTTCACTTGAGTGCTACATCAACTTTTTCGGCGTGCCACGTCAGCTTCCGGCGTGGCACGTCGGCTTCCCGATGAGCCACGTCAGCTTTCCGGCGTGCCACGTCAGTTTTCCGGCTGCCACGTCAGTTTTCCGGCGGCCACGTCAACATGACACTCAAGTGAACGGTTTTTGAAAGTTATGGCACTTAAGTGAACGTTTTGAAAGTTACGGTACTTAAATGAACGCCGTACAAAAGTTATGGAACTTCTAGTGTACTTATCCCCTAGGTAATAGGAGAACAACTCTGCATGTGGATAACAAGCATGCTGAACTGCTTAGTTCCATAGGACTAACCGCAAAATGCATCCCAGGCACTCGCCCTTCCTATCTATTAGAATTGTGAAATAATACATGAGGACATATTCACAATCATCTATGAAATCATGTTTGCAATAATTCATACACATCCAAAAATGAAATTTCAGAAGTTCGTAGATATATCCTCGGAACCCACTTCATGCAATGCTTGAAGCAATCGGACTGAATTGCCATAGTTAACATGTGTCCAACTATGCAAGCTTTAGAAAAAGAAAATGGAGGGGAGGGGAACCTTCTGTACAATCATATTGAGATGCGCATGACAAATTTCCTAATTCATGATGGAACGCCAATGCTACATCTAGCTATTAAGAGATGACATGTTTACCATATCATTCTTCGTCAAACTGCAAGAAGTCTTGAAAGAGCTAAGGTTACTAGCAATACATTGTTATCCCGTTTCCTAACAGCTATTGAGGGGAAAATGGCAATCTCTCACTTGGAAATCATAGCCAGAGTATGTCAAGAGCTTGGATATTGTAAGACTTGGTATGATCCTACTTTCAATGCTAAAATTATTTGATTTCTTGTCGTAACTTATTGCTCCCAGCAATGCAGTCAGTGAAAGGAATCGCTCATCCACCTAGTTTAATCAAAACAGGATGAAGTATTATAATTACCAAAAGCTAAAGCTGGTCGCAGAAGCAAAAGAAGTGGCAATGGAAGCACCCGAGAGAGCCCAGCTCTCCCGAATGACCCACAAACATCACTGAGATCACTTGCAAACAATGTATCATTAGCTTCACTAGTACCCAAAGCCCCAACAATAGCAGTTGCCACCTCATTTCCAAGAAAATGTCTGCTTTCTTAAATCTGTTCCATGATTCAGATGCCTTTTCCCGAGAAACTGCTAAAAGGCCGACTCTACCGTCTCTGCCAAAAGTAGGGCCAAGAAAATGTGGGACTGTGGACTAGCTGCTTCTTTTGCAAGACCAACTGAAGTAAATAAAGCTTAACCAGTTAGGATTATCTTATTGTACCACTAAGTCCTAGAGGTATCATGTAAACCAACGAGCAGGTGTTCTGGTTGGAAATTGTGATCCATTTTCTCTAAACTAAATCTAGAAACTACTAGTTAAATCTTGAACATGAAAAGGCAAAGTGTGAAGCAAACACCAAGTTGAAGAGTGTAACGCCCCAGAAATTTAGAAAATATTAATAGTGAAATTTAGTCTATGGAATGACTAGGAATTTTAATTTGATGTCCAAGATCAGATATTAAGAAATTAGAAATCGAACATTGAAAATTTCTGGGATCGTTTTTGAATTGGATTAAATTCCGATTAAAGGAGTAATCGTGTCCTAAAATTAGAAAAATTCACGTTAAGCCTCGTTCCGGCTAAATTGACTCGATTTTGGATTAAATAATCCTACGTCGGGTTTCCGGATGCCCAAATTACCTAGGGTGTGAAATTACCAAAATACCCCCAGCCAATTTGTGAAATTACAAAAATGCCCCTAGGGTTTTATGAGAAAAATGACAAGATAATTAGTGAGAGGGGACCCACCTTATCACCTCAGCCCAATTGGGTCAAAGTCTCTAGAATTCTCTCTCTTCTTTCTCTCTCTCGGCTGGCAACTGTACACGTACACCCCCTCACGTTTTTTTCATCGACTTGCCTCTCAGCGTCTCTTCTTCCTTTCCTTTCTTCATTTTCAGCGATAACTTTGGCCACTTCAAGCTTCCACGATAAACTACGACACATATAGAACCCCCTCGACACCACCGGACCACCGCCGCACCGCCGGAGTCGCCGGAAAACAGGCTGCAAAAGGCCTTCCCGAGCTGCTCTATTTCCCGCCGAGCTGCAGTTGCAGAGTTGGTGCAGCTGTCCTCGAGTTGCCACCACCTCAACGACTACCACCTCGGCCTCCAGCCACCTCCTCTGACCTCCTCCGATGTTGCTCCGCCGCCTGCAGCAGCCGGAAAGGCTGGAACAGCCCCGAATCTCGACCTGCTCTGTTTTCGGCTTCTATGGCACTGGTTCTGTGCCCAGCTGCTACCCGCCATCTCGACACCTTTCTTCGCCCATCTCCGACCACCATACACCCCCCAACACTCCCTCAGACCTTGGCCACCAGCCCTGTGAAGTCCCGACGCTGTTAGAGCTTCGGAACAGCCCCGACCAGCTTGCCCTGTTCTTTCCCCTTGCTCTGTTCCGCCTGCTGCAGCTTCTGTTGGCTGTTGCCAGCGTCTGCTCTAGCCACCACAAGCCACTGCCGACCACCTCCAGCTACTTCACGGTCCCCTCAAGGTTTCTGTCACTCGCCGCCGCCTCAACGCCTGCCGGAAAAATCGCCACAGTCGCGAACAGCCACCCACCGCCTGCCCTATTCTGCTATCCCTTGTTTTTGGGCCTGGGCCAGTTCTGTTGGGCCCAATTTTGTGGGCTGAAGCCCGATCTATTTTAGGCTTGAAGCTGGGATTTGTATTAGGCCCGTGAACCCATTGGGCCGGAAGTTTAGGCCCGTAGTCCAAGGTTTTTGATTCGCGATTCAATCGAGCCCAACGTGTGCACCAAAGATTTTCGAGGATTGCCGTTGGCCCAACCTCGCTCAATTGACGGTGAATTGATCTCTAATCCTTGGTTAGGTCATTGATTACGTTCGGATTAGTTTATTTAGATTATTAGGTGTTTAGGTAGCTCGATTAGGGCCAGTTTAGATTAGAAACTTGGTTTAAGTTCAATGGGCCTAATCAATTAAGTTAGCTTAATTAGCTAGGTTCCTATGACTAATTGGATGAGATTGATTGATTGAATGATCATTATTGATCGATCGGGAGTGAGCGATGTATTAGAGACGAGCGTATGATCGATTAACTAATCGAATTGGCTAATTTAAAATTGTCTCTTGAATTGAGCTTAAATGTGCATAATTCGATCAAATATTCATGATTGAATTGATTGTCCGAGTGAATACTTTGATTTGCCATTGACGGATTGGATGTTCAATTTAGGGGAAAATTATCTCGTGATGCCTTGGAGAGTACATGATTTCGTGCATTCGTCGACCACATCCGGCATCAATTGCACGTATCGGCATGAAAATGGTCTTGGGCCGAGTCATGAATATATCGTGTGAACATATGGCTAAAAATGGGATTATAAGGCGATTGATTGCCAAATGTGCTTGAGTGGTCATATAATGAATCTTTCCCGTTAAGTTCGTATCGTGCCGGTCGTTTGGAACCATATAACTTGTCGGATGCACGTCCAATCCGTGCCCATGCCAATCGTATGGATTACATGGATTTTCGGATGCCGATCGCGGCTTGTGACGGATCGGAGCCCCTACAAGGATTCCCGGTAGTGCCTTATCGTGCCGCTTATATGAATCACACGAGCTATTAGATACCCTCACGGAAGTAAGGGATGAAGCTTGGTCCCGCCAAGACACCTGCCAACATCGTAGTGTAAAGTTGCACTAGTCATGCGCAATTGGGCCAAATGGGCGTTAATAATTGAATCATGCGTGTTGTCCTACGTTTGTGATCGATATGATGATCATTGGCTGCTCCATTTGACGTGTCGAGTGAAATACTGCATGTTGTGTGATTTTCATAAGTGAGTTGCATGTGATTGGAATATTTGTGTTTGATATGTGATTGGGCGATAAGACCCTCTAGACGAATCAACACCCTAGCCGGCTTAGGCGTTGACTCACGGAGATTTTTTTTATCTCACCCCGTGTCCACCATTTCAGTCCCCAGGATGCGGCGACTCTTCACCTTGACTTTGAGGGTTCGCAGGCCTTTTGATAGGTATTGACATGGATTTTGAGAGTAGATGAGGATTTAACCCTACCCGACCTTTATATCCCTTTCGATGGTCTTAGAGAGCCGCCCGAAGAATGAGGTTGTATTTGACTATAACTCTGTAGGGTTAATGATCATATGCTTTTGATACTGTACGAACAAACTAATCATGTGTATGATCGATGTTAATAATCTTATTGCTATCCCCACTGTTTTGTGATTCCGGAGAGTTCGCGTTTCCGCATGTGCATCATAGTATTGTGGTCGATGGCGTACTTGGGACGTTATCTTTTTATGACCGAGGCGATTTGGTAGGGATGCCACGTACTCGAGAGTCGGGGGCATGACAAAGAGTCTAAGGCTCTCATGTGAAGACAAGCAATGAGAAGTCCAGGAAGAGTCTTAGAAAAAATCTTAATACTTGGCGACATAGAAATGTGTAGAGAGGACTAGAGTTTGTATTAAAATATTCTCTAATTGCAAATAAAATCTGCATATGTCGGTGGAATAGCTCTATAAATAGAGCTTGTACTCATTCCCGTAATGTGTGTGTGGGGAGTTGAGAATAAACTCTATATCCTTATACTCCTCCACCAACACCACCAACTCCTCCATCAAATATATTTGTACAACCATCTTCATAAACTAGTGAAACTATCCTTTATCCCATAAACCTTGCCTATATTCCTCAATGTATTTGACCCTTGTTCATTCCTCTACATCAACTAGACAATACCCACATACCCTTACACACATCAAAGCACAAATTACTATTAAAACCACGCTTCGTACGCAATCTAATTTTCAACATGGTATCGGAGCCAGTGTACGTTCGGATGATTTTAGGTGTTTGTCCTCAACATCCTCGGCTAAAATCGAAGCCAAAGCATAAGCCCGAGCCAGCCAAAGCCGGAGCTAGAGCCTAAGCCAAAGCCCGTGCCGGTGCTAGAGCCAAAACTAAAACAAAGGCCAACGTCGCTGAATAAACAAAAACACCCAACTATAAGCGTGCTTGACAAAGGTTACCCATATCTACATTCGATGGGAACAACTATCACTAAGAGTATTTAGTAGCCCGAGAAATATGGGACTTCGTTGGAGAACAGGTTTGCGACTTGAAGGCAAGTGCAAGTGTTACGGCAAATCAAGTACGAGAAGGATGCAAGGGATCATAGAACAAATACGACACAAAAGGTATGGGACATCATAAGAAGTAGTGTCATTCAAGTTTGAGATTATACAAAGCACGCTAGAAATATCGCGAAAATGGATCAAGGGGGAGTGTTGGAAATTGTGATCCATTTTCTCTAAACTAAATCTAGAAACTACTAGTTAAATCTTGAACGTGAAAAGGCAAAGTGTGAAGCAAACACCAAGTTGAAGAGTCTAAGTGGAGCTTGAAAACTCTCATGTGAAGACAAGCAAAGAGAAGTCCGGAAGAGTCCTAGAAAAAATCTTAATACTTAGCAAAGATAGAAATGTATACAGACGACTAGAGTTTGTATTAAAATATTCTCTAATTGCAAATAAAATCTGTCTATGTCGGTAGAATAACTCTATAAATAGAGCTTGTACTCATTCATGTAATGTGGGATGTGGTGCATGTTGCCATGCATTGGCCTCTTTCCTTGCCACTTATCAAACCAAATTGAGGGTGCAAACCGCAATCCGAAGCGGCAGCCCTTTCAAAGAAGATCTTGCTCTACCATCTAGGCCTTCTCATAGAGATCGTTGTAATCCTTCTGGTTGAATAGCACCAAGTACACACCGATCGTGGGCTTCACCAATCTCCCGAACCTTTTAGCCCTATCCACAGGGTCTTCAACCGGTCTCGGGCGTACTTGACAGCTCAAGCAAACTTTTCCTCATCTTGAACCACCTGTCATGGTTTTGGCGCAGGTGAAAGAATTTTGTCATCTTCTATTCCCTTGTGGTGTCCGAGAAGTATTTTCCATTAAATGCTTGCACAAAGGCATCTCATGTCGGGACCATGCCCTCGGGAAAGATTCCATCCTTCGAAGCTCTCCATCATGTACTTGCATTCCCTTGCAGTGGTACACGGCCCAGGGTGACCTTATCCTCGTCGGCACACCTCGGTTGGTCAAAAGCTTTCTCCGGCTCCTCGATCCATGAAGTGGCGGCTTCGGGATCTCCGCTCCCAACGAACTTAGGAGGTTTCAACTTAAGGAACTACTCCACCAACTTATGAGCCTGGCATCCATCATTTGCAGCCCTAGCCGGCGGATTCACGGTGGGGGCTTTAGCGGCGGCGACGGTAACAGCGTTATGATTCCTCACTTCCCGCCCCATTAGATTCCCAATAGCTCCAAGTGCTTGAAGGATCCCAGCCATTGTCGACTCCTATCCGTCAAGCGCAAAGAACACATGGTGGTCTTTCTCTCTCCAATATTTTCTTAATCGGCCCGACAGGTTCTACTACGGGGCACTCGAGGTGCTCTCCTCAACATTCGCTCATTTTGCGGGTGAATTATGGTGTCTTGCCCACCCCATAGCAAAACGTAATAAGAAGGCAGCCCAACAACTAAAAGTAATAATAACAATCATATGCACAACAATTAATAACCCACTAACTATCCCATTTCCCATCACTCCTTATTACTCCGAGCCAATGACTAGATGGATCAAGCTGACATTGCTCGATACCACCTTAAGCGGGGATGTCACGCCCCGACCCTCGGACTCGCAACATCCCTACCAAATTGCCATATGTCACAAAGGATAGCGTCCCTAGGTACACTATCGGCCTATAAACTTACGGCGCATGCGGAACATGCAACACTTCCAAACAATAAGATTAGCAAGGATAGAAAAGTAGAGATGAACACAATAGTCATTCCACAAAAGACAATTTCATTCATTAAACAGAGGTAGATGAGTTTTAACCCTATGGAGCTACAAAAGACATATACAACCCCATTTTTCGAGGCGGCTCGCTAAGACCTCAAAAAAATAACCACTCGGATAAGGTTAAACTCTCATCTACTTCCAAAGACTACCCTAACATCCATGCCCTAACATCCACGGGGCTCCAAAAAGATGGCCGTCACGTTTAGGCCCTAAAACACCGATCGAAGAGGTCCACCTCCATGTCGACTCGGGGTCCACTATCTCTCCATCCGGCATATCTAAGTCCATGTCACTACAAAAAAAGAAGGATTTAGCCACGAATTTTGTCACAAAAAATTGACCAAAATTTGTTGCTAAATTGATTTGCGACAAAAAAATATTCGTCGCCAATTCGGCGTCGCAAAATTTAGCGACGAAAAACTAAAGTTCGGTCGCTAATTAGCCACGAATTTTACGATGAATACTTATCCGTGGCTAATTAGCGGCGAATAAGTTTTGTCGCTAATTAGCCACGAATTTTGTGACGAATTACCCTCCGTGGCAAATTAGCGACGAAACTTATTCGTTGCTAATTAGTCACGAATTTTGCCATGAAAATAAATTTCGTCGCTAAATTTAGCGACGAAAACACAATGTTTCATCGCTAAATTTTGCAACGCCGAATTCGCCACGAATTGTTTTTTTGCTGCAAAATTCATCGTAAAACCCAATTAGCGATGAATTTTGCCGAATTTTTTGTGGCAAAATTAGCAACAAAATCAACATTTCGTTGCTAAATTGGATTTACTTTTCGATGAACTTTCGGACTAATTTTTTCTGTCACTAATTAGCGACGAATGAAATTTAGCCACGAAAATTGTATTCGTCGCTAATTTGCCACAAACATATTCGTGGAAAAATTAGTAGCTAATTAGCGATGAATCGTCACAAACTCGGCTCACAAAATTTAGCGACGAAAATAGATTCGTTGCTAATTGGCCCGAATTCGTGGCAAAAGTCACCACCGATTACAAATTTGAAAGTTTAGCATCGACATTTGCAACAAAAATAGCCACGAAAAGTATTTAGTGATGAAATTTAAAATAATTTAGCGACAAAATTAGCAACGAATTTTTATTAATTCTTTAGCGACGAACTCTCCGATGAATATTGTTTAGGAATGAATTTAGAGACGAAATTTTATTTTTTTCATATGATAAAATCATTTCTTTTACTTTTCGATCTTAAATTTAATTAAAAGCAAAATTAATTTCTACAATTTATATTTAACATTGATTAAGCAGTTAATAATATCAAAATTTTATAATAATATGAAAATGAGATACATTCATCCACATTTTTCACAGGAATAACATAAATATATTTTTTTAGGGAATCGCACATAATTAGTTCCTCGTGTTAGAGTAGCCCAAGAATTCATTCTTCTATTGGATGGCGACAGATCTACCATCCACACAAAAAGTAGCATTAGTTAGGTAGTATGGCGAGAACAATGGAAGCAACTAGATATATAACAAAATCAATTTTCCCCACTACTGCAGTGACTAGAGCGGAACTTGCTTAAGAACCACATCAAAAAGATCTATGCGGTGCTTGAGCAGCCCCGATGCCCGATCCGGTTAATTGAACCTAATTGCTACTTGAGGCTGCAGGAGTTCAACCAAACATGTAAGTTGTAACTATATTCTTGTATTCGATTATCTCGCTAAGTTTTATGTACTAAATAAAGTAGGTAACTTGGACAGAAGAGACTTTATCATTCATTTTTAGCATGATATGTTATAATCTTCATGTGATCCTCAAAGATGTTATAATCTTATTTAGACTAGAAATAATGCTAAACAGAGGAGGTAATGGTGACAAAGTTTCCCGATCAAAGTATAAAACATAAAGCATATACATTTAAGGAGCACAGAGACCGAATTAGCTAGATTGAAACTGAAATTACTAAAAAATAAGTAGATGGAAACTTACAAATATGATGGCTTACGCTTGTGATACTTTGTGTGCTGATATTTGCATCCATCAACCCATTGCACATGCGAGATGTAAAACTAATTAGTTAGTTCCTGGGCTCGGGCAAAGAGACGAGCGACAAAATAGGATGAGACTCACCAAGGCGAGGACGGCGGACAGTGAACGGCGGGACCGCTAGCTCGCGGGTCGGTACTTGGGCCTTGCGGATCTTAGAGCTCCCGAGCTCAACCGGGCTCACGACCGATGGTTGGAGCTCGTGGCGTTGTGGTGATGGTAGCCGGAGAGGTGCGGGCCGGGCCATGAGCTGAGGGTCTCGGATTGCAAGTTTCAGGCGGCGACCAAGCCGAGCAGTGGCTAGGATGGGCATCGGGTTCATAAGCGAGGAGCTCAAATCGTCGTCGCGGCGGGCTCGACGTCGAGTCATGGGGTCTCGGCCAGCTCAAGTGGCCGGAGGTGGCCGGGTAGCGGTGCTCGGTGGCAGCGGAGCTCATGTGGAGGAGGGTCGTGGGGTGAAGGTCTCGGGTATACGGTGACCAGGCGACGAGGCTAGCGGGTGGTCGCTATAAACGACTTAGCTGGTTGCCACTTGCACGAGGCCCGGTGGCGGTAAGGCGTGGCTCGCGACGGGAGTGGACAGAGGGTGGTGGTGCAGTCGTAGTGGTCGGAGTGGAAGTGGGTCGCTCGGGTGAACCGGAAAAAGAAAGCAAGAACAAGAAGGAAGGAGGAAATGAAGAAGAAGCAGAGGCCAAGAAGAAGATGAAGACGTCGTACGGGGGTGGCTCGATCAAGGCGGGGAGAGAGAGAGTGCGCGTGGGACCGAAGCTTGGGCGGGGGTTTTTTCTTGGGCATGAGAAAAAGAAAGAAAACATAAGATATGAGAAAGAAATATTCGGCTAATGGGGGAAAGGGAAATTCGGCTAAATTACAACTAAGCGGGGCTCATTCTTTTCAAGTTTCACTCTCCAAGACAAGCTTGAAGGGATACTTGGGGCTTCATCCGAAAAGAAATGCAAACGGAGCTCATTCTTTTGTGACGAATGACTTTTTATGGCTAATTAGCGACGAATATTTTTGCGACAAAATTAGCGACGAACTTTTAATTTCACAATTCCCCGGGTGAAAAATCAATTTTGCGACGAATAACTATGGTGGTGGTGGTGTCGCAGCAAGACAAGGAGGAGGAAGGAGGAGGACGATGGCTTTGACCGGGATGGGCATCCGCACGAGGAACACGAGGAGGAGCGGGTCAACGAGAGAGAGAGAGAGAGAGAGAGAGAGAGAGAGAGTGTGTGTGTGTGTGAGAGAGAGAGAAAGAGAGAGACAGAGGGAGAGGGAGAGGGAGAGTGGGTGGTTGACTAGAGACTTGATAGGTGATTGGTGGGTGGGGTGTGACATGTGCAAGGGGGGCCCCACCAAGGATATGAATTTTTGGCATTTTGTGTATAAAGGAGAAGGGCAATGTCACAACCCGCCTCGACTTCGAGCGCGCCACATCCGCCTTTGCCGTAAACATACCCGGGATACAATCTCACGGTCCAACTAAAATGAGACTCGCATGCGGAAGACTTAAGAAAACTTCGAATCTCCAATAATTCCAACACGCAATGAGAAAACGGGATAAAACATTTACATACACACACAAGCTAGTTGGTACAACCAAAATATATATATAGGGCTATTAACAACGCCGCCTAACATCGACATTACAGGAACGGACTACACAAGACTACAAAAGACTATAACCAGTCTAGTTGAGAACCACATCCCAAAAGATTGCTCAAGAGTCCCCAAACCTCTAAGTCCACTATGTATCGCTACGAACAACAAAGCATCTTCAATCCCCTGCGATCCGAAAAATGATCCCATAAAGGGGTGAGACTTACGTCTCGGCGAGCTATCCTAACCCTAGATTAGGCTATTCGTCCCACCGAACAAAACAAGCATAAACATGCGCACTCAACATACGAAAACAAGGCACCGTACTTTCTCAAGGCATCAAATCGAGCTTTCGCTCTTATAACAATCAAACAACAATGGCATGCATGACCAAACCTTCGTACCAGCTTAATAAAATGCATTATCTCGTCACTTATGACACAAGATAATTCTATCACGACCCCGCGATTACATCGCCCGAGGGTGTTTCTCAATTCCACATACCCTAGCACCACGATTACCTCGCCTCGGGGTGTTTCTCATTTCTCAACTCACGGAACCGCGATTACATCGCCTCAGGATATTTTCTTATTTCACAAATCCTGGAACCGCGATTACATCGCCTCGGGATAGTTCCTTATTTAACAAATCCCGGAACCACGATTATATCGCCTCAGGATATTTCTTTATATCACAAATCCTGGAACCGCGATTACATCGCCTCAGGGATATTTCCTTATTATAATGCTCTTCCTCAAGGAATCCAGACAAATGAGGTAGCACAACAATTATTTACTTGCTTACAACATGAGGAACATTTAATAATCGAACATCCCCATCTTTACCTTGGAATGACGTGCTTTCACACAACAGAGGCTCTAAAATCGGTCTCGCACTACCATATAGGCAATCAAAATAATCTACTAGCACATCATCATGATCATGCCAACATAGCAATTATAACGCAGCAAGCACACACACGATTCATTTACACTCAAGATCGATCGATAGTCCAACCCTCGAGCTTAACATCTCAAGGACATCATCCAGTCGCGTCCGAACTTCCTAATAAAAGGTTAGGGGTCACTCACCTCAATTCCCAATAGCAAAATAATCCCAAAAGCCTCTTGATCGACTTGATTTCGGCACAAGACTTCGCTGTCCAAAAAAAAACAGGGCAGCAATATATACTCAGCGGCGATTCGACAATTTCGACTAAATAACTAATCAAACTTCAACCCCGCAACTAGTACACCTCAATAACAACCTTCTTGACTCCCTAACATGTCCCAACAACGGATCAAATTACATCTCAATTCCATCACAAACAGCCCCCTCTAACTCAGTAAGAACAGAACAGAAACAGGGTACCCCCTGTTCTGTTTCAATCCAGCTCAAACAGTCCACAACTCAACCTAATCCTTCAATTTATCCATCAATATACTTGCTAACACCAAGTTATATGTATTAAGGGGCCTCACCGAAAGTTTTGGCTCAAGGTGACACCGGTTGGTCTTCGTTTGGCGCTAGTTCCTTCTGATCCGCCATTGGACAGTTTCTGCTCCTTTGAACACAACAGTGGTTCAAGGTCAAGATTTCATTCATTTTCGCCCAAACATTTACAGCAACATCATATACATGTCTACTAAACTTCACCAAAATTTGAGCTCAAAATTCGTCCGTTTGGTGGTCCAATAAAATACCAACAGCAGCCTACCTCCGGTTGAGTCAGTTTCCGGCGACTCGCGGGAGAATCGATGGCCAGAATTCCTCAGTTGGCCAAATGACTTGATTCCACTTGAAATAGTTCGGCAAGAGGATGAATAAGGTGATGGTGGTCGGCTTGGTGGCTGGAAGCTGACGGTTGGAGCTCGGAACGGCAACAAATCCGGTGGCAATTTCTGGTCTGGACTGAGCAATTCTGCTCGTGTAAGGTGAAGAGAAAAATGAAGATGGAGATGAAGATGCAGATGGTGGTGTCGTGAAATGGCTGAGGGAAAGAGATAAAAGGCTGTTTATCCTCCAAAAAGGCTTCTAGAAGGGTAATTAATGAGTTACCACACCTTAATGACACTTGTCATTGAGCAAATAATATCTCAACCCTTATTTGACCAACATTGACCCCAATAATTCTTCATTTCTGCTATATTCAGCTGGGATAAGGATCCAAAAGATCAAATTTCCCTTTTGTGATATTAAACCGAATTTACTCCTCAAAGGGTAAAACGGTCATTTCACTCTCGACGGCTGAAAATTCGAATTTTCCACCACAGATACTCTCAATGAGACTACGTCAAATCCATATCCAAAACTTGAATTCTTTGATTCCATTGTTCCAATTTTGAGATTTCATTTCTTGATTCATTTTCTATCAATTGAAATTTCGGTTCATTTCAAACCGACGGGCGGCTTTTGCGGCGACGTTACGCGTATCGACTCAGTGATTTTCATCACTCTTAGGCGTACTCCGGTCATGGCCATTTTGATTGTCATGTAATTGCTAAGGTTTATCACTAGTCCATAGGTTTCGATCTTCGAAATCGATTTAGGAAAAATTCGCAAATTGTACATTGGTTAAGCGGAGTCACCCACGTACCAATCGTACAATACTAGCAATGAATTCCATAATCGTTCCATGATCGTCATTTATTGGATCAAAATATCCCCTCTGCAATCCTTATGGTCAAAATGCCAATTCTTATTTGAGTTTCCTAGGTCCACGTACCTTGTCGCGCGTTAGCCTTTCCCTTTTTGGTCGGTTAACCCATGATTGATCGGATATCGAGCGAAATACAACTCGAAATTCATTGATAGATCATTTCTCATTCATGAACCTCAAAAGGATAGGAATTTCAGAATGTCACAGGCAAAATGGTCATTTGATAAATCGGGATTGAATTGATTTTTGGCATACCGAGCGGAGGGCATTCTAGTCTTTTCATAGGCTAGGCTCGGTCGGGATTAGGCTTGGGCGCGAGGATTTAAATCCTAAATCGCGACGACTAGGATTTTATTTTAAACCTAATCTAAACCGATCAACATTTTCGGGAATCATCCAATAATCATCACTTACGTCCTTACGATTCGAAATTTTTACAAATTGAAATTCAATTTTGATCCTTTTATTGAATTCATGTACTTTACAAATCAACGAATTTTCTAGACGTCACAACACATATATCCTTGCACACATCAACACATAAATTACTATCAAAACCATGCTTCACGCGCAATCTAATTTTCTATAGTTCTGATGCACATGATTGAGAGGACCGGCATCTCAAGTTTTGGTTTGGGAAGAAATCCTGATAATAAGATCATCATTTGAATGACCACATCTCCGAGCTATTATAGGCAATGAACCAAACTGAAACATCGTAATTGCTTCAAGCTATAGAATCATGAAGACCCATGTTGATACTATACAAGGAATAGCGTCAGAGCCAATAAATAAGAAAATGTAATCCCTTTGAAGTCGTAAAATCGCATCACCAACATAAAAAATAATTAAATGGCTGACAGCCCATTAATGATTCCGAAGAAGGAATATGACCATCATTTGTCTCGTACACTGTCCCGCAAGTTTTTGATCTTTTATGGATTTTTTGTGTGCCCAAACTGAATTAGGAGAAGCATAAAAGCTTGAGAATTACCAGAGAATGACAGCAGAAGGAATTGCTAGTAACATCACGTTTATCTAGTATGAGATAGCATTTTCCAAAGCAGCACCTTCATTTCCTAGTCCAGACTTGAACACCAGAAACCAGCATATGAAAATATGCTGCAATCTGGTGATTCCTGAACTGACCATCACTGGAACGACATTGTTATGCGTCTACAGAAACCTAACGTGGCATTGTAGGAGCACATTTGCAAAAATGCTAGGGATCATGAACCGAGCGTAGTATCCTGCCACCGCCATTATCTGAGGATCTTGCTAGAAGAAGAGAAGGATTTGTCTCATGTTGTCTCAAATGATAGCAAGTGGAATGCTAGCTCATAGAAGAACGATCATGGCCGTTTGCTTGTGGATACCAAGCATGTGGTATTGCTTAGCTCTATAAGACTGATCGCAAAATGTATCGAATGCAGTTGCCATTATTATCTATAATGGACCAAGCATCTATAAGATGGTGTCTGTAGCAATTCATAGATGTCCAAAAATCAAAATTCAAGAAGTTCGTCACTATAACCTAGGAACCCAAATGAGGCTTGCTTAGAGCATCAGGACTATTTTGGCACAGTTCACTCAACCTATATCCAGTGGAAGAATCTGAACATTCGTTTTCAGACTGGTGCCATCGAACACTCTCTTTGCATTCCTGAACCTAGCTAGAGGGGTGAAAATCACCCATTTAGCACACTGAGCTTATCGAGAGAAAAAATGTCCAGTAGATCAATCTTTGTCAAAGTGCAGTAGTCTAAGAAAGAGCTACGGTTAATAAACAAGCAATCTATTCATTGTACTTGGAAAGCAAGAGCGCAAGCAGTCTTAATTTATCCAACAATACTCTGTTTATTCAACAGGAAAAAGAACTCCTACATTCAAGTCAATATTAGAAGTGCCTCCATACATCTTCCAAGATAAATAACAGCTTGGAAGGAGACTTTTATGGAAGTGACATAGAATGATGCTACTTTTTTATTCTTAAAAAATCTTTTATCTCTTAATTGGTTCATTTGAAGATTAGAACAGGAAGAATTGTTGGTCTTACCAACATGCTAAAGCTAGTCACAGAAGCGACGGATATGGCCATGGAAGCACCGAAAAGTGGCAGCAACAACGAAGATCACCTGCAAACAATATATCATCGGGTTCACCATTGCTCATGGCCTGGCCAATGACAGTTGCCGCTTCATTTTCGGGAAAATCTAGTCTTTCTTGAATCCATTCCCCGATGCTGACGCCTTCTTCTCATGGGAAACTGCTAACAGGGGTGACTCCAAATGCATGTGAGGGAAGGTAAGATGAAAAAATCTCCTCGAAGTGTATATTCTGTGACGGTAAATTAACTTGCTAATAGACATACAACAACATTGAGGAAGGTCGCGACGAGAATGAGCATCATCCTTTCGAAGCCGACAGCGATAGTCGAGAGGAGGTTTTTTGCCGAAAGATGTGATGTTGACCTTCTCGAAAATGCAAGGGTTGTAAAGAACGACATCGTTGATGCCAAAGGCCTATTAGAAGAAGTAGATTCTAACGACGTAGATGAGGATGTGGTAGACGGACAGGGTCACGTAGAGGATGAAATCCTGCCACACGCCATCCCTAATGCTTCGCTCGGTGACATTAACAAGTCCTACGACGACATTGTCAACGTCACCAAGCGAGGAACCGAGGAGGGTGTATGACAGGATCTCATCCTCCACCCGACCTCATCCGTGTGTCACATACTCATCTGCGCCGTTGGGATCCACTTATACTAAAAAGCCTCTGACATCAATGTCATGGTACTCTGCAGCCCTCGCATTTTCAAGAAGGCCTATGTTACCTCCTCCAACAATAAGCTCCTCTTGACCATCGCAGCCAACCTTGTAAAGATGAAGTTCATCATCATCATAATCTTCCTCATTGATCAAGTTGGGAGGCAATTGTTGCTACGAGAATCAGCATTGGCAACATGATCTTCTCACTTGCCTCTCTCAGAATGTGTCTAACCATCATCGGCCACCGCAGCCACATGAAACTCATGTGAGCGGTGGCCATGTGCATGGCCTCAGTGTTGTCCTACGTGACCTTCTTCTTCATTGAGATGGGGCTGATCATGTTATATATTTCGCACCGAAATCATTCTTGCATACTCAATTTGGACATTTATCCCAATTGAGATGTTTACGCATGCTATTGTCGAAGTTTTGGCGCGAAAGCCAAATCTCCAAGGTGATTTCGAGCCTTTCATTATTGGAAGATGCCAACGTTGATGTAGACCCAACCCTCGATGGCTCGACCCTCATGATTAACTGCTCTATACCGTCGAAGTCTCCCCTGCCTCCTCTCATGGCTACCTCACCTCCTTCATAAGGTGTTCTCTCATTTTCTTTTTGTTTTTCTTCTCCTAATTTTGTAGTTTCTTTTTCATTTTATTTATCTATCATCAATTTTCACATTTTCATGTTGAACGTGCATTCTTCTTGTCACAAAGGTGATCGCTTCTTTATGCGTCTCATGACCATCCAAAGGCCGTCCACTGTCCCGGGAGACAAGTTTAGATGTAATGTCGAGTTGGAGACCAACGGTCCTCAATCGGCGGGAATCCTCTCAAACCCTTAACTTGCACGACGCTGATACTTTGTAATCCTATGTAAATTCTATAGGATAAGAGGTCACCACTAGCCTATTGCAGTTAGCTAGAAAAAAGTGAGATATGGGAGAAGAACTCACTACGAAACCAGAATCACTACCTAACTTGATTGATTGTTTACTGTCTCATGCAGTGTTAGTCCAATTATGAGTCCTAACCTTTCGAATGACAACGAACATGAATTAGAACACAAAAAATGATATAAAAGCAATCACAAACAAGCCCATCAGGAGCAATACTGAAGAGTGAATAAAAGGTAAAATACGATAAAGTAACTCAATGCAATGTCGGGCAACGAACATTACAATGCCTCATTCTTAAGTACCGGGAGAGCATCACCTCCAGAAAATCATGAACTCATACTTGGCTTGGTTTCCCTTTGCCTCTTTCCATTATTGTTTCTTCCCAACATACTACAGAAATATTATCAACTCTTTGCTCTGTCCATCGTTCACCCAAACGGAGAAATCATCAAAGCCATAATCCATATTCTAATCATCACATACGTAATCAATCATGTTCAAATCACAAAAAGGATGTCATGGCTGACGATCATCAGGTAATCAGAAGTTAAGATCTCTTGTCTTTGTTTCTCAAAGAACAGAGTAGAGAGGTCCTTAGCTGAAACAGAAAAAGGACAATGCTATTGCCTGAAACAAAAAAAGGACAGTCAGAGAATGAGAGAGAACTTAGCTTTAATCTTGTTGCCGTAAGCGGATGATGAAGTGCTCAGACTGATGAATCTGAGTTTGTCGCGACCTAAAAAAAAACATAAACAAGTCATCTTTTTCAGGCTAATGGATTATCAGGTTAATTAATTAACTAACCTAACTCGGACTCTCCCAAGTCCATACCAAATCGCAACTTAAGGTTCGAATGATTAACATGCAATGTGATTTGAATTTGGAGTCGCCACTAATCATTTTCGGTAGGTCGATTAGAAACCTAAATAAAATAGCGGGGAGAAAACTATCTTATTTCTGCGAACCGGAGATTAAGAGTCCGGAGACTTGGTTACATTAATTACAACTAATGCCCTTTTGGTACCTTAGAATTCATGAAAAAATAATGGATTTGACAAATTTGATGAATTCTACTTGAAGATCAAAGAATCAATTTTTTTGGGTTTTTCTTTCCATGACATTTTTTGAATTTTTGAGTATTTTTAAAATAAAGAAATTACATGAAATTAGGATGAAATAAGTTCAAGATTACTCCCCAATTTGAACTCGTGCACCAAACTTGTGCTTCGGGCTTATCTTAACCATTGGACCGATTTGGTGACTCGTTAGACCGAGAAATCTCTTGGTCCTATCTCTCCTTCACGCTTCTTTCTCAACTCGCTAGAATTTCATGAGAGCAATAGGGCGTTGATATTTTTCCCCTTTTGCTCTCCTTCTATTCTCGTAACATTGATGTCTCATCGTTGATATGCAACTGTTATTTAACATAAAAACGTAGAGAAAACTCAGTGTAGAAAATCTAGGCTAATTTGTATTCGAAATTAAAGAAAGTTAGGGAATCACTTAACTTTCTTTTGCTGCGAGCGAGCTTGAACGATGGGGATGGACCAGTAGCTTGTGTTGATTGGTGCAAAAATTGGCAATAGTAGTATCGGGTTTCAAAACTCTCATACCCTCTCAAAACTCTTTTCAAATTTTTTTTTTCAAGAGCTCTCTCTATTCTCCTCCTCCAAAAACTCTCTCAATTCTCTTCCACTCCCCCAAAAAACTCTTCTATCTCTTCAAGAACTCTTCTTCTTTTATAGGCAAAGTTCTTCATCCTTCATTCTTCATCTTCATTTCCTCACCTTCTATTTTCATCTTCTTTTCTTCATCTTCATCTTCTCTTCTTCATCTTCATTTCCCTACCTTCCATTTTCATATTCTCTTCTTCATCTTCATCTTCATCTTCCTTTCTTCATCTTCCATTTTCATCTTCTCTTCTTCATCTTCCTTTCATTATCTTCATCTTCCTTTCTTCATCTTCCATTTTCATCTTCTCTTCTTCATCTTCCTTTCATTATCTTCTCTTCACCATCTTCCTTTCCCCATCTTCTTTTGGTATTTGCAATACGATCCCTGAAATTTTAAGTATTTGCAATCGGTCCCCAAGTTTTGAGTATTTGCAATACAATCCACGAAGTTCCGAGTATTTACAATACGACCCGAATTTTGAGTATTTGCAATACAGGTCCCGAGAAAAATATTTCTTTCAAGCCCGAATCTTCTCGGTGCATTTTTCCACCCCATGCCTAGTCCGGATGCTGTTAAATTAAGCTCAAATTATATGTCAATGCTAAATGAATATGTGAGATGATTTTTGTTTAGAACTAAAATTAGTTCTAATTTTTATGCAAAATATATATTAGTCAAAATTTAGGCGTCGAATGCTGCCCTCTTTGAGTGGAGGCTCGTAGAGGTTCCGCTCAAAGACAAAATGAACCCTAAATTTTGATAGTGCAAATGATGGATGAACTTTTTGGCGGGAGTTTTAGTCCCATATTTTTTATGTAATGAAGCGATGCATGATATGCAAGCTCGTAAATAACATGTGTCATAATTTCTCTTTTCCATGTTAGAGAAACTCGCACATGGATCGCATACGAGAATACATTGTACCAAATACCTCATAAGTGGTGATTCCCTTAATTTCCAAGTTTCTTGCAAACACGAGGACCTTAAGGTATTTGGCTTATCTGTTATCGAGAGACTTCTCCCTAATGCGAGACAGCGCAAGATATGTGTATCCTTCCGGATCACAAGAGCTACGTCGTTGTGAGTCGAAAGAAGTAGAATCAAGTTCACAAGAGCTACGTCGTTGTGAGTTGATTAAATGTCGAAATCGCCAGTGCATATGTCTTCACGATTCGACAAAGGGGAACCGAAATCTTAAGAGCTACGTCGTTATGATTTGGTTTGGATCAAAATCACGGGTGCTTATGTCTTCGTGATTTGATAAAGGAGCCAGAGAATCATAAGAGCTATGTCATTATGAGCGACTAAAGGTCAAGATCACCGGTGCATATGTCTTCATGATCGACAAAGGGGAACCAAAATATTAAGAGCTACGTCGTTATGATTTGGTTTGGATCAAAATCACGGGTGCTTATGTCTTCGTGATTTGATAAAGGAGCCGAGAATCATAAGAGCTATGTCATTATGAGCCGACTAAAGGTCAAGATCACCAGTGCATATGTCTTCGTGATCCGAGACGGAAATCATAAGTGTGACATTCCGAATTTCGACCCTCTTCAAGGCTAATGATAGAATGGGTTCTCAAATTAGGGAAAATAGAAATGAAGAATTCCAATTGTGGTCTTGAATCGGACGTCGCCTCATCGATAGTAGTTTGATTGGGAAAAATCAAAATTTTCGGACGACAAGTGTAAAATGATCATTTTACCTCTCAAGCATTAACCTTACCTTAAGTGGTCTAAAGGGAATTTTGGTCTTTTTGTCCCCTTAGGCTACTGAAAATTGAAAGATGAGGAGGTCAATGATGGTCAATGCTCATGGGATATTATTAACATGAGGACAAGTGTCAAATTTTGGAGGTTTGGTCTTAATTGACCATGTGCTTAACTATTCCAAGCTTGACTAAACCAATAATGGAGGTGAAACTTCTCTCTCTCTCTTCCTTTTTGCTTCAGCAGACCAACCACACTTGCTCTCCACGCCAGCCCATCTTCCTCTTCATTTTTCTGCACCCACAGAAAACCGCTCAACCCGACAAGTCCCGACGCCGTTCACTGTTTCAGCCATATCTCCTTCTTCCGACGTCGGTTTGAGGTAAGGTCACCTCCAATTGAAAGATAATTGTCTTGGCTTTCCAGGGATATATTATGGACAAAATTTGGCCCGGTAGTTTTTCCCATAGGTCTGATTGAATGGACAAAGGTCCAGTCGCGATTGAATCTGACCCGGTTTGAGAGAGAGCTCTCTTACAACGGTTTCAAGAGCTCATTTTGCTTCAAAATTTGTGTGGGATGTTCTAGACATATAGTACTCGACTTGGCTGAGTTGGAATGATAATTTTAGTTGAGTATTGATGGGTGTTCTTGGCTGTTTTGAGATGGGTTTTGAGGAGCAGAAATTGACAGTTTGCACACTTGAAAGGATTAGCCTAATTGGAGGTCTTCAAGGTGTTCAATTGGTTTCAATTTTTTGGTGAACCTATTAAACATATAGAGGAAGGTTTTAGCAAGTTGATTTCATATTGAATGGGAGCTTAGGATGAAATTATGGACTGTTGGAAGTGGTATAAGCAGAACCAGTTTCTGCTCTGTTCTGGGAAGGTGCTGTCTAGTTCTGTTCAAGGCTGGAATTGATGTCGCCTTGTCTTGAATTTTTCGTTTAGACATGCTACGACGTATATTAGTGTGTTAATGAAGAGTATGTGAAGTGGTTTGGTGATTAGAGCTAGAATTGTGACTAAACGGCGCGACTAAACTTAATTGGCGATCTGCTCTGTTTTGGACAGAATTAATCTTGGATTCGGAAGCTCGAATTGAAGGTCGTGACTAGCTCATTGGAATAGGTAAATTGCCCTTAACCCTTTATTAAGACATTAGGGTACTAAGGGACCAATTTGTGATCCAATTGGGTGATTTATGAGTTGAATTATGCATGGTCGAATGAATTGAATGACTGTATGATATTTAATCCTTTGTAAGGCACGAGAGTGAATTATGATTGAATTGACGAGAATTATGCTTGTTGACTTGATTGCATAGCGGTGCAATTTGTGCCGGGCCTAGTGTAATGTGGCTTTGAGTATTCTCGTGTGCTATGGATTAAATGCTCGCTAAGTCGAGCCGTGCTCGATCATAACATTAGTTGAAATGAGAATCATATTTGTGAACCCTTGGCCAATGGGAAATATTTTGACGATATTAAGTTTGATCGATTGACCGGTGAATATATGAGTTGTGTTAACCTGATGCGTTATGACGCGGGTGATGAGTTTATTTATACCCTGAGGCATTATGACGCGGGGTTTTGATATTATCCCGAGGCGTTAAACGCGGATTTGACCCGACGCGTTATTACGCGGGTCCTAGCAATTATATAAAAACTGATGCGTTATTACGCGGGTATTGCCAAGTACATCAAGATAGCCTGATGCGTTATTACGCGAGCGTTGATATCGAGAATGAGATTACTTGTACCGCACGTAGAGCTTGGTTCCGAACTACCGAATGTCCGGTTATTGTGATTGTTTAAATTGCCAATGTCTATGTTTGCGCCCGCATCATATCTATACTTGGTGTTATTGATGTCTTTGATTTGAGAAGTAATCTGGAGGTACTAGTGACTTAGTTTAGGGTTAGAGTTGATTTACCGAGATTTATTCTCACCCCGTCGTGGGATTAACATTTTCGGGTCCCGGATGATGGAAACCGAGCTTGACAATGATGAATATTCGAGGAAATAACCGTAAAAAATGGATTTACTTTTGAGACCCTAAGGATTTCATTTTGTCCGGAAATTAGAATTGAAACCTTTGGACTTGTAATTGGTGTTGTGAACAGACGTACCTTCTTGTCCCGAGTCATCTTTAGTATTATGTATGGAGATGTGTAATCGCTTCCGTATGTTCATTTCAATTGCATTAAGTTCAAGTTTTATTGACCGTTGGATCTTGGGAATAATCGAAGTAAACGGTCGTGACGGGATGTTATCGAGCCTGAAGGGTTGGGGCGTGACATACCCGTTTGTTTGGTATCGAGCAAGGTCAGCTCGATCCAATGTGATTGAGACTTGGAGTAATAAGGAGTGATGACTTGAGGACGATTTAATAGTAAAACCCTTAGGATAAGGCATTGATTTCTAAACCTTGAGGATTATAGACTTGAACTTGTGTTGTTTTCTAATGGTTCTAGCATCATTTTTTTTTATTGATAATCTTGGATGATGATATTATTGAGGTTTATAAGTGAGCAAGCAGGAAATTAAGGAGTCATAAGTATAGATTTTGAGGTTATACACGTGTTTGAGGTTAATAGAGGATTGCTTTTGAGTGAATGGTTAGTTGGATTATGGGACTATGATTATGGTTTGTCAATGGCTCAACTTGAAGAATATGGTTGAACATAGGCATTTGATCTATGAGATATGATGTCTATTGGTGGAATTAGAAATTTTCTGTTGTTAAGAATTGATTTGAAATCGAGTGTGGTATGATGCGTAGTGAGGACGATCATGCAGTGCATGTGTTTGTGGATTAAAATGAAAGTCGATGAAGGTGCTTGTATGAGCTTATCACGATTGGACTTAATCAATTGTCACTTAGTATGGGACAAGTGGCGAGATACCTACAAACCGTAATGAAGCATAATATGGGTCGTGTGGAACGGGACTCTCTCCGTAGAAATATGGCTTGGGACAACCCGCAACGACCAAGTCTAATGAGGGCGGGGAGTGATCGCCGGGACAAAGAGGTCCGGGCAAGGAGCGGCTCCCGGCGAGCTTCTAAGATAGTAAGGATGCGGAATGACCCAAGTCATAAATTGAAAGTGAGAGTCTAGGTATCGGGTTAAGTTTGATTTTGGTTAAGAGATGTAGTGCACGAAATTAATCCTCATATTGAAATTTTGAAAGTGGCTTGACATTTGTAATGACGCCTGTGATTGACATGATTATGGGTTTCATACTTGGCGGCGGGAGCCATTCGAGAAGGAAAATTGATGTTTGTGATTGGCATTGGTCCGTTTGGCAAGACTGTGTGCTTAGCACCGAAAGCTGTTTAATTGATGTCTTTTGAATGTGAGATGGCATGTTGTGTTTGTACTAGAGTGGCGGATGCCACTAGTCTTGAAGTGTGAGTAATTGACTTATCGAATTGATGCCTTGAGTATTCATCTGCTAATTGTTAAGTTAAGGCTTGCTTAGTATTTAACTCGCTAATTGAGAAACTACTTAGTTGAGGCTAGCTTGTTATGTGGTTGCTGCTTGAGGATGATTTGGGACCCTTAGATAATGGGCAATTAGTTGAGAGTTGCTTAAGAACCACAAAATGGTTTATTAATCATGATAGATGATGAGATGAGCACTTGAGACTGTTAGACTCGAGTGAATGATTTAAGTCTTTAATTTCTAGAGGGAATTGTGGTGGTTCAAGTGCCATGAGAACATAATGTTGTTGAACGACCAGAGTATGATCACTAGAGGAGCATTTGGCTCAAGTATGCAAGATATGAGAAGATTACGTAACCGAAAGGAGTCCCGAGAAATGAGTAAAGATGAATAACTCAAGTATGAGCGACTGGAAGAGCATTTGGCTCGATTTTGTTAATCGTATGAGATCCAAGAGTTGAAGGGGTCATGAGAATTTTGAACGAAAATGGGAAAAGTAGATTGGTAGGCGAGATTCAAGAAAGAAGCTATGAAAAGAACAATAGAGAGTTGGATGGAAAATTGTATGATAGATAGCTTGTGTAATGACCTATGAAGTGTAAGTTGACTAAATTCCACCTAAAGAATGAATTTGAAACGCCTTCGCAGATTGAGAATTTTGTGAGGAAACCTTAGAAGTTTTGAGTACGTGACCCTAGCATTTACTAGCCTCAAGAGGCTATCGATGATTGGTGAAAGGTCACCAAAGGAAGAGTTTTCCTTGAAGGCATGATATCTCGCCTAGATTGTCTTCGTTGCATTGTTCAATGAAAAGTACCTTTTTAAGGTTACTCGAGAACAAGGATTGTCTAAACTTTAATAACTTTGCAAAGATCCCAAGGAGATCCACTAATGCAAGACAGAGTTCTCAAGGTTGTCTAAGTGTACTAAGGGTGGTTAATGACTCTTTTAATGAGATGTGAAATTCTTGCATGGATTGGAATTCGAAAGCCTTATGGCTAGTTGTTACTCTTGATTCCGAGGAATGGTAATGGGTCATAATGAATGAAGTGGATGAACGGAAGAGGAATAAGCAAGAGAATTTCCGTTCATGGATTGCGAGTAAGGGAATTTTCACTTATGGAGCACGAGAATGTGCCCGTGAGGAATGGCTATTACCTTGGCGTAGAGCCTATAATGAAAGATTGACGCTTTTTCTTCTTGCCACGGGGAAAAATTATGGAAAAAGTTATGTTAGTTGTCTAACTTTGTTGATTTATATGCAATTGAGTGAGGTTGAATCGGGACCACTGGAAGTGGCATTGTAAGCTATTATCCTAAAGGATAGGGCGTCGTTTTTAAAAAAAAAGGCGATTGAATCATGAGATGGTCGTTAATGGAAAGGAAAGTGAATGGATTTGATAGTCCCGACTACTCACAGTGTTCATGGATGAATGAGTAAGCAAAAAAAAGGTACGTGGATTGTAACCGCAATGTGAATTGATTTAATCAATTAAGATATCCAAGGTGTGGATGTGCGGAGACCGAGGAAGAACCTTGACTCCTTGGGACCTTGTCACTTGAGGTGACCGAATCATTGGAAGAAAATGTCAAGTTTGGTGATATTTGGAATCCTAGAATAAAAACACTGTTTGTTGGCATAGACTCCAAGATTGGCGTCCTATGTAATAGGAACGACGAGGTGGATTCAAAGTAAGAGAATGCCACTGAAATGTATAGTTTCCTTCATAGGATAGGATACCCTAGTATGGAAGGAAGTGAAAGTTCTAATCATCTTGGTGTTAAAATTTAGCGTGCGGGTGAGAAGGAAGACGCAGAACTCAAATGATCTCCGTAAAAATTATTCTAAGGAACTATCTTGTAGACAATGTTGAATTCCAAGAAATGTCGATGTTCGGTTGAATGAATGAAATAGGGATAAGATCACATTAGCTAGTTGTGGAACTAAGAGATTGAGGCACCGATGCTTCCCGAGAAAAGAGTGACAAAAATGAACAAAATGCTACCCGATCGAAATAGAGACCCATGAGAGCAAAGAGCCAAGGTATGAACTCTCAAGTGAATGGTACGAACGACAGGTTTGAACGATTCGACATATGGTAGCAAGAAGTTGATAATAGTCGGATTAAGTATCCAAGGAATAATGGGATTGATTGTTGCCGCCTTATGGAATGATGATCGGACCACCATCATTCCCCCAACCACTATCTTTGCGGTGTTGTTGGCGTCCCACGGGTGGTTCGCTTTTGTTATATTGTTCTCAAAGCAATTGGCAATCCCACGTCGAGAATAAAAAAAGCTTAACTTAGAGTTTGAAACGATCGAGAATCAATTGGGACGATACGGAGTTACCCATCTTTGAGCCTGTTTGGTCTTTTACTTGCATTCTCCCAAGTAAGGCTATTCGGAATCTCTCTTTACGGACGTTCGGGAGCGTCGTCCACAAATTGATTTGCTACAGGCCTAGCTTAATAAGGAACTTACCCATTTGATAAGAGAGGAAAAAAATTCGCCCTTTAACTCTAGGCAAATTCTAGACAGCTAGAAAGTAAAAAAGTATCCCACGCAGGGAACTATACATGGAATTAAAAGAGTATTCATGCGAGATTGGTTCCACGTCTTTTGCTGGCCATTCCAATGATCGACCGATTTTGTCTTGGATCATACACCAACGATCGTTGTTTGAGGATCCATAATCACTTGCTTCGGATCACAACTCGGGAGGTCCTTCAGCTCCAAACCGGGCGATGAAAGCGGTGAGCTCATCATCAAAGTAACCTTTTGATTTTTCGGGCAATTGATACTCGAATTGGGCATTGCTACTTGCTAACACTGGCGACAGATTTTCCACTTTGTTTTTGCCGTGGCGAGTCGACTCCTTGAGCTTGAGCCTCCGCCGTCGCTCGGGAACCCGTAGGGATGATCAACCGGTCCGCTGCTAGAACCACCAGCGGAAGGTCGGTATGGCCAGTATTCTTGATTGGGAAATGGCCGGGTACTTTTTTGCTCCGTAGGTTTTCCCGGGATTAATCTTCCAAATCAACTTTGCTCCGGTCGCCTTGGTTCCAAGCTACATCGTGCTTCTTCACTTATCTCTAAATCATGTTAAGGTGATTTGTGACACTTCGTAGAGTGAGCCCGTCTATATTCATCATTTTGAGTACAGCCATTGGTCGTGGCTGAATTGATTCCTAGCCGTCGAACCGCCTCGATGAATATAGAATGAAGCTCGGCGGACCAAAGGGGCCTTTTCTTTCCGACAAAATCGTCGTAGTAAGTTTGGCCATAGTTCTTTTGTTCGAGTAATTGCTTCCTTACAAGCATGTTGCAAAATGTTTTGGAGCACTTGAACGCAGACCGGCTTCTTTAGGATGTCCCGAGCACCATGCAATATGGCCTTCGTTACTAACTGGCGATCATCACTTGCTGATGTTATGATGACCGGTATATCCAACTCGGAATCAATGATCTTTAAGAGACCGAGACCGTCCATATCGATCCCTACCATGGCTGTGACGACGATGTCAAAATCATATTTGTACTTCCTCGGCTCCTCTAAGGCTTCCGTTGCTTTCACATAAGCTGAAATCCCGTACATGCACTTTCTCGAAGCATGGCAACAAGGATCGAGAGGGAAACGGGGTTGCCATCAATGGCCATGACTCGCAGATCCTCGGGATATGAGGCTTCCCATACTTCCGCCCGGAATGTACGCATACTTATTTTCCTTTCAAAACCTTCCATATGTAGACCGAAAAATGGGTGTTTCGACTAGAGACCGAGCTTTAGATGTTCTTTGGATTTGCAAAGATAAATTTCCAGAAAATCACAAAAGCGATGATGGCCTTTCGTGACGAGTTCCGGAGGTGCATGGAGACTTCAAGTTCTTTATAAACGTTTTCGGATCTGTTGGTCTCGCAGATGCTTTTCTCTCCTTTTCGGTCTTAGTGCCTTGGATCCATTTCGTAATAACTCTTACCTCTCGCTCAATCCATCGTTCTTTTTACTTTTCGACATGGAGGAGCCCTCAAATCTTTTCACTTTCTCTACGAACGAGACAGTTATTTCCCTCCTCAAATCTTTTCGGTTCCTCCTACGAACGAGGCAGTTATTTCCCTCCTCAAATCTTTTCGGTTCCTCCTACGAACGAGGCGATTATTTCCCTCCTCAAATCTTTTCGCATTTACTTACGTGAAGGCTTTCAATGCTTAGTCAAATCGGCGAGGAATTCACGCATTTAAGCATGATGATGTTCGTGGATAGTCTTGTTCTTTGCCCCTGGATTAACTCTAGGCATTAAAAGAAGAATGTCTCACATGGGGATTTTGTAACAAACAAGTACATTCATTCATACATGTCACTACTTCTCTTGAGGATTCGTAAGAGTTGGCTAGTAATGCTCAAAAAAGAGATATTTTGAGAGCCCATAATAAAAAACTAAAGCTTCATGTAGGCTACACATTCGGAGTTCCATCGGCGTTGAATTGGCTGGCTGTGACATCAAGGAAACTCCAATTGTAGTGATGCATGTCTCTTCCCTCGAAGGGTATCGGTTCTCGCCTCTGCAAGACCGATTTTTCGGGGATGTATCTCCAACGAAATCGGATTGTACGAGAACTTGCTCTAGGGGATGAACTGGTGAATAAGCATTTTCAATGCTCGAGATGTGGCTCATCGAGGGACATGTCACCAAAGGAGATGGGGCCGCTACGGACATGGCAAACAATGGTATTAATAGCATCCCTATACCTCTTGTTCTCTGCTCGAAGCTTTTCACTTTCTTCCCTCGAAACGTAAGTTCATGACTTTCATTTTTAACCTTCAATCGGGTCCGCTTGTTTTGAAACCAAAACTTGACTTTCAAGGGCTCCATTCCTATCATCCGGCTCAATTCATTTTTGCGTCTCTTATTCACGTAAGAGCACTCCTTGAAGGCAGCTTGAGCACTTTGATTTGATATTTTCTTTTAAGGGTTGGATCATGGGGCCGCGCTGCCATTGTTGTTGTTTGTCGAGATCTTGAATTTCACTGCCAAGAGAGTTGGGTTTTACGGCTTGACATTGGATCTGGTCTCGAAATCCAGCGTTCGCTTTCGGGGATGTCTAGGTTGGTTGCCTCCAAGTAAGTGCGATGGCCTCTAAACATGTTGGATTGAAATACCTCTTACCGCCTTTTGTTCACTCTATTCTCCGCTGTATGCTTACTCTCTCCAAATTCTTTCGAGTAATCGGGTATGTTCCAAAGCCTCCCTTTTAACGCGGATGAAAATCACTAAGCCGACGTTTTCCCAAGATTTCGTGTTTTTCGCTTTATCTTATTTTTTCAACGTGATGGGACCCCGAATCCACTCGCATCGATTTTCTTTTCTTGATAACCATGCTTGTCTCCCACTAAGTTTTCAATCATGGTGGGACTTCAACTCTTTTCGTAACTTTTCGGATTTGTGAGGCTCGAGATCACGGATTGACGATAGATCCAGGATCCAACGAACGAAACGCCCGTAGTTTTACCCGAGTAACTAACGTGGCTCACGCAAGAATTGCTGTTTCTTCTCTCGGAAAGTATGCTTATCTCCCACTCGGTTTTCAACATGGTGGAGTCCTCAAATCTTTTCGTAACTTTTTTGGATTTGTGAGGCTTGAGATGGTAGATCGTGATTCACGGACGAAACGCCCGTGGTTTCACCCGAGTAACTAACGTGGCTCTGCAAGAATTGCTGTTTTTTCTCTCGAAAAGTATGCTTGTCTCCCACTCGGTTTTCAACATGGTGGGGTTCTCAAATCTTTTCGTAACTTTTTCGGATTTGTGAAGCTTGAGATGGTAGATCCGTGATTCACGGACGAAACGCCTGTGGTTTCACGAGATAATTAACTTGGGCCTCCACAATAATTATTGCTATAGCTTTTCCTGCCCTTTAAATTAGGATATAACGCCGAGACAATTATCGCTTTCATATCGTCATTTCCAACCTTCTAAGCACTCTTTTGTATTAACTTTTTTAGCCCCTTCAACAACAATGGCTTCCCTTCCCGCACACGCCTTCTCGCTTAAAGTTTTGGCCAAATGGGAGAAACTTTATAATCTCCTAGACCAGGGCTACTCTTATATAGCCAACCATCCGGAGGCCGAAACGAGATTCGTCTTATGTTTAGGGATATGGACACCGCTTCTATTGAAGGTACCAAGTTAGAGGAGGAATACGGGATCTTCCCCACCCTCTTCACTAACTTCCTGGAGGCTTACCATGTTGCTCACCAAGATGTTACTTTGGCCCACCCCGTGAAGGCACGCTTATCGGGATCGGTCGGACAGCTTGGTGTTGGCCGATCTTGTAGCGACAATTATAAGAAGGCCCTCGACTACGGTAATGAACAAGTCTCTCTTTGATTCGTGAAAGGGGAAACTTGGTGGGATGTTTGGCCATGTCCCGGACCATCTTTGAGCACGATCCGCTCAATATTATTTTAAAATTTCAATGCACATGGCTGGAAGAAAGGTGGACGATCGACCCTGGATATAGCCCGCGGAAGAATGCTGATCCATGACCTGGAATCTAGGCTAATCACGAGGACAAGGTAGCCAACTTCAAAGAGAAATGTGAGCTCCTCCTCTTTAAGGCGACGGATCTCGATTCTCGGAAAGATGTAGGCAGGAGCATCAACTGTATGGAGAGTCGATTAAACTCCTTTGTGATGCTCATTAGGGCTCGGTTTGGCTTTACGTTCCCACCCCGTTGATCTATTTGTAAAGCTTTCCGATGAATGAAATGAATGCAAGTTTTTACTCATTTCATCTTGGTCGTCATATTTTTTCGCAAGATAACCCCTTTTACTCTGCGAATATGTAAATCTCACGCTCCCGATGGTCAATCCAATTGGGCTAGAGAGGCTCCCCCATTCGAAACAATCTCTCAACAAAGATTAGTAACGAGGAAACAAACGAATGCTCAAATGTGAACAACTCGTGAATCTGTACTCGATTATGAAAACATCGAGTGAATCGAGCATAATATTTCTTTACAAAGTCGAATTGACTGGATTGGTAAAGACACGACCATCCATCTCAAAGAATCAAAGCACCACCAGGGAGCACCTTCTTTACTATATATGGACCACCATAGTTTGGAGCGAATTTCCCTTCCGAGAGTGGGACTATTGGTAATAATTTTCTCAAGATCAGGTCATTGATCCGAAAATATCGAGGCCGAACTTTTTTGTTGAATGATTTAGCAACTCTCTGCTGATAACACGGGCCATGACATACAACCTTAAGTCTTTTTCGTCGATCGATTCAATTGGCTTGCTCTCTGCTTGGATCCATTCAGCTTCCGTCGCCTTAGCTTGAGACAAGATACGTAAGGAAGGAATTTCCATTTCAACCGGTAGAACAGACCTCTATTCCATATACAAGAGAATACGGGGTTGCCCCAGTAGATGTCCGGATCGAGGTCCGATACGCCATAAGTGCAAATGGCAACCTCTCATGCCAATCGTGATAATTTTCAGCCATCTTCGCTAAAATTTTCTTAATGTTCTTATTGGCGGCTTCTATCTGCTCCATTCATTTGAGGACGATATGGGGAAGAGTTCAGGATGCTTGATCTTGAATTCCTTGAACAATTCGTCCATTAGTTTGTTGTTTAAGTTCGAGCCATTGTCGGTGATTATGGCTTCAGTGAACCGTATCGAGCAATGATATCCCGGCGGATAAATTTCGCGATATTTCGTGCCGTAACCGCTAAATAGGATGCGACCTCGATCCATTTGGAGAAATAGTCAATCGCCACCAAGATGAATCGATGCCCATTGGATGCTTTAGGGTTGATCGGACCAATCACATCAATGCCCCACATAGAAAATGGCCATGGTTCCGACAACTGATGCAATTCATTTTGGAGGAACATTGATCTTGTCTCCATGAATCTGGCATTTGTGACCATTCCGAATATGCTGAATACAATCACTTTCCAACGAGAGCCGTAATAACCTAACCTCATGATTTTTTTAGCTAACATGTGACCGTTCATGTGTGGACCACGATCCCTTCATGTACTTCCATCATCGACGAACCGCTTTGGTTGAGTCAACGCACCTTAGTAGGACAGAATCGAATGACCGCTTGTACAAATTCTCTCCATTCAAGAAGAACTTCGAAGCCATCTTCTTTATATACTTTTGATCGACGCAGTACTCTTCTCAGAAACTCCCGCCTCCGAATGTATGTCTTAAGGTCATGGAACCATGGCTTGCCATCGGGTTCATTAGTCACGCCATACAATATGCCGGCCTTTTTAGTACTTCGATCTTCAGGGGCTCAACCTCAAGTCCATTGGTGACTTGTAACATTGAAGATAAGGTTGCCAATGCATCGCCGAATCGATTATGAGTCCCGGACGGATACTCAAATGAGATATCTTCGAATTCCTCCACCAATTCATCGAGATACTCATGGTAGGGTAGCAATTTAGCATCTCTCGTCTTCCATTTTCCAACAATAAGGATAATCAAAGCGGAATCTCCGAACACCTTGAGTCGGGCTATCCCCATTTCAACCGTAGCTGCGGACCGAGGATGCATGCCTCATATTCTGCTATGTTATTTGTGCAAGGGAATACCAATTTTGCTGCCACAGGATAATGCTCGACCACCCGGAGATATCGTAACCGCGTCCGTGCTCGATCCCGATAAATTGACAGCTCCGTCAAAATACATAGTCCGAGATGTAATCCTCTACCGACATGATTCGATCCTCGAACGATAGGCATCATCATCTTGCCCCGCATTTTCAGCTAGGACATCTCGCTATGACTCGCCCCTTGATTGACTTTTGGGACAAATATTGAACGTCAAACTCGGAGATGAGGATTTGCCATTTGGCAAGTCTACCAATCAAGGCGGGTTGATTAAGCAAGTATTTGATGGGATTGCATTCTGTCACCAAAGTATTTGGTAATGCAAGGTATATTGTCGAAGCCCGTGCAGTACCCGGACTAACGCCGCACACGTTTTCTCGCTTCGGAGTATTTCATTTCCGAAACTGTGAATTTCTTGCTCGAGATAATAAATAGCTCGTTCTTTTCCATCGTCCCGCTTCTCTTGGGCTAGCATAGCACCCAAGGATTCACTAAGGATTGTGAGGTAGAGGATTAAAGGTTGCTCCGGTGTTGGAGGAACAAGCACGGGTGGATTCGTAAGATGCCGCTTCGCTTTCCCAAAAGCTTCTTCACATTCGCTATCCCATTGGACTAGCGCATTCTTCTTTAATAGCTTGAGGAATGGCTTAGCGGTTTCGATAACCGAGAGATGAATCGAGCAATATAGTTTAGCCTACCCATCAAACTTCGAACTTCTTTAACCGTCGTTGGCGGCTTAAGCTCACGAATAGCCTTGACTTTCGAAGGGTAGACTTCAATGCCCTTACCGCTACCACGAATCCGAGTAGCTTGCCCGAGCTGGTCCCAAAGACACACTTGGCGGGGTTGACGCGTAACTTGTACTTTCGGAGTCCGTCGAACAATTTTTTCAGCGTTTCGACGTGATCTTCTCCATGCCTTGTTTTTGCTATCATGTCATCGACGTAAACCTCAATCTCATTATGCATCATGTCGTGGAAAAGGGCAACCATGGCTCGTTGGTAAGTGGCTCCAGCGTTTCGAGACCGAACGGCATTACCCGGTAATGGAACATTCCCCATGGTGTGGTGAAAGTGATTTTCAACTTGTCATTGACATTCATCGGGATCCGATTGTATCCGGAGAAACCATCCATGAATGAAAACAATTCAAACCCCCGCAGCATCACAACAAGTACGTCGATATGCGGGAGGAGAAAATCATCTTTAGGATCGGCCTTGTTCAAGTCTCGATAATCGACACAAACCCGAATGCGGCCGTCTTTCTTCATGACAGGGACTATGTTAGCGACCCAATCGGAATATTCTTAGTCTCAATGAATCCTACATCAAGAAGCTTCATGACCTCCCCGTTGATCTTCTCGCACTAGTTCCGGTCTGGCCCTTCTTAACTTTTGCACCACCGGCTTAGCCGAAGGATCGATCGGCAAACAATGCTCGACAATGGAACGGTCAAGACCGGGCATATCTGCATAGGACCAGGCAAAAACATCCCCGGTAATCCTTCAAGAGTTTGATCGGGTGCTCGAGACATTTCGAGAGGAAAGGCTTGCCCCGATCTTAACTTCTTTAGGGTTTTCCGCATCGCCTAGGCTGACCGAGATAATTTGTTCACCGGTCAAGGGCTTGACCTCCTCATGTCGTTCGAAATCTTGACGAACTTCCTCATAATCCGGACTGAACTCATCTAGGTCGTATACTTCGAATCCACTAGGTTTCCCTCCTCGTATGTCCCCCATGATGACAAACTTGTTGGTCGTTGGTTATCTTCATCGGGTTGGTTTGGGGAGCCGGAATCGAGGGTGGTATGCTCAAACCCGTGCCCGTTATAATAATATCTTCCAAGTATAGTCGATAGGGAACACCTTCCGGGGCCTTGGCTGGAATTGCCCGAGGGAATTAGAGCTGGCACAACCGGGCGGAGAGCTTGAGCTGGACGGCTGAAGCTTGGCTATGAAGTTATCCATCATCTTGTGAGACATCATCCCTTCAAATCGCTCGGTTAGAGCACCGAGCTGTTCATTCAAAGTCTCATGGACAGCGGCGTTAATGTCGGCCATTCTCTTCGCCATCAATCGAGTAATATGCGGAGGATCCGTGATAAATTTCCTGAAAAGCGACAAGTCAAGAGTAAGTACAACGAGCAAGGATAGAGAGCCGGTCCATGACTTCCTTCTAGACTCAATGAACGAACTAGACATGACCAAAAGATCGCATCGGGCAATTTTCAGTTTCGTCGATTTTTACGAAAAAATCCGTATTAATTCGCACGTTGGTCAAAATACGTCCAAATTTTACGAGCTTATAGTTGAGAAGATGATGAACAACTTTTATATTGACCAATCGAACTAGAAATGAGCGGATCAAATCAGTTTAATGTGTCTTTCCGAAAATTCGCATTCAGAAAACTGTTATAACCACAGGTAGTTGAAAAAACGAAAGGCCATCTTAAATTATGAATTTAATTCTGAAATTTTGTAGGATATTAGTTGAAACATAGGTCTACAACTTTGATGTTTGACACTTACTCAAAGCTCGATCGTAGAATTTAGTAAAAATCATACAACAGGAACAAGCCAAATCGAAATTAAGGACAATTGATGAAATTGTAAAAACTACGGAAGCAAATGTGAAATTGGAAACAAGACAATGAGATTCATAAACAATCAACCTAAACCATGGACCAGCCCAAAAATAAAAATGAGATAACAGGGCGTAAGAGACAAGAAATTACCGCTCATATGAAGAAAATGTCAATCACAAAGAATGCGCATGAAACGTGGATTCGATTTTAGTTCTTTTAGCAAAAATGAAATGAAAGACAAACGATATGTCGCAGCCTCGCGCATGTTCATCATGACTAGTTGCCGCCTTGCATACATAGTCATGACTAGTCGGGTCCAATCATCTCGGCTTGGTTCGGTCGACAAGGGCAACTCTCATGCATCATAGCCTCACGCGCATGAGAACGACCATTGAGCCATTTTTTTTAAGAACTCGGGATTCAAGTGGGATAACCTTTAGCGAAGCCTTACCGCCAAGGTTAAAGAACCACATAAATACCATCGTAAAACTATCGGGTGACCCGGGTTCGGTCACAATTCAAGGTGGTGTAGTGCAATTATATTAGGGGCATGCACGACATTTTAAAGGCAATCGGACTCCGATAGTTCAAAAATTAAAATTCTCATCACCAAGCACAAAGAGAGGTTAACCACGACTCCTCCCCTTATAACTCCCTTTCCCGCAAAACCATTTAACACCTAGGAATTAAAATTCAACCAAGATTGCCAAATCAAAATAATTTTCCTTTTCATGAACTTATCTGGCTTAAGTCCTCTTTGGGTCCCCAAATGAGTCGCCAAGCTCGCGTGACCTAAAAATAAAAATAAACAAGTCATCTTTTTCGGGCTAATGGATTATCGGGTTAATTAATTAACTAACCTAACTCGGACTCTCCCAAGTCCATACCAAATCGCAACTTAAGGTTCGAATGATTAACATGCAATGTGATTTGAATTTGGAGTCGCCACTAATCATTTTCGGTAGGTCGATTAGAAACCTAAATAAAATAGCGGGAGAAAACTATCTTATTTCCACGAACCGGAGATTAAGAGTCCGAGACTTGGTTACATTAATTACAACTAATGCCCTTTTGGTACCTTAGAATTCATGAAAAAATAATGGATTTGACAAATTTGATGAATTCTACTTGAAGATCAAAGAATCAATTTTTTTGGGTTTTTCTTCCCATGACATTTTTTGAATTTTTGAGTATTTTTAAAATAAAGAAATTACATGAAATTAGGATGAAATAAGTTCAAGATTACTCCCCAATTTGAACTCGTGCACCAAACTTGTGCTTCAGGCTTATCTTAATCATTGGACCGATTTGGTGACTCGTTAGACCGAGAAATCTCTTGGTCCTATCTCTCCTTCACGCTTCTTTCTCAACTCGCTAGAATTTCATGAGACCATAATCCGGGCGTTGATATTTTTCCCCTTTTGCTCTCCTTCTATTCTCGTAACATTGATGTCTCATCGTTGATATGCAGCTGTTATTTAACATAAAAACGTAGAGAAAACTCAGTGTAGAAAATCTAGGCTAATTTGTATTCGAAATTAAAGAAAGTTAGGGAATCACTTAACTTTCTTTTCTTTGCGGCGAGCTTGAACGATGGGGATGGACCAATAGCTTGTGTTGATTGGTGCAAAAATTGGCAATAGTAGTATCGGGTTTCAAAACTCTCATACCCTCTCAAAACTCTTTTCAAATTTTTTTTTCAAGAGCTCTCTCTATTCTCCTCCTCCAAAAACTCTTTCAATTCTCTTCCACTCCAAAAACTCTCTCAATTTTCTTCCACTCCAAAAACTCTCTCAATTCTCTTCCACTCCCCCAAAAAAACTCTTCTATCTCTTCAAGAACTCTTCTTCTTTTATAGGCAAAGTTCTTCATTCTTCATTCTTCATCTTCATTTCCTCACCTTCTATTTTCATCTTCATCTTCTCTTCTTCATCTTCATTTCCCTACCTTCCATTTTCATATTCTCTTCTTCATCTTCATCTTCTCTTCTTCATCTTCATCTTCCTTTCTTCATCTTCCATTTTCATCTTCTCTTCTTCATCTTCCTTTCATTATCTTCATCTTCCTTTCTTCATCTTCCATTTTCATCTTCTCTTTTTCATCTTCCTTTCATTATCTTCATCTTCCTTTCTTCATCTTTCATTTTCATCTTCTCTTCTTCATCTTCCTTTCATTATCTTCTCTTCACCATCTTCCTTTTCCCATCTTCTTTTGGTATTTGCAATACAGTCCCCGAAATTTTAAGTATTTGCAATACGATCCCTGAAGTTTTGAGTATTTGCAATACAATCCCTGAAGTTCCGAGTATTTACAATACAGATCCCGAAGTTCGAGTATTTGCAATACAGTCCCGAGAAACTATTTCTTTCAAGCCCGAATCTTCTCGGTGCATTTTTCCACCCCATGCCTAGTCCAGATGCATGTTAAATTAAGCTCAAATTATATGCCAATGCTAAATGAATATGTGAGATGATTTTTGTTTCGAACTAAAATTAGTTCTAATTTTTATGCAAAATATATATTAGTCAAAATTTAGGCGTCAACAGAGTTCAATCAAGTTTCAGTCATGGTTGTTCGATGAAGAAGCTCCAATTTATGAGAGTGTTTCCTGCAATTCGTAACTGTCAAGATACACTTCCAAATATTCCCTACTTATTCGGTATGAATGTTGAGCTCACCTTGATGTTGGAAATTTCAAACCGATAAAAAGTAAAACTGGTTTGGTTTAAGTCATATTTGAGGTCTGTCCAGATATATAAGTTATTGACATGGAGTTCAAATTGAACCAAAATGGACCATGAACGCCCCTGGAGAATCTCCTAGCAACTCAAATAGACATAACATGGAAAGTGTTGTCCAAGAGTACCTTCGAGACGACCGCCGACGAGATGATGCAGATCTGAAGATGTTACTATTCTGGTGCTTGTACCTCGGCTCAGTTTATTGTTTCTATCAATGTCCCCATATTCAACTTCATGATATTTCTTCCTTGCTGGAGACTCACTAATTTCGGTTGAAACTGAGAATCGATTGGCTACTCATGATGGGCTGCGCTTATTGATGGTGAGGTTCCTGAAAATGTAGTATCTTTGCGTTATCGCAAAATCCAACTTCGAAAGAAACAAAGGCAAGAAAAGTCAGGACACATGCCGGTGTTGGCAGTTGAGATCTTTAGGCAAAAGGCCTGACGTGTGTTGAAACTCGCAAAACTCAGCTTCAAATGCATAGAATGTGAAGGAAACAAGAGAGAAATATGTAACCCGCGCTGCAGACTGTTAAAAGAGGCTATACCTGAACAACCCCGCGGGCAAAACCAGTAACCTTGATGTGCTCGATGGCTCAAAGAGGTTGGACTTTCATGAACTGCTGATGACCGCTTGGGGTGCTCCAGGGCGCCGGAAAACCTGCGGATGAAAAGGTCAAGTGCCGATATAAGTGGATTCCCCGAGTGATAATAGGATCAGCTGGGGACGAGATGACGATATTGTTAAGATTTCCTGGCGGATGCTGCTGAGATAATGATGGTGAATTTGATAAGAATTGAACTCAAAAAGAAAAAAAATAATAATAATCTGTCGAGTCCTTATCTATTTCACCACCGAATCTTCTCTCTCAATTCTCCAATTTTCAGTTCTTATCTATTTCACACCGAATCTGAATACATAGAACATTGTAAAATCTTCAAGAATACCATTATAACAAAGAAAGGTGGCTGTAGAGATGAGTTTTTGCTTCAAAAATTGAAAGCCCAACGAATTCTATCCTCTCACAACACCTTACGAGAGTTCCACAATCTTCTTTTGTGTAATTTATTTATTTTTTAAAAGAGCCCCCACAAACCGCCACCAAAAAAAGAAAAAAAGAAAAAAAGAAAAAAACCTTCTTTTGTGTAATTTTCAAATGTGAAAACCACTCTTGGTTCTTGGCCTAGTATCAATCTTGATTCAAATCAAACTCACTCTAGATGAGAATGGCATGTGAGTTGCATGACCTAAATGAGCTGCGAACGCGAACTATGCATATTGTATTTTTGTTTAGGGGTCGGGTTTGGTTCCTAGTTTTATATACAATAAACGACTAAATAAACTAGACACAATTTAGGTATCATCGGATTTGACTAGTGATCATTAGCTTATCTAATGTGTTATCCTTAAATATCTGTCTTTTATGTAGTCCAGAATAAAAAGATATCAAAAAATGTTCTTGAATGACACAGTTAGCTTCTAACAAATATTTCTTCAATCCAATAATTTTTTATTTTAATGAACCAGATTTACTTAACTAATAATGATGGATCCTCACAAATTCATTTTATGGTAAGCATGTCTAATTTTTCAACGCTTGTCAGTGTTGTCACTATCATGTCCCTTATTACCCTTCTATTCCCTGTGCCTTTTACGGTTACGACAGAGGCTTATGGCCGTTGGATTAATCAAGAGCTCTGTCGTTCCATGAGAACTTTTTTTTATACTTGTAAGTCAAGTATGTCATATGGAAATTACACTAAACTGTTCTTCATTACGACAGCATTACGGATCGAGAAATAGTATTACGAGAATGCTTTAATAAGTCAGATGGACTGAATTGGCATATTTAACATTTATCCAACTGGGCAAGCTCAGGGAAAGAAAATGGAATCAATAGCAATATTAGGCTTGGGGAAGGGGGGACTATCCGTCTCTTGTCCTCAAAGATCATATTGAGATGCACATGACAAATTTCCTAATTCATGACGGAACACCAACGCTACATCTAGCTATTAATAGATGACATGTTGAGCATATATATCAATCTTTGTCAAACTGCAAGAATCTTGAAGTAGCTAAGGTTAATGGCAATACATTGTTATCTTGTTTCCTAGCAGCTTTTGGGGAATAAAAATGGTATTCTCTCACTTGGAAAAGAGCTTGGATACTGTAAGACTTGGTATGATCCTCCTTTCAATGCTAAAATCCTTTCATTTCTTGGCATGACTTACGGCTCCCAGAAATGCAATCAATGAACGGAATTGTCTTCTCTATAAATTGTACTCTCTGATGACTGATGATGGATGTTAAGCGAAGGAAGGATGGACATCGGCGATTGTCGCTCTGTTCCGTGAAACTGTTGAATATTTTCCGGCGTCGATTGTCCCTGAGCATGAGGCATTTACAAGACTCTCTCTCGGCAAAGCCTACGGTTAAGTATTCAATGTGTTCGCTCCCTATTCCCCTTTCTTGCCATGTGTTGGAAAGTGAGGGTGTACGGTAAATACCGTGGTCCGCCCATGTAGGCAACCACACTCCACGTCAATTGTTGAAAATGCATCATTGAAACGACGCCTTTACGTTATACATATGTCCCCTCTCTCGTCGGTTTTCATATATGAGAAACAACAAAAGAACAGAGACAAAAAACGATCATTCTCCCTTCTCTCCGGAACGTCGAAACGGGCGACGGATTCTCTCGTTGCATTGTAGACACTTAATCGTGAAAAACGAGGTACGTCCGTTCGGTGATGTATTTCTCCGATCGAGTGATTCAAGATGATCTAGGCTTGTTGATTTAGAGTAATTCCGCTGCGTATGTAATCGGGATCCGTTCCCTTCATTGGTATCGAGCGCTGGTTCTTGTTTCCCGATTGATTATCAAGTTTTTGGTCACGAATCAATGCGAAAAACCGAGTTTTTCGCATCTACTGTTCATGGATTTTTCGTGAATTTTTATCCAAAGAAAATGATTTTTTATTACATCAATCGAACGGGCTCGGCGATACGAGAATTTGAAGTGGTCGCCCGTCGCGAGGCGACGCGGGACGACGCCGCACGCACGGCACGCGCCACCACGGGATCGGGTTCCCGGACAGAGATGAAACGCCGCCTTTTCGTGAAATTTAGTTCAACGAAAATTATTTTTGAATATACCATCTGGTTCGTATCGTTGATACAAGCATTTTTATGGGTGGATCGTCGCTGCGGTGGCCGGACGAAGCCACACGCGCCTAGGTGGCGCACCGTGCGTGGGATTCACGAGCCGCACGTGTTCGGCACGTGCAACGTGGCCAAACAGACTCCAGACTATTCTAAACCCGATTTTACTTATTCCGTAACCGGTTTAGCCGTATTCCAAACTTGGTTTAGATATTTTCAGATCCGGTTTAGGCTGTTCCGACCGGGTCAATCGTTGACCGTTGACTGGTCAACGTTGACCATTGACCGGTCAGTGGTCAACGTTGACCGTTGACGGTCAGACTTTTTTCAAAAAAATTGCATTTTGGTCCCTGCATTTTTGCGAAATTTCAATTTGGTCCTCAATGTTTTCAAAAAAATTCAATTTGACCCCAAAATTTTGAGAAATTACAATTTAGTCCCTGGACTTTTCATAATTGTAATGTAGTCCTCAAACTTTCGGAAATTACATGTTGGTCCCTAAAGTCAACTCGGACAGTTGACCATGCGTTGACCAAACAGGAAGAAATTTTGACCGGCTCGTACGGGAGCGTTTTAGCTCCGTTTGGGGCCTGTGAGGTACCGTTACGTTCATCTCGAAATTATCTTCGATTTGATATATTATTTGGACATATTTACTGAATATAAAGTTATTAAAATGCGTATGAACCCTCATTATGCACGTATTTTGGGGCGTTTTCGAGCATTTTTTACCCATATTATTTTTTAATATAGAGGATGGCTTACATGTATATAATGATTGCTGATAGCATGTATAAATTTTAGAATGCTTGCTATCTATATCTTGTATCATGATATTAAATTATGATTTGATGCGTAGATTATTTGTGAATTAGTTCAAATCATGCTATGCCTTATTATGATTACAAGATATATGGATCATAGTATGAATTGTGATCTTTATTCGAGTGGGGAGTTCTACAAAGTTTTAGTAACTTTAGTGAACTCAATTTTTTACATAAATAATTATGTTAATGATAATTTCAAGCGAGGATTCTTAGACGATGATTGGGAACATAGTGAACTTTCGAATCGAGACTTTACGTGAAATTATTTATTAATATAATTAGTTAGTGTAAAATATATGCATAAATGTTAGGCATTAATAGTTCGTGAATACATGTCTATAGAACTTTGTGTTCGAGATACAATGGCTTTAGCTTATTAGAAATCACAGCCGAGCTTGACTAAGGAGAGAAATTGAATGGCAAAAATTATGAAAGCTGAAATAAGATCCAAAGATGTGCTAAAAGAGCAAGAAGCGCTATGAGCTCTTAACCTAGTTATGGAAGAACTTGAAGATGGAAATACTTGCACAACATAAAAGGGAAAAGAGGCATTTGCTACATTGAACTAGATGAACTCTATTGCTCTCATTATGTTGCGAGTAGCATAGAAAATGGTTTTATGCATGAGTTCGGCATTTTTTTTAATAAAAAAAAAATGATGACAAAGTCATGTGGAAAGTATTTAAAGTCGATTTTGGTAAGACATAGATCACCAAATCGAGACGGATCATTATAAGGTTTGACACTTATATGATGCCTCATTGGTAGAATATAAAATAGCTTTTGTGGCTTGTGTCAAACATGATAAGTGAACTATAAGATACATGCCATATTTTGAAGACCGATGAGTAGCAAGTGCAAACAGTAATATGTTCTTTACCTCATAGCCGTGTACATATGAATATCCACCCGATCCACAATAAAAGTTAAAAGACTTTTGAGAATGCTATGCGACGCTTTGAACTAAAGGTTAATCGCCTTCTAGCGGCGAAACTTGAAATCAACATTTGTTACCCTAATTCGAGTTCAAATGAGCTTTGTGCTCCAAGCGTAAGGGTCAAGGTGGGTTTAAGAAGTGGAAAGGACAAAGAAACAGATTCTTACCCGGAAAGAAATCGAAGTTTAACCTACATTAAAAAGGAAAACGTCCTCTCAAGAAAAATGTTTCAAAAGTGAAGTGTTTTCACCGTGGCAATAAGGGTCACTTTGCTCATAATTGTGGTGAGTTAAAGAAGTCGAAACCCTTTGTACACTTAAGAGTGTATACATATGTCTCAATTCGGTTTTCAGTAACTCAAATCTCATCCTTTGTGGATTGTAAACTTAGAGATCGAGAGATCATGTAGCGATGGAAAGAAATGCCTTAGTGGAATTTCAATGAGTTCCACATGGAGCAAAGTGAATAATTATGGGAAACAATTCCCGGGTGAAAGTTAAAGGGATTGGCCCCCGTCAATTGAATATGCGCGGTGGTCGCATCTTGCTCCTACATGATGTATCATATGCTTGAAAAACTTAACGGAATTTAGTTTTCATGTTAGTTTTTGGTTAAACTTGATTTCAATCGAACTTTCATAACGATGGTAATAACTTGTCGTTGAGCATAAGTTATTATGATTCCGGATGGTTTCATTGTGCTTGATTGTTAAGTACAATAATACCAATGTAAGTTATTCCCTATTTTCATCTTTTGTGATGATATGAATATGTGGCATGTTAGGGTCATGTCATTTTAGCTAATAGCAAATATTTACATAAGCCAAATAAGGCTTATTGGGCAATATTGAATATGTCGATTTGCCTATTTGTGAGCATGTCTAGTGGGAAAAACAAAGAGGAAACCATTTGGAAAAAGGAACAAGAGCTGAGTTTCATTTGCGGTTGATCCATTCGGACATATGTGATTTAATGAATATGAAAGCAAGGCATAGGGCTGTTTATTTCATCACATTTATAAATGATTACGCTCGATTCGGACATGTCATTTTTTTTATTTCTCATAAATCCGAGGCATGAGTTGCTTTGAGAAATTTTTTTTTTTTAGCTTTCAAAAAAAAAAATCCGATCGAGGTTGAGAAATTCTATCCGATCAATTCAGATGTTTATGTGATGAAAATGGAATAAAAAGACAATAGTCTATTCCAAATGAGTCCTCAATAGAATGGAGTTGCAAATAGAGGAAACATGTCCTAATGAAAATGGTTAGGTCTATGATAGTACAAGCTAATTCACCTATTACTTTTTGGGGTGAGGTTTTGTTGATTACTTGTCTAGATACTTAACCGTATGCCTTCTAAATCGATTACATCTACTCTATATGAGTTGTGGATAGGTCGATAATAAGATTTGAGTTTTCTTAGATCTTGAGAATCTGCTACCTATACTCTCAAGTTCTCCTACATGTATGGAAAATTGGACCCTAGAGGTAAAAAGAGTATCTTCATGAGATACCGAGAGCACTCAAAAGGGTATGTGTTATAGGTGAGCAAGAAAGTAAAAGTGTAACTAAATATGAATCACGAGATGTTACATTCTTAGTGAATGAATTTTCCGAATAAGGGTGAGATAAGTGAAAAACTATTCTCTGTTTGAAATCTTGGATAGCGATAATGATTTTACTAGAGCATCTCATCCAAGTGGGAGCAATGTGAGAAGTGGGAATTTGTTTCGAACTAGTCTCAATTGCAATCACTTGATGTGTAAAGATGTTATCATTATCTAATCCGAGTAGGAGCATAATGGAGAATGATGTACTAAGTGTACAATTTCCAATTTGGCGAACAAGTCGCAAAAGCTTTCTCCGTGAACGTTTAGATATTGAAGGTAAAGCTTTTATGGTCGCTCCACAAGAAGAGAATGAGCCAAGGAATGTAAATGAGACTCCGACTTGCCCCGATAAGGAAAAGTGGATGTAAGCAATTGAAAAAGAGATGGAGTCAAAAGGATCAAATTAAGTTTAGAAACTAATTGATCTTCTGCATGGACGTAAAGTCATTGGGAGCAAATGTGTTCTCAAAATAAAGCCTAAAGTTGATGGCTCAATTGAGAGATATAAGGCTCGACTTGTGGTAAAATGATATAATTAATTCACTTCATTCCGATAGTGATTAGTATGAATCTTGGATTACATCAAATGGATGTAAAGACCGCTATTCTCAATGGAGAATTAGTAAAAGAAATCTATGTGAAACAACCTATTGGGTTTGTTATAGAAGGCCAAGAACAAAACATGTATCGACTTTTGAGATCGATATATGGCCTCAAGCGATTTTCGAAATAATGATATATATTTTTTTCGTAATGCCATAGTGGTATACAATTTTGTAATGATTGATAAGGATCATTGTGTATATATCAAAATATCCAAAGATTAATGTGATCTTATCATTAGATGTTGATGATATATTAATTGTTGGGAGCAATATGGAGTTTGTTAATATAGTCAAGAATTGGTTATGTTCCGATTTTGAGATATAAGATATGGGTAAATCTGCATACATTCTTGAAATTAAGGTTTCAAGATATTGTTCAAAGAGATTGTGATCTTTTTCACAAGAGACTTGTATAGGTAAAGTCCTTGAATGATTTCGTATGCAAGACTCGTACACCCAAAGATACTCCTATTGCAAGATGTGAAGGTTTGAGCCGTAAAATGTGTTCTAAGACTCCACAAGTAAATGAAGAAATGGAAAATGTTCCAAATGCTAGTGCTTGTTGGAAGCTTAATGTACGCTATGATGTGTACAAGACCCGTATTTGTTAAATAGTTGGAATGGTAAGTGTGCCAATCCAATTCAGGTCAAGCACAAAGAATTGCCGTCAAGAGAATCTTGACATATTTGAAAGGTACTTGCTGATTTTTGTTGAGTTATCAAGGTAGAGATCTGCACCTTGGAAGGCTATACTGATGTTGAATGAGTAAGAGGTTTAGATAAGAGGAAATCTACCTATGAGATTGTGTTCTTACTTAGAAATGACGCCATATCATGGAGTAGTAAGAAGTAAATGTATATAGTCTTATCCACGATGGAAATTGATCTCGTGGTGTTATCCGCAGAAGACAACAAAATGTTTGGCTTAAGAAATGCTTGAATCGGTGAGGTGTTGCTAAGGATGCTGCAGGTTCAATTATTTGTTAATTGTGATAGCTAAGCAACAATAGCTTGCACTAAGGATTCATTGCAAGACCAAACATAAAGTTACGAAATATAATTTTGCGAAAGACATGATTGTACGAAAAGATGTGAACATACAAGACACATATATACGCATAGAATGATAGCAGATCCTATGACGAAGTGAATTCCTGGAGATGTTTCCCTAAGTCATGTGTTGACAAAGGAATTAGTTCCATACATTGAAATCTCTGGAAGTGCGTAGAAGTTAAAGTACTGGATTTTTTTTTATATTTCCGAAAGTTCACGATTAATGATACTTACTATCATTATTGATGCCTATGATCTTGTATGACATTTATGCATATTGATGCTTAGTGCATTATGTTGAGAATGTATGTGACACCCAGCCCCACCACCCACTCTCTCCTCCTTTCCTCCCCCTTTTTTCCCTTGTCCGCCAACATCTCCACTCACTCTCCCTCCCCCCTCCTTTTTCCTTTTTGTCGGCCGCTTCTCTCCCTCTCCTTCCTCTCTTCTTTTTCTTCTTCTTCCTTCTTCTTCTTTTCTTCAGTTGAACACCCCTCCACCGGACAACCATCCACTGTCACTCCACCGCCGCGCCCTCACCTCCGCCGCGCCGGTCGTCGTTCGTGAGCCGTGAGGACCCGCAACCTCGGCACTCGAGGCCCGTAGCCCGCCGCCCTCGTCACCCTCGTCTCTCTTCCGAGCCAACCCCCACCGCAGCCTCCACCTCATCCCGGCCACCACCGACCCGCGAGCCTCTACCATCGCCCAAGCTACCTCAAGCCCGAGACCGCGTCCCGTGAGCCACCATCGCCATCCCTTAGCCTCAACCTCCAGCTCACCCGAGACCAACCGTCCGCGACGTCACCTTCTCGGCTTTCGACACTCGAGTCTCGGCCGTGACCCTAGATCCGCGAGCCCGGAGAGCCGACACCGTTGATCCGAGCCATCCTTCGTCGTCGCCGCCGAAATCGCAGCCCCATCGTCGTCCCAGCAGCGCACAAATCGAAATTTCCGTTACGTGAACAAGTGTTCGGGTGAACAGTGCCTCGCCGGTCGTGAAAAGTGACTCGCCGGTCGTGAACAGTGTTTCCGGCGTGAATGGTGTTTCCGGTGGTGAACAATGTAATTTCGACACCGGTTTCAAAGTTCGTGCCGAAGAATTTTCAAGATTCTCCGATCGTCGTTGGGCCAAGCCGAGTTCAGTATCGCCGTCGCTCGAGTTGAGACTGCCCGAGCTATTGAATTTGTGAGTTGACCCTAATCCTTGGTTAGGGCGCTAATTGCGCCTAGAATTAGTTAGTTAGTCGGTAGGGTATTGAGGTAGGTTTGATTATGGTCGGATTAGTTAGAAACCGGGTTTAGGCTAAATGACCATAATCGATTAAATTAGAATTGTCTATGGCTAATTGAGGTTAGGCGATTGATCGTAGTGTTGTGATTTGATCGCGAAATGAGCAATAGGTTAAGAACGAGCGATCAATTGGCTTTTTTTAAATCAAATTGGCTAATCAATGACTCGGCACGAAATTGAGCTTTTATGTGGCCTAATCGAAATGACTCATTCGTGTGGAATTGATGATTGTGTTTTGGGGCGGTTCGCCTCGTTGAAATGCTCGTTGAGTGGATTGGTGTTGTTTGGGGATTAATTATCCCGTGTGATCTTGCCATATTTAATTGGTAGCTTGCATTCATATGACCGTGTGCGGCATCAAAGATATAATTTGGCATTAAAATGGCCTTGGGCCGAGTCGTTGAGCACGTTGTGTGAGCATCCGGCCTAAATCAAAGAGAATAAATTGATTGATGTGTCGGGTGTGCTGCATGGTCATATGAAGGAACGATGATGGGTTTTCCTGGCAAGTTCGTCTTTGTACACGGAGTACACACTGTACCATTTTTATGGGACCACACGACTTGCCGAAGCACGATAATTCATGCCCCGTATGGTACGTACGGTTTTAAGGGATTATCGGATGCCGGTCGCAGCTTGTGATGGACCGACGCCCCGTATAGGGATGCCTACTTGCCGTGCCGTGCAGGGTTGCACTTGGATACACCGCTTGTAGTAGCCGTTGCCGAGAGGGAAAAGGAACGTAGCCCGGTCCCGCCGGAAGAATGCGGGATCGCATTATTTGTGAGAGTCGATCACGCCGGTCGCGTAGATCCTCGTCACCTGTGGCGCCAAGGGCGCGATCATCGTTAATAAATGGACTTGTGTGGTGTCCAAGGTACATGCTTGTGAGCGTGATGCGTGTTCGCTTGGTTGTCTGATGTGGCTGTCGAGTGGAGTCGAAGCATTGCATTATGTGTGGGTCAAGGCCGGTAAGTATGCGTGTGGGTGATTATTGCCATGTGATATGATTGTTGGATATATGGTTATATCGTGATCTTTATAATGCTCGTGGTTAGGATGTTTTGGGCGAATCAGCATCCTAACCGAGCTTAGGCTTGATTCACCGAGATTTATATCTCACCCCGTTATGGGAACCATTTTTCAGGTCCCAAGTGATGGAGCTTTATGGATACCAAGGCCAGGGTATGAGGGTATTCTTTTGAAGTAGATGAGAAGTTAACCCTATTTGACCCGGTACCTTTTTGAGGTCTTAGTGAGCTACCCCGAAGTGTGGGGTTGTATATTTCTGTAGCTCGATAGGGTTTAGACTCATCTGCTGTTTGATGACCGTACGTGTGGCTTTTTGATCTATTGCTTTGGTATGAATCTCCCGCTTTACTATCCCTATTTGGTTATATATTGTCCGGGAGTAAACCGTTTCCGCATGCGTATATAATTGAAAGGTCGATAACGCGCCCGGGACGTTATCCTTCGTGACCTCGTGGCGATTTGGTAGGGATGTCGCGGGCTCGAGAGTCGGGCGTGACAATGTATGTCGAGATGATGAGAGATTAGCCTACTCACACGGGTAATCGCCTTTATTTACTGCGTGATGAATAGAGATGAGACGATTTCAAGCTTATTATCTAGGTGATAATAGAGAGCTCAAGCTGGAAATTTTGATGTCGCCTTAATGAAGTGTTAAGATGAGGTCATAATGTTTATTATGTCCGAAAGTGAAATAGCCCACGTATTTCATTTTATCCGTCTTTAATACCAGATGAGAGTTCGAAAGATTTTTTTAAAGAGAGTAGATTTGTGAACTCAAGCTAGACATTGAGTATATCCGAGCTATCATCCGTACGGTATTAAGTGAAAAGACATACGCTCCATGGGAAAGGAGAGAATACCGTAATACGTACTTCATATTACGTATGTATGATACGACCAATAAGAGTTGGCAAGAGTTTTGATCTCAACTCTATGGCCGTGTGAGACTTTTGAGGATAAGAGTTCCTCAATTTAGTCCCCTCATGACTCTTGCTTATTCTCAAGATTTCTTTTCGGTGTTCGCTATCTTAGGGTGTTGCCTATGGTCATGAGATTGATTCGATCTAATGGGACATTTCTAGAAAAGCGAGCTGAATTGAGATTGAGAGATTTAAGGGAAGAGGAAGATCAATTTATTTTGATGTCACATTCAATCTTTGTATTCACAGAGTCGACCAATTATGATTATTTGAGTTTAGTCATGATTGTGAATACAATGTGTTGTATTTGAGTACTCAAAGAGATCGAGAGAGATATGATGTAAATGTGACTGATTGATCTAGGGTACCGCATACTTGGATCTACTCGAATTAATATGCCTATTTTGAGCTGCTATATATTCCTAACGGATATATGGCAACGAGCTCTCGCAAGATGCTTTGGTCGCACGGATTATTTGTCAATATGAACTTTGCAAAAGAGAGAGAGAGTTATGTTTAACCCTTCGCGGGTGAGTGGGAGTAGTTGACCCTCCGTGGGCACGTGGGATTTGTTTGCCCTTCATGGGCGAGTGGGAGATGTTGGAAAGTGAGGGTGTACGGTAAGTACCGTGATCCGCCCATGTAGGCAACCACACCCCACATCAATTGTTGAAAAGGCATCATTGAAACGACGCCTTTACGTTATACATATGTCCCCCTCTCTGTCGGTTTTCATATATGAGAAACAACAAAAGAACAGAGACAAAAACGATCATTCTCTCTTCTCTCCGGAACGTCAAACGGGCGACGGATTCTCTCGTTGCATTGTAGACACTTAATCTGTGAAAACGAGGTACGTCCGTTCTGTGATGTATTTCTCCGATCGGTGATTCAAGATGATCTAGGCTTGTTGATTTAGAGTAATTCCGCTGCGTATGTAATCGGGATCCGTTCCCTTCACCATGTATTTGGTGAAGTGCATTATGTTGCTGAAATGAGTGCTTGCGGAATAGCAGTCGGTTAAGGAAAATGGCCGCCTGCAATTTTTTTTAGATAGCCGGATTCAATGACCAGAATAGGTGACCGGCGGTCCATTAACTGTCATGATTGGGGGTTGATGAGGGGGAACTAACAACAGTCGCCGGCATTGGTAGTAAATATTGATGGCAGGAGTTAGAGAAAAAGAAATTCCGATGAGCTCAAAGGAAGGTGTTCCCGGTGAAGCTCTCCCCGAAGAATGGAAAATAAAACGAAATTTCTCAACGGTATTTTCTTAGACTCACTGAAAATTACCTCTTTCTCCCGGTCAGTACATCCTGCAAGTAACAATGCCTGCACGAAGAGTGCAACTATAATCCAAGTACAGAAGCCTTGCATCTCGATAAGCTGGCCTCGAGGAGGAGGGGGGAGTGGGTTATTCTCGCAAACACCAAAGAGGACAAGTTAAAACTTGTTGCAGGGGATATATTCATGCTCTACTAATTGATCAAAAAATTAAGAAGACAAAGTACGATCCGCTGATACGGATACTACCCACAAGTCTAGGAAGTCAAGAACAAGATCATGCCAAGGAAAACACAAGCGGTGGACCGTACACCTAAATCCTCCTAAATCCTAAACACAAGTAAAGTTGAGACTGCGACATTAGATACTCATGAAGAGATTTCTGAGATCAACCTTGATGTATTATTAATCTAACATTTGTTTTAGACCTTTGGCGGAAGCTCCATATGTGGCTCTAGCACGTCTTATTTCATCGATTCACACTAGGTTTCAACGCAAGGAACCAGAGTGTTTCCAGTCTACCATCTGATTCCAACCGCAATATTTCTTCACCGGAGCTTTACGATAACAATCCAGCGGCAGGACTCATGGCGCTATGTGCTCTGTCAGCGGCTTCCTTTGCCTGTAACAATGCCAAATGTCAAGTACCAACCATAGATCGAATAATACTTTATGCGGTAACAACGTTCGATTTTTCGATTCACTGTAAATTACCTCTTTCTCCCTGTCGATACATCCTATTTGGACCGCAAGTAACAATGCTTGTGCAAAGATGTGCAACTATAATACTAGTCCAGAGGCCCTACAGCTCGATAAGAAGAACAAGAAATTATAGGAATATCGGACTGACTACTACTTACGATGAAAGCAAAGGACGAATTGCAATAGAATGGTGGGGTGACTGTGATTTACCTTTCCACGAATGTGACAGACAAAAGCTAGGAATATGGGGACCGGAATACCCAACAAATAGGGGGCAACCAATTCAATGAAAGCTCCAATCTTTTGCCCTCCACATCTGCTTGCAACTTTTTCTGTGCTATAGAGGTAGCCCCATGCTCTTCGACCGAAGATCATAAGAGTACCTGCAAGCAAGCCTTCCTGGTGACCATCATTAAGGAAACATAAATTGCCAAACGAGCTGCTTGTGGTCTTCCAGAGCCCAATTCATTTGAAACTCTTGTGCTGCCAAAAATAGGGCCAAGAAAATGTGGGACTGTGGAATAGCCGCTTCTTTTGTAAGATCTACTTACATTGTTTGAAAATGATAGCAACTGGTGCAAAGAGGTTAGGAATTTTGTACGCTTCTTGTTGATACAAAGTACTGATGCACCTGATTGACAGAACCGATGTTCCAAGTTTTGGGTGGGGAATAAGTCTTGATAATAAGACCAAATCTCAAAGCTGTTGCAGGCAATGAACCAAACTAAAACATCATAATTGCTTCAAGCAACATAATCATGAAGACCCATGTTGATATTGTACAAGGAATAGCGTCACAACCAATTAATAAGAAAATGTAATCCCTTTGAAGTCGTAAAAATCATATCACGAACATAAACTAGAATTAAAAGGTTGACAGCCATTAATGATCCTGAAGAAGGATTATGACCTTCATCTGTCTCGTATCGCTGTCCCGTAAGTTTTTGATTTGTGTCAAAACTGAACTAGGAGAAGCATAAAAGCTTGAGAATTACCAGAGCATGACAGCAGAAGGAACTGCTAATTTTAGAAATCCAAGAATCCCATGAAAGACCTCCTTGGAGAAACCGGTCTAAGTTCTTTTACATGATGGTGAACTTTTGACGTATATTGTTAGTAACGGCACGTTTATCTAGTACGAGATAGCATTTGCCAAAGCAGTGCCTTTGTTTCAAAGTCCAAACTTGAAAACCAGAAACCAACATATGAAAATATGCAGCAATGTGGTGATTCCTGAACTGACCATTGTTGGAACGACATTATTCTGCGTTTGCAGAATCCTGAAGAGGTACTGCTGGAGTGCATACGTGAAACTACTAGGGATCATGAACCTAGCATAGGATCCTGCCTCTGTTGATATCTAAGGATCTTGCTGGACTAAGAGAAGGATTTGGCCCGTTTCGGCCCAAATGATAGCGAGTAGAATGCTAGCTAATAAGAAAACGATCAGGGCTCTTTGCTCGTGGATACCAAGTATGTGGTATTGCTTTGCTCCATATGACTTGACCACAAAATGTATCCAATGCACTTGCCATTCCTATCTGTTATGGACCAAGCATCTATAAGATGGTGTTCGGAGTAGTTCAAAGATGTCCCAAAATGAAATTCAAGAAGTTTGTCGCTATATCCTAGGAACCCAAATGAGGCCTTGCTTGGAGCATCAGGAGTGTCATGCCATAGTTCAGTCAACATATATCCAATGGAAGAATCTGAACAAGAAATTCTTTTTTCTATTTCATTTTTGGACTGGGGTCCCCAACAATCTTTTTTAAGTACAGTCAAAAAATGTCCTAATTTGTGACAAAAACTATCATTAACTTTCCAATCTTGGCATTGTTAAACCTAGCTAGAGGGGAGAAAATCACACATTCAGCACGCTGAGCTTATTGAGAGATAGCATGTCCAGTAGATAATAGAATAGAGCATATAAAGTGGTAGGGATATATATATATATATCAGAAAATTGTACTTTTTTCTATTCTTAAAGTGAACGCAGTCTGAATTGATCCAACAATTGCTAGGCTCAGTTTATTAAACATGAAACAGAACTCCCATAATCATGTCAATAGTAGAAGTGGCGCTATACTTCTTCCAAGATAAATAACAGCCTAAAAGAGTTCTTCCTGGAAGCGACATAGTATGATGCTAGTTTGCGATTCTCAATATCCTTCATCTCTTAGTTGGTTTATCTCAAGATTAAAACAGTGTCTTACCAACATGCTAAAGCCAGTCACAGAAGTGAAGGACGTGGCCGTGGAAGCACCAGAAAGTACCAGCTCTCCAAGATGACCCACAAACATCACCGAGATCACCTGCAAAAAATATATCATCAGGTACACCGATACCAATGGCCCGGCCAGTGACAGTTGCCGCTTCATTTCCGAGAAAATCTCGTCTTTCTTGAACCCATTCCCCGATGTGGACGCCTTCTTATCCTGGGAAACTGCTAACATGGGTGACTCCAAATGCTATTTCTATTCTTCCACGTCCATTGATTGCTTCCTCTATGCTTTTGGGCAGAGTAAAGCGAAGCAGAAGGAAAAAACAGGGCAATAGGTTAGAGATCCTAGAGATTCCCTCGTCAAAAAATAACCAAGTTCTCCAATAGTCTGTCTAACCTGCGTGAGAGGGCTTCTGAGGTGTTAAATGCAAATGAAGGGAACCGAGAAGGCTTTGAAGTAAAAGAAAAGGAGAATCTGGTGTGCAAACTAAAAAAGTCCTTATATGGGCTGAAGCAGTCACCGAGGATGTAGTACCAGAAGTTTGACACGTACATGCTCCAGCTTGATTTTGTACGTTCAAATTCTGACCATTGTGTTAATGTGAAGAGGGCAGGCGATCAATTTGTTATTCTCACGTTATACGTGGAAGATATGTTGTTAATCGGAAATAGCGTGAAGATGGTGAAATCCATGAAGAATTTGTTGGCTAAGAAGTTCGAAATGAAAGATTTGGGGCTTGCAAATTTTATTTTGGGCATGCACATTACGAGGGACAAGTGAGAAACGGAAACTGTGGCTAGGGCAGGAGAAATACATCAAAAAAATGTTGAAGAAATTCAATATGATGGACTGTAAGCCTATTGGTACCCTTATACCTTTAGGGCCCAAGTTATCTCAGGGAACATTGTCCTAAAAAGGATGAGGAACCTTGAGGAGATGGCCCGAGTTCCATACGAGAGTGCAGTGGGTAGCTTGATGTATGCTATGGTGTGCACGCATCCGGTTATAGCCCAAGCAAGGGGAGTCTTGAGCCGATATATGTCTAACCCAGGTAGAGAACATTGGAATACGATCAAAAGAGTTTTCGGTATCTTCGTGGAACTTCAAATTTTTCTTTATGTTTTGAAGGTATGGGAAATGGAAACATGCTTGATATCGTAGGCTATGTAGATGTAGATTGGGACGGAGATATTGATAGTAGACGGTCCACTAATGGGTATGTTTTCACGTTGTTTGGGGCTGCATTGAGTTAAATGAGTAGGAGGCAAAGCGTGGTAGCACTATCTTCTACAGAGGCTGAGTACATGACTCTTACTCATACCGAAAAAGAGACCGTATGGTTACAGCGGTTGTGTTTGGAGCTTGGTTTTGAGCAAAGTGCCGTAGAGGTGAGATGTGACAATCAAGGAGCTATTTATTTAGCTAAGAGGCCAGCATTTCACTCACGCACAAAGCACATCGATATACAATATCATTTTATCCGAGAGAAAGTAGAGAAGAAAGTGATTCGACTAGTAAAGGTCGACACAATGGAAAATAGTTCAGACTTCCTTACTAAAGGCGTCACGGGTGCGAAGTTTGAATGGTGCTTTGCTGCGATTGGATTGAAGAGGAATGATATTGGGAAGGCTCTCATTTACGCGAAGTATCCATCAAGTAGGAGAATGTTGGAGTTGGCGAATACTTCGGGAACCCTTGTTTCTCACACCGGGCACACCCACGTGAGTTTAAGGAAACTGAAGTATGGTCCGACGACATGTGACCCCTGCGCACGGAATGCGGGGGTTCGGGGGTAGCGCCCCGACACGGGTGTCCCGCTGTTAAGTTAGCCCATTTGTTGAGGGATTAAAGAGGTTTCGGATAGGTTTAGGTTTTGGGCCCGTTTTTAGGGCATATATATTTAATCATTTTTGTTGATCATTCTAACGAATTGTGCGGCTGTAAATCTATTATCATAATGAAATCTCTTTGCCGGACGTAGCCCTATTCTGGAGTGAACCTGGATAAAATCGCGTGTCATCTATTTTTCTTCTGTTATCCGTGCAATCGTTCGAATCGGTTTACGATAGATCCCTTCAAAAGGTTGATAGCCATTAATGATTCTGAAGAAGGATTATGACCTTCATTTGTCTCGTATCGCTGTCCCGTAAGTTTTTTATTTGTGCCAAAATTGAACTAGGAGAAGCATAAAAGCTTGAGATTACTAGAGCATGACAGCAGAAGGAACTGCTAATTTTAGAAATCCAAGAATCCCATGAAAGACCTCCTTGGAGAAACCGGTCCAAGTTCTTTACATGACGGTGAACTTTTGATGTATATTGTTAGTAACGGCACATTTATCTAGTACGAGATAACATTTGCCAAAGCAGTGCCTTTGTTTCGAAGTCCAGACTTGAAAACCAGAAACCAACATATGAAAATATGCAGCAATGTGGTGATTCCTGAACTGACCATTGTTGGAACGACATTATTCTGCGTTTGCAGAATCCTAAAGAGGCACTGCTGAAGCGCATACGCAAAACTAATAGGGATCATGAACCTATCATAGGATCCGGCCTCCGCTGATATCTGAGGATCTTGCTTGACTAAGAGAAGGATTTCGCCCGTTTTGGCCCAAATGATAGTGAGTGGAATGCTAGCTAATAAGAAAACGATCAGGGCCCTCTGCTCGTGGATAGCAAGCATGTGGTATTACTTCGCTCCATATGACTGACCACAAAATGTATCCAATGCACTTGCCATTCCTATCTGTTATGGACCAAGCATCTATAAGATGGTGTTCGGAGTAGTTCATAGATGTCCCAAAATGAAATTCAAGAAGTTTGTCGCTATATCCTAGGAACCCAAATGAGGCCTTGCTTGGAGTATCAGGAGTGTCATGCCATAGTTCACTCAACATATATCCAATGGAAGAATCTGAACAAGAAAATTCTTTTATTTATTTCATTTTCGGATTAGGGTCCCCAACAATCTTTTTTAAGTACAGTCAACAAATGTCCTAATTTGTGACAAAAACCAGAATTAAGTTTCCAATCTTGGCATTGTTAAACCTAGCTAGAGGGGAGAAAATCACACATTCAGCACGCTAAGCTTATTGAGAGATAACACGTCCAGTAGATAATAGAACAGAGCAAATAAAGCCGTAGGGATATATATCAGAAAATTGTACTTTTTTCTATTCTTAAAGTGAACGCAGTCTGAATTGATCCAACAATTGCTAGACTCAGTTTATTGAACATGAAACAGAACTCCCATAATCATGTCAATAATAGAAGTGGCGCTACACTTCTTCCAAGATAAATAATAGCCTGGAAGAATTCTTCCTGGATGCGACATAGTATGATGCTACTTTGCGATTCTCAATATCCTTCATCTCTTAGTTGGTTTATCTCAAGATTAAAACAGTGTCTTACCAACATGCTAAAGCCAGTCACAGAAGCGAAGGACGTGGCCACGGAAGCACCAGAAAGTGCCAGCTCTCCAAGATGACCCACAAACATCACCGAGATCACCTGCAAACAATATATCATCAGGTACACCGATACCAATGGCCCGGCCAGTGACAGTTGCCGCTTCATTTCTGAGAAAATCTCGTCTTTCTTGAACCCATTCCCCGATGTGGACGCCTTCTTATCCTGGGAAACTGCTAACAGGGGTGACTCCAGATGCTGTTTCTGTTCTTCCACATCCATTGATTGCGTCCTCTATGCTTTCAGGCATAGTAAAGCGAAGCAGAGGGAAAAAACAGGGCAATAGCTTCAGAGATCCTAGAGATTCCCTCGTCAGAAAATAACCAAGTTCATGCCTTTACAGGCATCAACGCACGTTCGTTTCTTTCTCTGACGGCTATGTCTATCTGCTCACATGCTTGGTTAAGCAGAATTTGGCAGATTTTTGTCGAGGTATATGCTTTTCAAGTATTAAATTCTCCAACAGTCAGTCTAATCTGCGAGAGAGAGCTTCTGAGGTGTTAAATGCAAATAAAGGGAACCGAGACAACCAGAAGATCCCACCGAATGAGATAAATCTTGTTTCCTTTTCACAAATATGATTGGAAAATTAGCATTCCCTTTGGTTTTACTTGAACTAGAAGATCAAACTTTCCAGTTATATCACCGAGAGCAAATATTGATTTTTCATTTCTGATCTTCAATCACGTTCTCTCTTGATTTTCCAATCAAGAAAAAAGACAAGTTTTTTTGTTTGGAAAAAAAGAAGAAGGGGGCTTCGTGAATACACAATTCGGAGGCTTTGACAAGCTGGATTAACTTTATTTTGTTGCTCCTGGTGAGGATTCATACTTTCTGTTCATTTGATCGAACGATTTTCAGAGTTGAGCCCTAAATTCGGATTCAAGAAAATTTTTAGTTTCCAGGTTCAATCTAGGGGTTGTTAAATTGTGAAATTATTTAGAAATGATAGTTTAAGATGTTGTAGAGTCGTAGAATTTTATTTAAAGTTTCGTCCACGTTGTTGCCCAGTTCCATATTTCTATTTTCGGCGACTGTCTTGGCTTGCTTTTTACCGTCTTTGGAATCGGCAGAGTTGATGATCTTTCGTACTTTGAAAGGACTTTCCTTTTACAATAACCTCACTTGAATTGGAGTTCGATATAAAAATATGGGGTTGTGAGAAATTTTGTAGCGCAAGTAGTTGTTTCTCGCTTTAGTGATTATTCATTGTGATTGGCCGTTCTTGAGATCCTTTGTCGACCTTAGTGAGATTTCGAGTTCGCCGATTCTAGATAACTTTCATGGTTTAATTTAGATTTTCCCGATGCTTATCTCTTCTTTAAATTTATAAACTCATATTTTAAAAATGGTAAGTATTAAAAATCATATTGATTGCATAAAAACTGGATCCGGCGTTAGCAACCCTTTATGGTATTTCAAAGACTTGTTGGTTGATGATGGGCGTTCAATTCAGTCTGTGTAATTAAGGTACGTTGCTACTCTTTGGAGTGATGCACACACATACATCTACGTGTGATTATTTCTACAATTCGAAATATTCAAACCCCTAAGCCCTATTAATAATAATTGCGAATGTATGAAGAACCGTCCAATTCTTTTTATTTTAATTTTCCTTAATAAGCTAATATTTAATGTATCAAATCAGCGACAACTGTCTTCACTTTTATGTTAAATTACTTTCCCAAAGATTGTACTTCGCTTCTTTTTTTATTTATTTTTTTGTCTGTCCTATTTCTAACTCTGCTTTATTTGCAAAGCACGGAGTCTAACCCCGTACATGGGAGTCAAACCCCACACCCGTGATACTAGCATCCCAACCTCCCTCCAAAATCCCTTTACCAGCGGGGACCGCATGCTTATTGGTACTTTACTTGAGAATTGCACATTTGTCTTCATTAGTATGAAATTCAATAATATTCAGGGAAGGTCAGATAGAAAAGATCTCCTCAAAGTCTATATTTTGTCTCGGTAAATGAACTTGATAATACACATATAATTAACAACTCATTCAAGTTAGAAATATTTTCAGATGTGTGCATACTTGTCCCTTTGTACAGATATTATGGCGGATTCTTCCTCTCCTCGTGCCACTCCTTACAATAGAAACGTCAAAAAAAAATTCAAGTAATATGAGGAAAAAATGTCACGGAATATCGTGCACAGTGTGTATTATAGCGGACGAGATATGGAATTGAGCGAAAAGCAAGATCATTTACATAGATTTTCTCAACATGCACGATTCAATTTGTGGCACGCCCTTTGTCTACTCTAGATAGTTGCATCTTGCATGGATACTGCCAAGAGAACGACCTCTGATCGAATCGGTGATTTAGCAAGAATTAGACGGAGCAAAAATTTACATGAAAAAAGAATTTCTTTAAAAGAGTATTGACCGAGTAGAATTGCATCTCTAATCACTTTACATGAAAAGAGCCATTTCTTTGCTGATGAGTGGTGAACTTAAGGAATATTATCTCTATTTAGAGCCTTTAGAAGACGTTGACCACAGTTACATATCCCGCATTTCTCGACTGGTCCGAAGGCAACCGTTAGAGCGGTGTCAACAGGAGGATCTTCTCGCTCACCTCGCTCAAAATGTGCCTCACCATCATTTACCGCAGCCCCACTAAGCTCATGCAGGTGGTTGCCAAGGTGTTGTCCTACGTGACCTTATTCTCATCCAGATGGGGCCCAATCACGTAGGTGCAAAACTCGGAGATCTTCCCGCAGAGGCTGTGAGAGGCCTCATCTCGATGGAGAAGAAGGCTACGTAGGACAACACCAAGGTGACATGGCTACCGCCCACAGGAGTTCGTGTGGCTGTGGTCGATAGTGGTGAGACACATCTCGATGGACACAAGTGAGAAGATTATCATGCCAATACTATTTAGCAACAGCAGTGACCACCCTACCCAATCGAGAAGGGTGGCGATGAGGATGAGCATTGTCCTTTCGAAGCAGACTGCAATGGTTGCAAGAAGCTTTTTGTTTGAAAAAGGGATGTCGGCCTTCTCGAAAGTGCGAGGGTTGTAAAGGACAAGGCGTTGATGCCAAAGCTTGTTAGAAGTAGTGGATTCCAATGAGGTAGACGAGGATGCGGCGGATGGATGGGGTCATGTGGAAGATGAAATCTGGCCACATGTCGTCCCTGATGCTCTGCTTGGTGACATTGACAAGTGCAATGATGACGTTGTCAAGGTCACCAAGCAGGGAACCGAGGAGGGCGTATGATGGGATCTCCTCCTTCACCCGACCTCATCTGTCCGACACATCCTCGTCTACTCCATTGGGATCCACTTATTCCGACAAGTCTCCAAAGCATCGACACATAGTCCTATACAACCCTTAGATTTTCAAGCAGGCCGGCATAACCTCCTTTGACAAAAAACTCGCAACCATTGCAGTCGACTTCGTAAAGATAATGCTCATCCTCGTCGCAATCTTCCTCCTTGATTGAATTGGGAGGCAACTATTCCTAAGAGTCAACGATGAAGGGACGATCTTCTCGCTTGCCTCATTTTGAATGTGTCTCGTCATCATAGATCATGGCCACTTTTTGAATAAAAAGTCTTTAATGAAGTGGTTGGGACTGGTTTAGTTCGACCATACTCGCTTTCATAGGGTCGTGCAGTTTCCATAAGTGTGCCGGGCATTGCCGTGCTTGCACCATGCATTTTGCATTCACATTTTTTGCAAGGACTTTTAGCTAAGAATTAAGGAGAGTATTCCATATAGAATTCTGATTTATTCATGGTTAGAGAGTGCGTAGGTTGGCCGCCGTTGATTAATAAAGTGGGAAGGACTCTAAGGAAAAAGGATTCACTTCTGGAGAGACAAATCGAGGAGTTTTCGAAGACGACCCATTATCAAAATCCAAGGTATGGATGAACCGCCCAAGTTTCCAAGTCTAGTACGAGGATTTAGATGGGGAGGATTAAATTTGTGCTTTTTGTGTGGAGTATGTGAATTCTAATCTGCGAGAATCTAAAACTAATTATAAAAGTATTAGTACTAAAAATCTAATAAAACTAGTCAAAGTCTAATTTCTAAACTTTTTACTAATTTCTTTATTTTTGTGGAACCATTTTATTATTTTCATCTTATTTAATTACTTGCATTAAATTTTATTTTTTATTTCTGAAAATGGGATTCGGATCGGGTCTCACCCGAACTCTACTAGACTACAAGTCCGGGTCGGATCTTGGGCCCGATTTTCTTTTTCCAAAGTATACCGCCTCGTATTCTCGGACGAGTTCTCGGCGGAACTCTCGGTCACGGGCGTCGGCCACCGTCGCGACCTAAAAAAAAATAAACAAGGCATCATTTTCGGGCTAATGGATTATCGGGTTAATTAATTAATTAACCTAACTCGGACTCTCCCAAGTCCATACCAAATCGCAACTTAAGGTTCGAATGATTAACATGCAATGTGATTTGAATTTGGAATCACCACTAATCATTTTCGGTAGGTCGATTAGAAACCTAAATAAAATAGTGGGAGAAAACTATCTTATTTCGCGAACCGGAGATTAAGAGTCCGGGGACTTGGTTACATTAATTACAACTAATGCCCTTTCGGTACCTTAAAATTCATAAAAAATAATGGATTTCACAAATTTGATGAATTCTACTTGAAGAACAAAGAATCAATTTTTTTGGATTTTTCTTCCCATGACATTTTTTTGAATTTTTTGGTATTTTTAAAATAAAGAAATTACATGAAATTAAGATGAAATAAGTTCAAGATTACTCCCCAATTTGAACTCATGCACCAAACTTGTGCTTCGGATTTGTCTTAACCATTGGACCGATTTGGTGACTCGTTAGGCCGAGAAATCTCTTGGTCCTATCTCTCCTTCACGCTTCTTTCTCAACTAGCTAGAATTTCATGAGACCGCAATCCGGGCGTTGATATTTTTCCCCTTTTGCTCTCCTTCTATTCTCGTACCATTGATGTCTCATCGTTGATATGCAAATGTTATTTAACATAAAAACGTAGAGAAAAATCAGTGTAGAAAATCTAGGCTAATTTGTATTCGAAATTAAAGAAAGTTAGGGAATCACTTAACTTTCTTTTCATGCGGCGAGCTTGAACGATGGGGATAGGCCGGTAGCTTGTGTTGATTGGTGCAAAAATTGGCAATAGTAGTATCGGGCTTCAAAACTCTCATACCCTCTCAAAACTCTTTTCAAATTTTTTTCTCAAGAGCTCTCTCTATTCTCCTTCTCCAAAAACTCTTTCAATTCTCTTTCACTCCCAAAAAACTCTCTCAATTCTCTTCCACTCCCCCCAAAAAAACTCTATTCTCTCTTCAAGAACTCTTCTTCTTTTATAGGCAAAATTCTTCATCCTTCATTCTTCATCTTCATTTCCTCACCTTCCATTTTCATCTTCCTTTCTTCATCTTCATCTTCTTTTCTTCATCTTCATTTCCCCACCTTCCATTTTCATCTTCTTTTCTCCATCTTCATCTTCTCTTCTTCACCTTCATTTCTCCATCTTCCATTTTCATCTTCTCTTCTTCATCTTCATCTTCATCTTCCTTTCTTCATCTTCATCTTCCATTTTCATCTTCTCTTCTTCATCTTCCTTTCACTATCTTCCTTTCCCCATCTTCTTTTGGTATTTGCAATGCAGTCCCTGAAGTTCCGAGTATTTGCAATACAATCCCTAAGAAAATATTTCTTTCAAGCCTAAATCTTCTTGGGGCATTTTTCCATCGCATGCCTAGTCCAGACCCTGTTAAATTAAGCTCAAATTGTATGCCAATGCTAAATGAATATGTGAGATGATTTTTGTTTAGAACTAAAATTAGTTCTAATTTTTATGCAAAATATATATTAGTCAAAATTTAGGCGTCAACAGTGCCCCTCTTTGAGTGGAGGCTCGTAGAGGTTCCGCTCAAAGACAAAATTGAACCCTAAATTTTGATAGTGCAAATGATGGATGAACTTTTTGGCGGGAGTTTTAGTCCCATTTTTTATGTAATGAAGTGATGCATGATATGCAAGATCGTAAATAACATGTGTCATAATTTCTCTTTTCCATGTTAGAGAAACCTGCACATGGATCGCATACGAGAATACTTGTTTTACCAAATACCTCATAAGCTGGTGATTCTATTAATTTCCAAGTTTCTTGCAAACACGAGGACCTTAAGGTATTTGGCCTATCTGTTATCGAGAGACTTTTCCCTAATGCGAGACAACGCAAGATATGTGTATCCTTCCGGATCACAAGAGCTACGTCGTTGTGAGTCGAAAGAAGTAGAATCAAGTTCACAAGAGCTACGTCGTTGTGAGTTGATTAAATGTCGAAATCGCCGAGTGCATATGTCTTCACAATTCGACAAAGGGGAACCGAAATCTTAAGAGCTACGTCGTTATGATTTGGTTTGGATCAAAATCACGGGTGCTTATGTCTTCGTGATTTGATAAAGGAGCCTGAGAATCATAAGAGCTATGTCATTATGAGCCGACTAAAGGTCAAGATCACCGGTGCATATGTCTTCGTGATCCGACAAAGGGGAACCAAAATCGTAAGAGCTACGTCGTTATGATTTGGTTTGGATCAAAATCACGGGTGCTTATGTCTTCGTGATTTGATAAAGGAGCCGAGAATCATAAGAGCTATGTCATTATGAGCCGACTAAAGGTCAAGATCACCGAGTGCATATGTCTTCGTGATCCGAGACCGAAATCATAAGAGTTGCGTAGTCATGATTTGATAAGATGTCAAGATCGCCGGTGCGTATGTCTACACAACCTTGACAGAGAGGCATATTGCCCGAATTGAATCGTAACAACTATCATCGGAGGAGTTGTTAATTTGAAAATGGGTTCAGAAAACTTACCCGGGTTCTCCGAACGATTAATCAAAGAACGAAACAGATCGCTCGCATCATACATGGTAGGCATTTGCTAGGAGAACTTGCTCATTCAATAATCCTTGGATGAATTTCGAGACCTTGGGAGGGACATCGAACATCGGGAATGTATTACCCATCATAGAATGGTAGAGGTAACATGCGCAAACATATTCAACAATGAGTTCATGCAAAACTATCCTATCGAGCTTGCAATGATGTATATAATGCAATCACTCATACCATGGTTTATGCATAACCATTCTATCAAGTTTGCATTACCAACCCTTGTCTAGGGATGTTCTCACATTATGAATACCTCGAATGTGAGCCGAGTGGGGGGACTTCAACCGAGAGGGTTTTCTCTCACTCTCAAGAAAAGTTATTTATCCCGTCTCATAGGGATCCAAAAGAAATCACTCAATCTTTCCATCATCGCATTCGATAAGGATCCGAGTAATCTCGCAATTGATACGACCGAGCCGATCCGGAGGTCTTGATTAGGACCGTAATGAGGGCTAGGTCAAAGGTTTACAAAGGGGACTCTAGTTGAGTCAAGGCTGCTGAAATGAATTCCTTCGTCATCTCTCCGGGTTTGCAAGTCAAGAACCCCGCAAAAATGAGAGAGAAGTAATCTTGCTCGAACTTCTTCGAGTGATGCTTAAAATCATTGAACTCCACATTAATTCAAGTACCCTAGTCGAAAAAGGCTTTTAAAGGGTTGTAATGGAGGTAATGATTTGGGGGCCGAGAAACGAAAGGGTTCGTTTTGGCTCGGAAGATGTTTGAGAAGGGGCTTGATGTTGGTGATCATTACAATCTTGTCACCGATCGTGGCCTTCTAGGATACCATCATTGCTCGAGGATGGTATGAACCGAAGATTGCATTTGCAATTTGACACTTCATGGAGATTTTTCTCTCAACCCTTTTAGGATATACGGGAAAATTGTGCATTCAAGTTCGAAATATTCTACAAATGAACAATGAATTGAAAGGGCATTGGCCTTGCTTTTGGTAGGCACTTTGCTTTTTAAATGCCTAGGAATTTTTTGTGGAATCAGCCTTTCCTCTTTCTTCTCCCTTTTTTTTACTTCCAACTCTCTTTTACTATTGCATCTTGATGAGTTCATTGGGAGATTTTCTATTGATCCAGCTTTTCAGGTCCTTCTACTCAAAGATGGGCCATATTCTCTTTGGGACAACAATGATCACCAATAAGGGCTTTTAGAAACGAATTTGCAGGCTCAAATGGGTTGTGCAAATGGATATAGATGTGTGGGATAGAAAAAGAAATGCTCTTCGTCACCCTAAGGCACTTGAATTAAAGCGTAAGTACAATGCAAAGAACCACCCGAAGATTGATGTTAGTCCAAGCAAGAAGATTTCTAACCATTTGTCTCGTGATGCTGATGGAATTACCTCTGTTTTGCCCCAATGTGGGGTGGTTCTTGACAGGGTTGTGGAAGTGAAATCTCCGCTCAAATGGGTTGATCAACGGATAACTTGCAGTGTTTAGAGTAGAGAAATGAATGCCTCCATCACTTCGGTTATCGTACCTTTCGCGATAAAATTTTTTACCTCGGGAATGCGGAATTTTGCCACTTGTTTATCTCGCCTAAAAAAATTGGACGTGTTTGGGAAAGGATTGCCTTTCATCATCCTGTCATGCCCCTTCAGTACATTCGATGTATCTTATGTAGTTCATGTTCCTTATTCGAGTTGGTAAATTAAACATGAGGAACAATCATGTGCAAACCATGCAGTGTATGAGTGTTTTCGAGCATATAAAATGCAGTAACTTTTTAGCTTGGCGGACAAAGTTCGCAAGTATATAAAAAATTTCTTAGGGGCGTGGATCGTGAGTTGCTCCTGCTCATGCAAATGCGTTGCAAAACTTCATTATCCGCTTCGAGACATGAGATTGTCAAAGGCTCCAAGAATTTCTCATTTCATTAATTTTTCGGGGAGAAGGGATACTTCTCTGTTTGGACGAGTAGTGACCCCCCGTAAAAATCAAAAGGGAAAGCATCAATGTATGTCCTCATGTTCTAAAAGAGTTGAAACGATACCACTTTACCTATGTACGTATTCCTCGCGAACTTTGAATTGAAAAGATCGATTCATCTAGATCGGATTGTATGTCCAGGATGTTATCTCTCCAGGGTTCCGTAACCGCCTGGGGCTGAGTTTCGATCTGCGAAGAAATTTTTTTTTATTAATATCTCGTACATTGATGCCAAATCCCGGGATCGACCCCGAACACCTCGGACCACCGTCATTCCCCCAACCACTATGCTGCGATGTTTGTTGGCGTCCATGGGTGGTTCGCTTTTGTTATATTGTTCTCAAAGCGGTTGGCAATCTCCCCGTGGAGAATAAAATAAGTTTAACTTAGAGTTTGAAACGACCGAGAGTCAATTGGAACGATACGGAGTTACCCATCTTTGAGCCTCGCTTGATTTTTTCCTTGCATTCTCCCAAGTAAGGCTATTCGGAATCTCTCTTTATGGGCGTTGTCCACAAATTGATTTGCTACATGCCTAGCTTAATAAGAAACTTACGCATTTGATAAGAGAGGAGAAAAATTCGCCTTTTAACTCTAGGCAAATTCTAGACAACTAGAAAGTAAAAGTATCCCACGTAGGGGAACTATACATGGAATTAAAGGAGTATTCATGCGAGATTGGTTCCACCTCTTTTTGTTGGCTATTCCAATGATTGGCTGATTTTGTCTTGGATCATATACCAACGATCGTTGTTTGAGGATCCATAATCACTTGCTTCGGATCACAACTCGGAGGTCTTTCGCCTCCGAACCGGCGACCAAGGCGGTGAGCTCATCATCAAAGTAACCTTTTGATTTTTCGGGCAATTGATACTCGAATTGGGCATTGTTACTTGCTAACACCGGCGACAGATTTTCCACTTTGTTTTTGCCGTAAGCGGTCCGACTCCTTGAGCTTGAGCCTCCGCCGTCGCTCGGGAACTCGTAGGGATGATCAACCGGTCCGCTGCTAGAACCACTAGCGGAAGGTCGGTATGGCCGGTATTCTTGATTGGGAAGTGGTCGGGTACTTTTTGCTCCGTAGATTTTCCTGGGATTGATCTTCCAATCAACTTTGCTCCGGTCGCCTTGGTTCCAAGCTACATCGTGCTTCTTCACTTATCTCTAAATCTGTGAATGCGATTTGTGACACTTCGTAGGGTGAGTCCGTCTATATTCATTATTTTGAGTACGGCCATTGGTCGTGTTGAATTGATTCCTAGTCGTCGAACCGCCTCGATGAATATAGAATGAAGCTCGGCGACCAAAGGGGCCTTTTCTTTCCGACAAAATCGTCGTAGTAAGTTTGGCCATAGTTCTTTTGTTCGAGTAATTGCTTCTTTACAGCATGTTGCCAAATGTTTTGGAGCACTTGAACGCAGACCGGCTTCTTTAGGATGTCCCGAGCACCATGCAATATGGCCTTCGTTATGAACTGCTGATCATCACTTGCTGATGTTATGATGACCGGTATATCCAACTCGAGAATCAATGATCTTTAAGAGACGAGACCGTCCATATCGATCCCTACCATGGCTGTGACGACGATGTCAAAATCATATTTGTCTTTGCCTCGGCTCCTCTAAGGCTTCCGTTGCTTTCACATAAGTTGAAATCCTGTACATGCACTTTCTCGGCATGGCAACAAGGATCGAGAGGGAAACGGGGTTGCCATCAATGGCCATGACTCGCAGATCTTCAGGATATGAGGCTTCCCATACTTCCGCCTTGGAATGTACACATACTTATTTTCCTTTCAAAATCTTCCATATGTAGACCGAAAAATGGGTGTTTCGACTAGAGACCGGGCTTTAGATGTTCTTTGGACTTGCAAAGATAAATTGCCAGAAAAATCACAAAAGCGATGATGGCCTTTCGTGACGAGTTCGGAGGTGCATGGAGACTTCAAGTTCTTTATAAACTTTTTCGGATCTGTTGGTCTCGCATGAGACCTTTTCTCTCCTTTTCGGTTTAGTGCCTCGGATCCATTTCGTAATAACTCTTACCTCTCGCTCAATCCGTCGTTCTTTTTTACTTTTCCGACATGGAGGAGCCCTCAAATCTTTTCACTTTCTCTACGAACGAGACAGTTATTTCCTTCTTCAAATCTTTTCGGTTCCTCCTACGAACGAGGCGATTATTTCCCTCCTCAAATCTTTTCGGTTCCTCCTACGAACGAGGCAGTTATTTCCCTCCTCAAATCTTTTCGCATTTACTTACGTGAAGGCTTTCAATGCTTAGTCAAATCGGCGAGGAATTCACGCATTTAAGCATGATGATGTTCGTGCATAGTATTGTTCTTTGCCCTGGATTAACTCTAGGCATTAAAAGAAGAATGTCTCACATGGGGATTTTGTAACAAACAGTACATTCATTCATACATGTCACTACTTCTCTTGAGGATTCGTAAGAGTTGGCTAGTAATGCTCAAAAAAGAGATATTTTGAGAGCCCATAATAAAAAACTAAAGCTTCATGTAGGCTACACATTCGGAGTTCCATCAACGTTGAATTGGCTAGTTGTGACATCAAGGAAACTCCAATTGTAGTGATGCATGTCTCTTCCCTCGAAGGGTATCGGTTACGCCTCTGCAAGACCGACTTTCCGGGATGTATCTCCAACGAAATCGGATTGTACGAGAACTTGCTCCGGGGGATGAACTGGTGAATGAGCATTTTCAATGCTCGAGATGTGGCTCATCGAGGGACATGTCACCAAAGGAGATGGGGCCGCTACAGGCATGGCAAACAACGGTGTTAATAGCATCCATATACCTCTTGTTCTCTCGCTCGAAGCTTTTCACTTTCTTCCCTCGAAACGTAAGTTCATGACTTTCATTTTTAACCTTCAATCGGGTCCGCTTGTTTTGAAACCAAAACTTGACCTTCAAGGGCTCCATTCCTATCATTCGGCTCAATTCATTTTTACGTCTCTTATTCACGTAAGAGCACTCCTTGAAGGCGCTTTCGAGCACTTTGATTTGATATTTTCTTTTCTGGGTTGATCATGGCTGCCACTTGCCATTGTTGTTGCTGTCGAGATCTTGAATTTCACCGCCAAGAGAGTTGAGTTTTACGGCTTCAGCGTTGGATCCGGTCTCGAAATCCAGCAGTTCGCTTTCGGGGATGTCTAGGTTGGTTGCCTCCAAGAAGTGCTTGATGGCCTCTAAACATGTTGGATTGAAATACCTCTTACCGCCTTTTGTTCACTCTATTCTCCGCCGTATGCTTACTCTCTCCAAATTCCTTCGAGTAATCGGGTATGTTCCAAAGCCTCCCTTTAAACGCGGATGAAAATCACTAAGCCGACGTTTTTCCCAAGATTTCGTGTTTCCCGCCTTGTCTTATTTTTTTCAACGTGATGGGACCCCGAATCCATTCGCACCGATTTTCTTTTCTTGATAACCATGCTTGTCTTCCACTCGTTTTCAACATGGTGGGACTCCAACTCCTTTCGTAACTTTTCGAATTTGTGAGGCTCGAGATCACGGATTGACGACGGATCCAGGATCCAACGAACGAAACGCCCGTAGTTTCACCCGAGTAACTAACGTGGCTCGTGAGAATTGCTGTTTTTCCTCTCAAAAAGTCTGCTTGTCTCCCACTCGGTTTTCAACATGGTGGGGTCCTCAAATCTTTTTGTAACTTTTTCGGATTTGTGAGACTTGAGATGGTAGATCCGTGATTCACGGATGAAACGTCTGCAGTTTTACCCGAGATAATTAACTCGGCATCCACAATAATTATTGCTATAGCTTTTCCTGCCCTTTAAATTAGGATTTAACGCCGAGACAATTATCGCTTTCATATCTTCATCTCCAACCTTCTAAGCACTCTTTTGCATCCACTCTTTTTTAGCCCATTCAACAACAATAGCTTCCCTTCCAAAGACATGCCTTCTCGGCTGAAGTTTTGGCCAAGTGGGAGAAACTTTATAATCTCCTAGGCCAAGGCTACTCTTATATAACCAACCATCCGGAGGCCGAAACCGAGATTCGTCTTATGTTTAGGGATATGGACACCGCTTCTATCGAAGGTACCAAGTTAGAAGAGGAATACGTAATCTTCCCCACCCTCTTCACTAACTTCCTGGAGGCTTACCATGTTGCTCATCAAGATGTTACTTTGGCCCACCTTGTGAAGGCACGCTATCGGGATCGGTCGGACAGCTTGGTGTTGGCCGGGCTTGTAGCCGACAATTATAAGAAGGCCCTCGACTATGGTAATGAACAAGTCTCCCCGCTTGATTCGTGAGAGGAGAAACTTGGTGGAACGTTTGGCCACGTCCCGATCATCTTCGAGCGCGATCCGCTCAACATTGTTTTAAAGTTCCAATGCACATGGCCGGAGAAAAGGCTGAACGATCCGACCCTGGATATAGCCCAGGGAGAATGCCGATCCATGACCTGAATCTGTGGCTTGAGCATCACGAGGACAAGGTAGCCGACCTCAAAGAGAAATGTGAGCTCCTCCTCTTTAAGTTGGCGGATCTCGATCCTCGGAGCGATCAGTGTAGGCGGAGCATAAACCGTATGGAGAGTCGCTTAAACTCCTTTGTGATGCTCATTAGAGCTCGGTTTGGCTTTACGTTCCCACCCCGTTGATCTATTTGTAAGGCTTTCTCGATGAATGAAATGAATGCAAGTTTTTACTCATTTCATCTTGGTCGTCATATTTGTTTCGCAAGATAACCCCTTTTACTCGCGAATATGTAAATCTCACGCTCATGATGGTCAATTTAATTGGGCCAGAGAGGCTCCCCCATTCGAAACAATCTCTCAAAGAAAGTTTAGTAGCGAGGAAACAAACGAATGCTCAAATACGAACAACTCGTGAATCAGTATTAATATTATAACTCGATTATGAAAACATCGAGTGAATCAAGCATAATATTTCTTTACAAATACGGAATTGACTGGATTGGTAAAGACACGACCATCCATCTCAGCCAGAATCAAAGCACCACCAGGGAGTACCTTCTTTACTATATACGGACCACCATAGTTTGGAGCGAATTTCCCTTCCGGAGTGGGACTATTGGCAATAATTTTCTCAAGACCAGGTCATTGATCTGAAAATATCGAGGCCGAACTTTTTTGTTGAATGATTTAGCAACTCTCTGCTGATAACACCGGCCATGACATACAGCCTTAAGTCTTTTTTCGTCGATCGATTCAATTGGCTTGTTCTCTCGCTTGGATCCATTCAGCTTCCGTCGCCTTAGCTTGAGACAAGATACGTAATGAAGGAATTTCCACTTCAACCGGTAGAACAACCTCCATTCCATATACAAGCGAATACGGGGTTGCCCCGGTAGATGTCCGGATCGAGGTCCGATACGCCATAAGTGCAAATGGCAACCTCTCATGCCAATCGCGATAATTTTCAGCCGTCTTCGCTAAAATTTTCTTAATGTTCTTATTGGCGGCTTCTACTGCTCCATTCATCCGAGGACGATATGGGGAAGAGTTCGGATGCTTGATCTTGAATTCCTTAAACAATTCGTCCATTAGTTTGTTGTTTAAGTTCGAGCCATTGTCGGTGATTATGGCTTCGGGTGAACCGTATCGAGCAATGATATCCCGACGGATAAATTTCGCGATATTTCGTGCCGTGATCGCTAAATAGGATGTGGCTTCGATCTATTTGGAGAAATAGTCAATCGCCACCAAGATGAATCGATGCCCATTGGACGCTTTAGGGTTGATAGGACCGATAACATCAATGCCCCACATAGAAAACGGCCATGGTTCAAATAACCGATGCAACTCATTTGGAGGGACATTAATCTTGTCACCATGAATTTGACATTTGTGACAGCTCCGAACATGCTGAATACAATCTCTTTCGAGTGTGAGCCAATAATAACCCAACCTCATAATCTTCTTAGCTAACAAGTGGCCGTTCATGTGTGGACCACGGATCCCTTCATGTACTTCCATCATCAAACGAATCGCTTCGGTTGAGTCAACGCATCTTAGTAGGACAGAATCGAATGACCGCTTGTACAAATTCTCTCCATTCAAGAAGAACTTCGAGGCCATCTTCCTTATGTACTTTTGGTCGATACGGTACTTTTTTTCAGGGAACTCCCCGCTTCGAATATAAGTCTTGATGTCATGGTACCATGGCTTACCATCGGGTTCATTGATCACGGTCATACAATATGCTGGCTTTTTTAGTACTTCAATCTTCAGTGGGTCAACCTCAAGTCCATTGGCGACTTGTAACATTGAAGACAAGGTAGCCAATGCATCGCCGAATCGATTATGAGTCCCGGACAAATACTCAAATGAGATATCTTCAAATTCCTCCACCAATTCATCTAGATACTCATGGTAGGGTAGCAATTTAGCATCTCTCGTCTTCCACTTTCCGACGAGCCGAAGGATAATCAAAGCGGAATCTCCGAACACCTTGAGTCGGGCTATCCCCATTTCAATCGCAGCCTGCGACCGAGGATGCATGCCTCATATTCTCGCTACGTTATTTGTGCAAGGGAATACTAATTTTGCTGCCACAGGATAATGCCGACCATCCGGAGATATCGAAACCGCACCCGTGCCGACCCCGATAAATTGACAGCTCCACCAAAATACATAGTCCGGATGTAATCCTCCACCGACGTGATTCGATCCTCGAATGATAGGCATCATCATCTTGCCCCGGATTTTCAGCTAGGACATATGCTATAGCTCGTCCCTTGATTGACTTTTAGGACAAATATTGAACGTCAAACTCGGAGATGAGGATTTGCCATTTGGCAAGTCTACCAACCAAGGCGGGTTGATTAAGCAAGTATTTGATAGGATCGCATTCTCGTCACCGGAAGCACTTGGTGATGCAAGGTATATTGTCGAAGCACAGTGCAGTACCCGGACTAACGCCGCACATGTTTTCTCTACTTCGGAGTAGTTCATTTCCGAGTTGTGAATTTCTTGCTCGAGATAATAAATAGCTCGTTCTTTCCCATCCTCCCCGCTTCTCTTGGGCTAACATAGCACCCAAGGATTCGCTAAGGATTGTGAGGTAGAGGATTAGAGGTTGCTCCGGCGTTAGAGAAACAAGCACGGGTGGATTCATGAGATGTTGCTTCAGTTTTCCAAAAGCTTCTTCGCAATCACTATCCCATTGGACTAGTGCATTCTTCTTTAATAGCTTGAGAAATGGCTTAGCAGCTTTCGACAACCGAGAGATGAATCGAGCTATATAGTTTAGCCTTACCTTTCGAACTTTTTTAACCGTCGTCGGCCGCTTAAGCTCACGAATAGCCTTAACTTTCGAAGGGTCGACTTCAATGCCTTTACTGCTACCACGAATCCGAGTAACTTGCCCGAGCTGGTCCCAAAGACACACTTGGCGGGGTTGAGGCGTAACTTGTACTTTCGTAGTCCGTCGAACAATTTCTTCAGCGTTTCGACGTGATCTTCTCCATGCCTTGTTTTTGCTATCATGTCATCGACGTAAACCTCAATCTCATTATGCATCATGTCGTGGAAAAGGGCAACCATGGCTCGTTGGTAAATGGCTCCAGTGTTTACGAGACCGAATGGCATTACCCAAGGAATGGAACATTCCCCATGGTGTGGTGAAAGTGGTTTTCAACTTGTCATTGACATTCATCGGGATCCGATTGTACCCTGGAGAAACCATCCATGAATGAAAACAATTCAAACCCTACAATCGTCACAACAAGTACGTCGATATGCGGGAGGGGAAAATCATCTTTACTTCAAGAGCTCGATCGGGCGCTCGGACATTTCGAGGAAAGGCTTGCCCCGATCTTAACTTCTTTAAGGTTTTCCGCATTGCCTAGATTGATCGAGATAATTTGTTCACCTGGTCAAGGGCTTGATCTCCTCATGTCGTTCGAAATCTTGACGAACTTCCTCATAATCTGGACCGAACTCATCTAGGTTGTATACTTACGAATCCACTAGGTTTCCCTCCTCATGTATCCCCCATGATGACAAACTCGTTAGTTGTTGGTTATCGTCATCGGGTTGGTTTGGGAGATTGGGACTACAAGCGGCGTGCTCGAGCTCACGCCCGTGAAGATCACATCTTCTAGCGGCATTGTCTCGATAGAGAGCAGTTTCCAAGGCTTTACCGGAGTTGTCCGTAGGAGGAATTAGAGCAGGAATGGTTAGCGGCGAAGTTTGGCGGAGAAGGCGGCCATCATTTCCTCCATCTTTCGGGACATCATCTCTTCAAAGCGCTCGATCAAGGAGCCAAGTTTCTCGTTTAGGGCAGCACCGGGCGGTGGCGTTAATGTCGCCCATCCTCTTCGCGATCGATCGAGTAATATGTGGAGGATCCGTGAAAAATTACCCGTACGCAGTAACAAACCAAAAATGAGTACAGGGAGCGAGAATAGCGAGCCGGCCCATGGCATCCATCTAGACTCAAACGAACAAAGTGATTATGACCAAAGAATTGAAACATGTAATTTTCAGTTTGTCCGCTTTTATGAAAAAATCCGTATTAATTCGTACGCTGGTTAAAATACGTCCAAATTTTACGAGCTTATAGTTGAGAAGATGATGAACAACTTTTATATTGACCAATCGGACTAGAAATGAGCGGATCAAATCAGTTTAATGTATCTTTCCGAAAAATCACATTCAGAAAATTGTTATGACCACAGGTAGTTAAAAAAACGAAAGGCCATCTTAAATTATGAATTTAATTCTGAACTTTTGTAGGATATTAGTTGAAACATAGGTCTACAACTTTCATGTTTGGCACTTACTCAAAACTCGATCATAGAATTTAGTAAAAATCGTAAAACAGGAACAAGCCAAATCGAGAATTGAGGACAACCGATGAAATTGTAAAAACTACTAAGCAAAGTGTGAAATTGAAAACAAGACAATGAGATTCATAAACAATCAACCTAAATCATGGACCAGCCCAAAATAAAAATGATATAACATGGCGTAAGAGACAAGAAATTACCGCTCATATGAAGAAAATGTCAATCACAAAGACATGCGCATGAAACGTGGATTCGATTTTAGTTCTTTTAGTAAAAATGAAATGAAAGACAGAACGACATGTCGCAGCCTCGCGCACGTTCATCATGACTAGTTGCCGCCCGCATACATAGTCATGACTAGTCGGGTCCAATCATCTCAGCTTGGTTCGGTCGACAAGGGCAACTTTCATGCATCATAGCCTCACGGGCATGAGAACAATCCTTGAGTCATTTTTTGAAGAACTCGGGATCCAAGTGGGATAACCTTTAGCGAAACCTTAACGCCAAGGTTAAAGAACCACATAAATACCATCCCGAAACTATCGGGTGACCCGGGTTCGGTCACAAGTCAAGGTGGTGTAGTGCAATTATATTAGGGGCATGCACGACATTTTAAAGGCAATCAGCACTCCGATAGTTCAAAAAATAAAATTCTCATCACTAAGCACACGCAAAACAGAGGTTAGCCACAGACTCCTCCCCTTATAACTCCCTTTCCCGCAAAACCATTTAACACATAGGGATTAAAATTCAACCAAGATTGCCAAATCAAGTAATTTTCCTTTTCATGAACTTATCTCGGCTTAAGTCCTCTTTGGATCCCCAAATGAGTCGCTAAGTCGTCGCGACCTAAAAAAAATAAACAAGGCATCATTTTCGGGCTAATGGATTATCGAGTTAATTAATTAATTAACCTAACTCGGATTCTCCCAAGTCCATACCAAATCGCAACTTAAGGTTCGAATGATTAACATGCAATGTGATTTGAATTTGGAGTCGCCACTAATCATTTTCGGTAGGTCGATTAGAAACCTAAATAAAATAGCGGGAGAAAACTATCTTATTTCGCGAACCGGAGATTAAGAGTCCGGGGACTTGGTTACATTAATTACAACTAATGCCCTTTTCGGTACCTTAAAATTCATAAAAAATAATGGATTTGACAAATTTGATGAATTCTACTTGAAGAACAATGAATCAATTTTTTTTGGATTTTTCTTCCCATGACATTTTTTTGAATTTTTTGGTATTTTTAAAATAAAGAAATTACATGAAATTAAGATGAAATAAGTTCAAGATTACCCTCCAATTTGAACTCATGCACCAAACTTGTGCTTCGAGTTTATCTTAACCATTGGACCGATTTGGTGACTCGTTAGACCGAGAAATCTCTTGGTCCTATCTCTCCTTCACGCTTCTTTCTCAACTCGCTAGAATTTCATGAGACCGCAATCCGGGCGTTGATATTTTTCCCCTTTTGCTCTCCTTCTATTCTCGTACCATTGATGTCTCATCGTTGATATGCAATGTTATTTAACATAAAAACGTAGAGAAAAAATCGGTATAGAAAATCCGGGGCTAATTTGTATTCGAAATTAAAGAAAGTTAGGGAATCACTTAACTTTCTTTTGCTTTGCGAAAGCTTGAACGATAGGGATAGGCCAAGAGGCTTGTGTTGATTGGTGCAAAATTGGCAATAGTAGTATCGGATTTCAAAACTCTCATACCCTCTCAAAACTCTTTTCAAATTTTTTCTCAAGAGCTCTCTCTATTCTCCTTCTCCAAAAACTCTTTCAATTCTCTTTCACTCCCAAAAAACTCTCTCAATTCTCTTCCACTCCCCCAAAAAAAAACTCTATTCTCTCTTCAAGAACTCTTCTTCTTTTATAGGCAAAATTCTTCATCCTTCATTCTTCATCTTCATTTCCTCACCTTCCATTTTCATCTTCCTTTCTTCATCTTCATCTTCTTTTCTTCATCTTCATTTCCCACCTTCCATTTTCATCTTCTTTTCTCCATCTTCATCTTCTCTTCTTCACCTTCATTTCTCCATCTTCCATTTTCATCTTCTCTTCTTCATCTTCATCTTCATCTTCCTTTCTTCATCTTCATCTTCCATTTTCATCTTCTCTTCTTCATCTTCCTTTCACCATCTTCCTTTCCCCATCTTCTTTTGGTATTTGCAATGCAGTCCCTCAAGTTCCGAGTATTTGCAATACAGATCCCTAAGAAAATATTTCTTTCAAGCCTAAATCTTCTTGGTGCATTTTTCCACCGCATGCCTAGTCCAGACACTCGTTAAATTAAGCTCAAATTGTATGCCAATGCTAAATGAATATGTGAGATGATTTTTGTTTAGAACTAAAATTAGTTCTAATTTTTATGCAAAATATATATTAGTCAAAATTTAGGCGTCAACAGCCACCATTACAATCGTCGGAATAACACCGCCGATACCCCCGCACAAAAACTCCTCATCTCCATATCCTCACCGGCCATTGTTGGCCACCAGTCACCGGATTTCATGAACATTAAAGAATACAACCAAAGAGAAATAGATTCTCAGTGATTGGAACCAACGGTCTTCCATATCCAACAAATCAGTGATTGTTTTTATATACCAGTAACTGGAGTAATATCGCAGAACATCTCAGAGGCATTTTATCAAACGTGTTATGCGCAGTCGAAAAGAGAATGGCCTACCACAAGCATTCAAATAACATAGATTTCATTCTAGTCTAGGACGGATGATTTCATTCTTTTCCTCCTACATCACAGCATGAGATAAAACTGGGAAAGAGCAATCACCTGGTCGACGAGGAAGACTTGATCACGATTTTTGGTCAGGTAAACGCAAGCAGATTCGCATTGGATAACACCCAATGACAGCCATGACAACTTGTTGAACAAGCGAAAATCCTCAGATCCGAGCGTCGAAGGAAAACCAAGTCAACATGAAGTTTCGAGAACAGCGCAGAGCAGGAGAAGTTTGGCGACACTCTGGAACAGCGGAACGGCGAAGATCGGCGGTTAGCTTAGATGTGCAGCGAGTGGCAGAGGATGCACGAGCAGTGGCTTAATCGTTTCAACAGAGGTGGTTTCCGATGGGCTCGGCTGAACCAAAAATCCCCTCTGCTCCTTATTGAAGTTCAGATGTAACGGCTGGCAATCAAAAATATCCTGGCGACTTCCCGGGCGACTGAGAACGACGGAGCAAGAATCAGAATCAAGGAAGCTTGGCAATCTGTTCCAGCAAGAGAAAGATTTTTCTCCCTCTATAAAAGAGAGTCAGAAACAGATCCCTCTTCCTTCGGCCATCCGATTCTTTTCTGTTACTCAACAAACTCCCTGGATCTTTTGAAATCCGTGGCATGTGATGGATCCTACTTTCGGTACTCCGTGACAACGTAACGAATATTCCATAAGATTGTCACGTGCAATGCACGACCTCTGAGATGCGAATGTGAATTAAGCAAATTGTATTTTGTTGGGGGTTCGGGTTGGGTCCCTAATTTTCTTATACAGTAAATGATTATATGAACGGGCTAAAATTGAAGTGTCAACATATTTGATCAATAATCATTAACTTATCTATCGTATTATACTCACACATCTATCTTTTATTAAGTTCAGAATTTTACAAAAATTAATAAAAGGGAAGTATCCCAAAAATTTCTTTAATGACACAACAAGTTTCTATTAGATCTTCCTTCAATCATATACTATTTTATTTAAATTAACCAAATTCACTTAACTAAGAATGATGGACCTTTGCGAACCCTTATTTACCTTACAAGGAGTCATGTCCAAGCACATTTTATCATAATGCCCATATAATTTTTCAACGCATTCCATATAACTAACAAAAATTATGACAAGCCACAATAGAGATTGGTTTTTTCGAGAGCCCTTCATGCACTAGCAGCAATGTGACATAGCCCCATTTAGAGGTGATCTCTACTCGACACAAAAAATTAATGAATTAACTCGACCCCTATTTCCTGGTAGAAAAAGAAAAAGGCTAGAATTAGCCCATGCGTGAATTCAACACAATCTGGGAATGTATAGTTTAGGAGCATGTGAGATTTCACAAATGTTTTGGATATTTGGCATTCGTAGATCTTACGAAAAGAAGTACAAACCATCATCTGGATCATAGGCCCAATCGGTGTCACTGGTTTGCAAGAATGTTTGAAAAGCGCCATGCACTAAGCTGTTCCATGTTTTTTCTACTAATTTCAACTCCTGGTTGACTAAGTTTGAGACTAACAAGTATAGATTCTCCTATATTAGAATGGCGTATAGTTTAGGGATTTTAATAAATAATTTAGGATTAGAATAATTTCTAAGAGATGTGTAGATTTTTGGATAAAAGTTGGACTCCAAAAATGAACAATCTCATGGGCTGTACAATAGGATTTTGCATATTATCAGACAAATGCTAGGATGTTGTTTGCTCATTTCTATTTCGCTTCATTTGATTGCGCACTTTCAATACATTAATTTTTCGTTTCTTTTTATATTTAGGATAAATCTTAGAATCACAATAAACAAACATTGCATGGATATTTAGTGGACAAGAATATTAGGAGTCGTAATTGGTAAAAAGACTGGCTAGAGACTTTCAGTGAAAAAACAATTAAGTTTAGTTACCGAAAATGTACTAGTTAGATAACTAGTATAATCAAGTTTCGAACCTAAAAAACGCTAATTGCGTAAGAAATGCGGTATACTCTCATACGTCACTTGGTTTATAGCCGACCCAATAGGCTAGTGGGAACTCCTCTCTTAGATTTCTCATAGAGTTATTTAAAACTATAATTCAATATCCTAACGTCGTGTGAGGTACGAGTTTGGGAGAGTATGCTCAATTGATGAATTCCTTGGATTGTCATGTGGTGTTCTCGCCTTCTTGACGCGCCATTCGGATCGTCTTTTGAGCAAATACCTTTGGACACCTCCGGAAGGATCGCAACACTTGGTACAACATCGAGTATTTAGTCATTTCTTATTCTGCATGGGAAAACTTTTGTTGGAGTAACAGCCAATTCAGTGAAACAAGATAACCAGAAGATCCCACCACAGGAGGCAAATCTTGTCTCTTTTCGACTAGTTTGATTGGAAAGTACACACTGCTTCTTGTTCTGCTTGAATTATGAAATAAACATTCTTTGACGAGTAGAAATAAATAGAATACTATCTATTCCATAGCCAATAGCCATCGGATGCTGATGTGTCGTTTAAAAATTCACCAGAGAAAGTATCTTTCGTGATCACTGAGCTTTTTGCCTTTGTTATAAAACGTGTGAAAATTAAGCCCAATTCTTCATTGATCAACTATAATTTCGGTCACATCCTAACTTGCATGCGATTTAACAGAAGTTTCTGCTGCTCCGCGTGTATAAAATCAAAATCATTTTCCATGCTCGTAAATTCATTGAAGTGTTGGTAAAATTTATTCTTGTTTCTCCACTTGCATTATGGACACCTGTATCTATCATGCGCACCAGCTCACCTTCGCTCTCTCTCTCTCTCTCTAAACATTTGAATTTGCTTAAAAAATTTATAGGCAATAATTTATTTCAAACCCCATGGAGAATGGGTGCGGGGAAGTATTTGTTATTTGGAATTGTGGGGCATTTTGCATGCATTAGGTTCAAATTGTTGCGGATGTGAACAGGGAAGATCTGATACAGCAACAGTATGTAAAGCAATGAATTCTGCACAAGTACTTTTATGTTTTGTATCGGGTCTATGTCCGTTTGATTTCACGTATGGATGAATCGTTTTCATTAGTATATTTTAGATGCGTACTGTGCATTTACTTCTCTAATGACTCGAGCTTCTATTGAAATCGGCTACACACTTCAATCAGTAGAATTTTTTTCTCACCCCGTCGTTATCATATCTTTTCAAGTCCAAGGTAATGAAGCAACACGTTAGATTCGGAGTTCCTCTCGACCAGTTATTTGATATTGAGTACCATCCGGTTCCGTGTACGGACCGGGTCCGGGGAGCATCACATCACCACCATCTCGGGTGGAGGAGGGATTGGGGCACCTAGTGCCCCATCGCTTCAAAGCCCGACTTATGTGTGATGGTGATGACCTCTTTGGCCCGCTCCGTAGATTTGAGGGGCCACCTAACCTCGTCACGATCCAAACTCGCAAGCTCGTCGACATCCCATCCGGCTACGCTTACGTACAGTTCTCCAGGATCCAAAGGCCAACAAATAAATCGCGGAAGCACAATAATCCCCGTACATAAAACAACAACGCTACAATAATTTGGGAAGGTAAAAACAAACTTATGTACATATATACATAGTTGTTACAAACTGTCAAACCTAGAGCTTCAGGGGCCACTGTACAAGCCCGTAATCATCTATAACAAAAAGACTACGTGGTCGAAGCCCGCTACACAACCAAAATAAAGCACTCTACAAAAGTCGAGAGGCCAACTACCCTAAGCCTTGTCGTAGCTATAATCTACCACTTCCAGCTCCTCCTCTTCGATCTCGAAGCGATCGCTCCGCATCGATGGCTCTATGATCTCCCCATCCTCTTACGGTGCCACGACCTCCGGGTCGGGCTGCGGGTAATCAAGGTCATAAGGGCTGGTATCGGGGTGTACCACTATGCCATCCGGAGGTGCAGCATTAGTGGGGTCCCACTCCCCAACTCCATCGTAGGGAATGTCGAATCCTCTCGGTGGACCTACTTGACAAATCTCCGTGGCGGTACGTCCACGCTACGTAAGTGTGGGTCTTCCAAAAGAGCTCTCCGGTGTCCACCGTAATCGTAGTCACGTGCCTATAATATGTCTTATCATCCCCTACCGGATATTCTCGTAACTACTATTTCCATATCCCGGGAATACCGAACCTTGGAGGCGGATCGTTCATTGTCGAGCGGAGGATCCGAAAAACAACGAACCCACGACGGGGTGAGATAAAATCTCGAAAGCTAGCCCCTAATCCTAGGTTAGGGCTCTAGTGCCTCCAGACAAATTTTAAAACAGCAATTTTCAACAATTCCTCGGGATTTCCATAAATCCTCTTGTACTAAAAATTCAACTAATAAATCCCGAAATATTCCATTCTTCCTCAAAAAAATGCCACACGTTCAAAATATTCCACGTTACCCCCATATTGATGTTTCATGTCTCGGGCATCGAATAAAAATATTTCACGTTGCTCCAATGCCCGCTTCCACGCCCGGGGCTGTAATATAAATAATTCGTGTACTCCAAAGCCCGCGTTTAACGCATCGGGCTATATTATAACTAGACAAACTCGCGTAATAACGCCTCAGTCACTATCCCGAGTTTAACGCCTCGGGATATTATAATACTCATAACCCCGCGTTTAACGCCTCGGGGTAAAATAATAATAGAGCCCGCGTCACAACGCCTCAGGCTATAATTCCTCAATCCAATATCGAGCCCGCGTCATAACGCCTCGGCAACGTATGGTCTTATAAAATACGAACCCCGCGTCATTATGCCTCGGGGTAGAAATTCCACATTTCTTCTCTTTTATTCCACTTAAGACCATATACCACAATAATTTCCATGATCGCTCGTCCGATACCACACGATCACTTAAATCCTTCCAATCGATTAATCTTCGCCACGTAATCTTTACTAAATTTCCTGATTAGCAGATCGAGACCATCCGGTCTCACCAATTCCCTCGACGAAAGATCGAAACCACACTATCTTCTCAATTTTTCTCAATTGCCCAATCAAGACCACTCGATTAAATTGTACTTGAGGCGGATACTCGATCGGAACCACGTGATTCACTCACGTTAGAGAATTAATAAATCGGGACCACCCAATAAGGTCACACTAGACCAATGGCCAAATCGGGCTACACGATTAATTATGCTACCGCAAAATTTAATCTACGCCACACAAAATTAATTCTACCAACGTAGCAATTAATAACCGCCGTATGTTCGAATTAGACTAACGTACAATTATATTGTACTAATGTGGCATTTAATACGTATGGTACAATTATACTATACTATCGTACATTTAATCTACACCATCCAATAAATCAATTAATACCACAAGAATTAATCTCGGCCATCGAATTAATCTTCCTAAGCAAGATTTAATATAAGCCGTCGGATCAAAGCATAAAAAGCTAGATTAAATTCTAGCCCTCCATTTCTACTCATGCCTTTTCACTATTCATGCAAGAACACTATTCCTCTCTCTCTCCTCTTCATCCATTTTCGGCCAAGGCATGAAAATGGCCAAAAACAACCAATTTTCACCCAAATCTACTCAATCTCAAGTCTATTAGCATCCTAGATACCTAATCTAAGGTTAGGAACCAACTTACCACTATTTTAGCAAGTTTTCCGGCGAGAAACCGAGAAAATTTTGACCCTAATTCGGCGGCTCCGGCAACTCCCTTTGCTCGGCCAAAACTCAAGCTACTCCGGCGGTTCTAGGCGGCTCACAAGAGAGAATGGAGCTCCGGCGTCAAGGCGACACCGGCGGCGGTTGGGAAAAATTTCGGCGAGGGAGAGAGTGCAAGGGTGAGTTCGGCCAAGTAGAGGAGGGAGAGATAGAGAGAGAGAGTTGTCACAATTTTTTTTGGTGGAAAGGATGAAGACAATGAATAGTGAAGCAATTATTGGTCTTGAAGTGATTGAAGGGCAAAATGGTAATTTCCTCCACTTTGACTAGTCAAATTCGACCATAGGGTAAATTGACCAAAATGCCCCTTGGCCAAAGTAAAAAATTGGATATTTTCTAAGGGTAAATGGATCTTTTTCCATACCTAGTCCAAATTTTATTTTTTCGAACCTTTTGGGGCGAACCGCGAAGTAATTGTACTCTAGATGAGGAAACGTCCAAAAATTTAATTATTGGAACTCCCGAAGGTCCGACGTCAAATTCCGAAGCCCGATTCGCGATCAATCTCGATCAATTGAAATTTCAGCGTATCTCAAACTAACGAGAGGCTTTTAGGAGTTACGCGTAACGAAACGTGATTAATATCACGTTTGAGAATTTCTCGAGCCATGACGACTTTGGTTGTCATTCAATTGCGATGGTCAATCACTAGTCCCGACGGACATGATCGTTAGAAATAATTCAGGGACGTTCGGAACCCATACGAGGTCAAACGGAATCACCCGTGATCCAAGCATATGGTATTATCCAAATCGTTCCTTAATCATTCTAGGATCGGCTTATATTGGTCCAAAATATTCCATCGACAATTTTCATGGCCAAAGAGTCAATCCAGGATCAAGTTCTTAGGTCCACGTACTTGAATTTCCTAGCTAGCCATTCCCACTTGGTTAGTCCGCTCAAGAGGGATCAATTCGAGTGAGAATTAGCTGAAATACATCAATGAGACCTTTCATTTATTCAAAGTTTCGAAAAAGGGTCGGAATACAGGATGTCACAATTCTTCCCCCCTTACAAAAATTTCGTTCTCGAAATTTACAACAAAATTAACTTTCAAATAAATGGGGGTGCTGGTGCCTCATCGTTTCTTCATTTTCCCAGGTTGCCCCTTCCGGGCCCATGGTTTTCCCATATCACTTTCACCAAAGGAATTATCTTGTTCCTCAAAACTTGCTCTTTTCTCGTCTTCTATTCACACCTGGTCTTTCCACGTAAGATATTCTTTCATCTACTTCCACAACTTCATGATCTAGCACATGAGTTGGGTCCGGCTCATATTTTCTCAACATGGACACATGGAAGACATTATGAACTTGGGACAAGTTCGGCGGCAACGCGAGTCGATAGGCCAAAGTCCCAATCCGTTCCAAGATTTCAAATGGGCCTACGTATCTCGGACTCAATTTTCCTTTCTTCCCAAATCTAGATAATCCTCGCATTGGCGACACCTTTAGGAAAACATAGTCTCCCACCTGGAATTCCAAAGGTCTTCGTCGTTTATCCGCATAATTCTTTTGACGACTCTAGGCGGTCTTTAGCCTTTCTCCGATCACTTTCACCGCCTCAACAGATCATCGAGCTAGCTCTAGTCCGGTTATACTTCTCTCGCCAACTTCATCCCAACATATCGGAGTTCCGCAAGCTCTACCATACAACGCCTCAAATGGTGCCATTTCGATACTCGCTGGAAGCTATTGTTGTAGGCGAACTCGACTAGATGTAGCTGTTCTTCCCAACCTCCTTTAAAATCTATCACACATGGTCGCAGAGATGTCCTCAAGTGTCCGTATTGTCCTCTTCGATTGTCCGTCTGTTTGGGGATGATATGCGGTGCTATATTGCACTTGGGTTCCCATAGCATTCTCAAGACTTTTCCAAAAAGTTGCTTTGAACTTGGGATCTCCGTCCGAAGTAATTGTAATCGGAACTCCATGCAATCGAACTATCCGGTGCATATACAACTTGGCATATTTTTCCATTGCGAAATCCTTTTCGCACTTGCCAGAAAATGTGCAGACTTCGTCAATCTGTCGACGACTACCCAAATAGAATCATGCCCTCTCTGTCTCCTCGAAGTCCCATAACAAAATCCATGGTGACGTATTCCCATTTCCACTCGGGAATCTCCAACGGCGTAAGTAATCTTCCAGGCTTGCAATGTTGCGCCTTTACTTGTTGGCATGTCAAACACTTAGCTACGTGCTTAGGCACGTCGACTTTCATTCCATTCCACCCGTAATGCCGACGCAGATTCTCGATACATCTTGGTGCTACCTGGATGCACACTGTAGCTACTTCGATGAGCTTCGACAAAATTTTCTCCCTAAGCTCCTCATCATTTGGGACACATGGACGTCCACGGAATTTCAAGATTCCATCCTCGGCCACTTGAAATTCAGGTTTTCTTTTGGTTGCATCCATTTCTAAAATTTTCTGAATGTCGGGATCCTCCGACTACAACACCTTAATTCTTGCCCTGAATCTCTAGCTCAATTCTCAAAGTTGCCACAGATTTGAGAAATTGTAAACTACGAACTTAAATTCGAATCCCTCAACTCTTCAAGTAAAGTCCACTCCTTCACCATCAAATGCGCAATGCTCAATTTCCGACTAAGAGCATCCGCTACTTTATTAGCTTTCCCGAGTGATATAAAATATCACAATCGTAATCCTTTAATAATTCCATCCAACGACGTTGCCTCATATTAAGCTTTTTTTGGGAGAACAAGTACTTCAAGCTTTGATGATCCATATAAATTTGAAAATTTTCTCCCCACAAATAATGCCTCCAAATCTTCAATGCAAAAAAAATCGCCGCAAGCTCCGGATCATGTGTTGGGTAGTTTAATTCATGACCCCTCAACTGTCGCGACGCATATGCGACCACCCTACCATATTGCATTAATACGCATCCTAGCCCCTTTAGTGAAGCATCGCTATATATCTCAAATCCCCTAGGACCAGATGGTATCGTCGGGTTGGTGCTGTCATTGCTTCAGTTCTTGTAAACTCCTCTCGCATTTATCTGTCCATTCAAAACGAGTTTCCTTCCTCGTCACCTGCGTCAACGGAATAGCTATCGAAGAGAACTTCTCTACAAATCGTCGATAATATCCCGCCAAGCCTAGAAAACTCTGAACCTCCGTGACGGATGTCGCCTTGACCAATTCACGACGCTTTCAATCTTCGCGGGATCTACCGAGATTCCATTTCCAGAGACGATATGTCCAAGAAATGCGACCTGATCGAGCCAAAACTCACACTTGCTAAACTTAGCATATAGAGAGTGCTCTCTTAAGGTCCGTAGGACGATGCTTAGATGTCGTTCATGTTCTTCCACGCTCTTCGAGTATACCAATATATCGTCAATGAATACGATGACAAACCGATCCAAAAATTCTCTAAACACCCGATGCATCATATCTATGAAAGCAACTGGGGCATTCATCAATCCAAACGGCATAACCGTAAATTCATAATGCCCATATCTAGTACGGAATGCGGTCTTCGGCATGTCCTCCTTCTTAATCCTTAGTTGATGGTAGCCTGTCCTTAAGTCGATCTTAGAAAACACTCAGCCCCTTGTAGTTGATCAAACAAGTCATCTATCCTTGGCAATGGATACTTGTTCTTAATGGTCACTTGATTCAACTGCCTATAGTTAATGCATAAACGCAATGACCCGTCCTTCTTCCTCACAAATAGCACCGGCGCTCCCCACGGCGATGCACCGGGGTGGATAAATCCTTTGTCCAAGAGCTCTTGCATCTGAATTTTTAACTCCTTCAATTCGATAGGAACATTATGTAGGCCTTGGAGATCGGTTCGTCCCCGGGTGCTACCTCAACCACGAGCTCTACTTCCCTTTCGTGTGGCAATCCCGGCAATTCTTGAGGAAAGACATCGGGATAATCGCGCACCACGGCTATATCCTCTAGCCTTAGTCCTTCAATCAACGAATCCACCACAACAACCAAATATCCTTGGCATCCTTCGTTTAACAACTTAGTCACTTCTAGTGATGAGATTAGAGGAATCGAGATTCCTCCTCGACTTCCCATAAATTCATATCTAGGATGACCAATCGGATTAAATTGGATCACCCCGCTACCACAATAAAAAATAGCTTTTTGCTTTCCCACCAATCCATTCCAATTATCACATCATAATCATGCATGGTCAAAACCGCCAGGTCTATTAGTTCTTCTTTACCACCATTGACTATCTTACATCCCGAACACGCTAAGGTAACCAAGATTACTTTATCCTTTAAGGGTATAATTACGTGCAGCATTACTTCTAGCAGTTTCAACTCAATCCCAGACTAACTCCACAAATTGCGCGAACACAAAGGAGTATGATGCTCCAGAATCAAATAAAGCATATGGAGCATGATCACATAAGGAGATCGTACCCGTGATCACGCCCTGGCTCATTCTCAACCTCATTGCGCGCCACCGCATACACTCTCCCTTGCGCCGGCGGTCCGATCTCGATTATTCTCGCGGAGCTGTTCCAATCCGAGGTCTTGCCCGGGGTCGTTGGGGCTGAAATCGAGATTCCGGGGCTTGCTTCGGGCAATTCCTTATATGATGATCTAACTTTCCACATCTGAATCATGCTCCAATCCTGCTAGGGCAAGGCCCATTTCCATGTCTCCTTCCACAAAGTCGGCAGTTTCGATTCGATTGATATATCGATTTCCCATTATTCCTCCTAATTGGAGGGACGAAGCGCTAGTTTCCCATCATTGGCCTCTTGCCAAACCAGGGATTGTCCTTAATCGGCATGAATCGCGATCCGAGGCGGCACCCCTCTCTTTCATGTCCCGTTCGACCATCCGACCTCGCTCATAAAGCTCATCATAATCCCTTAGATTCAGCAGGATCAATTGACTACGAAGTTCGGCCTCAATCCGTCCCGAAACCTTCTTGCTCGGTCCAAATGGATTTTCCACCATTCTAGGTGCATACTTTGATAGCCTTGAAAACTCGCCTCATATTGATCGATTGTCATCCGATTCTAGCGGAGCTACTGAAATTCTATCATCTTCCCGTTCTTGAGCAAGCCTTAGAAAAATACTTCCCGTTGAAGACTTCGTGAACACAATCCAATTTAGGGTCGCGCCCTTCGGGAAAACTCTTCCCTTGGTGGCCTTCCACCAATCGCCGGCTGTATCCCGAAGGCGATACCCTACCAAGGTCACTTTCGCCTCCTCTCGTACAACCCAAAACCTCGAACGCTTTCTCCAAATCTTCTATCCAATGAGGAGCAACTCCAGGATCACCCTTTCCCGTAAACTTCAAAAACTTTTAACTTCAAAAACTCCTCTATTAGCTGATGCATCTGTCTATTTCCATTATCATTTCCCCCGGTTCACATTTACCCTATGAGCAAGACAGCAGAAGAAGAAGAATAAAGCAGCCTCAGTGGCTTGGGCAATAGCTGCAGCTCGTTCTTGAGTCTCGCCTACCCATTAGATTTCCAATCTCCTCTAGAGCCCTAAGGACTCCATCTACTCGGGATCTTCCCTAATCTGTAGTTCTTGAGCTAGAAGCTCCCCTAGAACCTCTTCTTGAACCTCTACCTTTGTTGTCCATATCCACTACTTTTCACAACACCTGAATCAAAATAATTCCACCAAGGAATTAGAGACTTAAGTCACCTACTCGAATCTAGCAGTTTCATACTCGCTTAACATAGCAATTAGCACAAAGCTAACAATCGTTTCGATCGAACGATTTAACCACAACGACAACAAACAATCAAGCACGGAAGCAATCAATCACGCAAATCACGGGCGCATGTTCAAATGCCCCGCATAACGCGTTTAACTCCCGTAAACACCTAGGGTCTCTCTGTCTAGCCATCCCATAGTCATCGCTCCTTATCACTCTATATTTCGTCCAAACTTGGATCGAATCGACCTTGTTCCGATACCACTTTAATAGAGATGTCACGACCCGAACCCCGCGAGCTCGTCGACATCCCATCTAGCCACGCTTGCGTACGCTTCTCCCGGGATCCAAAGGCCAACAAATAAATCGCGGAAGCACAATAATCCCCGTACATAAAACAACAACGCTACGATAACTTGGGATGGTAAAAACAAACTTATGTACATATATGCATAGTTGTTACAAATTGTCAAACCTAGGGTTTCGGGGACAACTATACAAGCCCGTAACCATCTATAACAAAAAGACTACGTGGTCGAAGCCCGTTACACAACCAAAATAAAGTACTCTACAAAAGTCGAGAGGCCAACTACCCTAAGCCTCGTCGTCCGCTATAACCTACCACTTCCAGCTCCTCCTCTTCGATCTCAGTGCGATCGCTCCGCATCGATGGCTCTATGATCTCCCCATCCTCTTCTGGTGCCACGACCTCCGGGTCGGGCTTTGGGTAGTCAAGATCATAACGGCCGGTATCGGGGTGTACCACTACGCCATCTCGGAGGTGCAGCATTAGTGGGGTCCCACTCCCCAACTCCATCGTAGGGAATGTCGAATCCTCTCGGCGGACCTACCGACAAATCTCCGTGGCGGTACGTCCACGCTACGTGTGATGCCCCACATAGCATTGCGAACGCGTCACATCCGTCACCGCCATAAATACTCCCAAGATAATAACCACAGCGCACGTATGAAATGAAGCAAGCATGCGGAAAGTAAAAACAACTCCATACAAAAGACAAAAGGATAACTTGGGATAACAACTATACACAAAGATGAAACATTCAATTCATATACAACGATCGGAGAAAGAGCATACACCAAGACACATTCGGGTCGGAGGAGCCGAGGACCAAATCCAAAAGGGTGCATCAAGGTCCTAACAAAAGAGATCTATTCCCAAAAGACATCTTGAAAACCCTTAAGGTCACTAAGTCGAATCGCCGGCTTCGTCTTCATTTTCCTCATCGTCATTATCGGGATCATAGTCGGAGAAGGTCTTGGAGCGCACCTCTACCGAATCGTCATCCATATTGTCTTCACGGCGTATATCTCAATCACCTCGATACTCTCCTTAACCTTCGGGGTTTTCTCGGAAACATTCCTCGAACCAACCATCGAAACCTCTACCTCTATCTCGTCACAAACCGGATGACACCAAGAAGGTACGACACCCTTAGGGACCTCGGTAGCCTTCAAGGACCAAAGAGTATTATCCCCGACACGACGAAACCATGCTTCAAATCGATGAGGTTTCCAATGCTCCCCTCCCTCATCGACCCAAACAAAGTAGTATTTTTTCTAACAAAAACTACACCCCGACCATTTGGGAATTCATCAAAATAGGCGAGTCATCTCCTTGGGATCGCTTAGGAGTATAGGTAGCATCTTCAAGGTTTAGGATCTGAAAAAAAAATAAATCCCATGAAGGGGTGAGACTTACGTCTCAAGAAGCTAGCCCTAAACCTAAACTAGGTCGTCGGTCCCACCGGACCACACATTAAAGACCGTAGGCAAAGATTCATCGACCAAGCAATACATGATATCCAAATATCAAGGCATTTATGGCATAATTGGTATATAGCAAACCACCAATCACGAGGATGTAAAACACGTGAGACCAAGCTACGAACTAACACAAACAATTCGTAAGATGAAATTTTTTCCGTCATTTCATCATAATTCTCAACTCAAAGATTTAGTCCACGTTCGGACGCATCGACTATAACGGTTTTTAAACCCGCGTTCGGACGCTTCGGGTTTCTAGTGCCATTTTAAGGCTTATGTCGATATACATTAGCTAATCCCGCGTTCGACGCATCGGGATAATTTCAATTCACCACCCTAGGTTTCGACACATCGTGGTGCCATAAGCTATTAGGCTTAACACCTTCGCTACTCAAGGCTTAAATCTCGTACGGCCACTTGAGGTTACATGCCAATCAAATGCATACATCAATAATTCACTCATAAAATTAAAGTTTGACAACGTAACAAATGAACATGGCTCAATCCACAACCAATTCATTCGGCCCTCATCAAATTGAACAAGATAAATATTCCCATTCATTAATTTAGCAAGTAACTCGTCCAGTTGCGTCCTAACATCCTAATATAGGTTTAAGGGTCACTTACCCTTAGATTGAGCCAGAAATTTCCAAATCGCACGACCCTTCTAGGTTAGCAACTCTAGGCCAAAACAGGGATCAAGTGCCATCCTAGGAAAAACCACATTTTCCATATTAGAACTTAATCATTTCTCAAGTCCCTTGTGTCAATACGTTAATAACATCTCATACAATGACTTATGATGTCTCACTAATCATTTCCAAGCCAAATTACCTCTTATTTAACCTCCAATGAGATTCAGTTTTTAACAAAGAACCCACAGGACAAAAATCGGTTCCGGGTTAATCATGCTAAACAGCCCCTTAAACCTCCTTTATTCCTCAATTTATCACATAATCTCTTCATTAACACCTCAATACATGAGTGTAGATGTCTTACCATGAATTTGAACTTCAATTAACACCCCAAATGGTTTTACACATCTGTTTCCAACCGGTCTGCAAGAAGACAGAATCTGTCTTGTGAAATTCAACCTAAACCAGCCATAGAACCACATCCAAAATCAAATAAATTCTCAATCTCGGATCATCAAACCCTAGTATTATATGTTGGGATCAAGTCACCGAAAATTTGCGACTATTTGAGCTCTTAAAGCCCACTAAAAGCTCAACAACTCATGTCGGCTCGAATTTTGACCTTCGTCCATTCCAACCGCTCTCTTTGGAAAAACTACTAGGCCAATTTTTGCCCATAATATGTCCCGAGATATGGCCGAAACAATGAGCAGCAACGGTTACTGTCCGGCGAGAGAAAAAAAGAGAGAGAATGAGCAGAAACTTTCGTGAGCAAGGGAAATAGTTATCCACGAGCGGAAGGAGAAAGAAAAGGATTATATTTGGTCTTTCTTAGTCATTGGTCAATGGGTCAAAAGTGCAATAGTTGGCTCCAATTATTGATGGCAAGAAGGGCTCTTGCATTGACACTTGGCATCCACAATAAATATCTACCAAAAATTCCATATTTTCTTATCATTTTCTGCCAACACATATATAAGGGAGAAAATGACTAAATTGCCCCTATACTACCTTATTACAAGCATTAACCTTGAGGGCAAAATGGTCACTTTATACTTTCTGTCCAAAATTTCATTCCCTCGATGAGGCGACGTCAAATACGTATCCAATGTTGAGATTCTTCATTTCCAATTCAAGATCCCATTTCGTGATCGATTTTCCGTCAATCGTAATTCCAGTTTATTTTGAACTAACGGGTGGCTTTTGCGGACGTTACGCGTATCGACTCTGTGATCCTCATCACACTTAGGATGACTCAAGATATGGCGACTTTAATTTCCATGTAATTGCGAGAGTTTATTACTAGTTCCGACAGTCTCGATCGTCATAGTTCGATTTAGGAAAGATTTGCAAATCATACGTTGGTTAAGCGGCATCACCCGCGTCTCAATCGTATAACGCTAGCAATAGATTCCACCATCGTTCTTAGATAAGCCTTTATTGGTTCTAAACATTCCCTCGATAATCCTTATGGTCAAAGCGCCATTTCTCATTCGAGTTTCCCAAGTCCACGTACTTTTCCATGCGTTAGCCTTTCCCTTTTGGTCGATTAACTTAGGATTGATCATATCCGAGCGAAATAAACTGAAATACATCGATAGATATTTCTCATTCAACGGTCTCGAATTGACAGGAATTTCAGAATGTCACAACTCTTTTCCCCTTACGGAAATTTCGTCCTCGAAATTTACAATAATTTAACTATTCAAACAAATGGGGCTACCGACGCCTTATCGCTTCTTCACTTTCCTAAGTAGCGCCTTTAGTTCCATGGTGCTCCCAAATCACTTTGACCAATGAAATCATCTTAGTCCTCAAGACTTGCTCCTTTCGATCCTCGATTCCGGTTGGCTTCTCTACATACGATACCTTGTCGTCTACTTCGATAGTTTTGTAATCCAACACATGAGTCGGATCCGGCTCATACTTCCTCAAGATCGACACATGAAATACGTTGTGTACTTGAGCTAAACTTGGTGGTAAAGCAAGCACGTACGCCAAGGTTCCAATCCTTTCTAGAATTTCAAAAGGTCCTACGTACCTCGGACTCAATTTTCCTTTCTTTCCGAAACGTGACAATCCTCGCAATGGTGATACCTTGAGGAAAACATGGTTTCCAACTTGAAATTCTAATGGTTTGCGTCGCCTATCAGCATAACTCTTCGACGACTTTGTGCTGTCTTCAACCTTTCTCTAATGACTTTTACTGCCTCAACCGACTGTTCTACTAACTCGGGCCGCTTATGCTTCTTTCTCCGACTTCGTCCCAAGCATATAGGAGTTCTCGCAAGCTCGCCATACAATACTTCGAATGGAGCCATTTTGAAACTCTGCTGATAGCTGTTGTTATATGCGAATTCCACCGGATGCAATTGGTCTTCCCAACCACCTTTGAAGTCTATCACACAAGCTCGCAACATATCCTCAAGCGTCCGAATTGTTCTTTCGATTGTCCATCTGTCTGTGGATGATATGATGTACTATATTGTAATCTAGTTCCCATGGCGTCTTGAAGACTTTTCCAAAAATTTGCCGTAAACTTAGGATCCCTATTAGACGTAATCGTTACCGGCACTCCGTGAAGTCGCACTATGTGACGCATATACAACTCGGCGTACTTGTCCATTGTGAAGTCCTTTCGCACAGGAATGAAATGTGCGGATTTTGTCGGTCCTATCCACGACTACCCAAATCGAGGCATGACCTCTTTGACTTCTTGGTAACCCCATTACAAAATCCATGGTCACGTGTTCCCATTTTCACTCAGGGAATTTCCAAAGGCCGTAACAATCACCGGGTTTGCAATGTTGTGCCTTTACCTATTGGCAAATCAAGCATTTTGCCACATGCTTAGCCACGTCTACTTTCATTCCATTCCACCAATAGTGTTGACGCAAATTCTGATACATTTTCGTACTACCCGGGTGAATGCTATAATTGCTTCGGTGAGCTTTAGACAGAATCCTTTCCTTAAGCTCTTCATCATTAGGCACGCATAAACATCCACGAAATTTTAAAATTTCGTCCTCGAACACATGAAATCCCGATTTCCTTTTCGTTACATCCATCTCGAGGATCTTTTGAATTTCGGAGTCCGTAGACTGCAAGGCCTTTATCGTTTCCTAGATTTCGGGTTCAATTCTTAAAGTTGCCATCAAACCCGACGGTTGGCAAACTTCCAACTTAAATTCAAAATCTCTTAGCCACTCGAACATGGACCATCCCCGACCATCGACGTGCGATGCTTGACTTCCGACTAAGTGCATCCGCGACCCTATTTACTTTCCCGGGATGATATAAAATGTCGCAGATCGTAATCCTTAAGTAATTCCATCCATCGACGCTGTCTCATGTTCAATTCCTTCTAGGAAAACAAATACTTTAGACTTTGGTGATCCGTATAAATCAGAAATCGCTCACCACACAAGTAATGCCTCCAAATCTTCGAGCAAAGACAATTGCAACCAACTCTAAGTCGTGTGTCGGATAATTCATCTCATGAGGTCTCATTAGTCGTGACGCATAAGCGACAACTCTTCTAATTATGGCCGAGACTCTTGGTTGTAGAGGCGTGTCGGCCGTTTTGGAGTGCCCTATTGATGAGGAGGAAGAGGGTGATGTAGCTCCTCTTTTGTAGTAGATGAGAAGCTAATCCTTACCCGACCCACCTACCCTTTTGCTGGTCTTAGGGAGCCACCCCGAAGAATGGGATTGTATATGTTAGTAGCTCGGTAGGGTTAACGATCATCTGCTAATAAAATGAAAATATTTTGTTGCTGAACTGTTGTTGTGTATCCCGCTTTACTATCCATGTTTGCCATACTTGTATGGGAGTGAATCGTTTCCGCATTCATAAATAAGATTTAAATGAATGGGTCGATAAGGTATCTCGAGACGTTATCCTTTATGAACTTAGGGTAATTTAATTGGGTTGTCGCGTGGCCGGGGATCGGGACGTGACTGCAGGAGTCACAGCGCTATTTACTCTACCAGTGGCTTTCTTTGCCTACAACAATGACAAATGTCAAGTACCAACCATCGATCGAATAATAGCTTACACGGTAGAAACAATTACCTCTTTCTCCCAGTTGGTACATCCTGTCAGGACTGCAAGTAACAATGCTTGCATAACAGGTGCAACTATAATCTCGGTCCAAAGGCCCTGTAGTTCGATTAGAAGAACAAGCAATTATAAGAATATTGAAAATGACAAATTACAGTAGAATGGTAGGATAACTGTGATTTACCTTTCCACCAATGTAACAGACAAAAGCTAGGAATACTGCAACCGGAATACCCAACAAGTAGTAGGCACCCAAATTGATGAAAGCTCCAATCTTTTGCCATCCACATCCTCTTGCAATGCTTGAAAAAAGATGTAACTTTTAGAATCAAGACGGTTGAAGTACAGGTCAGTTTTACGTGAACATATTTCAATTGGACACATTCTCCATATTCCCTCCCTAATTATCAGGGTAAATGGTCAAAGCTAAACTAGGTCAGGTGTGCTATTGAACTGCAATAATAAGCAAAATATACCTGAAAATACAGACTGAATACCATCGATAACATGGGAAATTGCAATTAGTACCAACATATCTCCCACATAGTTCACGACTTCTTCTTCAGTGCTATAGAGGTAGCCCCATGCCCTTCGACCGAAGATCATGAAAGTACCTGCAAGTAAGCCTTCCGTGCCAACCATCATTAAGGAAACATAAACTGCCAAATGAGCTGCTCGTGGTCTTGCAGCACCCAATTCATTTGAAACTCTCGTGCTGGCAAAATTAAGGCCAAGAAAGTGTGAGACTGAGGAATGGCTGCTTCTTTTGCAAGATCTACTGAAGTAAATAAAGCTTAAACAGTCAGTATTACCTTATTGAACTACCGAGTCCTAAAGGTATCATGTAAAACATGTAGCTGGTGTTTAGGCTGAAACAAGCACAGGTTACTAAGTTTACGTTGTTTAAATATGGTCACAACTGGTGTCAAAATTGATCCCAACAGAAAAAAAAAAATAGCAATTTTGTTCCCTGCTGGTTGATACAAAGTATGTATGCACCTGATTGAGAGGACCGACGCTTCAAGTTTTGGTTTGGCAAGAAGTCCTGACAATAAGACCACCATTTCGAATGACCAAATCGCGAAGCTGTTGCAGGCAATGATCCAAATATAAACATCATAATTGCTTCAAGCTACAGAATTATGAAGACCCATGTCGATATTGTACAAGGAATAGCATAAGAGCCAATTAATAAGAATCCTGCAATCCCTTCGAAGTCGTTAAAATAACATCACGAACATAAACTATAAATCATTTATCTCCTACACTGTCCCCCAAATGTTTGATCTTTTACACATAGTGTTTTTTTTTTTTTGGCCCAAAGTGAACTAGGAGAATCATAAAAGCCTAAGAATTATGAGGTCATGAAAGTAGAAGGAATTGCTCATTCCAGAAATCTAGGAATCACATGAAAGGCCTCCCTAGAAAAACAGGTCCAAGTTCTTTTACAAGACGGCGAAATTCTGACATATATTGCCAATAACATCACGTTTATCCAGTATGAGATAGCATTTGCCAAAGCAGCACCTTTATTTCTGAGTCCTGACTTGAACACAAGAAATCAACTTATGAAAATATGCAGCAATATGGTGATTCCTCAACTGACCATCATTGGAACGACATTATTCTGTGTCTGTAGAAACTTGACATGGTAGTGTAGGAGCGCATACTCAAAAATGCTAGGGATCATAAATCGAGCATAGGATCATGCCTCCGCCGATATATGAGGATCTTGCTTGAAGAAGAGAAGGATTTGGCCCGTGTTGGCCCAAATGATAGCGATTGGAATGCTAGCTAATAGGAGAACGAGCATGGCTCTTTGCTTGTAGATCCCAAGTGTGACATCTTGTATTTCGACACTTTTTTGAAACTTTGAATAAATGAAAGGTCTCATTGATGTATTTCAGCTAAGTCTCACTCGGAATTAATCCCTCTTGAGTAGACTAACCAAATGGGAATGACTACCTAGGAAAATCAAGTACGTGGACCTAAGAACTTGATCTTAGATTGACCCTTTGGCCATGAAAATTGTTGAGAGAATATTTTGGACCAATATAGGTCGATCCTAGAATGATTAAGGAACAATTTGGGTAATACCCTACGCTTGGATCACTTGGTGATTCCGTTTGACCTCGTATAGGTTCCGAACGTCCCTAAATTATTTTCTAAAGATCGTGTCCATCGGGACTAGTGATTAACCCTCGCAATTGAATGACAACCAAAGTCGCCATGGCTCGAGAAATTTTTAAACGTGATATTAATCACGGGTGGATACGCGTAACTCCTAAAAATCGCCCGTTAGTTTGAGATACGCTAAAATTTCAATTGATCGATAATTGGACTTCGAAATTTGACGTCAAACCTTCAGGGGTCCCAATAATTAAATTTTGGACGTTTCCTCATTCGGAGTACAATTACTTCGCGGTTCGCCCCAAAGAATTCAAGAAAAATAAAATTTAGACTGGAAATGGGAAAAGACCTATTTACCCTTGGAAAATATCGAATTTTTCACTTTGGCCAAGGGGCATTTCGGTCAAATCACCCCATGGCCGAAATTGACTAGTCAATTGTGAGGAAATTATTAAATTTCCCATCTTGCATTCAAGACCCAAAATATCTATGCCAAAAAAATATATCCTAACATTTTATTAATTAATTTTTTTGGTCTTCTTCTTCATTATTGCAAGAACATTCTCTCACTACACACTCTCTCTCTCCCTCTTGGCCGAATTCTTCATCCTCCCTATTTCCATTGCCAAAATTTTCTTCAAGCTAACACTGGCCTCACTTTGAACCGCCGAAGCATAATCGCCATCGTGAGTCGCCGGATTTTCGTGGGTCAAAGCCAGCCAAGAAAGGACCGCCGGAGCCATCGTTGGATGAAGATTTTTCTCTCGAAGTTTCGTCGGAAAATTTGCTAGATCTTGAAGTAAGATAGTTTCTAAACTTCGATTAGGTAGCTAGGATGTTAATGGATGTAGATTGAGAAGGATTGGATGAAAAATTGTTGGGTTTGCTCTTGAAGATGGCTTGGCCGAAAATGATGAAGAGAGGAGAGAGAAAATGGTGTTCTTGAAGTGAATAGTAAAATGCAAGAGTGAAATTGGAGGGCTATGATTAAATCTAGCTTTATCATGCTTTATTTCAACGGCATAGAATGAATCTTGCTTAGGAAGATTGATCGAGATAGCAATGATTGAATTCTCGCTTTATGCGATTAATCCTATGGTGGAGATTAAATGCACGTTAGGATATTTAAATCGTACGGTCCCGATTAATTGCCACGTTAGTATAGTTTAATTATATGGTACGTATTAATTGTACATTAGTATAATTTCGATCGTACGATGATTATTAATTGTTACGTTAGCATAAATAATATCGTGTGACGTAGATTAATTTTTGTGGTAGCATAAATTAATCGTGTGGCCTGATTGGCCAATGGCTTAGTGTGATTTAATCGGGCGGTCCCGATTTATTAATTCTCTAACGTGAGTGATTCACGTGGTACCGACTGAATTTTTACTCAATATAATTAAATCGAACGGTCTCGATTGAGTGGAAGGAAAAAATTAGAAAGATCGTGTGGACCCGATCTTTTATTGGAGAAAATTGAGAAGAACGTGTGGTCTTGATCAGCTAATCGGGAAGTTTAGTGAGATCGTGTGGTGAAGATTGATTGATTAGAAGGATTTATGTGATCGTGTGGTGTCGTATGAGTGATCGAGGAATTATTGTTGTTATATGGTCTTAAGTGGAATAATTGAGAGGAAGTGTGGAATTTTATCCTAAAGCGTGATTACGCGGGATTCGTATTTTATGAGACCATATTTTACTCGAGGCGTTAAACGCGGGGTTGTGCTTATTATTTTATCGTGAGGCGTTAAACGCGAGATATTAACCTGAGGCGTTCTTACGCGGGTTATAGTGACCTCGAGGTGTTATTACACGGGTCGGGACTATATAATGGCTTGAGGCGTTTTTACGCGGGTCTGTCCATTTATATGATAGTCCGATGCGTTAAACTCCGGCATTTGGGTAACGTGAAATATTTTATTTTCGCCTTATACATAAAACGCGAACTTTGGAGCAACGTGAAATTTTATATGATAGCCTAAGGCGATAAACGCGGGCTCTGGAGTAACGTGGAATATTTATTTACAATCCGAGGCGTGGAACGTCGATATGGGGATAACGTGAAAATTTTGTAAAAGTGTGGCAATTTTGGGAGAAAGAATGAAATATTTTGGAATTTATTTGTTGAATTATTGATTGAAGGAAGAATTGTTGAGAATTGCTCACCTAGGACGTGTGCCTGGGGCACTAGTGCCCTAACCTAGGATTAGGGACTATCTTACCGAGATTTATTCTCACCTCGTCGTGGGTTATCTTTTTCAAACCCTCCACCTCAACTATGAATTATCCACCGCAGCGATTCGGGATATCGAGGGACATGGAAACCGTGATTACCGAGTATTCCGTGGGTGAGGATAAGGTATACTATAGGCACGCTACCACGATCCGGGTAGATGTAGGAGAAAATTTTTGGAAGCCCCATACATATCTCGCCATGGACGTACACACATGGGGACATACTGGTAGGTCCGCCGAGGGGCTTTGATACCCCCTATGACGGAGTTGGGGAATGGGACGCCACTCAGCCGCCCCTCCCGATGGCGTAGTGATGAGTCTAGATATCGGCCCCGAAGACTCGCAATGAGACCCGGAAATTTTAGAGCCCAATGAGGACTTAGAGATCGTAAAGCCATCGGATGTGGAGCCGCCATCCGAGACTCAAGGAGGAGGAGGAGCTAGAGACTTCGTCGATGATAGTGAGGATGGGGCCTATGGTTGTTGACCTCTTGACTTTTGTTGAGTGTTTTTCTCGTTGAGGAAAGTTAGGCTTCAACTACTAGATCTTTTTGTTATGGGTTGTAACAGGCTTGTACGGTGGCCTCTCAAACCCTAGGTTCGAGAGTTGTAACAATTATATATATATATGTACATAAGTTTGTTTTTACCATCCCAATTTATCGTATTGTTGTTTATTTTCTGTGCGGGGATTTGTTTTTGCTTCCGCGTAAGTTTATTGGCCTTTGGATCCTGGAGAACTGTACGATAATATGGCCAGGTGGGATGTCAATGGATTCGCAGGGTTCGGGTCGCGACATCTCCGTTTGGAGTGGTATCGTAGCAAGGTCAGCTCGATCCAAATTTGGATGAGATATGGAGTGATAAGGAGCGATGACTTTGGGATGGTTAGACAGAGAGAGACCCTAGGTGTTTACGCGAGTTAAGCCCGTTATGCGAGGGCATTTAAACATGCCCCGTGATTTGCATGATTGACCGATTTCGTGTTGAGTGTTTACTTGTTGTTTCTTAAATCATTCTACCCGAAACGATTGTTAGCTTTATGCTAATTGTTGTATTAAGCAAAGGTGAAACTGCTAGATTTGAATAAATGACTTAGGTCTCTAATTTCTTGGTGGAATTATTTTGATTAAGGTGTTGTGAAAGTTAATGGAAATGGACAACCGAGATAGAGGATCTAGAGAAAGTTCTAGAGGAGGCTCTCGGGGAGCACCTAGTTCCAGGACAACAATTAGGGAGGATTCAAGAGTGGATGGAGTCCCGAGGGCTCTAGAGGAGATTGGAAATCTAATGGGTAGGCAAACTCAAGAACGAGCTGCCGCTATTGCCCAAGCTTGAGGTGCCAGCCGCTTGCTGCTAGCTGTTGCTGCTCATGGGGTAAATGTCAATCGTGGGGAATGATAATGGAAATAGACAAATGCATTAGTTAGTAGAGCAGTTCTTGAAGTTGAAATCGGCGAAGTTTACTGGAAAGGGTGATCTTAAAGTTGCACCTCGTTGGATAGAAGATTTGGAGATAGCGTTTGAGGTTTTGGGTTGCACGAGAGGAGGAGAAAGTGACTCTAACAAAGGTATCGCTTGTAGGACACTGCCGGTGATTGGTGGAAGCCCACCAAGGGAAGAGTTTTTCCTAAGGGTATAGTTCCAAATGGGACCGTCTTCGCCGAAGCCTTCAATGGGAAGTACTCCTTTGAAACCGCTAAGAGCAGAAAATGTTATAATTTCAGCAGCTCCGCCGAATCGATGACAATTGATCGGTATGAGGCTGGATTCTCAAGATTGTCAAAGTATGCACCGAGAATGGTGGAGAATTCTCTAGATAGAGCGAGAAGGTTCCGGGACGGATTGAGGTCGTAACTACGTAGTCGATTGATCCTACTAAACCCGAGGGATTATAACAAGCTTTATGAGCGGGGTCGGATGATCAAGCGGGACATGAAAGAGAGGGCTGCAAGCATCCGGATCGCGGTTTATGCCAGCCTAGGGACAACCGCCGGTTTGGCAAGAGGCCAATGATGGGAAACGGTGCTTCGTCTCTCCGGTTCGAATAAATAATGGGAAATCAATATATCAGTCCAACCAAAATTGCCGACTACGTTGAAGGAGGCACGGGAATGGGCCTTGCCCAGCAGGACGGGAGCGTGTTTCGAGATGTGGCAAGTTTGATAATCAAATAAGGAATTGCCCGGAGCAAGCCCCAAGACCTCGTTTCCAGCCCCAAAGACCCCAGGCAAGACCTTAGATTGGAGCAGCTTTGCGAGAATAATCGAGATCGGACCGCCGGCGCAAGGGAGAGTGTATGCGGTGGCGCGCAATGAGGCAGAGAATGCCCCGGGCGTGATCACAGGTACGGTCTCCTTATGTGATCATGATGCATATGCTTTATTTGATTTTGGAGCATCGCACTCTTTTGTATCTTGCACAATTTGTGGAATTAGTCAGGGATTGAGTTAAAACTGTTAGAAGTAATCGCACGTAATTACACCCTTGAAGGATAAAGTATTGGTTACATTAGGGTGTTACGGATGTAAGATAGTCATTGGTGGTAGAGAAGAATTTATAGACCTAGCAGTTTTGACTATGCGTGATTATGATGTGATAATTGGAATGAATTGGTGGGAAAGCAAAGAGCTGTTTTTGAGTAGCGGGGGTGATCCAATTTAATCCGATTGGTCATCCTAGATTTCAATTTGTGGGAAGTCGAGGAGGAATCTCGATTCCCTAATCTTGTCACCGGGAAGTGACTAAGTTGTTAAACGAAGGATGCTAAGGGTATTTGAGTGATGTGGTGGATTCGTCGATTGAAGGACCAAGGCTAGAGGATATAGCCGTGGTGCGCGATTATCCCGATGTCTTTCCTCAAGAATTGCCGGGATTGCCACTTGAAAGGGAAGTAGAGTTCGTGATTGAGTTAGCACCGGGGACAGAACCGATCTCCAAGACACCATACGAGAATGTCCCTCTCGGAATTGAAGGAATTGAAGGTTCGGATGCAAGAATTATTGGATAAAGGATTTATCCGCCCTAGTACATCGCCGTGGGGAGCACTTGTCACGTCCCGAACCCTACGAGCCATCGACATCCCACTGGCCAACAAATAAGTACAGGTTCTCCCGGGATCCAAAGGCCAACAGATATAACACTTGCGGAAGCGAAAACAATTCCCCGTACGAAATTAATTAACATCACGATGACTTGGGACGGTAAAACAACTTATGTAAATATACACAATTGTTACATCCTTCAAACCTAGGGCTTCGAGATGCCACTGTACAAGCCTATGACCACCTATAACAAAAGATTACGTGGTCGAAACCCGCTATGCTTCCAAAAGAAAATACTCTACAAAAGCTCAAGAGGCCAACTACCCTAGGCCTCGTCCTCGCTATCCGGTACGATATCTACTCTCGCCTCCAACTCATCCTCGTCAAGCTCGGTGTGGTGTTTCACATCCAATCGCTCTACAACCTCCCCATCTTCTCTTGGTACCATGATCTTGGGGAATATCGAATCTCCCGGGCGGATTATTCATTGTTGATGCGGAGTGTCCGAAAAACAACGAACCCACGACGGGGTGAGATAAAATCTCGATAAGCTAGCCCCTAACCCTAGGTTAGGGCTCTAGTGCCTCCCGGACAAGTTTTAAAAACAGCAACTTTTCAACATATCCTTCTTCACCTCAATAATTCAACAAATAAATCCCGAAATATTCCATACTTGTTCCGAAAATTCCCACACTCTCTCAAATATTCTACATTACCCTTATATTGATATTTCACGTCTCGGATCGGAATAAAAAAAAAATATTCCACGTTGCTCCAAAGCCGCGTTCCACGCTTCAGGCTATCGTATAAAATTCCACGTTACTCCGAAAATATTCCACGACTTCATACAAGTTCATAACATTGAGCCTCGGACCTTTATGGAACACGGCTCCACATATATATATACTAGGGTCTCGAGACTCATAGGAATACGACCCATAAATCACGGTCTCGGACACATAGGAACACGACCGGATTAAGTCTCGGACAATTAGTCGAACACGACTCACTTTGGTCTCGGACGACTTAATTGAACACGACTTTCACACTTTCTCGATCTCGGACAATCGGACGAATACGGCTCACTTTGGCCTCGGACGACTTGATTGAATACGACCATCATACTTTCCCGGTCTCGAGACAATCGAGACGAATACGGCTCACTTTGGCCTCGGACGACTTGATTGAATACGACCCATAAATCTCGGTCTCGGACACATAGGAACACGACCGGATTAAGTCTCGGACAATTAGTCGAACACGACTCACTTTGGTCTCCGGACGACTTAATTGAACACGACTTTCATACTTTACGAGAATAGGCGGACCCGCGTAATAACGCCTCGGGTCACTATCCCGCGTTTAACGCCTCAAGATATTATAATACTCATAACCCCGCGTTTAACGCCTCGGGGTATAATAATAGTAAAGCCCGCGTCATAACGCCTCGAGCTATAATTCCTCAATCCAACATCGAGCCCGCGTCATAACGCCTCGAGCAACATATGGTCTTATAAAGTACAAACCCCGCGTCATAACGCCTCGGGGTAAAAATTTCACATTTCCTCTCTTTCATTCCACTTAAGACCATATACCACAATAATTTCCGGATCACTCGTCCGATATCATACGATCCTTTAAATACTTCCGATCGATCAATCCTTGCCACGTGATCCTGCTAGATTCCTTGATTAGCGGATCGAGATCATCCGGTCTCACGAATTTTCTCCAATAAAAGATCGGGACCATGCGATCTCTCCAATGTTTCTCAATTGCCCAATCGAGACCACTCGATTAAATTGTACCGGCAAACACTCGATCGGAATCACGTGATTCACTCACGTTAGAGAATTAATACATCGGGGCCACCCGATTAATTTATGCTACCACGAATTCAATCCACGCCAGGGCGACCATATTATACTAACGCAGCAGTAAATTAATAGCGTACAATTAAAAGTACACTAACGTGGAAATTGATCCAGGCCAAACCATATTAATTTCTAACGTACAATTAATTCACGACTATAGTACTAAACTATAGTAACACCACATTTAATTAAATACCGTGGCATAACAACATTTAGTCACATCTAAACATGCACCGTGGCATAACGAAATAATGTCACATAAAAAGTAACCGTAGTTAACATATAACCTAACCATAGTTTAAAAGTAACTAGAGTTAATCAATAACCTAACCATGGTTAAAATATTAGCCAAAAAGTAACTATGGTCAAACTTTGACCACACACTCTCTCTCTCTTGACTTTACTATTCATGCAAGAACACCTTTCTCTCTCCTCCAACATCTCATTTTCGGCCAAAGCATGAACATGGGCTAAAACAACCAAATTTTCACCCAAAACTACTCAATCTCAAGTCCCTTAGCAACCTAGATACCTAATCAAGGTTTAGGAACCAACTTACTTGATTTCTAGCCAAATCCTTTGGTGAAAATCAGTTGGAAACCGAAGCAGAAACTCCCTCTCTCAAACCGGGTCAGATTTGCCTCATCTGGACCTTTGCCCCTTCAAACGGACCTACGGGAACAACTACCCGGCCAAATCGAGCTTATAATATGTCCCTGGAAAGCTAAGACAATAAGCTTTCAAATGGAAGTGGTCTTACCTCAAAGCGACGTCGGACGAAAAAGTTATGGCCGGAACAGTGGGGCTGTCGGAATAGAGCTGCGGGTTTGGGCGAGAGAGAGAAGTGAGAGAGAAAATGAAGGTTCAATGAAGAAGAAGATGTTGATGATAGATAGGATATTTTGGCAAGATACTAAGTGGAATTATTGCTCTTGAATTTGGTGAGACAAAGTCTTGTGGGTCCCACCAATAATTCATCTCCTTTCCCATATCCAATCCGATTTCACTTTTCCGAACACTTTAGGGCGAATCGCGAAGTAATTGTACTCCGGATGAGGTAATGTCCAAAATTTAATTATTGGAACCCCCGAAGGTCCGACATCTAATTTCGAAGTGAAATTCGCGATCAATCTCGATCAATTGAAATTTCAGCGTATCTCAAACTAACGGGCGGCTTTTAGGAGTTACGCGTATCGACCCGTGATTAACATCACGTTTAAGAATTTCTCGAGCCATGGCGACTTTGGTTGTCATTCAATTGCGAGGGTCAATCACTAGTCCCGATGGGCACGATCGTTAGAAAATAATTTAGGGACGTTCGGAACCCATACGAGGTCAAACGGAATCACCCGTGATCCAAGCGTAGAGTATTATCCAAATCGTTCCTTAATCATTCTAGGATCGGCCTATATTGGTCCAGAATATTCCCTCGACAATTTTCATGGCCAAAGAGTCAATCCAGGATCAAGTTCTTAGGTCCACGTACTTGATTTTCCTAGCTAGCCATTCCCATTTGGTTAGTCCGCTCGAGAGGGATCAACTCCGAGTGAGATTAGACGAAATACATCAATGAGATATTTCATTCATTCATAGCTTCGAAAGTGGGTCGGAATTCGGGATGTCACAAAGCACTAGTGCTGTTCATGAGGAAGAAGGACGGGTCATTGCGGTTATGCATTGACTATCAGCTGTTGAATCAAGTAACCATCAAGAACAAGTATCCATTGCCAAGGATAGATGACTTGTTCGATCAACTGCAAGGGGTTGTGGTATTTTCCAAGATCGACTTGAGGACGGGCTACCATCAGCGAGGATTAAGAAGGAGGACATACCGAAGACCGCATTCTTTACCGAATATGGGCATTATAAGTTTATGGTTATGCCGTTTGGATTGACAAATGCCCCACTGCTTTTATGGATATGATGCATCGGGTGTTCGAGAGAATTTCTGGACCAGTTTGTCATCGTGTTTATCGATGATATCTTGGTATATTCAAGGAGTCCGAAGGAGCATGAACACCATTTAAGTACCGTTCTACGGACCTTAAGAGAACATTCTCTTTATGCCAAATTTAGCAAGTGTGAATTTTGGCTCTATCGTGTAGCATTTATTGGGCATATTGTCTCCGAAAACGGAATCTCGGTAAACCCGGCGAAAATTGAGACCATGGTGAATTGGCCAAGACCGACGTCGCTTATGGAGGTTCGAAGTTTTCTAGGTTTGGCGGGATACTATCGACGATTTGTAGAAAAGTTCTCTTCGATAGCTATTCCGTTGACGTAGTTAACGAAGAAGGAAACTCGCTATGAATGGACGAGATAAGTGCGAGAGGAGTTTCCAAGAACTAAAGCATAGGTTGACGACAAGCACCGATTCCGACGATACCATCCGGTCTTGGAAGATTTGAAATATATAGCGATGCTTCGCTAAAAGGATCGGGATGCTTATTAATGCAACATGGCAGGGTGGTTGCATATGCGTCACGGCGCTTGAGGCCTCATGAATTGAACTACCCAACGCATGATCCGGAGCTTGCGGCGATTGTTTTTGCGTTGAAGATTTAGAGGCATTATTTATGGGGAGAAAGGTTTTAGATTTATACGGACCATTAGAGTTTGAACTATTTGTTCTCCCAAAAAGAGCTGAATATGAGGCAGCGTCGTTGGATGGAATTATTGACGGACTACGATTGTGATATTTTATATCACCCCGGGAAAGCTAATAAAGTAGCGGATGCTCTTAGTCGGAAATCGAGTGTTGCGCATTTAATGGTGAAGGAGTGGACTTTACTTGAAGAGTTGAGGGATTCGGAGTTTAAGTTCGAGGTTTGCAATCTCTCAAGTTTGTTGGCAACTTTGAGAATTGAATCGAGAGATCCAGATACAAATTAAGGCGTTGCGGTTGGTGGATCCCGACATCCAGAAAAATTTAGAGATGGATGTAACCAAAAGGAGACTTGAATTTCAAGTGGCCAAGGATGGAATCTTGAAGTTCCGTGGACGTCCGTGTGTCCCTAATGATGAGGAGCTTAAAGAGATGATTTTGTCGAAGCTCATCATAGTAGTTATAGTGTACATCCAGGTAGTACCAAGATGTATCATAATCTGGCGCATTACTAGTGGAATGGAATGACAATCGACGTGACTAAACACATAGCTAAATGTTTGACATGCCAACAAGTAAAGGCACAACATTGCAAACCCGGAGGATTACTTCGTCGCTAGAGATTCCCGAGTGGAAATGGGAGCATGTGACCATGGATTTCATTATGAGACTACCGAGAAGCCGGAGAGGGCATGAATCGATTTGGGTGGTCGTTGATAAATTGACGAAGTCGGCATATTTTCCGGCAGGCGAAAGGACTTCACAATGGAAAAGTACGCTAAATTGTATATGCGCCGAGATAGTTCGATTGCATGGAGTTCTAGTAACAATTACGTTGGACGAGACCCTAAGTTCACCTGTAACTTTCCGGAAAAGTTTTCGAGTGCAATGGGAACCCAAGTACAAGATAACACCGCATATCATCCCCGCATGTATGGACAATCGGAGAGGACAATACGGACACTTGAGGACATGCTACGAGCATGTGTGATAGATTTTAAAGGGGTTGGGAAGAACAGCTACATCCAAAGTGGAGATTGCCTACAACAACGGTTTCCAGCAGTATCGAAATGGCACCATCCGAGGCATTGTACGGTAGAACTTGAGTAACTCCGGTATGTTGGGATGAAGTTGGCGAGAGAAGTATAACGGGATCGAGCTAGTTCAGCAATCTGTTGAGGAGGTGAAAGTGATCGAGAAAGGCTAAAAACCGCTTAGAGTCGTCAAAAGAGTTATGCGGATAGACGACGTATGTGATGCCCTGATTTTATTAAATTTGGTGTGACTCGTGGGCCCCCTCCAAGTCCCTTCGATTGCCCCTACCCCCCCCCCCACGTGCTCTCTGTTTCCCCCCATCCCATCTGCCGCTTCTCCCTCTCTCTCCTCCTCTCTTCTTTCTTCTTCTTTCTTCTTCTTCTTCTTCTTCCTTCCTTTTTTTTTTTTCGCTGTCGTGCAACCAGGGCCCTCCACCGGACGCCTTCTATTGCTGCCACTCCACCGCCACGCTCCACCTTCGCCGTGCCGGTCGGCCGCGTTGCACCGCTCCGTCCTCTAGTCGTCCGCCGTCCACCAGCTTCGTTCATCCCCGCCAATAGCACCCTGCGGCCCCGACCCGTGCCGGCCCCGTGACCCGGCCCGTTGCCAAAGCCCTCCGCCCGTACGCTAGCTCCTCCTCCCAGCCACTACCGTGCCTTCGTCGCTTGACCACCGCGCCCCCACCCGTGAAACCCAGCCGCGACCCACCTCCAGCCCGATACCCACGCCGGCCCGACTGGACCCAAGGACCCGCGACCTCCGATCTGTGGACCCGAAGCCCCGTCGACCCGCGACCTCCTCTATTCCACCTCAACCGCATCCTTCCGGGCTCACCTCGCCGCCGGCCGCGAGCTAGTCGAAGTTGCTCAACCCAACCGCCCGTGACCCACCGAGCTTCAGCCGTACCACAACGTGCGCGGTCGAGCCCCATCTTGAGAACTCCGGATCTAGGTGTTTCGGCTGCCGGATCGCAGCCTCGTCGTCATCCCGCTCTGAAAATACTGTTCTATGAATAGTACCGATGAATAGTACCCATGGTAAATAGTATTCAAGTGAACAGTATCGAATGAATAGTGCCGCGTGAACAAAGTGATCGTGAATAGTGCCGTAGTGAACAGTGATCCTGAACGATAATACGGCCCGACCCGTGAATAGTAGTTGAAATCCGGACCCAACATCAAATGCCGGTTTTGTTAATTGTGAGTTAAACTCCTAAACCCCGATTAGGGCGCTAATTGCCCTTAGTTAGTGTAATTATTGGTAATTAGTTATTGTAATTAGAGTAATTAGCCTAATAAGGTGTTTAGGTAGCCCAATCGTGATCGGTTAAATAAAGACTGGGTTTAAGTTAAATGGCCACGATTAATTAAGTCGATCCGTTAGTCGGGTTGTTCTGCGGCTATTTGATGATTAGATTGGATCGATTGTTTGGGCAATGATTGCCGGTGTATGATCTAGCGAGCGAGCGAAATGAGATAGGGCAGAGCCGAGTGGACGATTGATTGCTAGCTGGTTTGGATTTTTGATAATTGTTGTATAAATATGAATCGATTTTATAGTCGCCTTATTAAAAGATGTTTGGTCGATTGTCCCGATTGCGTGTCCGGATGCTTGGTTTTGCGTGTTGAATGTTGTGGGTGGAAATTGTGGGTGTTAGTCCCACATTTTCTAGACGCAAAGTCTCATGGATAATCTGTGCATTCATGCAACTCGTGTGCAATCAAACTGCATATTTTAGCATGAAAATGACCCGGTGCCGAGTCTTTGATCACGTCGCATGAGCATCCGGCTAAGTGTAAAGATAAGAATTTGACTGGTTGTTGTCGGATGTGCTTGAATGGTCACATAATGGTTATCCCTAACAATATCGTGCCGTGTCGACCGAAATTACACAATTTGTTGGATGCACGTCAATCTCGTGTCGTCGGATTGATCGGATGCCGGTCGCAGCTTGTGACGAACCGACGCTCTTTTTTGGAATGCCTGCTATGTCGTGCTGTGTCGATCGAAATTACACTGGCATAGTAGTTGCCGTCGCCAAAGTAATGGGACGATGCCTAGTCCCTCCGGGAGAGCACCAACCGTTTAGTGTGCTAGGCACCAACCTGTCTAGTGTCTTTGGGCATTATGGCCGTATCTAATAATAAATGAACCTCGTGTGGTGTCTTATGCATGCAAATTGATGTGATCCCTTGCCGGTTGTCCGCCCGTTGTGGCTGTTGATTTGGGGCCAAACATTGCATTATGCATGGTGAAGACCGATAAATTTGCATGTGATTGTAATATCTATTCTTGGTTGATGTGATTGTTTGTTAGGATATACGAGCGAATCAACGCCCTAGTTGGGCTTAGGCGTTGACTCACCGAGATTTATTTCTCACCCCGTCGTTTAACCATTTCAAGTCCGAAGTGATGGAACTCGTGAATGTTAGGGCATGGGTGTTAGAGTAGATTTTTTAGAGTAGCTGATGACTTAACCTTACCCGACCGTGTATCTTTTTGAGGTCTTAATAAGCCGCCCCGAAGAATGGGGTTGTATAGATTGGGTCTGTAGCTTGGTAGGGTTAAAACTCATATACTTTGACTTTATAAATGAAGTTGTCTTTTGTCGATGATTGAGTTGATTTTTCCTACTTTGCTATCCCATACTATTTGTCGTTTGGGAGAGTTGCACGTTCCGCATACGCCGTAAGCTAATAAGTCGATAGTGTACACGGGACGCTATCGCTTATGACCGGTGGCGATTTGGTAGGGATGTTGTGAGCCCGAGGATCGGGCGTGACAACGTAGACCTTTGGAATTCCAAGTGGGAGATCATGTTTTCCTGAAGGTGTTGCCAATGTGAGATTTATCTCAATTTGGAAAGAAAGGAAAATTGAGTCCGAGATACGTAGGCCCATTTAAAATCCTAGAGCGGATTGAGACTTTAGCCTATTGACTCGCATTGCCGCCGAACTTGTCCTAAGTTCATAATGTCTTCCACGTATCCATGTTGAGGAAGTACGAGTCGGACCCAACTCATGTCTTGGGATCATGAAATGGTGGAAGTAGACGAAAGAATATCTTCCGTAGAAAGGCCGATGCGGATAGAAGACAGAAAAGAACAAGTCCCGAGGAACAAGACAATTCCAATGGTGAAGGTGATATGGGAGCACCATGGATCCGAAGGAGCAACTTGGGAAAATGAAGAAACGATGAGGCGTCGGTACCCCATTTATTTGAATAGTTAAGTTTGTTGTAAATTTTGAGAACGAAATTTTTGTAAGGGGGAAGAGTTATGACATCCTCGTATTCGACACTTTTTCAAAGTTTTGAATAAATGAAATATCTTATTGATGTATTTCAGCTAAGTCTCACTCGAAATTGATCTCTCTTGAACAGACTAACCAAATGGGAATGGCTAGTTAGGAAAATCAAGTACGTGGACCTAAGAACTTGATCTTGAATTGACTCTCTAGCCATGAAAATTGTCAATGGAATATTTTGGACCAATATAAGCCGATCCTAGAATGATTAAGGAACGATTTGGTAATACCCTACGCTTGGATCACGGGTGATTCCGTTTGATCTCGTATGGGTTTCGAACAACCCTAAATTATTTTCTGACGAACGTGTCCATCGGGATTAGCGATTGACCATCGCAATTGAATGACAACCAAAGTCGCCATGGCTCGAGAAATTCTTAAATGTGATATTAATCACGGGTCGATACGCGTAACTCCTAAAATCCGTCCGTTAGTTTGAGATACGCTGAAATTTCAACCGATCGAGATTGATGGCGAATCGGACTTCGAAATTTGACGTCGGACCTTCATGGGTCTCAATAATTAAATTTTGGACGTTTCCTCATCCAGAGTACAATTACTTCACGATTCGCCCTAAACGGTTTAAGAAAAATAAAATTTGGACTTGGAAATGGGAAAAGACCTATTTACCCTTAGAAAATATTGAATTTTTCACTTTAGCCAAGGGGCATTTCGATCAAATCACCCCATGGCCGAAATTGACTAGTCAATTGTGTCATGACCCGAACCCTACGAGACCAGTCGACATCCCACTGGCCATATCAACGTACGGTTCTTCGGGATCCAAAGGCCAACAAACTTACGCGGAAGCAAAAACAATCCCCATACATAAAACAACAATGCTACAATAACTTGGGATGGTAAAAAACAAACTTATGTATATATATATACATATTCTTTACAACTCTCAAACTTAGGGCTTCGAGGCCACCGTACAAGCCTATGACCACTACTACAAAAAGATCTGGTGGTCGAAGCTTGCTATAGTTCAAAAGGGAAACACTACACAAAAGTCAAGAGGCCAACTACCATAAGCCTCGTCATCACTATCCGTTACCATATCATTTATGGCTGCCAGCTCATCCACGTCCATCTTCGGTGATCGCTCCGCATTAGATGGCTCTATGACCTCCCCCCATCCTTCTCCTAGGTACTACTACCTCCGGGTCGGACTCTAAGTAGTTAGGATCATCAAGACCACCGTCGGGATGCACCACAACGCCATCCGGAGGGGGAGTGCTAGTAGGATCTCATTCCCCAACACCGTCATAGGGAATATCAAAACCAGTCGGTGGTCCCACTAGCAAGTCCCCGTGGCGGCACGTCTACGCCATGTACGTACGGGTCTTCCAAAAAACTTTTCCCCACATCCACCAGGATTGTTGTCACATGCCTATAATATACTTTATCCTCCCCCACTGGATATTCTCGTAACTACCGTTTCCATCTCCCGGGAATACCGAACCTTGGAGGCGGGTTGTTCATTGTCGAGGCGGAGGATCCGAAATAGATAACCCACGACGGGTGAGATAAAATCTCGGTAAGAAAGCCCTTAACCTTAGGTTAGGGCTCTAGTGCCTCCAGACACGTTTTATAACAAAGCAATTCTCAACATTTCCTCCTTCACCTCAATAATTCAACTAATAAATCCCGGAATATTTCATTTCATTTCTGAAAATTGCCACACTTCTTCGAAAATTCTACGTTACTCCCATATCGACATTCCACGTCTCGAGACTATAAATAAAATATTCCACGTACTCCGAGCCCGCGTTTAACACCTCGGGCCATCATATAAAATTCTACGTGGCTCCAAAGCCCTCGTTTAACGCATCAAGCTATCATATAAATGGACGGACCCACGTAATAACGCATCGGGCCACTATATCATCCCGGACCCGCGTAATAACGCATCGAGTCACTGTAACCCGCATAATAACGCCTCGAGGTTAATATCCCGCGTTTAACGCCTCGGGATAAAATAATAATAGAGCCCGCGTCATCACACCTCGGGCTATATATATGGTCTTATAAAATACGAACCCCGCGTCATAACGTCTCGGGGTAAAATTCAACCTTTCCTCTTGATTCTTCCACGTTATGACCATATAATCACAATAATTCCTCGATCGCTCATCCGATACCGCACGACCCATAAAACCTTCCGATCGATCAACCTTTGCCGCATGATCTTGCTAAATTTCTTGATTAGCGAGATCGAGACCACACTGTCTCATCAAAGTTTTCTCCAATAAAGATCGGGACCACACGATCTTTCTACTCTTCCTCAATTTCCCAATTGAGACCACTCGATTTAATCTATATCGAATAAAAATTCGATCGGGACCACTTGATTCGCTCACGTTAATTATCCGATAAATCGGGACCACCCAATTAAATCGCACTCAAGCCATCAACCAATCGGGCCACACGATTAAATTATTCTACCACAAAAATTGTTCTATGCCATCCGATATTAATATTCTAACATGGCAACCAAAAATTCACCGTACGATTAGAATTACGCTAATGTACGATTATTATGCACCGTACCACTAAAATACACCAATGTAGCATTTAATCGAGGCCGTACGATTAAAATATCTTATCGCCATTTAATTCCTACCACATGATCAATCTACATAAAGCAGGATTTAATCGCAGCCATCCGATAAATCTTCCTAAGCAAGATTCGTTCTCGGCCATCCAAATAAAGCAAGATTAAATCTTAACCCTCCATTTCTACTCATGCAAGAACACAATTTTCTTCTCTCTCCTCCAACCTTCATTCTCGGCTAAGGCATGAAAATGGGCAAAAACAACCAATTTTTCACCCAAATCTACTCAATCTCAAGTTTATTAGCACCCTAGATACCTAATCTAAGGTTAGGAACCAACTTACCACTATTTTAGCAAGTTTTCCGGCGAAAAACATCGCGAGAAAATTCTGGATCTACGGCGGCTCGGGCGGTCCTTGCTTGGCCGGTTTTGTCCCACAAAATTTCGGCTATTCCGGGCGGCTCACGTGGTAGTTCGGCTTTTGATGCTTCAAAATGAGGTCGTCGGCGGCTCAACAAAAATTCCGGTGATGGTGGTGGTGATGAGTGGTGTTCGACCAAATGAGGAGGAAGAGGGAGGTGAGAGAAAGTGTCACAAAATTTGGGTAAAAGATGAAGACAATGAATAGTGAAGGCTAATTATTGGTCTTGAAAGTGAATGAAGGGAAAAATGGTAATTTCCACCATCTTTAACTATTCAATTTCGGCCATGGGGTAAATTGACCAAAATGCCCCTTGGCCAAAGTGAAAAATTGGATATTTTCCAAGAGTAAATGAGTCTTTTCCCATACCCAGCCCAAATTTTATTTTTTTATGAACCTTTTGGGGCGAACCGCGAAGTAATTGTACTCTGGATGAGGAAATATTCAAAATTTAATTATTGGAACCCCCGAAGGTCCGACGTCAAATTCCAAGCCCGATTCAATTGCGAGGGTCAATCATTAGTCCCGATGGACATGATCGTTAGAAATAATTCGGGGACGTTCGGAACCCATACGAGATCAAATGGAATCACCCGTGATCCAAGCGTAGGGTATTATCCAAATTGTTCCTTAATCATTCTAGGATCGGCCTATATTGATCCAAAATATTCCCTCGATAATTTTCATGACCAAAGAGTTAATCCAGGATCAAGTTCTTAGGTCCATGTACTTGAATTTCCTAGCTAGCCATTCCCATTTGGTTAGTCTACTCAAGAGGGATCAATTCGAGTGAGAATTAGCTGAAATACATCAATGAGACCTTTCATTTATTCAAAGCTTCGAAAAAGAGTCGGAATACGGGATGTCACAAATTGTGAGGAAATTATTAAAATTCCCTTCTTGCATTCAAGACCCAAAATATCTATGAAAAAAAAAAATATATCCTAACGTTTTATTAATTAATTTTGTTGGTCTTCTTCTTCATTATTGCAAGAACATTCTCTCACTACACACTCTCTCTCTCCCTCTTGGCCAAATTCTTCATCCTCCCTATTTCCATTGCCAAAAATTTATTCAAGCTAACATTGGCCTTGCTTTGAATCACCGAAGCATAACAGCCATCGTGAGTCGCCGGAGTCGCCGGATTTTCGTGGGTCAAAGCCGGCCAAGAAAGGACCGCCGGAGCCGCCGTTGGATCAAGATTTTTCTCTCGAAATTTTGTCGGAAAATTTGCTAGATCTTGAAGTAAGATAGTTTCTAAACTTGAATTAGGTAGCTATGATGCTAATGGACGTAGATTGAGAAGGATTGGATGAAAAATTGTTGAGTTTGCTCTTGAGGATGGCTTGGCCAAAAATGATGAAGAGAGGAGAGAGAAAATGGTGTTCTTGAAGTGAATAGTAAAATGCAAAAGTGAAATTGGAGGGCTATGATTAAATCTAGCTTTATCATGCTTTATTTCAACAGCCCTAGAATAAATCTTGCTTAGGAAGATTGATCGGACGGCTACGATTGAATTCCCGCTTTATGCAGATTAATCCTATGGTGGAGATTAAATGCACGTTAGGATATTTAAATCGTATGGTCCCGATTAATTGCCACGTTAGTATAGTTTAATTATATGGTACGTATTAATTGTACGTTAGTATAATTTTGATCGTACGGTGATTATTAATTGTTACGTTAGCATAAATAATATCGTGTGACGTAGATTAATTTTTGTGGTAGCATAAATTAATCGTGGAGCCCTATTAGCCAATGGCTTAGTGTGATTTAATCGGGTGTTCCCGATTTATTAATTCTCTAACGTGAATGAATCACGTGGTACCGACTGAATTTTTATTCAGTATAATTAAATCAAGCGGTCTCGATTGAGTGGAAGGAAAAAATTAGAAAAATCGTGTGGAGCCGAATGTTTATTAGAGAAAATTGAGAAGATCGTGTGGTCTTGATCGGCTAATCGGGAAGTTTAGTGAGATCGTGTGGTGAAGATTGATCGATCGGAAGGATTAATGTGATCGTGTGGTGTCGTACGAGTGATCGAGGAATTATTGTTGTTATATGGTCTTAAGTGGAATAATTGAGAGGAAGTGTGGAATTTTACGCCGAAGCGTGATTGCGCGGGGTTCGTATTTTATAAGACCATATTTTACCCCGAGGTGTTAAACGCTGGGTTGTGCTTATTATTTTATCGTAAGGCGTTAAACGCGAGATATTAACCTGAGGCATTCTTACGCGGGTTATAGTGACTCGAGGCGTTATTACACGGATCAAGACTATATAATGACTTGAGGCGTTTTTACGCGGGTGCGTCCCATTTATATGATAGTCTCGATGCGTTAAACTCCGGCATTTGGGTAACGTGAAATATTTTATTTTCGCCCGATACGTTAAACGCGGACTTTGGAGCAACGTGAAATTTTATATGATAGCCTAAGGCGATAAACGCGGGCTCTGGAGTAACGTGGAATATTTATTTACAAACCGAGGCGTGGAACGTCGATATGGGGATAACGTGAAATTTTTGTAAAAGTGTGGCAATTTTGGGAGAAAGAATGAAATATTTTGAAATTTATTTGTTGAATTATTGATTGAGGGAGGAATTGTTGAGAATTGCTCACCTAGGACGTGTCTAGAGGCACTAGCGCCCTAACCTAGGATTAGGGACTATCTTATTGAGATTTATTCTCACCCCCGTCGTGGGTTATCTTTTTCAAACCCTCCACCTCGACTATGAATGATCCACCGCAGCGGTTCGGGATACCGAGGGACATGGAAACCGTGATTATCGAGTATTCCGTGGGTGAGGATAAGGTATACTATAGGCACGCTATCATGATCCGGGTAGATGTAGGAGAAAAATTTTGGAAGCCCCATACGTACACGGCGTGGACGTACGACATGAGGACATGCTGGTAGGTCCGCCGAGGGGCTTTGATATACCCTATAGGCACGCTACCATGATCCGGGTAGATGTAGGAGAAAATTTTTGGAAGCCCCATACGTACTGTCATGGACGTACGAACATGGGGACATGCCGATGGGTCGGGCCGAGGGGCTTTGATATACCTTATGACGGAGTTGGGGAATGAGACCCCACTTAGGCTGCCTCTCCCGATGGCGTGGTGATGAGTCCGGATATCGGCTCGAAGACCCGTAGTCGGACCCCGAAATTTTGGATAACGAGGAGGATGTAGAGATCGTAAAGCCATCGGATGTGGAGCTGCCATCCGAGACCGAGGAGGAGGAGGAGCTAGAGATTTCGTCCGATGATAGTGAGGATGCGGCCTATGATAGTTGACCTCTTGACTTTTGTTGAGTGTTTTCCGTTGAGGAAAGTTAGGCTTCGACTACTAGATCTTTTTGTTATAAGTGCTCACAGGCTTGTACAGTGGCCTTTGAAGCCCTAGGTTCGAGACTTGTAACAATTATATATATATGTATATAAGTTTGTTTTTACCATCCGAAGTTATAGTATTATTGTGTGTTTTCAGTACGGGGATTTGTTTTTACTTCCGCGTAAGTTTATTGGCCTTTGGATCCCGAAGAACCGTACGATAATATGGCCAGGTGGGATGTCGATGGACTCGTAGGGTTCGGGTCGTGACACCAAGCATGTGGTATTGCTTAGCTCCATAGAACGAACCACAAAATGTATCCAATGCACTTGCCATTCCTACCTATTATGGACGAAGCTAGAGGTGGCCATTTGGGCCCGTGGGCCGGAACCGGCCCGTTGACCGGCCCGTTGACCGGACCCACGAGGCCCAAACCGGCTCGAACCGGCTGGTTCCAACCCGGCCCTAAAAAAATAAATAAATAAATAAGAGGGCCCCTTGGGAGGGGCCCTCTAGGCCCGAAAGAACCAACGGCTCTTTGGCCAAAATGGCCGTTGCATTGCAACGGCCATTTTGGTCGGCTTGCGAGCTGCATTCTTTGCGGGCCTGCAAGCGTTGCTTTAAAAAAAAAAAAATTTCATAATTTTTTTTTCTATAAATAAATATCCTTCCTCTTTCATTTTTCTCACAAATCTTGTCAACAATTCTCTCAAATTCTCTCACATTCTCTCAAATTCTCAATTCTCCGAATCCCGCCTCAATTTTCTCAAAAATGGCAAGTGGAAGCGAAATACTAGAAAGGGTAAGATGACGATGGGAGATTCCGAATATCCTATTCCTGGATGTGATCCTCGTGAGTATGCATATTGGGAAGACGGTGACGACAATATCAACGTTGTTCCCATTTCGAACGTCAAGCACGTCCCAACACAAGAAAGTCTTCATCCGCCTACCGGTGCCGAAGAAACGTCGACGGCAAATGAGCCGAATGGAAAGGCCGAGAGAGTACATCCGACTTGTGGCAAGCACTTCGACAAGGTATATGACAAAAGCGAAGGTAAGTATAATGTAAATTGTAAATATTGTTCCCCAACATATAAATTTAGCAAAGGAAACGGCTATGGAACATTCCGTCGGCATCGACGAAAAAACATCCAACGCAAGCGGGGATCGACACTAGATAACAACAAATTGCCGGGTACGCCAATCCTAATACTCATCCTTTATTCCGTTACACTGATGCACTTTATAAACAAACATTAGCTGAATATGTTGCCCTTGATCATGCTCCATTTACTACTTGGTGAAAATTTTAATATGAAATATTTGATAAATCTTGCGTTGGTTCCACAAGCACCAACTATTCCCGAAGTACTCTTAAACGCGAACTTTTGCATCTTTATAAAAAACAAAAAAAAATTTAGCAAATTTTTTGGCGGAATTCAATGGACGTGTGCATTTAGGTAGTGATATTTGGAGTGATCCTTAGCAAATTCATTCTTATATGAGTGTGACATGTCATTGGATAGGTGATGACTGGACCATTCAAAAAAGACTTCTTGCATTTCGAGTTTTTGATGAAAAGCATTCGGCTTATAATATTTATAGAATAATTAAACAAGTTTTAGAAGAATATTATTTGATAAATAAAGTTTTTTCAATTGGTTTTGATAATGCGGCCGCAAATACCGCTTCCATTCCCGAATTAGAAAATATTTGCAAACCCTCTTTTGGGGGACAATTTTTTCACATTAGATGTGCTTGTCATGTTTTAAATTTATGTGTACAAGATGGTTTACGAACTCTCGAGTCTTCTCTCGCCCCAATAAAGGGTGCAATTAAATATTTATGGAGTCGTGCCCATTTTATGAAAGTATGGGGAAAATTTTGTAAACAACATAGGAGAATGGCAAAAAGGCTTCCAAAAGATATTCCGACTCGTTGAAATTCTACGTATGAGTTGCTTTGTCAAACTTTTGATTACAAAGATTTATTATGTACGTTTATATCGCAAAATATTCTCGAAATTACTTTACTTCCGCAACATTGGGACATTTGCAAAAAAAATTTAGATTTTTTGAAAATTTTTAATGATGCTACTAATGCTTTATCTGGTATTTATTATCCTACTACGCATTTATTTTTAATAGAATGTTTTAATATTGGTAGTGTTTTTAATGTATATGAAAAAGATAATGAATTAGCTCAAACTATTTCAAGAATGCGAGAAAAATGGTTGCATTATTATTTCAAAATTCCTCTTGTCTATTTAGTTGGTATTGTTTTTGATCCACGTATTAAATTAGATGGTTTACTAGATTATTTGAATGTGTATTATTATGATTGTTTACATTTGGAAGATATAATAGATGTTTCAATTGTACAAAGAGAGGTTAGAGAATCTATAGTAGCATTACATGGAGAATTTTGTAATAGATATGGTTTAAATGATGGTGGATCTTTACCATCTACTGCCTTAGGAAACGAAACCGATAGTTTACTTGGTAGAGGTTATGATATGCTCAAGAGTAGACAAAAAAAAAAAAAAGCGACGAGGTAGTATTTATGAAATAGAAAAATATTTCACCACTCAATTTGAGTTTCGTGATGCGAACATAGTACGATTTTCAAATCCACGGAGTGGTGGCAGAGTCACTCAACCGACTACCCAGGTGCTCGCCCTCATCGCTCGCCGGATATTAGCAACCTCATCTCGTAATTGCGGTTGAACAAGCATTTAGCGCTGGAGGATTAGTTTTGGACTCTCGCCGTTCAAGATTAAGTCCGAGTCCGTGGAAGCTCAAGCTTGTGTTGACGATTGGACGAAAGCCGATTTCGACACCAAGAATTGGATCGAGAACACGAATTTTTTAGCGAGGATTATGGAGATACCACTCGGCACGGGTACCACAACGGGTAGCGACGATTGACGATGAGGTAAGTTGGGGTTATCAAAGGTAAAAGAACTACATGGGCTTTGATTCTTCTATCCTCAAGAAGATATGTAGGCGTTTAATGATAATTCATTAAGTTCAAGCCCATTCCTCCTTTCTCTTTTTTTCCCCAAATTTTATTACAATGTACAATTTGATTATAATTTATAATTTATTATGTTTATTTTATTATTTATTAGTTTAAAAATTAAATTTAAAAAACGGAACCGGAATCTGCCCGGAACCGCCCGGAACCGGCGGTTCGGAACCGGAACCGCCGGAACCGGCCATCTCTAGACGAAGCATCTATAAGATGGTGCTTTGGAGCAATTCACATATGTCCCAAAATGAAGTTCAAGATGCTTGTCGCTATATCTTAGGAACCCAAACGAGGCCTTGCTTCGAGCATTAGGAGTGTATTGCCATAGTTCACTCAACCTATATCCACCGAGAGAGTCTGAACAAGAAAATTCCTTTATCTATTTCATTTTTGGACCAACAATCTTTTTTAAGTGCGGTCAACAAATGTCCTAATTTGTGACAAAAACCAACATTAAGTTTCCAATCTTGGCATTGCTAAACCTAGCTATAGAGGAGAAAATCACACATTCAGCACACTGAGCTTATTGAGGGATAACACGTCCAGTAGATAATAGACAGAGCAAATAAAGCGGCAGGGATATATAAGAAAATTGTGCTTTTTTCTATTCTTAAAGTGCACACAGCCTGAATTGATCCAACAATTGCTAGACTCAGTTTATTGAACATGAAAGAGAACTCCTCTAATCATGTCAATAACAGAAGTGGCGCTATACTTCTTCCAAGATAAATAGCAGCCTGGAAGAAATCTTCCTGGAAGTGATATTGTATGATGCTACTTTGCGATTCTTAATATCTTTCATCTTTCAGTTGGTTGTCTTACCAACATGCTAAAGCCAGTTACACAAGCGAAGGACGTGGCCATGGAAGCGGCAGAAAGTGCCAGCTCTCCAAGTTGACCCACAAGCATCAGCGAGATCACCTGCAAACAGTAAATCATCCGGTTCACCGATACCAATGGCCCGGCCAATGACAGTTGCCGCTTCATTTCCGAGAAAATCTCGTCTTTCTTGAACCCATTCCCCGATGCGGACGCCTTCTTCTCCTGGGAAACTGCTAACAGGGGTGACTCCAGATGCTGTTTCTGTTCTTCCACATCCATTGATTGCTTCCTCTGTGCTTTTGGGCAGAGTGAAGCGAAGCAGAAGGAAAAAAAACAGGGCAGTACCTTTAGAGATCCTGGAGATTCCCTCATCAGAAAATAACCAAGTTCATGCCTCTAAAGGCATCAACACACGTTTCTTTCTCTGACGGCTGTATCTATCTTCTCACGTGCTTGGTTAAGCAGCATTTTTGTTGAGTTAGATTTTTTTAGCATGACATTCTCCAACAGTCTGTCTAATCTGCGTGAGAGAGCCTCTGAGGTGCTAAATGCAAATAAAGGGAGCCAAGACAACCAGAAGATCCCACCGAGTGAGACGAATCTCGTTTCCTTTTCACAAATATGATTGGAAAATTAGCATTCCTTTTGGTTTTGCTTGAACTAGAAAATCAACAACCTCGTAGACAGAATATCATTCACGAGGTAATTGTCGTTGTTGATGTGCTGCCGGAGAATATTCGCCATAGTTCTTGCCCACTGAACTTTGCCTCTACTTGTTTCTTTGCCACCTTTTGAGTCAGCAGAGTTTACGATCTTTACTGCTTCGAAAGGAGTTACTGTAAGCTCACTTGAATTGGAGTTCGACATAAAAATATGGGGTGGGAGAAAGTTTGTCGCGCGAGTTGTTTCTCGCTTTAGTGGTTATTCATTGTGATTGGCCGTTCTTGAGATCCTTTGTCCACCTTAGTGAACATTTTGACTGCAAAATATTGTCGCCTACTCAAGCCTCAGCCTAAGGAACACCCCCCCCCCACCCCCAAAAAAAAAAAAGGTATTAGCTAAGGTGGTTATTTGATTTAGACTTTCCCGATGCTTATCTCCTCCTTAAATTTGTAAGCTCATATTTAAAAAATGGTAAATATTAAAAATCATATTGATTGCATTAACACTGGATCTGGCGTTAGCAACCGTTTATGGTGTTTCAAACACTTGTTGATTGATGATGAGTGTTCAATTCAGTCTTTGGAGTGACGCACACACATACATCCACGTGCGATTATTTCTATTATACGAAATATTCAAACCACTAAGCTCGATTAGCCATTGCGAATGTATGAAGAACCGAGTCGTTCTAATTCTTTTTATTTTAAGTTTCTCTAATAAGCTAATATATAATGTATCAAACTGGCGACAACTATCTTCACTTTTATGTTAAATTACTTTCCCAAAGATTGTACTTCACCTTTTTTTTTTTATCCTATTTCTAACCCTTTCTTTGCAGAGCACGAGAGTCGAACCCCACACGTGTGATACTAGCTTCCCTAGCCCCCAATCCCTTTGCTAGCAGGGCAGCATGCATAGTGGCACTTCACTTGAGAATTGCACATTTATCTTCATTAGTATGAAATTCAAGAATATTTAGGGAAGTCAGACGGAAAAGATCTGCTCAAAGTCTATATTCTGTGCCGGTAAATAAACTTGCTAATACACAACACATATAACAACTCATTCAAGTTAAAAAGATTTCAGATATGTGACACTTGTCCCGTTGTACAGATATTATGGCAGATTATTCTTCTCCCGGGCCACTCCTTACAATAAAAAGGTTAAAACATTCAAGTAATGTGAGAAAAAAATATAACAGAATATCGTGAACGGTGTTTATTATAGGGAAAGCAAATGAGATATGGAAGAACTATGAGCAAAAAGCAAGATCATTTACATAGATTCTCTCAACATGCACGATTCAATTTGCGGCATGCCGTTTATCTACTCTAGATAGTTGCATGGACACTAACAAGAGAACAACCTCTGATCGAATCGCATCTCTAATCACTTTACTTGAAAAGAGCCATTTCTTTGTTGGTGAGTGGTGAACTTAAGGAATATGATCTCTATTTAGAGCCTTTCGAAGACATAGACCACAGTTACATATCCCGCATTTCTCGACGAGTCCGAAGGCAACCATTAGAGCGGTGTCAGCAGGATGATCTTCTTGCTCACGTCCCTCAAAATGTGCCTCAACATCATTGACCGCAAAGGCTATGAGAGGCCTCATCTTGATGGAGAGGAAGGCTATGTAGGACCACACCAAGTTGATGCACATGGCCACTGCCCATAGGAGTTTTGTGTGGCTATGGTTGCTGGTAGTGAGACACATCTTGATGGAGACTAGTGAGAAGATTATCTTGCCGATACTATTTAGCAACAATACTCTCCACCCTACCCGATTGAGAAAGGTGGCGACGAGGATGAACATTGTTCGTTCAAAGCAGACTGCAATGGTTGCAAGAAGCTTTTTGTCGTTGAAGGTTATATCAGCCTTCTCGAAAATGCTAGCGTTGTAAAGGACAAGGCATTGATGTCAAAGGCCTGTTAGAATGTAGATGAGGATGTGGCGGATGGATGGGGTCATGTGGAAGATGAAATCTGGCCACATGCCATCTCTGGTGCTTTGCTCGATTACATTAACAAGTGCAACGATGACGTTGTCAAGGTCACCAAGCAGGGAACCAAGGAGGGCATATGACGGGATCTCCTCCTTCACCGGACCTCGTCTGTCCGCCATGTGCTCATCTGCGTTGTTGCAGCCACTTATTCTAACAATTCTCTAGCATCGACACATGGTCCTTGTCACGTCCCGAACCCTACGAGCCGTCGACATCCCACCGGCCAACACTATATACATTCTCCGGGATCCAAAGGCCAACAAACATAACACTTGCGGAAGCGAAAAACAATTCCCCGTACAGAAATTAATTAACATCACGATGACTTGGGACGGTAAAACAACTTATGTACATATACACAATTATTACAACCTTCAAACCTAGGGCTTCGTAGGCCATTGTATGCAAGCCTATGACCACCTATAACAAAAAGATTACGTGGTCGAAGCCCGCTATGCTTCCAAAAGAAAATACTCTACAAAAGCTCAAGAGGCCAACTACCATAGGCCTCGTCCTCGATATTCGGTACGATATCGACTCTCGCCTCCAACTCATCCTCGTCAAGCTTAGGTGGCTGTTCCGCATCCGATCGCTCTACAACCTCCCCATCTTCTCTTGGTACCATGACCTTGGGAAATATCGAATCTCCCGGCGAGATTATTCATTGCTGATGCGGAGTGTCCGAAAAACAACGAACCCACGACGGGGTGAGATAAAATCTCGATAAGCTAGCCCTTAACCCTAGGTTAGGGCTCTAGTGCCTCCAGACAAGTTTTAAAAACAGCAACTTTTCAACATATCCTTCTTCACCTCAATAATTCAACTAATAAATCCCGGAATATTCCATACTTTTTCCGAAAATTCCCACACTTTCTCAAATATTTTATGTTACCCTCAAATTAATATTTCACGTCTTAGACCGGAGTAAAAAAATATTCCACGTTGCTCCAAAGCCTGCGTTCCACGCTTCAAGCTATTGTATAAAATTTCACGTTACTCCGAAAATTCCACGTTACTCCAAAAATATTCCACGTTACTCCACGACTTCATACAAGTTCATAACATTGAGCCTCGGACCTTTATGGAATACGGTTCTATATATATATACTAGGGTCTCGACACATAGGAATACGACCCATAAATCTCGGTCTCGGACACATAGGAACACGATCGGATTAAGTCTCGGACAATTAGTCGAACACGACTCACTTTGGTCTCGGACGACTTAATTGAACACGACTTTCACACTTTCTCGATCTCGAGACAATCGAGACGAATACGGCTCATTTTGGCCTCGAACTGACTTGATTAAATACGACCTTCATACTTTCTCGGTCTCGACAATCGACGAATACGGCTCACTTTGGCCTCGGGCGACTTGATTGAATACGACCCATAAATCTCGGTCTCGGACACATAGGAACACCACCGGATTAAGTCTCAAACAATTAGTCGAACACGACTCACTTTGGTCTCGGACGACTTAATTGAACACGACTTTCATATTTTCCCGAGCGTAATACGCCTCAGGATATTATAATACTCATAACCCCGTTCAATGCCTCAAGGTATAATAATAATAAAGCCGCGTCCCAACGCCTCGGGCAACATATGGTCTTATGAAATACGAACCCCGCGTCATAATGCCTCGGAGTAAAATCTCACATTTCCTCTCTTTCATTCCACTTAAGACCATATACCACAATAATTTCCCGATCGCTCGTCCGATACCACACGATCCTTTAAATACTTCCGATCGATCAATCCTTCCCACGTGATTACGCTAGATTCCTTGATTAGCGGATCGAGACCGTCCGGTCTCACCAACTTTCTCCAACAAAAGATCGGGACCATGCGATCTCTCCAATTTTTCTCAATTGCCCAATCGAGACCACTCGATTAAATTGTCTTTGGGCAACTACTCGATCGGAACCACGTGATTCACTCACGTTAGAAAAATTAATACTTCGGGGCCACCCGATTAATTTATGCTACCACAGAATTCAATCCACGCCAAAGCGACCATATTATACTAACGTAGCAGTAAATTAATAGCCTACAATTAAAAGTACACTAACGTGGGAATTGATCCAGGCCGAACCATATTATTTTCTAACGTACAATTAATTCACGACTATAGTACTAAACTATAGTAACACCATATTTATTTAATACCGTGGCATAACGATATGGTGTCACACATAAAGTAACTATAGTTAGAATATAATCCAACCATGGTTAAAACAATACTTGCATTGTGACATTCTCAATTCCTGCCATTTTGAGACTATGGAATGAGAAGTATCTATTGATGTATTTCAGTTTTATCTCGCTCGGACACGATCAATTCGAGTTAACCGACCAGAAAGGGAAAGGCTAACGCATGACAAGTACGTGGACCTGGGAAACTCGAAAAAGGAAATGACGCTTTGACCATAAAGATTGTCGAGGGAACATTTAGAACCATTAAAGGCCGATCAAATAACGATTAAGGAATCCATTGCTAGCGTTATACGATTGGAGCACGGGTGATGCCGTTTAACCAATGTATAATTTGCGAAGTTTTCCTAAATCGAACAATGACGATCGAGACCGTCGGAACTTGTAATGAACCCTCGCAATTACATGACAACCAAAGCCATCGTAACTTGAGTCGTCCTAAGTGTGGCGAGAGTCACAAAGTCGATACGCGTAATGTCTGCAAAAGCCGCCCGTTAGTTTGAGATAAACTGAATATACGATTGATGAGAGATCGACCACAAAATAGAAGCTCAAAATTGGCAAATGGAAATGAGGAATTCCAACATTAGAAAAGAAATTTGACGTCGCCTCGCTAATGGTCATTTTGATCCTCCATGATTGCTGCTGAAAATGGATGAAGATTGGGTCAAATAAAGTCAATGAAATTTGGACAATAAATGAGAAGAGGACAAGTGTCAAGCTTGTGTGGTTGTTTTGCATTAATTACTAGTCAAATCCCCACCTAATCCTCTCTCTCTCCTCTTAGCTTATGGAGGAAGCCAAAACACTCTCTCTTCTTCCTCTTCTCTCTCATTTTGCACGACCACAGCCTTCTCTTTCCTCTGCAATTGTGATTTTCTTCTCCAACAGAAACTGCTCCAGCTCGCGACTAACACCAACCTGTCCCACTGTTTTGGCCATAATTCCGTCGTCCGACAACGGATTGAGGTGATTCTTTCTCCATTAGAACGCTTATTGTCTTATCTTTCCATAGACATATTATAATCTCTATTTTACCCAGTATATCTTTCCGTAGCTCGGTTTGAGTGGACGAAGGTCAGAATTGGAGCAAACCTGAACGTGAGCTCCTTGGGACAGACTTGGGAAGCTTGTCTTGCTTCCAAATCAAGGTGGGACCTTCTTGAGTTGTAGTATTAGGGTTTAGTAAGTTTAGCTTGAAGTTTGGTTGAAGAAAGATGAGTTTTAATGAGGGAATTTGATGGGTTTCCTCTAGGACAGAATCTGTCCTCTTCAACGGGTTTGAGAACCGAACACCTTTGAAGGCCGTGGAAGCGTCGCCTTGCCTCGAAATCTGTTGGTAAGTCGCCCTAAGACATGATATTACATGTTAACAAAGGATAGGTGAGTTGGATTGAAGATTTGATGGCCGGTTTGCATGGTATTTCTTAGGAACAGAATCTGCCCTGCTTAGGACAGATTAGGATTCGAAGGTTGTTGCTCTTCTTGGAGGGGTTTATTGGCTTAATTTTGCTTGGTAAGTTGATTCTAACCCTTCTCTAGGATGTTGAGATACTAAATGGTGGATCTTTGGTGGAAATTGAAAGGGGTTTCAAAGGTTATTTTGATGAGAAACACGTGAGAGGCCGAGAGCTGCCTATTCTGTCTTCAATGCACACAAATTTTGAAATGGCCCATTTGAATTTATCCGATATCCAAATTGAGCACCGTTTTCGCCCACACGTCCGTAAGATCTTGAAGAACAAGATTATAGAATTTGTTTTCTCAAAAGGTCAATGGAAAAATGTCAGTTTTTGTGAGACTAAACCTGTTCGTGGGTGGGCTATTCTCTGAGTTGGGGTTATTGATGACTAATGGGTTTCACTTGGGACTTTTACGTTCGGTTTTGCATTCAATATCGGATGAGATGTAATATGATGAGATACTTATGTGTAAGGGCTGAATGGTGTGCTTGAACTGCTGAATTGGTTATGATTGAATTTATGTGCCTTGAGTGGCGATGAGATGTCACGATAATATGCATTGTCTATGATGGTGACAACAGGGCTTAAAAGTAAGAATTATCGTTTGTTTTAGGACCAATCCATTGGAATGAGAGGGGGTACTCTCAAATTGACCTGGAGGGGGTTACTCCATTTATTGAGGGGGAGATACTCTCAAATTAACCTGGAGGGGGTTACTCCATTTATTGAGGGGAGATACTCTCAATTTGACCTGGAGGGAGTTACTCCATTTTATTGAGAGGGAGTTACTCTCAAATAGAATTCGGGGAGGGAGCTTCTCCCATTAGACCTTGATACGTTTCTGAGTTTAAATGGTTGAATGGCTTGAATTGGGCTGGAGTGTGCGGAATGTCTTTTATGCCTGTTAGCTGGAGAAATTTTGATTGGAAAGTGAAAGTGCGAAAGACACGAACTTGACTACCCGATATGCCCGAGTTGCCTTAATATGCCAATTGCTTGAATGTCATGTATGAGAAATGTTTTTCAAAACTTGCATATTTTTCAAACGTGCCTGGAGGTACCAATAGCCTAGTTTAGGGTTAGGCTTAATTTACTGAGATTATTATCTCACCACGTCGTGGGACCAACATTTCAGACCCAAAGCCTTGAAGGATGCCTCGAAGATGTCGAAGAAAGAAAAATGAGGGAAGGTGAAGACTAGTCCGTCTAGCTTAAGGATTTCTTCTTGGGAGTTTCTTTTGTGGTCTTATAGTGCATTCCTTTGAACCCCGATGTCTTTTGTTGTTCTAGACCCTTTTATTTGTACGACGATGTGTGTTGTTTTTAAATCCTATGTCGCCTTATATCTTTTTCTTTTATGTCTAGGGTTTTGTTTCGCTTCTGCATGTGCTTTATCATATCGCACTCTAGGGTTAAGCCGTTGGATCCCGGGTTATCTTGGTTGTAATGACGGATGTGTGGGATGTTGGCGTGCCCGCCGAGGTCGGGGCGTGACATACTCGTTTAAGTGGTATCGGAGCGAGGTTTGCTCGATCCAATCTTTTCGGTGTCCTGGAGTGATAAGGAGTGGTGACTATAGGATGGTTGGGTAGTGAGACTCTAGGGAAATTTACTAGAGTTAGACACGAAATGCATGACATATGAATTGGCGCTTGTGTTTGGCATTATGTTCGAGGCATGACTGGTTGTGATATGTTAATATGCGGAAAGCTGGTTGCGATTTTGCTAATACGCAGATACGTCTGGACCTAAGGTTTGAGTGAAATTTTCCTATTGTGATGCCTCTGATTGTTTGAGTTGTGATGAATGGCTAGCTGCTATTGTTGAGGTGATAAGTAGCCTGGAGTTGTTAGACTTAAGTGAGTAACTTAGGTCTCTAATTCCCGAATGGAATTATAGTGGTCAGTGTTGTGGAAGCTAGCAAGATGAGCAATCGGGGAAGGAACACTAGAGGAGCGTCTAGCTCGAGAGCACCGGCGCCGAGGATCCAAGAGTCGATGGAGTCCCGAGGGCCTTAGAGCAAATTGGAGAGATAATGGGAAAGGAAGCCCAAGATAGGGCTGCTGCGGCCCTTCGACAAGCCGAAGATAGAGCGGAGATAATAGCTCAAGCTGCTTGAGGCTGCGGTGGCAGGTGTGAACCTAGCGAATGGAAATAATGGCCAAGGAATTGGAGGTGGCAATGTGCAAGGCCTTGAAAATCGTGTTATGGGTCAATTGATGGAGCAATTTCTAAAGTTGAAACCATCAAGGTTTGATGGCGAGAGGAGACCCCGAGTTAGCTCCCGGATGGATTGAAGAGTTAGAGAAAGCATTTACGGTGTTAGGGTGCACTTAGCTGTCACGTCCCGAACCCTACGAGCCGTCGACATCCCACCTGGCCAACAAATAAGTACGATTCTCCAGGATCTAAAGGCCAACAGATATAACACTTGCGGAAGTAGAAACAATTCCCCGTACAGAAATTAATTAACATCACGATGACTTGGGACGGTAAAACAACTTATGTACATATACACAATTGTTACAACCTTCAAATCTAGGGCTTCGGAGGCCACTTGTACAAGCATGTGACCAACTATGACAAAAGATTACGTGGTCGAAGCCCGCTATGCTTCCAAAAGAAAATACTCTACAAAAGCTCAAGAGGCCAACTACCCTAGGCCTCGTCCTCGCTATCCGGTACGATATCGACTCTCGCCTCCAACTCATCCTCGTCAATCTCGGGTGGCTATTCCGCATCCGATCGCTCTACAACCTCCCCATCTTCTCTTGGTACCATGACCTTGGGGAATATCGAATCTCCTGGGTGGATTATTCATTGCTGATGCGGAGTGTCGAAAAACAACGAACCCACGACGGGGTGAGATAAAATCTCGATAAGCTAGCCCCTAACCCTAGGTTTGGGCTCTAGTGCCTCCGAGACAAGTTTTAAAAACAGCAACTCTTCAACATATCCTTCTTCACCTCAATAATTCAACTAATAAATCCCGGAATATTCCATACTTGTTCGAAAATTCCCACACTTTCTCAAATATTTTACGTTACCCTCATATTGATATTTCACGTCTCGGACTGAAATAAAAAATATTCCACGTTGCTCCAAAGCCCGGGTTCCACGCTTCAGGCTATCGTATAAAATTCCACGTTACTCCGAAAATATTCCACGTTACTCTACGACTTCATACAAGTTCATAACATTGAGCCTCGGACCTTTATGGAACACGGCTCCACATATATATATATACTAGGGTCTCGGACTCATAGGAATAGGACCCATAAATCACGGTCTCGGACACATAGGAACACGACCGGATTAAGTCTCGGACAATTAGTCAAACACGACTCACTTTGGTCTCGGACGAATTAATTGAACACGACTTTCACACTTTCTCGGTCTCGGACAATCGAGACGAATACGGCTCACTTTGGCCTCGAACGACTTGATTGAATACGACCATCATACTTTCCCGGTCTCGGACAATCGAGCGAATACGGCTCACTTTGGCCTCGACGACTTGATTGAATACGACCTATAAATCTCGGTCTCGGACACATAGGAACACGACCGGATTAAGTCTCGGACAATTAGTCGAACACGACTCACTTTGGTCTCGGACCTTAATTGAACACGACTTTCACACTTTCTCGGTCTCGGACAATCGAGACGAATACGGCTCACTTTGGCCTCGAGGCGACTTGATTGAATACGACCATCATACTTTCCCGGTCTCGGACAATCGACGAATACGGCTCACTTTGGCCTCGAATTTACTTGATTGAATACGACCTATAAATCTCGGTCTCGGACACATAGGAACACGACCGGATTAAGTCTCGGACAATTAGTCGAACACGACTCACTTTGGTCTCGGACGACTTAAATGAACACGACTTTCATACTTTCCGAGAATGGACGGACCCGCGTAATAACACCTCGAGTCACTATCCCGCGTTTAACGCCTCAGGATATTATAATACTCATAACCCCGCGTTTAACACCTCGGGGTATAATAATAGTAAAGCCCGCGTCATAACGCCTCAAGCCAACATATGGTCTTATGAAATACGAACCCCGCGTCATAACGCCTCAAGGTAAAATCCCACATTCCCTCTCTTTCATTCCACTTAAGACCATATACCACAATAATTTCCCGATTGCTCATCCGATACCACACGATCCTTTAAATACTTCCGATCGATCAATCTTTGCCACGTGATTCTGCTAGATTCCTTGATTAGCAAATCGAGACCATCCGGTCTCACCAACTTTCTCCAACAAAAGATCGGGACCATGCGATCTCTCCAATTTTTCTCAATTGCCCAATTGAGACCACTCGATTAAATTGTACTTGGGCAAACACTCAATCGGGACCACGTGATTCACTCACGTTAGAGAATTAATAAATCGGGACCACCCGACTAGATCATACAAGACCAATGGCCAAATCGGGCCACAAGATTAATTTTGCTACCGCAATAATTAATCTACGCCACACAAAATTAATTCTACTAACGCAACAATTACTAACGGCCGTACGTTCGGAATTAGACTAACGTACAATTAATTCACGACTATAGTACTAAACTATAGTAACACCACATTTAATTAACACCGTGGCATAACAACATGTTGTCACATAAAAAGTAACTATAGTCAGAATATAATCTAACCATGGTTCAAAATTAACTAGAGTCAATAACTAACCTAACCATGATTAAATAATAGCATAAAGTAACTAGAGTTAGGCATAAAGTAACCATGGTCCAACTTTGACCATACCCAAATCCTCTTGACTTCACTATTCACTTCAAGAACATGATGTCTCTCTCCTCCTCCTCTTCATTCTCGGCCAAGGCATGAAAATGGCCAAAAACAACCAATTTTTCATCCAAATCTACTCAATCTCAAGTCCCTTAGCAACCTAGATACCTAATCAAGGTTTAGGAACCAACTTACTTGATTTCTAGCCAAATCCTTTGGTGAAAGTCAGCTGGAAACCGAAGCAAAAACTCCCTCTCTCAAATCGGGTCAGATTTGCCTCATCCGAACCTTTGCCCCTTCAAACGGACCTACGGGAAAAACTACCGGGCCAAATCGAGCTTATAATATGTCCCTGGAAAGCTAAGACAATAAGCTTTCAAATGGAAGTGGTCTTACCTCAAACCGACATCGGACGAAAAAGTTATGGCCGGAACAGTGGAGCTGTCGGGACAGGGCAGCGGGTTGGGCGAGAGAGAGAAGTGAGAGAAAATTTTGTCCAAATGAAGAAGATGAAGATGGTGGATAGATAAGCTAGGCTAGGATATTTTGGGATGAAAAGTTTGACTAGAATTCTTGGTCTTAGAAATAATGAGACAAAGACTTGTGGGTCCCACCAATAATTCATCTCTTTTCCCATATCTAGTCCAGTTTTCACTTTTCCGAACACTTTGGGGCGAATTGTGAAATATACATGCTCGGGATGAGGCGACGTCCAAAATATTATTATTGGAACCCTGAAGGTCCGACATCTAATTTCGAAGTTAAATTCGCGATCAATCTCGATTAATTGAAATTTCAGCGTATCTCAAACTAACGGGCGGCTTTTAGGAGTTACGCGTATCGACCCGTGATTTATATCACGTTTAAGAATTTCTCGAGCCATGGCGACTTTGGTTGTCATTCAATTGCGAGGATCAATCACTAGTCCCGATGGGCACGATTGTTAGAAAATAATTTAGGGACGTTCGGAACCCATACGAGGTCAAACGGAATCACCCGTGATCCAAGCGTAGGGTATTATCCAAATCGTTCCTTAATCATTCTAGGATCGGCCTATATTGGTCCAGAATATTCCCTCGACAATTTTCATGGCCAAAGAGTCAATCCAGGATCAAGTTCTTAGGTCCACGTACTTGATTTTCCTAGCTAGTCATTCCCATTTGGTTAGTCGCTCAAGAGGGATCAACTCCGAGTGAGATTAGGCGAAATACATCAATGAGATATTTCATTCATTCATAGCTTCAAAGTGGGTCGGAATTCGGAATGTCACAATTCTTCCCCCTTACAAAAATTTCGTCCTCGAAATTTGCAATCCTCCAATCATCTCGTCTTATGGGGTACTAACGCCTCATCGCTACCACGCTTTCCAAAGTAGTTCTTGTCGTCACTTGACACTTCGATAACGTCCTTAATAAGAACGGTTTTCATCCTTCAAAGCTTTTTTTTTTTTTCGTTTGGTCCTCAACCGTGTTCACCTTCCTCTTTAATATAGAACTTGTACACTTGTCTATTGGACTTCAAGGTTTTTATCCTCGACTTTGAGGTTTCTTTTCCAAGTACTCAAAAGTCTGGATTTCCTCCTGTTTTATTCGTTTCCACGACCCTTAGAAGTCCGGGTCCATTCATCGCCACATCTCAATTCCTTTCGACCTTTAGGCTTGATGCTTCAAGTAGCCATCAAGCTAGTCAATTGCTAAACTTTCAATTTAGAAGTTGAATCTCTTATTCCTCGAGGTGAGATCTGTCCCTTCGTTGCCAAATGCAAGACGCTCAATTTTCGATTGTATGCCTCCGCTACTTAATTCACCATTCCTAAGTGATAAGGGCATCACAGTCATGACCTTTCCTTTAATTCCCTATGGAGCAATCAATATTTCTAACTCTTGTAGTTCACATAGTTGCGAGGTCATTCCTTGCACAAGTAACACTCCCATCTCCGTAAACAATTTCATCCACTCGCTCTACGTCTCGTCCTTAGTCCTTTTCATCAATGGAATAATTCTTGTGGAGAATCTTCCTAATATCCGTCTATGACAATCCATCAATTCTAAGAAACTTCAAATTTCCATAACTCACATCGACCTTAATCGATCCATCATCACTTTCTACCCATGAAGGATTCATAGGGATCCTCTCTCTTGGACTTCACACGACCAATGAATTTCACCTTATTCGACCCAAAACTCACGCTCTTCACACTTAGCATACCATGATGGTTTCCTCGGGGTCATGCTTCTTATGACTCCTTAAACGAGTCCGATCATCGTCTTTAAAGACGGTAACAATGAATTCAATTATTCCTTGGATACACAATCCGACTATTGTCGACTCTTGCTACCAGGTGTCGATTCGTTTAAACTGTCATTCGTACCATCCACTTGAGAGCTTATGCTTTGGCTCTATGTCATTATAGATTTCCAGTTAGACCATGCCACTCTTTGTTCATTTTTATCCCTCTTTCCTCGGGAAGCATCGGTGTCTCAATCTCTTGGTTCCACAACCAGCTAATGCGATCTTGTCCCCATTTCATTCATTCAAATGAACATCGACATTTCCTGGAATTCAACATTGTCTACAAGACAGGTTCCTCAGAATAATTTTACGGAGATCATTCGAGTTACGCTTCTTCTTTCTCGCTCTAGACGTTCAATCTTAATTCCACGACAATTAGAACTTTCTCTTCCTTCCACATTAGGGTCTCTTACCCTATGAAGGAAACTATACACTTCGATGGCATTCTTCTACTTCAAACCCACTTTGTCCTTGGAGTCCACGCCAATAGCGATGTTCTTACTCCAGGATTTGGATGCCCCCATACTTAACATTCTCTTCTAATAACCCGGTCATCTTTAGTGACAAGGTTCAAAGGAGTCGAGGTTCTTCCTCGATTTCCACACATCCACACCTTGGATATCTTAATTGATTGAATCAATTCACTTTGCGGTTATAATCCAAGTACCCCTTTTTCCTTACTCATCTATCCATGAACACTGGGAGTAGTCGGGACTTTCGAGTCCATTTACTTTCCTTTCCATTAACGACCATCTCATGATCCAATCGCCATTTAAAAATGACACTCTATTCTTTAGGATGATAACTCACAATACCACTTCCAGTTGTCCCGATTCAACCTTATTCACTCGCAAATAAATCAACAAAGTCGGACAACCGACATAACTTTTTCCATAATTTATCCCCGTGACAAAAGAGAAGAAACTTCAATCTTTCATTATAGGCTCTACGCCAAGGTAATAGCCATTCCTCACAGGCACATTCTCGTGCTCCACAAGGAAAAATTCCCTTACTCGCAATTCATGAACGAAAATTCTCTTGCTTATTCCTCTTCCGATCATCCACTTTATTCATTACAACCCATTACCATTCCTCGAAATCAGGAGTAACAACTAACCATAAGGCTTTCAAATTCCAATCCACGCAGGAACTTCACGTCTCATTAATAGGGTCATTAACCACCCTTAGTACACCTAGACAACCTTGAGAACTCCGTCTCGCATTGGTGGATCACCTTCAAATCTTTGCAAAGCTATGAAAGTTCGAGACAATCCTTGTTCTCGAGTATCTTTAGAAAGATACTTTCTATCGAACAACTTGGCGAAGACAATCCAGGAAGATATCATGCCTTCAAGGAAAAACTCTTCCTTTAGTGATCCTTCACCAATCATCGACGGCCTCTTAAGGCTAGTAACTACCAGGGTGACTTTCTTTTCATCCGTGCACCCAAAACCTCCGAGGTTTCCTTACACAATCCTCAATCCAGAGGAAGGCGGTTTCAAATTCACTCTTTCTCTATCGAACTTAATTAATCTCATTCTTATGCATCCTTCCACAAGTTTTCTTTCCAACGATTTTTTTTTTCCATTCTCTATCGTCTTTCCTACGATCTTTACCATTTACTTTGCTAACAACACAATCAACGGTAGTAGTCTTATCTACTTTGGGAAACAACGGCAACTCCTTCTCGAGTTGCCTACCCATCGAATTTCAAATTCCTCTTAAGGTTCTCTTGACCCCTTCAACTCTAGGGCCTCGTACAATTTACAAGCTCGGGCCAAATGCTCTTCCAGGCGCTTCGTACTCGGTTATTCATCTTTACTCATTTCTCGGGATTCCTTTCGGTTCCGGAATCTTCTCATATCTTGCATACTTTCGAGCCAAATGCTCCTCTAGTGACCTTACTCTAGTCGTTCGACCTCATTAGGTTCTTATGGCACTTGAACCACTACAATTCCCTCCAGGGAATTAAAGACTTAAGTTATCTACTCAAGTCTAGCGGTTTCAGTTGCTCATCTCATTATCTGTCACCAGTAATCAATCACCTAGTGGTTCTTAGGCAACTCTCAACTACTTGCCAATTATCCAAGGGTTTCAAATCACCCTTAACCGGTGACTACCTATCAAGCCAGCCTCAACGAGGCAATTTCTCGATTAATCGCCAATTATTAGGCAAGCCTCAACTAGGCCAACATCAAGCAACCATTCAAGGCATTACTTCAATGAGTCAATCGCTCATATTTTAAGTATAAAGGCACCTGTTCTTCTAATACGAACACCATAGGCTATCACACTTTCAAAAGATATCGGTTCAACGGGGTATGAACCCCTCACGCCGTCTCAATCTCTCGGTTAGACCTTGGTCATAACAATCACATGATGCCAACTACATAATAGCATCCATTGCCTAGCATGAAGCTTTTAATCATGCCAATCCCAGGCGCCATCACAAATGCCAAGCAAATTTTTGAAATTTCACCTTGAGGATCAACTCGGTGCAACACGTCTCTTAATCAAGATCGACTTAACCCTGATACCTAGACTTCCCCTTTCAATTTATGGCCTGGGTCATTCCTGCCTCCCTTGCTATCTTAGAAGCCGTCGGGGAGCCGCTCCTTGTCCGGACCTCTTTGTCCCGGCGATCACTCCCCGCCCTCATCGGACATGGTCGTTGCGGGTTGTCCCAAGTCATACACCTACGGAGAAAGCCCCGTTCCACACGTCCCATACCATGCTTCATTACGGTTTATAGGTATCCCGTCAACTTGTCCCATACCAAGCGACGGTTTATTAGGTCCGATAGTGATAAGCTCATGCATGCACATTCGTCGACTTTCGTTTTAATGCCACAAACACCTGCACTACATGATTGTCCTCATTACTCGACGTACCATAGTCGCTTCCAAATCAATTCTTATCCACAAAAGATCTCTAATTCCACCAATGACTATCACGTCTCATAGATCCATTGCCTATGTTCTAACATATTCTTCAAGTTGAGTCATCGACAAACCATAATCGTAGTCATATAATCCAATCGACCCTTCGCTCAAAAGCAATCCCCTATTAGCCTCAACCACATGTACAACCTAAAAATCCATACTTATGGCTCCTCAATTTCCTGCTTGCTCACTTATAAACCTCAATAATATCATCACCCAAGTTTACCAATAAAACAAAACGATACTAGAACCATTAGAATACAATACAAGTTCAAGCCTATAATCCTCAAGATTCAGAAATCAATGTCTTATCCTAAGGGTCCCGAGTATCTAAGCGTCCCCAAGTCATCACTCCTTATTACTCCAAGTCTCAATCTCATTTGATCGAGCTGACCTTGCTCGATAACACTTAAACGGGGATGTCACGTCCCCGAACCCTACGAGCCGTCGACATCCCACCTGGCCAACAAATAAGTACGGTTCTCCAGGATCTAAAGGCCAACAGATATAACACTTGCGGAAGTAGAAACAATTCCCCGTATAGAAATTAATTAACATCACGATGACTTGGGACGGTAAAACAACTTATGTACATATACACAATTGTTACAACCTTCAAATCTAGGGCTTCGAGGCCATTTGTACAAGCATGTGACCAACTATGACAAAAGATTACGTGGTCGAAGCCCGCTATGCTTCCAAAAGAAAATACTCTACAAAAGCTCAAGAGGCCAACTACCCTAGGCCTCGTCCTCGCTATCCGTGCGATATCGACTCTCGCCTCCAACTCATCCTCGTCAATCTCGGGTGGCTATTCCGCATCCGATCGCTCTACAACCTCCCCATCTTCTCTTGGTACCATGACCTTGGGGAATATCGAATCTCCCGGGTGGATTATTCATTGCTGATGCGGAGTGTCGAAAAACAACGAACCCACGACGGGGTGAGATAAAATCTCGATAAGCTAGCCCCTAACCCTAGGTTTGGGCTCTAGTGCCTCCAGACAAGTTTTAAAAACAGCAACTCTTCAACATATCCTTCTTCACCTCAATAATTCAACTAATAAATCCCGGAATATTCCATACTTGTTCAAAAATTCCCACACTTTCTCAAATATTTTACGTTACCCTCATATTGATATTTCACGTCTCGGACTGAAATAAAAAAATATTCCACGTTGCTCCAAAGCCCGGGTTCCACGCTTCAGGCTATCGTATAAAATTCCACGTTACTCCGAAAATATTCCACGTTACTCTACGACTTCATACAAGTTCATAACATTGAGCCTCGGACCTTTATGGAACACGGCTCCACATATATATATACTAGGGTCTCGACTCATAGGAATAGGACCCATAAATCACGGTCTCGGACACATAGGAACACGACCGGATTAAGTCTCGGACAATTAGTCAAACACGACTCACTTTGGTCTCGGACGAATTAATTGAACACGACTTTCACACTTTCTCGGTCTCGGACAATCGGACGAATACGGCTCACTTTGGCCTCGGGCGACTTGATTGAATACGACCATCATACTTTCCCGGTCTCGACAATCGAGACGAATACGGCTCACTTTGGCCTCGACGCTTGATTGAATACGACCTATAAATCTCGGTCTCGGACACATAGGAACACGACCGGATTAAGTCTCGGACAATTAGTCGAACACGACTCACTTTGGTCTCGGACGACTTAATTGAACACGACTTTCACACTTTCTCGGTCTCGGACAAATCGACGAATACGGCTCACTTTGGCCTCGGGACTTGATTGAATACGACCATCATACTTTCCCGGTCTCGAGACAATCGAGACGAATACGGCTCACTTTGGCCTCGAGACTGACTTGATTGAATACGACCTATAAATCTCGGTCTCGGACACATAGGAACACGACCGGATTAAGTCTCCGGACAATTAGTCGAACACGACTCACTTTGGTCTCGGACGACTTAAATGAACACGACTTTCATACTTTAGAATCGAGAATGACCCGCGTAATAACACCTCGGTCACTATCCCGCGTTTAACGCCTCGGGATATTATAATACTCATAACCCCGCGTTTAACACCTCGGGGTATAATAATAGTAAAGCCCGCGTCATAACGCCTCGGGCAACATATGGTCTTATGAAATACGAACCCCGCGTCATAACGCCTCAAGGTAAATCCCACATTCCCTCTCTTTCATTCAACTTAAGACCATATACCACAATAATTTCCCGATTGCTCATCCGATACCACACGATCCTTTAAATACTTCCGATCGATCAATCTTTGCCACGTGATTCCGCTAGATTCCTTGATTAGCAAATCGAGACCATCCGGTCTCACCAACTTTCTCCAACAAAAGATCGGGACCGTGCGATCTCTCCAATTTTTCTCAATTGCCCAATTGAGACCACTCGATTAAATTGTACTTGGGCAAACACTCAATCGGGACCACGTGATTCACTCACGTTAGAGAATTAATAAATCGGGACCACCCGACTAGATCATACAAGACCAATGGCCAAATCGGGCCACAAGATTAATTTTGCTACCGCAATAATTAATCTACGCCACACAAAATTAATTCTACTAACGCAACAATTACTAACGGCCGTACGTTCAGGAATTAGACTAACGTACAATTAATTCACGACTATAGTACTAAACTATAGTAATACCACATTTAATTAACACCGTGGCATAACAACATGTTGTCACATAAAAAGTAACTATAGTTAGAATATAATCTAACCATGGTTCAAAATTAACTAGAGTCAATAACTAACCTAACCATGATTAAATAATAGCATAAAGTAACTAGAGTTAGGCATAAAGTAACCATGGTCCAACTTTGACCATACCCAAATCCTCTTGACTTCACTATTCACTTCAAGAACATGATGTCTCTCTCCTCCTCCTCTTCATTCTCGGCCAAGGCATGAAAATGGCCAAAAACAACCAATTTTTCATCCAAATCTACTCAATCTCAAGTCCCTTAGCAACCTAGATACCTAATCAAGGTTTAGGAACCAACTTACTTGATTTCTAGCCAAATCCTTTGGTGAAAGTCAGCTGGAAACCGAAGCAAAAACTCCCTCTCTCAAATCGGGTCAGATTTGCCTCATCCGAACCTTTGCCCCTTCAAACGGACCTACGGGAAAAACTACCGGGCCAAATCGAGCTTATAATATGTCCCTGGAAAGCTAAGACAATAAGCTTTCAAATGGAAGTGGTCTTACCTCAAACCGACATCGGACGAAAAAGTTATGGCCGGAACAGTGGAGCTGTCGGGACAGGGCAGCGGGTTGGGCGAGAGAGAGAAGTGAGAGAAAATTTTGTCCAAATGAAGAAGATGAAGATGGTGGATAGATAAGCTAGGCTAGGATATTTTGGGATGAAAAGTTTGACTAGAATTCTTGGTCTTAGAAATAATGAGACAAAGACTTGTGGGTCCCACCAATAATTCATCTCTTTTCCCATATCTAGTCCAGATTTCACTTTTCGAACACTTTGGGGCGAATTGTGAAATATACATGCTCGGGATGAGGCGACGTCCAAAATATTATTATTGGAACCCCTGAAGGTCCGACATCTAATTTCGAAGTTAAATTCGCGATCAATCTCGATTAATTGAAATTTCGGCGTATCTCAAACTAACGGGCGGCTTTTAGGAGTTACGCGTATCGACCCGTGATTTATATCACGTTTAAGAATTTCTCGAGCCATGGCGACTTTGGTTGTCATTCAATTGCGAGGATCAATCACTAGTCCCGATGGGCACGATTGTTAGAAAATAATTTAGGGACGTTCGGAACCCATACGAGGTCAAACGGAATCACCCGTGATCCAAGCGTAGGGTATTATCCAAATCGTTCCTTAATCATTCTAGGATCGGCCTATATTGGTCCGTAATATTCCCTCGACAATTTTCATGGCCAAAGAGTCAATCCAGGATCAAGTTCTTAGGTCCACGTACTTGATTTTCCTAGCTAGTCATTCCCATTTGGTTAGTCTGGCTCAAGAGGGATCAACTCCGAGTGAGATTAGGACGAAATACATCAATGAGATATTTCATTCATTCATAGCTTCGAAAGTGGGTCGGAATTCGAATGTCACGGTAAGTGAGAAGGTAACCCTAGCGACTTACCAGCTCCAAGGAACCGCAAATGATTGGTGGAAGGCCACAAAGGGAATGGTTTTCCCGGAAGGGACTCGAATCGATATGGGCACCTTTGCTGAGACCTTCAATGAGAAGTATTTCTCCGCTGCCCAGAGCAAAAGTTGACTAAGTTCCGAACCTTCGTCGAGAATCAAATGACTTGTCGACCGGTATGAGGCTGAATTTGCAAGGCTATCTAAGTACGCACCTAGAATGGTGGAGAATCCACTGGATCGGGCAAGGAGGTTCCGAGATGGATTGATGCACGATATCCGTAGTCAAATGATCTCAATGAACTCTGAAGGATTATAATGAGATCTATACCAGGAGCCGAGATGATTGAAAGAGATATGAGGAATAGAGGAATTTCCTCGGGACCGCGGTTTAACCCGAGTAGGGATAATCGGAATTTGGGCAAAGGTCCTATGGTGAACAACGGGAGGTTTGTTCCCCCAGGTTAAGAGGAATATCGCGAAGCCTGCTAGTCATAATAACCGGACCTCGTCGCTCGTGGGCGAAGGCATGGAAGTGGACCTTGCCCAAGGCAAACTAGAGCTTGTTTCAAATGTGGCAAGGTGGGCCACAAGGCAAGAGAATGTGGACAGCAAGATACCGGTCCTCGGTATCAACAGCCACGAGTTCAACAAGGACCACAAGTTGGAGCCGCCACGCAAGTCAATCCGAATAGGCCGTCGGCTCAAGGAAGGGTATACGCTGTAGCTCGTAGGGAGGCGGAGGAGACGCCTGGCGTGATCACGGGTAAGATCTCTCTCCGTGATCATGCTGCTTATGCCTTGTTTGACCCCTGGAGCGTCACATTCATTTGTGTCTGTCCCGTTTGCTGATTTGACCGAATGAAATTAGAACCATTGGATGTTATGTTGCATGTGACAACGCCTTTCCTGGATAAAGTGCTTGCTTCACTAGGATGCCAGAATTGTAGAATAATTATCGGAGGTAGTGAAAGTCGAATAGATTTGGCTGTATTGCCCATGTTTGATTTTGATGTCATTGTTGGAATGGACTGGTTGAGCAAACAAGGGGCCGTAATGGATTGTGGTAATAGGATAATTCGATTTCAACCCTGTCGACCACCCTAGTTTCGAATTTGTGGGGAGCCGACGAGGAATCTCAATTCCTTTGGTTTCGTCACTAGAGGTGACTAAGTTAATGAATGATGGGTGTGAAGCTTATTTAGCCGTTGTGGTGGATATGACAATTGAGGAACGTAAGCTAGAAGAAATAGCCGTGGTCTGAGAGTTCCCCGATGTGTTTCCTCGAGAGTTGCCTGGGTTTACCACCCGAAAGAGAAGTGGAGTTCTCGATTGAATTAGCCCCGGGACGGAACCGATTTCAAAGCATCGTATAGGATGTCTCTATATGAGTTAAAGGAACTAAAGGTGCAAATGCAGGAGTTATTGGACAAAGGATTCATTCGTCCGAGTGCATCGCCTTGGGCCGCACCTGCGTGTGTTGTTTGTGAAGAAAAAGGATGGGTCGTTGCGCCTGTGCATTGACTATAGGCAACTAAATCACATTACGATTAAGAACAAGTATTCATTGCCAAGGATAGATGACTTGTTTGATCGGTTGCAAGGAGCGTCCGTGTTCTCTAAGATTGACTTAAGGACGGGCTATCATCAGCGAGAATCAAAAGGAGGATATACCGAAAACGGCTTTTAGAACGAGGTATGGACATTACGAGTTTACCGTCATGCCGTTTGGGTTGACTAACGCCCCACTGCATTTATGGATTTAATGCATCGAGTATTCAAGGAGTATCTAGATCAGTTTGTTATCGTCTTCATTGATGATATTTTGATTTACTCGAGGTGCAATGAGAATCATGAACGACATTTGCGGATTATCTTACAGACGTTAAGGGAACACTCGCTCTATGCTAAATTTAGTAAGTGCGAGTTTTGGTTGAATAAAGTAGCGTTTCTCGGTCACGTAGTATCCGGAGATGGAATCTCTGTGGACCCTTCAAAGATCGAGGCGATTATGAATTGGCCTAGACCTACGACGATCACTGAAGTCCGAAGTTTTCTCGGGATTGGCGGGGTTACTATAGACATTTTGTAGAGAAGTTTTCGTCTATAACTATTCCGTTAACGAGGTTGACTAAGAAAGATACACGGTTTGAATGGACGGACAAATGTGAAAGGAGTTTTCGGGAACTTAAACGACGTTTGACGACCGCACCTATACCGACGATTCCGTGCCTGGTGCTGGAGGGTATGAAATTTCAAATGATGCGTCATTAAAGGGACTCGGGTGTGTCCTAATGCAACATGGAAAAGTAGTGGCGTATGCGTCGCGTCGATTAAGACCTCATGAAATAAATTATCCGACGCACGATTTGGAATTGGCCGCAATTGTTTTTGCGTTAAAAATTTGGAGACATTACTTGTGTGGTGAGAAGTTTCGGATCTATACGGATCATCACAACTTGAAGTATTTATTCTCTCGAAGGAATTGAATATGAGGCAACGTAGGTGGATGGAGTTGCTTAAGGACTACGATCGTGTGATATTCTATACCACCCTGGAAAAGCTAACAAGGTAGCGAGATGCCCTTAGTCGAAAGTCGAGCATTGCGCATCCGTTGGTCAAGGGATGGTTTGTGCTTGAAAGACTCAAAGATTCAGAATTTAAGTTGGAAGTTTGCCAATTGTCAAGTTTGATGGCAACTTTGAGAGTCGAACCGGAAATACAGGAGATAATTAAAGTATTGCAATCTACGGACCCCGAAATACGTAAGATCTTGGAAATGGACGCGGACAAGAGGAAGTCGACTTCCAAGTATCTAAAGATGGAATATTGAAGTTTCAAGGGCGACTGTGTGTACCCAATGATGAGGAGCTTAAGGAAAAGATTTTGTCCGAAGCTCACGGGAGCAATTACGAAGTATTCATCCGGGTAGCACAAAGATGTACTAGAACTTACGGCAGCATTATTGGTGGAATGGGATGAAAGTGGACGTGGCTAAGCATGTGGCTAAGTGTCGACGTGTCGGCAAGTGAAAGCGCAACATTGTAAACCTGGTGGTATGCTTTGCAACCTTTGGAGATCCCCGAATGGAAGTGGGAACATATCACCATGGATTTTATCATGGGTTTGCCAAGGAGTCGAGAGGTCACGATTCAATTTGGGTGATAGTAGACAGATTGGCCAAGTCTGCTCATTTCCACTTGTGCGAAAGGATTTCATGATGGATAGATATGCTGATTTGTATATGCGACATGTAGTACGACTTCATGGAGTACCCGTGACGATAACGTCGAGATAGAGATCCTAAGTTTATCGCGAATTTTTGGAAAAGTCTACAATATGCCATGGGAACGGGATTCTGATTGAGTACGGCGTACCATCCACGAGACCGATGGACAGATCGAGAGGGCGATTCGGACGTTAGAGGATATCTTTGCGAGCATGTGTCATTGATTTTAAAGGTGGATGGGAGGAGAAGCTGCACTTGGTAGAATTTGCATATAATAACAGCTATCGCAGAGTATCGGAATGGCACCGTTCGAGGCACTTGTATGGTAGAGCGTGCGGAACTCCGATATGCTTTGGGATGAAGTTGGTGAGAGGAGCATTACGGGCCCCGGAGTTAGTGGAGCAATCAATTGAGGCTATTAAGATCATTCGAGAAAGACTTAAGACGGTCCGAGTCGCCGGAAAAGCTATGCGGATAAACGAAGAAGGCCTTTGGAGTTCCAAGTAGGTGATCACATCTTTCTCAAAGTATCACCTATGCGAGGATTATCCCGATTTGGAAAGAAAGGGAAGCTAAGTCCAAGATACGTAGGTCCATTTGAGATATTGGAAAGGATTGGAACTTTAGCTTATCGTCTTGCCTTGCCACCAAACTTGTCGCAAGTTCATAATGTGTTCCATGTGTCGATGTTGAGGAAATATGAACCGAACCCGACGCATGTATTGGACTATGAAGTCATCGAAATGGACGACAAGGTATCATACGTGGAAAAGCCGAGTGCGAATCGAAGATCGGAAGGAGCAAGTTCCGAGAAACAAGACGATTCCACTCGTCGAGGTCATCTCGGGAACATCATGGCACCGGAGGCGCTACATGGGAAAGCGAAGAAGCGATGAGGCGCCAGCATTCCCCAATTTATTTTTGTAGACTTGGGTTAGTGCAAATTTCGAGGACGAAATTTTGTAAGGGGAGAAGAGTTGTGACATTCTCAATTCCTGCCATTTTGAGACTATGGAATGAGAAGTATCTATTGATGTATTTCGGTTTTATCTCGCTCGGACTCGATCAATTCGAGTTAACCGACTAGAAAGGGAAAGGCTAACGCATGACAAGTACGTGGACCTGGGAAACTCGAAAAAGGAAATGACGCTTTGACCATAAAGATTGTCGAGGGAACATTTAGAACCATTAAAGGCCGATCAAATAACGATTAAGGAATCCATTACTAGCGTTATACGATTGGAGCACGGGTGATGCCGTTTAACCAATGTATAATTTGCGAAGTTTTCCTAAATCGAACAATGACGATCGAGACCGTCCGGAACTTGTAATGAACCCTCGCAATTACATGACAACCAAAGCCATCGTAACTTGAGTCGTCCTAAGTGTGGCGAGAGTCACAAAGTCGATACGCGTAATGTCCGCAAAAGCCGCCCGTTAGTTTGAGATAAACCGAATATACGATTGATGAGAGATCGACCACAAAATAGAAGCTCAAAATTGGCAAATGGAAATGAGGAATTCCAACATTAGAAAAGAAATTTGACGTCGCCTCGCTAATGGTCATTTTGATCCTCCATGATTGCTGCTGAAAATGGATGAAGATTGGGTCAAATAAAGTCAATGAAATTTGGACAATAAATGAGAAGAGGACAAGTGTCAAGCTTGTGTGGTTGTTTTGCATTAATTACTAGTCAAATCCCCACCTAATCCTCTCTCTCTCCTCTTAGCTTATGGAGGAAGCCAAAACACTCTCTCTTCTTCCTCTTCTCTCTCATTTTGCACGACCACAGCCTTCTCTTTCCTCTGCAATTGTGATTTTCTTCTCCAACAGAAACTGCTCCAGCTCGCGACTAACACCAACCTGTCCCACTGTTTCGGCCATAATTCCGTCGTCCGACAACGGATTGAGGTGATTCTTTCTCCATTAGAACGTTTATTGTCTTATCTTTCCATAGACATATTATAAGCTCTATTTTACCCAGTATATCTTTCCGTAGCTCGGTTTGAGTGGACGAAGGTCAGAATTGGAGCAAACCTGAACGTGAGCTCCTTGGGACAGACTTGGGAAGCTTGTCTTGCTTCCAAATCAAGGTGGGACCTTCTTGAGTTGTAGTATTAGGGTTTAGTAAGTTTATCTTGAAGTTTGGTTGAAGAAAGATGAGTTTTAATGAGGGAATTGGATGGGTTTCCTCTAGGACAGAATCTGTCCTCTTCAACGGGTTTGAGAACCGAACACCTTTGAAGGCCGTGGAAGCGTCGCCTTGCCTCGAAATCTGTTGGTAAGTCGCCCTAAGACATGATATTACATGTTAACAAAGGATAGGTGAGTTGGATTGAAGATTTGATGGCCGGTTTGCATGGTATTTCTTAGGAACAGAATCTGCCCTGCTTAGGACAGATTAGGATTCGAAGGTTGTTGCTCTTCTTGGAGGGGTTTATTGGCTTAATTTTGCTTGGTAAGTTGATTCTAACCCTTCTCTAGGATGTTGAGATACTAAATGGTGGATCTTTGGTGGAAATTGAAAGGGGTTTCAAAGGTTATTTTGATGAGAAACACGTGAGAGGCCGAGAGCTGCCTATTCTGTCTTCAATGCACACAAATTTTGAAATGGCCCATTTGAATTTATCCGATATCCAAATTGAGCACCGTTTTCGCCCACACGTCCGTAAGATCTTGAAGAACAAGATTATAGAATTTGTTTTCTCAAAAGGTTAATGGAAAAATGTCAGTTTTTGTGAGACTAAACCTGTTCGTGGGTGGGCTATTCTCTGAGTTGGGGTTATTGATGACTAATGGGTTTCACTTGGGACTTTTACGTTCGGTTTTGCATTCAATATCGGATGAGATGTAATATGATGAGATACTTATGTGTAAGGGCTGAATGGTGTGCTTGAACTGCTGAATTGGTTATGATTGAATTTATGTGCCTTGAGTGGCGATGAGATGTCACGATAATATGCATTGTCTATGATGGTGACAACAGGGCTTAAAAGTAAGAATTATCGTTTGTTTTAGGACCAATCCATTGGAATGAGAGGGGGTACTCTCAAATTGACCTGGAGGGGTTACTCCATTTATTGAGGGGGAGATACTCTCAAATTGACCTGGAGGGGGTTACTCCATTTATTGAGGGGAGATACTCTCAATTTGACCTGGAGGGAGTTACTCCATTTTATTGAGAGGGAGTTACTCTCAAATAGAATTCGGGGAGGGAGCTTCTCCCATTAGACCTTGATACGTTTCTGAGTTTAAATGGTTGAATGGCTTGAATTGGGCTGGAGTGTCCTGGAATGTCTTTTATGCCTGTTAGCTGGAGAAATTTTGATTGGAAAGTGAAAGTGCGAAAGACACGAACTTGACTACACGATATGCCCGAGTTGCCTTAATATGCCAATTGCTTGAATGTCATGTATGAGAAATGTTTTTCAAAACTTGCATATTTTTCAAACGTGCTGGAGGTACCAATAGCCTAGTTTAGGGTTAGGCTTAATTTACTGAGATTATTATCTCACCCCGTCGTGGGACCAACATTTCGGACCCAAAGCCTTGAAGGATGCCTCGAAGATGTCGAAGAAAGAAAAAGGAGGAAGGTGAAGACTAGTCCGTCTAGCTTAAGGATTTCTTCTTGGGAGTTTCTTTTGTGGTCTTATAGTGCATTCCTCTGAACCCCGATGTCTTTTGTTGTTCTAGACCCTTTTATTTGTACGACGATGTGTGTTGTTTTTTAAATCCTATGTCGCCTTATATCTTTTTCTTTTATGTCCAGGGTTTTGTTTCGCTTCGCATGTGCTTTATCATATCGCACTCTAGGGTTAAGCCATTGGATCCTGGGTTATCTTGGTTGTAATGACGGCTGTGTGGGGATGTTGGCGTGCCCGCCGAGGTCGGGCGTGACATGCATAAAGTAACCATGGTCAAACTTTGACCACACACAATCTCTCTTGACTTTACTATTCATGCAAGATCACCAATTTCTCTCTCCTCTCCCTCTCATTCTCGGCCATGGCATGAAAATGACCAAAAATCATCAATTTTTCACCAAAATCTACTAAATCTCAAGTCTATTAGCACCCTAGATACCTAATCTAAGGTTAGGAACCAACTTAACACTATTTTAGCAAGTTTTCCGGCGAGAAACCGAAGCAAAAAGGCCCTCTCTCAAACCGGGTCGATTTGCCTCGTCCCGACCTTTGCCCCTTCAAACGGACCTACGGGAAAAACTCAAACCGACGTTGGGCCGAAAACGTTATGGCCGGAACAGGTGGGGCTGTCGGAATAGGGCAGCGGGTTGGGCGAGAGAGAGAAGTGAAGAGAGAGAAAGTGGTCACAAATTTTTGGATGGAAAAGATGAAGATGATCAATAGTGAGGCAATTATTGGTTTTGAAGTGATTGAAGGGCAATTTGGTTATTTTATCCTTCTTTGACTAGTCAATTTCAGCCACCCTAGGGGATTTGACCAAAATGCCCTTTGGCCAAAGTGAAAAATGGGAAAATATCCAAGGATAAATGGGTCATTTCCCATCTTCAGTCCAAATTTTATTATTTCCTAAAGCCTTTGGGACGAATCGCAAAGAATTCGTACACCTGGATGAGGAAACGTCCAAAATTTATTTATTGAAACCCCTGAAGGTCGACGTCAAATTTCGAAGCCCGATTCGCGATCAATCTCGATCAATTGAAATTCCAGCGTATCTCAAACTAACGGGTGGCTTTTAGGAGTTATGCGTATCGACTCATGATTTACATCACGTTTAAGAATTTCTCGAGCCATGGGGACTTTGGTTGTCATTCAATTATGAGGGTCAATCACTAGTCCCGATGGGTACGATCGTTAGAAAATAATTTAGGGACGTTCGTAACCCATACGAGGTCAAACGGAATCACCCGTGATCCAAGCGTAGGGTATTATCCAAATCGTTCCTTAATCATTCTAGGATCGGCCTATATTGGTCCGAATATTCCCTCGACAATTTTCATGGCCAAAGAGTCAATCTAGGATCAAGTTCTTAGGTCAACGTACTTGATTTTCCTAGCTAGCCATTCCCATTTGGTTAGTATGCTCGAGAGGGATCAACTCCGAGTGAAATTAGACTGAAATACATCAATGAGATATTTCATTCATTCATAGCTTCAAAAGTGGGTCGGAATTCGGGATGTCACAGTCCTCCACAGCCCTCGGATATTCGAGAAGGCTGGTATAACCTCCTCTTACAAAAAGCATCTCGCACTTCGTAAAGATAATCTTCATCCTCGTTGCAATCTTCCTCCTTGATTGAGTTGGGAGGTAGCTATTGCTAAGAATCAGCGACTATGAGACAATCTTCTCACTTGCCTCATTTTGAATGTGTCTCATCATCATCAATCACGACCACATGAAGCTCATGTGCACAATGGCCAAGTGCATCGCCGGCCTTCTTCTTCATCGAGATGGGGCTGATCACGTGAGTGTACAACTTAGAGGTCTTCTCGCTAAGGCTACGTGCGTAGGGGTATGCAATCGGCGTTGCCTTTAAGCAAATGGTGAGTAGAGTATCATGAATGACGTTCTTGTCACTGCATAAGGGTGATCACCATGATGGAGCCTCTTTTGTTTGTGGCGATAGCAAGCATTGCATGGGTGTTCTTCTACCAAGGGCCGATGCTCGAAGAGATGTGGTAGTTTTTCGGTATATTTACCAAGTGAAGTTTTGCAGCAAGGAAGATAGAAATACAAATGGACAATCGCGAAGGAGGTCACGGCAAGGGCAGTTAGAGAAATAATTATAAGGTAAGGGTATTTGGTAAAAATGGATGTCTTTATTAGGGTACTTAGAGTATTTAAGCACAAATGAACTGAGTGATGTTTGTGCATGTGGATAGAGACGAATTGAGGAGTTTGCGAAGATGACCAATCATCAAAATCCAAGGTATGGATGAACTGCTCAAGTTTCCGAGTCTATTACGGGAATTTAGATGGGGAAGGATTAAATTTGTGCTTTCTGTGTGGAGTATTGTTCCATGAAGAATTGGACGTATTTGTGGATCAAGATGAAAATTAGGAAGGCAAAGAGATTTCTCAACAATATTGATAAGCTTCGAGATACACACGATGAAATGGTAGAACATATTGCATAATCAAATTAATGTATCTTTGTAGAAAGAAGTGCAGTGAAGAAACATGTCCAAATGAACAACATGCTTCATAATATGGCCTTTAAAACTACATTGAGAGGCAGCGCTCTTAAGATCAGCCTATGAGAGGAAGCCCTAGGGAAGAAGAATGGGCATTTACAAGTTGAATTTATTTGATGGATAATGACTTGTGCGGTCTAAGGCAACACTTAGTCGTATAAATCATTCGACTTTACTCCTGCAAACAATTTGATGATGATTCTAAATAGCTTCTACTTGTCTACGCAAAGACTTCAAGTCTTGACTTCCAATGTACCTCAACCGCGTCCTTTCCAACTACCTGACAGTTCGTATGTGATTAACAAAACACCCTTTAAATATATAGCTACTTTACATCCGACACACCAGAATCATCTCTTTACATATTCAAGTTAGATGTTTAACCCAACTGAGATGTTTAATAACCTAAAATGTTTATTGAAGTTCCAAAACTATGTGAATTCTAATCTAGGAGAATCTAAAACTAGTATTAGTACTCAAAATCTAATAAAACTAGTCAAAGTCTAATTTCTAAACTTTCTACTAGTTTCTTTATTTTCGTGGAACTTTTTTATTATTTTTATCTTATTTAATTAGTTGTAATAAATTTTATTTTTTATCTCTGAAAATGGGATTCGGTCTCACCTAGACTCTACAAATCTAGGTTGGATCTAAAATTCGGACTGAGCCTGATTTTCTTTTTCCTTTATTCTCTTTTCCTGTATACTCAATTCTCCGAGAGTTTTTACCCATTGCCGAGAGTCTCGTCTTCTCATACGAGCCCTCGTCGGAACTCTCGTCGGAACTCTCGATCCCCGACGTTGGCCACCATTACGGTCTTTGGAATAACACTTGCCGACACTACCGGTCATCCTACTATTCCAGCCATCAATTCCGGTTGAGACCTTCTTAAATCACCGACGCCTTCCATCAGCGTGCTACGAATTGAAACAACACTATCCCATGGAGACAAGATGTGACATTCTGAATTTCCAACCATTTTGAGGTCTATGAATGAGAAATGACCGTTTTGCCCCTCAAGCATTATTCTTGTTCTAAGTTCATCAAAGGGAATTTTGATCATTTTCACCTTGTTTCAGCAGAAAATGTGAAGATAAGAAGGTCAAAGGCTGGTCAATACACATGTGGATAATTATTGACATGAGACAAGTGTCAATGAGAGCATGGTTAGCATTAATGTGACCTTGACTTACTATTCACTTAATTGAATTTTTTTTTTAAATCAAGTCTTCTTCAGCCTTCCTTCTTCTTCAAATTCACGAGCACTCCATCTCCATGCTCCATTTCCATCATCTCCTTCATCTTCAAGGTTTTTCAGCAAAACCAGAAAACTGTTTCTGCTGACCACTTTCTGCCCGTTCTGTTCGGTCCGTACGACGGGACCCTCCGGTGGTCTTTTGGCCACCCCCCGACCACCCACTTGAAGTTCAACGTGTCCCCGACAACCTCCAATTGGAATCACGTCATTTTAAGCTTCCAGTTGGAAGAACTAAGCTGAGGAAGAAAACCGGACAGATTTGGAGCTAGCTGAGGGTAAGGGGCTGTTCTCCCTCTTAGAAACTTCTTTTGATGCCCAATTTTCGGTGGTAACTTCTAGACTTGTAGGGATGAGTATGGATGATTTAGGGACACTGAGTGATTAAGGAAAAAAATTCGAGTTATGATGGTTGGGTTAAAGTGTTTCTGCTGGACATATACTGGACAGTTTGTGTACTTGTTTGGTTAAGTTGATTGGGGGCTTAAAATGAGTGGTTATGCTGCTAAAATTTTAGTGGACCCCTAAGACATATAGAATAAGGTTCCCACAAGTTCAATTAGTGTTAAATTGGAGTTTTGAATTGGATTTTTGGGTGAGACAACACAGGACCGGTTTTGCCCTGTTTTTGCCCTGTTGTACCAAAGCTGTTCATGGGTGGTACAAGGAATATTTTGGCTTGGAATTAGAATATAAGACATCCTAAGACATTGTGGAAGGTGTTATGAGGGAGTATATGAATTAAATTAAAGTTTGGAAGTGAATTCATGGCTAATTTGTGTTTGAAACTCAAGGAAACAAGCTGTCCTGTTTTTGGACAGAATATACCATGGACTTGAGGGACTACATATGGTGTTGCCTTGCTGTGATTTTGTCATTTGGATGCTTTAAGATGTTACTTTGAGTGCTATTAACATTTTGACTCAATTGGATCGAAAATTAATGGAGTTTTGCTATGGTTTATATAGATCCGATGCGGAAATCTATTTAGCCAAGCCTTTGCGGTTGTGAGGAGACTTTTTTTAGTTGCTTTTGGAACCAAAAGTAAGTGTTCTCGAAACCTTTTTTTGATCACTAAGATGCTTCGAATGAGATGACTTATACTACGAATAGCCGTAAAATGTGAAGTGTAACTTAATGTGCATATGAGTGAAAGAGTGAAATAGATTGTCCTGAGTCTTAAACCATGCGGGGTCGATACCCTGGGTCTTGGTCATGCGGGAAATAATTTGTGTAATACTCCGGGTCTTGACATGCGGGAAGAAAAAAAAATACCTGGGCCTTGGTCATGCGGAGTACATGTGAAAGGAAATATCCCGGAGTCTTGATCATGCGGGAAAATGAAATATCACGAGTCTTGATCATGCGGGAAAACGACCAATATAGGTCGACACGAACTCTGGTATTGATAACTTTGGAACATTTTGCGCGGCTATGTCGTTATCTTGAGAACTGTAATGAGATGAGAATCTCATGTGTGAGATACGAATGAATAGTTGCTAATACGTCAAGTTGGACCATTCTCGTAGGACCGATTTGATTGTACAGGTTGTTATGACTTAAGTCTACTCTACTAGTACCCGAGTTACTTGATCTTGACCTCTATCTATGTCGGTTTACGTGAGATGTGGTATGATATATATATATATGCTATTGTGCTATGCAAAGAGGCTTGTTTTGTATCTTGTCATCTCGTATGCTTTGTTGCATAACTCGGAAGGGCTAGTGGTCTAATATAGGATTTGGGTTTACTTGCTTGAGATGTGAATCTCACCCCGTAGCGGGACCTTTATTTTCAGACCCCAGGTTATAGAAATGCTTGCCGGTGCGATTGGGAGATCCGAAAGAGATGACAACCGTATGGGATGAGTTCCCGGCTAACTTAGGAATAGTTTTTGTAAGAAAATGTACTACGGTTTGGGTAGATATAGGTGGAGAAGATCTCGCAACCGCATCGTTATGAAGCGTGGTTCCATAAGATAGGGAATAGTAGTTTGTTCGGGCCTCTGCAGCCATCCGATGTACCTGCGATGTAGTTCCGGGATGGTGCCACCCATCCCGTCAAGATGTCGAGGGTGTGGTTCAAGTGTCGGCCATCTGCTTCTAGGAACATAGTGGAGAAGACCGGCGGCGGAGGAGGATCACGAGGTGATCGTCATATCTCGATTCGAGAAGGATGAGTCGGAGGATGAGATGCTTGGAGACGAGCTCCGATACTTTCTCCGAGTGCGTTCCGACAGGGAGACGAGGCTGAGGACGTGACTATTAGTTCCTCCGAGTAGTCCGGTTGCTCTGGATAAGTTTCTTTTGGGGTAGATTCGAAGGAATCTAGATGTTTGGTTTTTTTGGGTTGGCTCATATTGTACATATTCTTCTACTAGTACACATGTGACCCCCGTCCTTGTATATATTTGTTGTTGTGTGTTCTTGCCCTTTTCGTTCGTATCTTTTATTGTCGGGGTTGGAGTATTCCTTCCGCATGCGCATTTCATTTTAGGTGTTCGCCGTAGAGGTAGTATCCTGGGTTTAAATTATACGGCTTGGGCGGGTGTGCGTTCTCAAAGGATGGCGGGACGTTACATCCTCGTTTTGGTGGTATCGGAGCGAGATTAGCTCGATCCAAGGTGATTGAGGATTGGAGTAATAAGGAATAGGGAAATGCGAATGAAGGGGTAGTGAGACCTTAGGAGTAACTTATGGAGCTAGGCACGAAATGCATATCATATGAATTGGCGCTTGTGGCCGACATATTGTGATAGCTAGAATGATTAAGCTTCGTATTTAACATTGGGTACTTGTTTGAGACAATGACTTGAAAAGGACTTAATTGTTTTTACTTAAACTAAGCTTGAAGCGTCGGGACCAGAGGTACGAATGAAATTTTCCTTGTTATGAAATCTCTGGTTGCTTGAATTGTGATGATCGGAATAGTTTTGTATGTTGAAGTGATAAGTAACTTGGAATCACTAGATTAAGTAAGTGATTGAAGTTCCTAATTCCTTGGTTGGAATTCGGGGTCTTTGAGAATCGGAAAGAATGAGTCAACGTGGTAGAGGTGCTAGAGAAGCATCTAGCTCGGGGCGGGTAGAGGTGCTAGAGAAGCATCTAGCTCGGGGCGAGGTAGAGGTGCTAGAGGAGCATCTAGCTCAAGGGCAAGAGTAGTACAGGATCCACGAGTTGATGGAATTCTTAGGGCGCTGGAGCAGATTAGGGGAGTTATTGGGAAGGCAAGCTCGGGAAAGAGCTACTACGTTGCCCAACAAGCCGAGGAAAGGGCTGCAATCGTTGCCCAGGCCGTTGAAGGCTGCGGTCGCGCTGTCAATGTGGCCCAAGGGAATAATGCTCCGGGAATTAGAGGTGAAAATGTACACGGTCGGGAGAATCGAATGATGGGTCGAGTTGGTAGAACAATTCATGAAACTAAAGCCGCCAAAGTTTGATGGCGAGAGGAGATCCCGAGAATGCTCCTAGATGGATCGAAGAATTAGAAAAAGTTTTTGCGGTTTTAGGATGTACTCGAAGGCGAGAAAGTGACCTTGGCGACTTACCAACTTCAAGGAACAGCAAATGATTGGTGGAAGGCTACTAAGGGAATGGTTTTTACTTGAAGGGGTTGAGCCGACTTGGAGGATTTTTACGGAGGTCTTTAATGCAAAGTATTTTTCTAGAGGCTGCCCAGGAACGTAAACCGACCGAATACCGAGCTTGCATCAAAATCATATGACGGTTGATCAATATGAGGCTGAATTTTCAAGGTTGTCGAAATATGCACCTAGAATGGTAGAGAACCCGTGGGATCGGGCGAGAAGGTTCCGAGATTGGTTGAGATCGATATCCGCAATCGGATGATATCGTTGAATCTAAGAGATTACAATGAGATTTATAGGCGAAGCCAAATGATTGAAAGGGACATGAGAGAAAGAACTGCTGCTTCAGGATCGCGATTTATTCCGCCCGGGGATAACCGTCGCTTTGGAAAGGGGCCAATGCCAAATAGCAACGCTTTGTCCCTCCGGTCGGGAAGAATATTGTGAAGTCACCAAGTCAAGCAAAGCTGGATTTGTCGTCTCGCGTGGTAGGAGACATGGGAACGAACCATGCCCGGCGCGAACCGGAGCGTGTTTTAAGTGTGGTCAACTAGGCCATCACATAAGAAATTGTCCAAATCAAGGTCCAAGACCCGGACACTGAAGGGCAAAGATCGCGAGCAGGGACCGCCCGTCGTAACCTCACCAAATGAAGTAAGTCGACCGCCGGCTCAAGGACGAGTCTATGCGATAGCACGTAAAGATCTCGAAGAAACACCTGGCGTGGTCGCGGGTATGATTTCTTTGTGTGATCAAGCCGCTTATGCTTTGTTTGATCCTGGAGCTACGCATTCTTTTGTGTCCGCTCAATTTGCTGAATTGGTTGGTATGGATTTGAAACCGTTAAACGTGATATTGCATGTTACCACCCCTTTGAAGGACAACGTGTTAGTTTCTTTGGGATGTATTAACCGTAAGATAGCTATTGGGGGTGAGGAAGAGAGAATAGACTTGGCGAGTGTTACCTATGTTTGACTTTGATGTGATTGTTGGGATGGATTGGTTGAGCGGGCAAAAAGCTATGATTGACTGCAATAATCGGGTAATTCGGTTTAATCCTAATGGTCGCCCTAGTTATGAACTGGTAGGAAGTCAAGGTGGAACCTCGATTCCTTTAATCTCATCCCTTGAAGCGGAGAAATTGATAGTGGAAGGGTGTCAAGTGTATTTGGCTGCGATTGTAGACACGACTTCTAGGGAACTCAAATTGGAAGATATTGCGGTGGTGCAAGAATTTCCTCGACGTTTTTCCTCGGGAGTTACCAGGATTACCCCGGAAAGAGAGATTGAATTCGTAATTGAGTTAGCCCCAGGAACGGAACCGATTTCTAAGGCGCCTTACCGGATGCCGTTGTCGGAACTAAAGGAACCGAAAGTGCAAATGCGGGAACTACTAGATAAGGGATTTATTAGACCGAGCGCGTCACCATGGGGAGCGCCGGTGTTGTTTGTAAGGAAAAAGGACGGATCATTACGGTTGTGTATTGATTATAGGCAAGCCCAATCGGGTGACGATTAAAAATAAGTATCCGTTGCCAAGAATCGATGACCTATTTGATCGGTTGCAAGGAGCCTCGAGTGTTCTCTAAAATTGATCTAAGGGCCGGGTTACCATTAGTTGAGGATTAAGAAAGAAGACATACCGAAGACCGCCTTGAACGAGGTATGGGCATTATGAGTTCTGATTATGCCTTTTGGACTAACTAATGCCCCATTGCATTCATGGATTTGATGTATCGGGTGTTTAAGGAATTCTCGGACCGGTTTGTCATTGTCTTCATCGATGACATTTTGATTTACTCAAGAAGTAATGAGGAGCATGAGAAACACACGAGAATTATTCCGCAAACTTTGAGAGAACACTCGCTTTATGCAAAGTTTAGCAAATGCGAGTTTTGGTTGAATAAGGTGGCATTCCTTGGCCACATGGTTTCCGGAGAAGGTATATCCGTAGATCGTTCAAAAATAGAAGCGATAATGAGCCGCCCACGACCTACGACGATTCTTCGAGGTCCGGAGTTTCTTGGGATTAGCTGGATATTATCGACGCTTTGTGGAAAAATTTTCGTCGATAGCCATGCCACCGACGAGGTTAACGAAGAAAGATACGAAATTTGAATGGACAGACAAATGTGAAAGAAGTTTTCAAGAATTAAAACATCGTTTGACAACCGCACCAATATTGACAATACCTTACGGACCTGGAGGTTATGAGATATATAGCGATGCGTCGCTAAAGGGATTAGGATGCGTGTTGATGCAACATGGGAGAGTTGTCGCCTATGCTTCCCGACAATTAAGACCCCATGAGTTGAATTATCCAACACATGACTTAGAGTTGGCTGCTATCATCTTCGCTCGAAGATCCGGAGACACTATTTGTATGGTGAACGGTTCCAAATTTATACGAGATCATCGAGTTTGAAGTACTTGTTTTCTCGAAAAGAATTGAATTTGCGACAGCGTCGGTGGATGGAATTATTAAAGGATTATGATTGTACTATTCTATACCATCCTGGGAAAGCAAATAGAGTTGCGAGCGCACTCGATCGAAAATCAAGCATCACATGTTTATTAATTAAAGGATGGTCCTTGCTCGAAGGATTAAGGGATTCCGAGTTTAAGCTGGAAATATGTCAACCGTCGAGTTTGATGGCGACTTTACGAATTGAACCCGAGATTCAAGAGAAAATAAAGATCTTGCAATCCACGGATCCCGAGATTCAGAAAATTACGGGAATGGACGCAGAGAAAAGGAAGCTTTGAATTTCAAGTGTCTAATGATGGAATTTTGAAATTTCGTGGGCGTTTATGTGTGCCTAATGACAAGGGGCTTAAGGAAAAGATTTTATCCGACGCTCATAGAAGTCATTACGGTATTCACCCAGGCAGCACAAAAATGTATCGGAATTTACGACGGTATTATTGGTGGAATGGGATGAAAGTCGATGTGGCTAAACATGTAGCAAGATGTCGACTGTCGGCGAGATAAAGGCGCAGCATTGTAAACCTGGAGGATTGCTGCAACCTTTGGAAATCCCGGAGTGGAAATGGGAGCATATAACCATGGATTTTATAATAGGCCTGCCGAGGAGTAGTAAAGGTCATGATTCGATATGGGTAGTCGTAGACAGTTGACAAAGTCTGCTCACTTCATTTCGGTGAGAAAGGATTTTACGATGGACGAGATATGCCGAATTATATATGCGTTATATAGTGCGACTCCACGGTGTACACAGAACGATCACTTCGGATCGAGACCCGAAGTTCACATCAAATTTCCGGAAAAGTCTACAGGATGCTTTGGGAACTAAATTGCGGTTTAGCACGGCATATCATCCGCAACGACGGACGAGGCGAAAGGACAATTCAAACGCTCGAGGATATGATGCGGCGTGTGTCCTTGACTTTAAAGGTGGATGGGAAGACCAACTACACCTAGTGGAGTTTGCTTATAACAATAGCTTCCAAAGCAAAGTATTAGAATGGCACCATTCGAAGCTTTATATGGCGAGCTTGTAGAACTCCGGTATGTTGGAACGAAGTTGGAGAGAGAAGCATAACAGGCCCGAACGGGTGGAGCAATCGGTGGAGACAATTAAGATTATAAGGGAAAGGTTGAAAATAGCACAAAGTCGTCGGAAAAGTTATGCTGACAAACGACGCAAGCCTTTGGAATTTCAAGTTGGCGACCACGTCTTCCTTAAAGTTTCACCAATGCGAGGAGTATCACGATTTGGAAAGAAAGGGAAGCTAAGTCCCGGTATGTTGGTCCTTTCGAAATTTTGGAAAGAATTGGGACACTAGCTTACCGCCTCGCTTTGCCACCAAAATTGTCGCAAGTCCACAATGTGTTCCATGTGTCGATGCTGAGAAAATATGAACCCGATCCGACTCATGTATTAGATTATGAAGTAATAGAAGTGGACGATAAAGTTTCGTACGTGGAAAGGCCGATTAGGATCGAGGATCGAAAAGAGCAAGTCTTAAGGACTAAGACAATTTCGCTGGTAAAAGTAGTGTGGGAGCATCATGGAACGAGAAGACGCCACGTGGGAAGCGAAGAAGCGATGAGGCGTCGTTACCCCCATTTGTTTGAATGATAATAGTGTTGTAAAATTTCGAGGACGAAATTTTTGTAAGGGGAAAAGAGTTGTGACATTCTGAATTTCCAACCATTTTGAGGTCTATGAATGAGAAATGACCGTTTTGCCCCTCAAGCATTATTCTTGTTCTAAGTTCATCAAAGGGAATTTTGATCATTTTCACCTTGTTTCAGCAGAAAATGTGAAGATAAGAAGGTCAAAGGCTGGTCAATACACATGTGGATAATTATTGACATGAGACAAGTGTCATTGAGAGCATGGTTAGCATTAATGTGACCTTGACTTACTATTCACTTAATTGAATTTTTTTAAATCAAGTCTTCTTCAGCCTTCCTTCTTCTTCAAATTCACGAGCACTCCATCTCCATGCTCCATTTCCATCATCTCCTTCATCTTCAAGGTTTTTCAGCAAAACCAGAAAACTGTTTCTGCTGACCACTTTCTGCCCGTTCTGTTCGGTCCGTATGATGGGACCCTCCGGTGGTCTTTTGCCCACCCCCGACCACCCACTTGAAGTTCCACGTGTCCCCGACAACCTCCAATTGGAATCACGTCATTTTAAGCTTCCAGTTGGAAGAACCAAGCTGAGGAAGAAAACCGGACAGATTTGGAGCTAGCTGAGGGTAAGGGGCTGTTCTCCCTCTTAGAAACTTCTTTTGATGCCCAATTTTCGGTGGTAACTTCTAGACTTGTAGGGATGAGTATGGATGATTTAGGGACACTGAGTGATTAAGGAAAAAAAATTCGAGTTATGATGGTTGGGTTAAAGTGTTTCTGCTGGACATATACTGGACAGTTTGTGTACTTGTTTGGTTAAGTTGATTGGGGCCTTAAAATGAGTGGTTATGCCGCTAAATTTTTAGTGGACCCCTAAGACATATAGAATAAGGTTCTCACAAGTTCAATTAGTGTTAAATTGGAGTTTTGAGTTGGATTTTTGGGTGAGACAACACAGGACCGGTTTTGCCCTGTTTTTGCCCTGTTGTACCAAAGCTGTTCATGGGTGGTACAAGGAATATTTTGGCTTGGAATTAGAATATAAGACATCCTAAGACATTGTGGAAGGTGTTATGAGGGAGTATATGAATTAAATTAAAGTTTGGAAGTGAATTCATGGCTAATTTGTGTTTGAAACTCAAGGAAACAAGCTGTCCTGTTTTTGGACAGAATATACCATGGACTTGAGGGACTACATATGGTGTTGCCTTGCTGTGATTTTGTCATTTGGATGCTTTAAGATGTTACTTTGAGTGCTATTAACATTTTGACTCAATTGGATCGAAAATTAATGGAGTTTTGCTATGGTTTATATAGATCCGATGCGGAAATCTATTTAGCCAAGCCTTTGCGGTTGTGAGGAGACTTTTTTTAAGTTGCTTTTGGAACCAAAAGTAAGTGTTCCTGAAACCTTTTTTTGATCACTAAGATGCTTCGAATGAGATGACTTATACTACGAATAGCCGTAAAATGTGAAGTGTAACTTAATGTGCATATGAGTGAAAGAGTGAAATAGATTGTCTCGAGTCTTAAACCATGCGGGGTCGATACCCTGGGTCTTGGTCATGCGGGAAATAATTTGTGTAATACTCCGGGTCTTGACATGCGGGAAGAAAAAAAAAAAATACCTGGGCCTTGGTCATGCGGAGTACATGTGAAAGGAAATATCCACGAGTCTTGATCATGCGGGAAAATGAAATATCCTGAGTCTTGATCATGCGGGAAAACGACCAATATAGGTCGACACGAACTCGGTATTGATAACCTGGAACATTTTGCGCGGCTATGTCGTTATCTTGAGAACTGTAATGAGATGAGAATCTCATGTGTGAGATACGAATGAATAGTTGCTAATACGTCAAGTTGGACCATTCTCGTAGGACCGATTTGATTGTACGAGGTTGTTATGACTTAAGTCTACTCTACCAAGTACTCGAGTTACTTGATCTTGACCTCTATCTATGTCGGTTTTACGTGAGATGTGGTATGATATATATATATATGCTATTGTGCTATGCAAAGAGGCTTGTTTTGTATCTTGTCATCTGTATGCTTTGTTGCATAACTCGGAAGGGCTAGTGGTCTAATATAGGATTTGGGTTTACTTGCTGAGATGTGAATCTTACCCCGTAGCGGGACCTTTATTTTCAGACCCCGAGGTTATAGAAATGCTTGCCCGGTGCGATTGGGAGATCCGAAAGAGATGACAACCGTATGGGATGAGTTCCCGGCTAACTTAGGAATAGTTTTTGTAAGAAAATGTACTACGGTTTGGGTAGATATAGGTGGAGAAGATCTGCAACCGCATCGTTATGAAGCGTGGTTCCATAAGATAGGGAATAGTAGTTTGTTCGGGCCTCTGCAGCCATCCGATGTACCTGCGATGTAGTTCGGGATGGTGCCACCCATCCCGTCAAGATGTCGAGGGTGTGGTTCAAGTGTCGGCAGTGCTTCTAGGAACATAGTGGAGAAGACCCCGGCGGGAGGAGGATCACGAGGTGATCGTCATATCCGATTCGAGAGAAGGATGAGTCGGAGGATGAGATGCTTGGAGACGAGCTCCGATACTTTCTCCGAGTACGTTCCGACGGGAGACGAGGCTGAGGACGTGACTATTAGTTCCTCCGAGTAGTCCGGTTGCTCTGGATAAGTTTCTTTTGGGGTAGATTCGAAGGAATCTAGATGTTTGGTTTTTTTGGGTTGGCTCATATTGTACATATTCTTCTACTAGTACACATGTGACCCCTTGTCCTTGTATATATTTGTTGTTGTGTGTTACTTGCCCTTTTCGTTCGTATCTTTTATTGTCGGGGTTGGAGTATTCCTTCCGCATGCGCATTTCATTTTAGGTGTTCGCCGTAGAGGTAGTATCCTGGGTTTAAATTATACGGCTTGGGCGGGTGTGCGTTCTCAAAGGATGGCGGGACGTTACACAAGAAGTCTGGACCTCACAATCGTAAAACACACAGGCACAATAACTCCTCACGTACGTATCCTCACCGGCCATTGTTGGCTACCGGTCACCGGATTTCATCAACATTAAGGAATACAACCAAAGAGAAATAGATTCTAAGTGATTGGAACCAACGATCTTCCATATCCAACAAACCGGTGCTTGTTTTTATATAACATAAATGGAGTAATATCACGGAACATCCGAGAGGCATTTTATCAAACGTGTTATGTGCGATCGAAAAGAGAATGGCCTACTACAAGCATTCAAATAACATCGATTTCATTCTAATCTAGAACAGATGATTTCGATCTTTTCCTCCAACATCACAGCATGAGATAAGTGTTGAAGTTTGTTTGTAAAACAAACAAAAAAGAAAAAGAAAAAGCTGTCTTTTCAATCCCACATAGGATAAAAAGAAGAGTGCAAGTTTCTTTATTAGTTAGAAGGCTACTATAGTCTTTCGGAATAAAGAAATGGGCAAGTGCGCTAGACCCCACTATAGCCGCGTGCGGGTGCGCGATTTTGACGCACTTAGCACGCTTGCGGCGCGCCGCGGACGGAAATAAACTTTAATTATTATTATTTTTTATTTCGAAATAAATTCTTTTATAATTATATTCTATATATTTTTAATTATGACTGTTCATACATGAACAGTTGTGTCCGAACGGTGGTTGTTACTTACGAACGGTTGTGTCCGAATGATTGTTATCACACACGAAGGGTTATGTTTGAATTGCAATGATTCGGACATGAATAGATGCGATGTTTCGGACATGAATAAGTGTGATGTTTCGGACATGAATAGGTGCGTTCGTACATGGGCGGTTTGGACACCAAAAGGTGTGTTCTATTAGTATTATATAGAGGATAATTCTGTTCAATTTTCTAGGGTGTGTGAACTTTTTACTCTTTCGTTTTCCTTCAAAAAAGAGACAGCCAATTTTCATTGTTTCACAGAGAGTTTTAGGAGATTTATTAGAATTGCTATCCAAGTATTCTCACCGTGACTTTGTTGTATCCCCGAAGGGAATTTGCGAGAAACCCGTAGCAATTTCGTGGGGCAAATTGATCCTAAAAGAGAGTGATTACATGCTTCAAAGTCCGACTATATTGTTACTACATTCCTTTATATTTTTCCCAACAATAAGACTGGGAAAGAGCAATCACCTGCTCGACAAGGAAGACTTGATCGGGATTTTTGGTCGGGTAAACGCAAGCGATTCGCATCGGATAACACCCAATGACAGCCATGACAACTTGTTGAACAAGCGAAAATCCTCAGATCCGAGCGTCGAAGGAAAACCAAGTCAACATGAAGTTTCGAGAACATCGCAGAGCGGGAGAAGTTTGGCGACACTCCGGAACAGCGGAACGGCGATGATCACCGGTTAGCTTAGGCGTCCGGCGGGAGCGAGAGGATGCACGAGCAGTGGCTTAATCGTTTCAACAGAGGTGGTTTCCGATGGGCTCGGCTGAACCAAAAATCCCCTCTGTTCCTTATTGAAGTTCGATGTAACGACCGGCGATCAAAAATATCCCGGCGACTTCCCGGGCGACCGAGAACGACGGAGCAAGAATCGAAATCAAGGAAACTTGGCAATCTGTTCCCAAGAAGAGAAAGATTTTTCTCCCTCTATAAAAGAGAGTAAAAAAGAGATCCCTCTTCCTTCGGCCATCCGATTCTTTTACGTTACTCAACAAACTCCCTGGATCTTTTGAAATCCGTGGCATGTGATCGATCCTACGTTCGGTACTCCGTGGCAACGTAACGAATATTCCATAACACGTCGATAAAATGAAAGAGAAGACGAATTGGAATTAAACAACGAGAACATCAAATATGTTTTCTATAAATAGGAAAAATCATAATTATGAGTCACACGAAAATGTTCTCAAGTAGTTAAAAATATGATTACCTTTAAACGAGGACCCCTAGAAAAATATTAATTGTACTTTGAGTGAAACTGATGACTAAGATGAAAAATATTTGTACATTTAGGTTCTTTTAGTCCAATTGTGCAATTTTTCCAAATATGAGGACTGAAATGAGATGCGGGGGTATCAAAGTCTCATGTAAATACTCTAAAAGTAAAATATTTTGGCTAAAATGATTTAAAATGAAATTTTTTAGTCAATTTAGGATTATATTCAATGAAGAGGCATGTGGTCCCAAACTTAATTTTTAACAATTTAAGTGGCCAAAATGAAAAGGGAATTAAAATAAAAATATGGACTACTTTTACGCATTTTTCTGACCACGAATACTATTTTTCCTGATTTTTGACTATTTTTATAATTAAAATAAATCCGAAAAAAGTCAAAATTCCGAAAAATATTTTTTGTTCAAAATTGATTCTTAAGGCTAGGCCAAAACTTCCAAGGTTGATTTTGTAGTTTTATGAATTATTTTGGTATTTTTAATTAATTTTTTAAAATAAAATAATTAAAAATGAGGTGTCAACATCGTGCAAGAACAAAAGAGAAGAGAGTGTGTTCAAAAACAAAATTATTCCCAAATTTTTCTAAAAAGTATTTCAACAATACGAAGCAAGTTTTTTTTTTTTTTTGTTTACGCTCCAAAAGTGTTTGTTTCTCAAAAGTGCTCCGGAACACTTTTGGAATAATTTTACCATATGCGTTTACTTTCCCAAAGTGTTCGGAAACACTTTGGGAATTGAAATACTTTTTTCTAGAGCGTTATCATACTTAGCCTAATTGATTTCGAGAGAGAATTAATTTGCCATAACACGTCAAATCTAGACACGGTTGAGAGAAGTTTCCCGCCTATTGTTGGGGAAGCTATCCATAAATATATCCGCCTCCATCTTATGTTTGTTTTACCACAAGTATTACAATTTTTATTCGCTTGAATTTGGTTTATTGGTTGACTTGGACATTTAGATGACTGGCGACTCCAACTCTTTTCATTCATATTATGCATCCCTTTACTAAGCCTTCATCACATCACTAATTAAAACTTTCATCGTATCATATCAAACGGTATAGATTTGAATAATTTTCTCCAGCGGACAATTTTTGTACCGTGTTTTACTCCGGTATGGAATGTTCTACTACTAGAGACGAGCTACGATTCAAAGAATAATTTCTTGTGCCTCACCTTTATCCTGCGACGAGGTCCACAGCATAAGCTACCACTTTCGATTGAAAAGGCGGCTCAAAAAGCTGATGGAACTCGATGCGAGCCAGCTTGCAAAAATAATTGCATTGTCTTACATTTTATATGCCGATTCATATTACGTGACATCGATCTTTTATGAAACAAACTACTAAGGCGATAGTTACTTTTATGGCCAAATTGTGGCGGACGATGACGGACCGCATGTCCCGTATGAAGAAGCAGAGCGACTTCCTTCCTTAAGCCTTACGTTTTAATTAGCTGCAAGTTTAGTTAAAATTGAGCATGTGATGTCACGTGCGTTGGAGTTTGCACAAGTAGAATTTGGGTCAGATGTAGACAAGATACCAAAGTATACGGTGTTTTTTTTTTTCGAGATACCGCAGTATACGGTGTTGGTGAGCAAAGAAAAAACAAGGATTGACTGAGACAACCATGAAATTATGAAGTGCAAGTCGGAATTAGCCACCAAAAGCAAAGATCCCGACAGGGGAATTGAAAGTAAAATTACCAAAATAGTCTTAAATCTATTGTAATTGTGCCAATTCAGTTCAACCTTTTTCTTTTCTCAATTCAGTCCTAAATCTTTTGTATTTATATCAATTCATTCCATTGGCCGGTCGACTACGACGTGGACAATTTATAATAACATACTATTATTTTTTTAATTCTCAACTATTTTTTTTTGAATTTTTAGTTAATTTTTATTTTTATTTTTATTTCTTGTGGCCGGCGAGCTGGCCAGAAAGGTCGTAATGTGAAGTTCCCTTCCTAATCAATGTGGAAAATATCCATAAATTAATCCACCGCCGTGTTATGGTAAGCTTAACTGCGTGTACAACAATCTCTGCAAAGTTTCCCCTGGTGGAACCTTGGTTTGTCCACGTAATTTACTATTCTTGACTTGACTTTGTGTTACTTGTGACTTGGACTTTTCAATGATCGATGACCCCGCAACCGATCTTTTCGATTATATAAACTGTCCCCTTATCGAGGCTCCACCACAATTACCAAGCCAAAAACTTCCAATCTTGCAAGAAGCAGCGGAGAGATGATTAGTTCTCTTTCTGCTCAATATTTATGTATCGTGTATTTTTTATCATATTACATGTGCTACATGTGCTACTACTATGAACGAGTTGCGGTGCAAAGAAGAATCATTTGTGTGCCGCTTCATCTTGTGGCGAGAACCGTAATATAAACTATCCCTTTCGACCGAAAGGCGACCCAAAAGGCTACGGCCGCTCCGAGAATGAGTTGGCTTGTGAGAATAACCGCACTGTTCGCATCTGCATACCGGCCGATATTATGTGAAGTCAATTTACGGTTACTATGATGACAAAGATAACTTCCGAGGAAGAATAAAGGTGGTTGACGATGGCCTACAAAAGGGTAATTGCTCATCCCTCGCCCGTTATCCATTGGCAAGGTCCAACTTCAGTTATACTCCCTACTTTACTAATATCGAAAGCGTAGTGGTCTTCGTGAAGTGCTCACATCCCATTGCTTCTACTTTGTATGTTGATACAAAACCATGTATATATCGAGGGAGCTTACCCTGCCGGCGCGCCTTCCAATATTACCCAAGCGAAGGCGTACTCATACGCTTATTATGGGTCACATACTCTTGAATTGTTTGATGTACCAGCAGTAGCGAACATCAAGGATTCTTGCACTATAACCACGATGACATTGGCATCCGAAAAGATACAAGGCTGGGAAAGGGATCAGTATTATCGTGGGAGTCTACCATAAAACTACAAAGACATCCACAGCATGATGGCCAAAGGATTCACTCTCTACTATATGGAAGATAAATCCCCGGATGATATGTCAGAAATTTGCTTCTTGGGTTTCATATACGGTAACAGTATGAAGAGGAGGTGCAGTTCTTATAAAAACAGTAAGCGACTTTCCCTGAAGTTTTCCTTTCTTTCTTTGTGTCTTCTTCTTTCTTCCTCCGCCTCCTTTTCTTAGATGCTAATTCTATTTAGACATCCTACCAAAATTTAGATATCGAGTGACGTGGCAAGCTTCATTTGGATAGGTAATATATGAGTTGGGAATTGATTACACGACAGTCTTTGGGTCACTATTATACTGCAGTCTATTTAGGGTCACTGAAAGAATATTATGCTAGCAAAGTCCGATATGAGATTCCCACTTCGCCTCATCAATTTCTAGAAACACCAAATAGAATAAATTGCCACGTCACTTAACTAAACGAGTTTAATGGTTTTTTCTCTTTTGGAAAGATCCAGCATGCATTGCTCTTTTTTCAATTTACGAACCAAGGAGCTTTTCTGGATTTGAATCCTTTATAGTTGATTGGGGAAAAATGTTTGACTTAATAGTGGCTCGTGTCCCTTACATCGTTGTTATTATTATCCGGGAGAATAAATTGTGCATCTATTAGGTGGTGTTTGTAAATCAGAGTTACAAGCGAATGATAGTGGATTTAATCATTTGGTAATCTAAGGAAACGGAAAGCTACCAAAAAAAAGTCCTAAATTTATGGCATTTGTGCCAATTTTATCCCGAGCTTTTTTGTTAATTAAGTCCAACTAGCCCATTTAGGATATAAATCCCTGACTTGGATGATGGCGTTCTTATGTGACATGGCCGGGCGCTAAGTAGACATTTTGTTTTTATAGTTTTTAACATTTTTTTTTCAATTTCGTAATAGCATTTTTGCTTTTGCATTTTTTTTTGTCTTTTCTTGTTAGCCTTCAAGTGAAAAAAAAAGTAAACAAAAAAAATGAAAAGAATAAAATTAAAAAAACTATATAAGAAAAATGTTCATTTGTGCTAGCCATGTCACATAGGATCGTCGTCATCCATGTCAGCGATTTCCGACTTAAATTAGTCGAATGGACTCAATTAGCAAATTGTAAAAAAGTTTAGAACCGAATTGGTATAGATGAAAAATTTAGGATCGAATCGACACAAATATAATAGAATTATGATTTTTGTGATAATTTTCTCTCTGGGGGAACAAAAGAGGAATCGTCTCCCTTTGATAAAAAAGATCATGCTGAGGTAACATGAATTCCCCGAGTGAGGAATATTGGACCTAGGCTAGGGGAGTGAAACTCTGTCACTCTTCTTTATTCTTGGCTTCTTCTCCACTTGCAACTTTTCATGAATAAAAGTCTGTCTTTGTATTTTGCAACGATTGTATAAATTTATCTTTAACTTCGGTTATAACTTAACGTGAATTATTCTAATATTTCACCGCTAAAATATAAGTTTAGGTTTTATTAATTGGTTGTTAATGCTCGTTAATCATTTTCAGTCATCTCAAGCAAATTCTCTTGTTTTCTACAGATAATGTGGAGGCAGCACGCGTGCTATATGCCCATCCTTATCTACCATTTTTCTTGGGTATGACTCGTCCTCTTCTCCTCCCAACTATCAATATCTCAAGCAGCACTTTGACCAAAAAAAAAAATTCTATATGTAATAGAATCATTACATTACGCTAATATGAGGACAAATTTTTCCACAGCCCACTTTGTGCCGCAAAATTCTTACTCGGAGCTCCATGTGTGTTGATATTTCTAATTTATAAGTGGAAGAGAAGGCATCTAGCGATGGACAGAAATATCGAAGAATTCCTTCAAGCTCATAACAATTTTTTGCCCATAAGGTACTCTTACTCGAGACATCAAGAAAATCACCAAAAATTTCAAACACAAATTAGGTGAAGGAAGATATGGCTCTGTGTACAAAGGAATACTTAGAAGTGGCAATGAAGCTGCTGTAAAGATTTTGAACAAATCAAAATCTAATGGCCAAGACTTCATAAGCGAAGTGACTACCATTGGAAGGATCCACCATGTCAACGTAGTGCAACTTGTTGGTTTTTGCTTTGACAACTCTAAGCAAGCTCTCGTGTATGATTTCATGTCGAATGGATCTTTGGATAAGTACCTTTTCTCTAAAGATGGAGATGATTCTCTTGACTATAAGAAAACATATGAGATCTCCCTTGGTGTGGCTAGGGGGATAGAATATTTACATCGAGGATGCGATATGCAAATTTTACACTTTGACATCAAGCCTCACAATATTCTTGTAGAGCAAAATTTCATTCCAAAAGTTTCTAACTTCGGGCTTGCAAACTTTATCCCGTGGATAATAGCATAGTGTCATTGACTGCTGCAAGAGGTTAGGATACATAGCTCCCGAGCTATACTACAAGGACATTGGTGGTGTCTCGTATAAAGTTGATGTTTATAGTTTCGGGATGTTGCTGATGGAAATGGCCGGTAGAAGGAGAAATATAAATGCACATGCAGAACATTCAAGTCAAATTTATTTTCCTTTGTGGGTTTATGATCAACTCGGCAAAGAGAATGAGGTGGAAATCAAAGAAGTAGAAGGGGAAAATGAGATAACGAGGAATATGGTAATAGTTGCCCTCCGGTGCATACGGTTAATCCACCGATGACCGGCCATCGATGGGTAGGGTCTTAAACATGCTTGAAGGTGATATTGATAAACCGCAATCGCCTCCGAAATTGCTTTTGTATCCGTTCGAGAAGCCACTTGATGATATGGGCACCGAAATAGAACTTGAATCATTCTCGACCACATCGAGAGCTACAACAATTTATGAAGGGAAGCAATTTCAGAATGGCAATGAAATTACGGTAGCATCCATTGTATAATTTTTCTTTTCTCCATGTTCGAATGAATGCAAAATAAAAGTAGCCTTAGCGAAGCATAGTTGAACATGTAATTCGCGAACGTGTATGATTTTAATGTCATGTTACATCCCGTGTTTTGCGGAAGAATTGCCTCATATGCCTCTCTGTTTACATTCCTTGTTTCCCGATATGATAGACCAAGCTCTTCTTCTATGGAGCAACGACTCTCTCTCCAACGTCCAATGTCAAGCTCTCCCCTTCCCGCCAAAACCTCTCACCCTCTCCCCTCTGCCGCCCGATCACCCACCTCGGCTAAGCGATCTCTCACCTCGACCTCTCTTGGCCCGTGACGGGTCCCGTCCTAACCTCCCCTGTCACGTCCGGAACCCTGCGAGCCGTCGACATCCCATCTAGCCGTTTCTGTTTTAGATTGGCTTCCAGGATCCCTCGGCCCACAATTTAATAAAAATCCATAAAACAGGCGGAAGCGGGTAAACATCTCCATACATCAATTCAAATAAATGACTTAGGACAAAAGTGGTATACATCATACATCCGTATATTACACTTCAATTGATATAGCGGTCAAATACCAATGGTTCAATCTTAATCCATAAAATCCAATATAATCCATAAGGCCACAAAATATCTTATATTCATTCGACCCACATATTTCTCGAATGCTAATCCTTAGAGACTTGATGTTCCATCGCCCGATACCCGAAAAATAGGTCCCACGACGAGGTGAGATAAAATCTCGGTAAGCTAGTCCCTAACCCTAGGGTAGGGCTCTAGTGCCTCCAGACAAGTTTTAAAAACAACAACTCTTAACATATCCTTCTTCACCTCAATAATTCCACTAATAAATCCCCAAATATTCCATACTTGTTCCGAAAATTTCCACACCTTCTCAAATATTATTCGTTACCCTCATATTGATATTACATGTATCGGATGGGATAAAAATATCCCACGTCGCTCCACAGCCCGCGTTCCACGCCTCAGGTTATCGTATAAATTTCCACGTTACTCCGAAAATTCCACGTTATTCCAGAAATATTCTACGTTACTCTACGACATCATATAAGTCCATAACATTGAGCCTCGACTTTTCTAGAACACGGCTCCACAAATATATATATATATATATATATATATATATATATATCGGGGTCTCGACATATAGGAATACGACCCGTAAATCTCGGTCTCGGACACATAGGAACACGACCGGATTAAGTCTCGAACAATTAGTTGAACACGACTCACTTTGGTCTCGGACGACTTAATTGAACACGACTTTCATACTTTCTCGATCTTAGAAAATCGACGAATACGGCTCACTTTGGCCTCGAACGACTTGATTAAATACGACCATCATACTTCCTCGGTCTCGGACAATCGGCGAATACGGCTCACTTTGGCCTCGAATGACTTGATTGAATACGACCTTCGTACTTTCTTAGAATATATCGGGATCACGTGATTCACTCACGTTAGTATATTAATAAATCAGACTACTCTATTAATTCACGCTACCACAAAATTCAATCCACGCTGTGCGACTATAATATACCAACGTAGCAATAAATAAATAACGTACAATTAATAATATACTAACGTAGGAATTTATCAAGGCCGAACGAATATTAATTCTCAACGTATAAATAAATTCACAACTATAGTACTAAACTATAGCAATACCACATTTAATTAAATACCATGGCATAATGATATAATGTCACATAAAAAGTAACTATAGTTAACATATAATCTAACCATAGTTTAAAAATAACTAGAGTTAATAAATAACCTAACCATGGTTAAAATATTAGCATAAAGTAACTATGGTCAAGTTTTGACCACACAATCTCTCTCTTGACTTTACTATTCATGCAAGAACACCTTTCTCTCTCCTCCAACATCTCATTTTCGGCCAAAGCATGAACATGGGCTAAAACAACCAATTTTTCACTCAAAACTACTAAATCTCAAGTCTATTAGCACTCTAGATACCTAATCTAAGGTTAGGAACCAACTTACCACAATTCTAGCAACTTTTCCAGCGAGAAAACGGAAAAATCTCGATTCCAAATCCGGCGGTCCTTGCTTGGCCGGTTTTGATTCACAAAATCCGGCGATTTCGGCGGCCCACGGTAGGTCACGACCTTAGCGCTTCAAAACGAAGTCGTCGACGGCTCAACAAAACTTCCGGCGACGGCGGCGACAAAGATGGGTGTTCGGCCAAGGTGAGGGGAGGGAGAGATAGAGAGAGAAAGTTATCACAAAAGGGATAGAAAAGATGAATGTGATGAATAGTAAGGGCAATTATTGGTTTTGAAAGTAAGAGGGGCAAAATGGTAATTTCCTCGTACTTGGACTAGTCAATCTAGGCCAAAGGGAAAAATGACCAAAATACCCTTCGTTCCAAGTGAAAAATGGGGTATTTTTCGAGGGCAAATGGGTCATTTCCCATTTCCAGTCCAAATATACTTTTTTTTAACCTCTTTGGGGCGAACCGCGAAGGATTCGTACACTTGGATGAGGAAACGTCCAAAAAATTTTATTTATTGGAAACCCCGAAGGTCCGACGTCAAATTCGGGAAGCTCGATTCGCGATCAATCTCGATCAATAGAATTCTTAGCGTATCTCAAACTAACGGGCAGCTTTTAGGAGTTACGCGTATCAACCCGTGATAAAATCATGTTTAAGAATTACTCGAGCCATGGCGACTTTGGTTGTCATTCAATTGCGATGGTCAATCACTAGTCCCGATAGACACGATCGTTAGAAATAATTTCAGGGACGTTCGGAACTCATACGAGGTCAAACGGAATCACCCGTGATCCAAGTGTAGGGTGTTATGCAAATCGTTCCTTAATCATTCTAGGATCGGCCTATATTGGTCCAAATTCCCTCGACAATTTTCATGGCCGAGAGTCGGTCCAGGTTCAAGTTCTTAGGTCCACGTACTTGAATTTCCTAGCTAGCCATTCCCATTTGGTTAGTCCGCTCGAGAGGGATCCACTCCGAGTGAGGTTCGCTTGAAATACATCGATGAGGCTTTTCATTTATTTAAGGCTTCAAAACGAGCCGGATTATAGGATGTCACACTCCCCGCTTACTCTCTCCTCCTCAAGTCGTGCATTCGCTCCCCGAAGAACTTCACTTGGGAGGCGCGTCCATTACGCGCTCGCTAGTTCCTAGCTTGAGCCCGACTCGGTGAATTCTCAACTCGCGCATGAGGCGCGTTCACATACGCACTCGCTCGATCCCGGCTTGAGCTGTCTCGGTGAACTCTCAACTCGCGCATCGTCTCTACTCAAAATCCAATGACTCGGCTGAGGCGAATAGGACTTTTAGGGACATGAGTAATAAAAGGGATTTGGCTTCTTGGAGTTCCATGACCTCTTGCTATGCCAATAACACACCACATTTAAAGCAATCGATACTTTCGTTCGTATGTTTGAAGATGGTTTTTGTGTCGCTCGAGCTTGTTCGGTTCCGAATAATGCATCAATTGGTGATAGAGTTTCGGGTTTATAATCAAAAGTGACTATCTTGATTCTGATATGTGTGTTGGGTGTGCATCAATTGACATGTTTACAAAGGGTAGTGCCGATTTGGTTTTAGCTCGTAATTTGTTCGAGAAAATGCCCGTGTGGAATGTGGTTGAGTGGACTTTGATGATGACGAGATGTACTTAGTTGGGGTTGTCCAAAGGAAGCTATTGATATTCGATCTTGCATCCAATCAAATTCCTTGGTGTGCAATTGCATTCCAGGATTGTGTGGTCCGATTGGCTTCGGATGTCCGTGTTGGATGCAGCTCGGTGGACATGGACGTGAACTGTTTAGCTAGTGGATCGCCTCGAGAAATGTGTTTGATCGTATGCAAGAATGTAACGTGATGTCCGGACACCAATAATCGTGGGACATGCGCAAACTAAAGAGAATGAGGAGGCCATCAAACTCTTTTGGGGAATAATAAAAGAACCAGTGAGGCCACACCATTTCACATTTGCTAATGTCCTCAAGGCATGTGGAAGTACTTGTGATAATAGATTGGGATACAATTATTTGTGAGAAGTGGCGAGAGAAAGAGAGGACGTGGACATGGGACAGTCCAAGGAGGGGAGACGAGTGAGGAGATTGGGCCACCCAAATGGAAAAGAAGGAGAAGGAAAATGGGCCCAAAAGAAGCAAAGAAGCAAAAGGCCTTCTCTCCTTCTTTTTTTTTTTAATGATCCCATTTTGCATCAAAAACAAGGAAAAAAAAAGACAAATTCCTATTTTGGCCTTTTCCTACTTTTAAAACTAGAAAGAAAATTAATTAAACGTAATGGGACCGACAAAATTAGGTGTCCACAGCAGTGATTGTCGTCACCCTTCACAACACTAAACAATTATAAGGTATTGTTATATCTTCATCAGCAATCAAATTTTTCCGAAGCTATCGTGATTCAACTTTTGTAATCCGCCCCAAACTACTGCTTGAAGATCTACCATTTCAACTTAGTCCTTAAGTAGCAATTTCGAAAATAGTCATGATTTAACTTTTCCAATCTGTCCCAAACTGAAACTGGAAGGACAAGTTTGGAATCTTCATATACGCATACAATGGACACAAGAAATCAATCTTCATAAACACAGACAACGGACACAAGAAATCGAGGATAACATGATCGAATATAGTTATTCTCATGAACAGAGTATTGATCTGAAATAAAATACACCACCCGTTGCCTCACTTAAAAGGATTTTGATTCAGTTTAGGGTGAATGGAATCAGCCCAATAGTGTTGGTCACGATAGTGATTTATTTGAATGTGCGATACATTTTAACAATTCCTAATGGCCGCTAGTAGTAAGAACAATGTGCTAGAAAAGCATAATTACTAGATTAACTTGTATTGGGCTACAAAAGAATAACAAATAATTTAAAAAAATTGTGGGGTACACTTTTAAAGAATTTATAACTCACAACATGTTATTCACCCTCCCATGGGTAGTTCGGTTGGTTAGGGCGCACTTGGGATTATGTGGTTAGGCGCACCGATCCCAGGTTCGATTCCCCAACCGAGCATCCGTGATTTAAGTGGGGGCCATGGCGGTGGGTTGTTGTGTTAGTCTCCCCCGATGATTAGTTGAGGCGGTGGGTTGTTGTGCTAGTCTCCCCGATGATTAGTTGAGGTGCGTGCAACCGGCCCCGACACCTCGGTTATAAAAAAAAATGTTATTCTTACAATCTTCCAAAGACTGTTACACTAGAAAAACCCAAAAGATCTTGGTTCAATTTCAAATGGATCAATTTTTGTGACCTTAAAATTGATTTCGAGAGAGAATCAATTTGCCATAATACGTCAAATCTAGAAACGGCAGAGAAGTTTCCGTCCTATTGTTGTGAAAAGCCATCGATGAATTAGTCCGCGACAGTCTTGTGTTAGCTTGATTGCAAGTACAACAATTTCTACATAATTACCACTAAAAAAAAAAAAATTTAGTGTATTAAGTTATTAAGATGCTTGTTGATAGAAAAAAATGATGAGTTAATGACGAGGCTAGACAAGATTAATACCGTGTAATTTATACGTGCAATAATCGAGTTCTGCAACTGCGGAGAAATTTCCTTCGTAATCAATGTGAAAGATATCCATAAATTAATCCACCAGTGTTATGCTAAGATTGACAGCGTGCCCACCAATCTCTGTATAATTTCCGCTGATGCAGATCTTTTCCTCAAAACTATGAATCAATTTTCCCGTGGTCGTGACTCGTGGGGCGAAGAAAGAAGATGGAGAAGAAGAAGGGAGGAGGAAAAAGACGAAGAAGAAAAGATTGCGTAATAGAAGGAAGTGATGTTCTTTGTTGACTTGATGGGATGAGGAACCAACAATCACGGCAAGAGAGTAGAAGAGACTTTTGCATTTTCCATGGGTGTAAATATCCAAGATGCGCTTTATATGCAGCTCATTAAACGGATAACTTCATTGACTCCAAAGTCTCCAATACTTAGTCTATGGATAATAACAAAAATTTCTCAGAATGGATCAGTTAGGATTTATTAATTATCTTTCGAAAATGAGAAAAAAATCCCATTTGATTAAGGCCATATGTCGGTTGTGTGCTAATGCGAATGTATATAAGTCCTTTTTTCTATTCAATTTGCAGCATGTATTAAGTACAAAAGTTATTGTCGCTATTGTCAACATTCTTAACGAGTGCCATGGAGGACGCACTAATTATAATTGTATCAATGTTACATCCTTGTCTTAGCCCAAAAGCAAGGGCTACCTAAGGCACGACAAAAAGTCCCGTAACTAATTAAATCTAAAAGGGAGAAAGTACAATTCTCGTGGGCTTCCAAAAAGCAAATCGGTTGATTCTTTCTTTTTCTAACTTTGAAACTCTTTGTTTTGCACAATTTTCAATAGAGGCCACGCGACAACAAATCTTCTTAATTTAGGTTGCGTTTATTGGGTGAAAACTTTATTTTAAAGAAAAATACTTTTCGGGAAATAATTTTTCAGTAAAATAATTAATTTTGTTTTGTTTGTTCATATGTGATTGGAAATAATTTCAATGTCATCACTTTATCTCACGCAAAAGAAAAAAGGAAATTCGAATTTTTAGATATTTTTATTAATTATTCTAATCCTAAATTCGGTTTTGAGGAATGTTTAAAAAGCGCCATGCACTAAGCTGTTCCATGTTTTTTCTACTAATTTCAACTCCTCGTCGACTAAGTTTGAGACTAACAACTATAGATTCTCCTATATTAGAATGGCGTATAGTTTAGGGATTTTAATAAATAATTTAGGATTAGAATAATTTCTAAGAGATGTGTAGATTTTTGGACAAAAGTTGGACTCCAAAAATGAACAATCTCATGGGGCTTTACAATAGGATTTTGCATATTATCACACAAATGCTAGGATGTTGTTTGCTCATTTCTATTTCGACTCTTTTGATTGCGCACTTTCAATACATTAAATTTTCTTTTCTTTTTAGTATATTTAGGATAAATCTTAGGTACCTAGTATAATCAAGTCTCCGAACCTAGAAAACTCTAATTGCATAAGAAATGCGGTATACTCTCATACGTCACTTGGTTTATAGCCGACCCAATAGGCCGTGGGGACTCCTCGCTTAGAATTCTCATAGCGTTATTTAAAACTATAATTCAATATCCCAACGTCGTGTTAGGTATGAGTTTGGGAGAGTATACTCAATTGATGAATTCATTGGATTGTCATGTGATGTTCTCACCTTCTCGATGCACCATTCAGATCGTCTTTTCAGCAAATACCTATGGACACCTCCGGAGGGATCGCAACACTTGGTACAACATCAAGTATTCAGTCATTTCTTATTCTGTATGGGAAAACTTTTGTTGGAGTAACAGCTAATTAAGTGAAACAAGATAACTAGAAGATCCCACCACAGGAGGCAAATCTTGTCTCTTTTCGACTAGTTTGATTGGAAAGTACACACTGCTTCTTGTTCTGCTTGAATTATAAAATAAATATTCTTTGACGAGTAGAAATAAATAGAATACTATCTATTCCATAGCCAATAGCTATCGGATGCTGATGTGTCACTTAAAAATTCACCAGAGAAAGTATCTTTCGTGATCACTGAACTTTTTGCCTTTGTTATAAAACGTGTGAAAATTAAGCCCAATTCTTCATTGATCAACTATAATTTCGGTCACATCCTAACTTGCATGCGATTTAATAGAAGTTTCTGCAGCTCCGCGTGTGTAAAATCAAAATCATTTTCCGTGCTCGTAAATTCATTAAAGTATTGGTAAAATTTAAGAATATTGAATTTATTTTTCTTTTGAAATGGACTTAGGCCTACAGCTTCACCTCTAAAGGTATGAAGCTATGCCATAATCAAGATTATTTCAAAACTCTAAGTTGCTGTCAGATCAACCGTTCGAACAATCAGAGATTCAACTCTCTTAGAGTTGGAAAGGTTTTTTTTATGAGTTACGACCCTCAACTTCACTTCCAAACTATTTAAATTCTTCTATAGTGAAAATAAACACGAGAATCGTTGTTGCAGGGGACTTATTCATGTCCTACTACTTGATCAAGGATGAAGAAGACAAAGTACCATCCGCTGACACTGATACTCCCCACAAGTCTAGGATGTCAAGAACAAAATTATGCTAAGGAAAGCATTAGTGATGGACTGTGCACCAAACTCTTCCTAAATATTAAACATGAGGTTGAGGGCCGCGACATTAGATCTTCATAAAGAGATTTCTGAGATCAAGTTTGCCGTATACCGATTTAACATTTATTTCAGACTTTTGGCAGAAGTTCCACTTGTGGCTCTTTCTCGTGGGCGGTAGCCCAAGAGATCCAAAGTGATCAGTACGTCTTATTTCATTAACTCAAACCAGGTTTCAATGCTGGGAGCCGGAGTCTGCATAGTCTACCATCCGATTCCAACGGCAATATTCCTTCCCGTAGCTTTATGATAACGGAGTCACGGTGCTATACACTCTGCAGGGGCTTTCCTTGCCTGCAACCATAGATTACCTTTCTCTCCTAGCCGGTACATCCTGTTAGCACCGCATGCAACAATGCTTGCACAAAGAGTGCAACTATAATCCCAGTCCAGAGGCCCTGCAGCTTGATAAGAAGAACAAGTAATTATAGAAATATCGGATAGACAACTAGTTACAATGAAAGCAAAGGACGAATTGCAATAGAATGGTAGGGCAACTGTGTTTTACTTTTCCACCAATGTGACAGACAAAAACTAAGAATATGGCGACCGGAACACCCAACAAATAGTAGGCACTCAAATTGATGAAAGCTCCAATCTATTTCCATACACATCTTTTGCAGTGCCTGAAAAAAATATAACTTATAGTATCACAAAATTCAAAGTTCAAGTTCGCTTTGACTGGGAACATATTTGAGATCTAATACATTCCCCCATCTTCCCTCCCTAATTATCAAGATAAGTAGTCAAAGTTAAACTAGGTCAGGTGCGCCATTAAACTGCAATAATAAGCGAACTATAATTGAAAACACAAACTGAATGCCATCCATAAGATGGGAAGTTGCGATTAGTACCAACACATCTCCCACATAATTCGCGACTTCTTCTGTGATATAGTGGTAGGTCCATGCCCTTTGACTGAGCATCATGAGAACACCTCCAAGCAAGCCTTTTCTGGCGACCATCATTAAGGACACATAAATTGCCAAACGAGTTGCTTGTGCTCTTCCAGCGCCCAATTCATTTGAAACTCTCGCGCTGCCACATATAGGGCAAAGAAAATGTGGGACCGAGGAATAGCTGCTTGTTTTGCAAGATCTGCCAACGTTGACAAGTTGCCCTATGAAGGAGACTGCAATTGTGAGGAGCTTTTTTATGGATAAGTGATGTCAGCCTTCTCGAAAATGCAAGAGTTGTCCAGGATGATAGCGTCGATGCCAGAAGCCCGTTAGAATAAGTGGATCCTAACAATGTAGATGGGGATGTGGCGGATGGACGAGGTCACGTGAAGGATGAAATCCTACTACATGCTGTCTCCGATGCTCTGCTCGGTAATATTGACAAGTGCAATGACGACTTGTTAAGGTCACCAGCAGGGAATCGAGAAGGGCGTATAGCGAGATCTCCTCCTCCACACATGCTCTCCTCCAGACATGCTCATCTATGCTGCTGGGATTCAATTAATACTGACAAGCTTGTGGCGTTGACACTATCCTCCTCTACAGCCCTCGCATTTCCAAGGATGCCTACATCACCTCCTCTGGAAAACATGACTGGGTTGAGTCTCAAATTTGGACCAGGCCTATTGCTTGGTCCAAATATATCCAATTCTTAATCCATTTCACTCAGCCTACAAATTCCTATCACAACTTGTTCTCTTAGCCTGACCGAGCCTTATTCTATCCAGCCCAAATCTCTATTTTTAAAATATTTTTTTACATTTCTTTTATATTTGACAATGTACTTTTTCTTTATTAATGTACACACAATTTGGCCTTCGGTCTCACAAATGAGGCAGACTAAAATGATAAGAGTCTCACTCTCGGTAAACGAGAAATGTTTCGGAGAAATTATGCTCAATGACGATGAATCCGTCAATAATATGGAAACTTTACTAATCAATCTTTGGATTCCACAGCGGAAAGTGACTTTAGGTAGATACATCTCCAGTACAATTCGTCCAACAAGTGGTGATTATTTTCAAAGCAAATGAGTGATTAACATCCAGATTTATCGTCAGACATGTTAACATACTAAAAATCGCCAAAATAACATCAAACTTGATCAGATTTCGCTCAAACCAAATAGAAACAGGGTCGTTAAGTCTATGTTCTTATTTAAAGTGCTCCAAGACAGGGTATTTGGATCTCACCCTGTCCGCAAAAGCAAATCTCGCAAATCAGGAGACAATGAGAAATTATTCAGAGTAGTCGCATCAGAAACATGCAACATAGATCATTTGCACAACCAATGTGATTCGCAATTCAACAGATTACTACGATCACAAACACATACATGGGATATATTCCGTTGATTCTCTAGCAAAGTTCGTATAATTCTTCATTTCGGTCAACGCCTAATGAACGAGCTAGTTAGTGACAATTAAAAGTGCTTACAACTCAGCACATAACACTTCAGCTAATTTCACAGAATCGAGTTAACCACATTGCACATAAACATTGGATGCGTATCAAAACTAAGATCTTGGGAAAGGAACTCTAAAGTGAACATCGACCATATTTACCTAGCCTATATGGCTAGTGCAGTAAATCACTCAAGCAGATGAGATAATCTAGATCAAATTCGAAGCTATATTTACACTGAATCGTGCAGCATTTCTTCAAATAGGTGGAAGACAAGGTGGAAGACGACTTGACGAAAGAGTTTATGCATGAAGAAACTTAACAAAAACGTAACTAAATCATCCAGCAAGAGTATAGCATACTCTGGCTTATACACTTAGCACAAGCCTCAGGGATCAAGATGTAAGCACAAATTACGATTCACTACCAAACAGACTCATCCTTATTAAATCGTCAATACCTTCTCGATCAAGGATGTAAGCTCCGCCATCTCTTGAAGTGGCGTGGTCAAGACCAGGCCGTGTGCACTTCTCCTAAAACCGTGAAATCTTCCTTTTCTCACGAGCGTATGTTTTTCTCCGATCTAAATAATATCCTTTTGTGTTATTTTCAAAAGCGATACCCACAATTGGTTCTTGGCCCGGTTCAATCTTTGGTTTCTTTTCAATTCAAATCCAGCTCACTCTTGATAACCACTTGGACTCTTGAGCGAATGTGTGATCGCTTTATGGCCGAAAGTGTAATCGCTTCGTCTTTTGAATTCTACTACATGAACTAGCCAAAGTGAGGTGTCAAAACATTTGACCAATGATCATTAGCTTATCTAAACATCTATCTTTTATTAAGTTCAGACTCTTGAGCCAATGTTCCCCATTGGATTTGCCCTATCGCTTTTGTTCTCACCTCACCAAGATTTACGGCCACTAGTGTTATCGCTTCATATTTTTAATTCTTGAGCTTATGATGGCAAACTATCTATAGTTCGTGGTAACGTCATGGAAAGTTCATGAATTTGGCATTTGAGGTGCATGACCTAAATGAGATGCGAACGTGAACTATGCAAATGTTACTTTTGGTTAGAGGTCGGGTTTGATCCCTAGTTTTCACATGAAATAAATGACTAAATATATTATACATAATTTAGGTATCAATGCATTGGACCAATGATCATTAGCTTATCTCGTTGTCTTATCCTTAAACATCTGCCTTTTATTAAGTTCAGAACTATAAATAGAATAAAATAAAAGGAAAGTACCTAAAAATTGTTCTTGAATGATACAGTTAGTTTAAAAAAAAAAATCTTCAATCACATAATATTTTATTTGAGTGAAGCAAATTTACTTGAATGATAACGATGAATCTTCGCAAATCAACTTTACTTTGTAATGGCTCATATCCAAGTTCTTTTTATGATAAGCCAGTATAATTTTTCAAGTGTTTCACATAAAAATTATGAGAATATTTATGACAAGCTACGATAGAGATTGGTATTTCGAGAGCTCTTCATATACTAGCAGCAGTGTGACATAGATGATCTCTAGTCGACATAAAAAAGGAGAATGAACTAATCACACCCCGTTGCTTGTACGGAAAAGGAAAAAACTAGAATTACTCCAAGTGTGGATTCCACACGATCCGGGAATGGATGGTTTCGAAGCATGTGAGATTTTGCGGATGCTTTGGATGTTTCGGGTTTTTTTATCTTGGGAAAATAAGTATAAATATCATATGGATCACGAACCAGTCGTGTCACCAATTTGAAGGAATGTTTGAAAGGCATCAACTTTTTTTTTATACTTATTTCGACTCCAAGTTTATTTTTTTGGTCAAAATTTCAACTCCAAGTTGACTAGTGTGAGACTAAAATTAGGGGTGTGCAACCGGACCGGCTTTACGGGAACTCGGATCGGCCCATCAAAAAATAGGGTAGGGAATCAATTCCTGCTCAAACGGGTCCCGGAACCGGTTCCAATTTTGGGAACCGGTTGAAACCTCGTGCGGTTTTCGGTTCTAGGTGAAGATCCATTCAAACCGATTTTAGAACCAGTTTTTAGTTACTTTTAAGAAAAAAGAAACCCTAGTGTCCACTATCCAGTCCCACGTCGCTTGCCCTTTGGTTGCCTTACGGCCCTCACCTCCTCTCACTCCTCTGTTTCTTCCCATCTCATCATACTCTCTCTCTCTCTCTCTCTCTCTCTCTCTCTCTCTCTCTCGTTGTCGCCGACTCGCCACCATCGGCTCGCCTCTCGTTGTCGCCATCATCAGCACTGCAAAGACGCAACATAGCTCGTCGTCGCCTCTCTTTTGCATCCCACTTACATTGACACAGCTATCCAGAGCGAGGTGAGTTCGATTTCATTTGTCTCTCCATACATCTTAAGCCGTTGTGGGTGATTGACGCATTCCTCAAGCTTATCTGTGCCAAGTTTGCTTTTACTTCTGCTCTCGAGTCCCGAGTTCCCAATGTTAGCATTGAGATGCCCCTTTGTATTAGCTGGAGTTTTCTCTAATTCTTGGAAGTTTGATGGAAAACCTGGTTCATGATGAGAAGTCCCCATCGAATGGGGGATCTTGTTGAAGACATAAAATGAAATTTTCTTCAAACAGGAGTCGAGTTTGGCTTCTTCAAGGAATGGGTGATTTACGTCTCTAGGTGGAGAAATGATTAGGCTGTCATCTCCCTAGCTTCATTTATATACATTTCACTCCAAACTTCGTTTCATAAAGAAAATATATCAACGGCCATGTATGGAGATAGAGAATCTTTTATATTTTGCCGAAAGAATGTCGTAGAAAGATGCAACCCACAACATTTTTGAGTCGCAACATTGCTTTTGCTTTGAATCTGCAATTTGAGATAGGGAAGTGAACAGACTCTCTAACTCTTCAATGGATGTATTATTAAACTAAAAGAAACTTTTGCTCAAATCCGCAATTTGAGATAAGGAAGTGAACAGATCGCGTGGCTTTTATACATATAATTTTTCTAATCTCTTTTTCGGTTTTTAGATTTGGATTGTCTTACCGAGGACATTATCATTGGTAAGTAGACTTCATTTTTTGGAAACTACGATTTTATGTTAAGTAAATAGACTTCATCGATAGGCACTTTTGCATTTGTCTCTAGAGCATGGTTTCTTGTTGATTTTTCTTTATGCATGAATTTCAGATCTTTGTAAGAGATTTCATACCAAGTAGATTGGCTCGTGATGTCACTCTTGGAGGAGGAGTTATGCTCAGTGGACTCGTTCTTCAGGATATTTTGTTGTTCTTACTTTCTTTCATCAGATTGTTCTTGTGGGGGCAGTTAAAAGTTGTATAGCTCCAGTTCCGATGTCTCCTCATTGATGATTCTGGTTTTGTGCCCGTGGTGTTTGAGTTTTTTGGGTGCTGGTTCACGCGCGCTTAATCTGGTGTCTTCTAGCACATTACTTGAATCCTACAATTTCAGTTCTTTTTTAAAGGGTACAACGAAAATTGAAGTGCGATAAGAAGACTTGCACTTTGTTAATTCAGCATTCGCGAGGATCATTGTTGCTCTTGGTGGATCATAATTTTTATTGCTCATATAAGGGTTTGTTGCTTTTGGCGGATCATACTATTATCTATTACTATATTTTGGATTGTTGCTTTTGGTGGATTGTGATTTTTATTGCTCATTTCATTGATACTTAGATTATTTTTGTCACGTCCCGAACCCTACGAGCCGTCGACATCCCACCTGGCCAACAAATAAGTACAGTTCTCCAGGATCCAAAGGCCAACAGATATAACACTTGCGGAAGCGAAACAATTCCCCGTACAGAAATTAATTAACATCACGATGACTTGGGACGGTAAAACAACTTATGTACATATACACAATTGTTACAACCTTTAAACCTAGGGCTTCGAGAGGCCATTGTGCACAAGCCCGACCAACTATAACAAAAGATTACGTGGTCGAAGCCCGCTATGCTTCCAAAAGAAAATACTCTACAAAAGCTCAAGAGGCCAACTACCCTAGGCCTCGTCCTCGCTATCCGGTACGATAGCGACTCTCGCCTCCAACTCATCCTCGTCAATCTCATGTGGCTGTTCCGCATCCGATCGCTCTACAACCTCCCCATCTTCTCTTGGTACCATGACCTTGGGGAATATCGAATCTCCCGGGCGGATTATTCATTGCTGATGCGGAGTGTCCGAAAAACAACGAACCCACGACGGGGTGAGATAAAATCTCAGTAAGCTAGCCCCTAACCCTAGGTTAGGGCTCTAGTGCCTCCAGACAAGTTTTAAAAACAGCAACTTTTCAACATATCCTTCTTCACCTCAATAATTCAACTAATAAATCCCGGAATATTCCATACTTGTTCGAAAATTCCCACACTTTCTCAAATATTCTACGTTACCCTCATATTGATATTTCACGTCTCGATTGGAATAAAAAAATATTCTACGCTGCTCCAAAGCCCGCGTTCCATGCTTCAGGCTATCGTATAAAATTCCACGTTACTCCAAAATATTCCACGTTACTCCACGACTTCATACAAGTTCATAACATTGAGCCTCGGACCTTTATGGAACACGGCTCCACATATATATAAATATACTAGGGTCTCGGACTCATAGGAATACGACCCATAAATCACGGTCTCGGACACATAGGAACACGACCGGATTAAGTCTCGGACAATTAGTCGAACACGACTCACTTTGGTGTCGGACGACTTAATTGAACACGACTTTCACACTTTCTCGGTCTCGGACAATCGGACGAATACGGCTCACTTTGGCCTCAGATCACTTGATTGAATACGACCATCATACTTTCCCGGTCTCGGACAATCGACGAATACGGCTCACTTTGGCCTCGAGCCGACTTGATTGAATACGACCTTCATACTTTCTCGGTCTCGAGACAATCGACGAATACGGCTCACTTTGGACTCGGACGACTTGATTGAATACGACCCATAAATCTCGGTCTCGGACACATAGGAACACGACCGGATTAAGTCTCGGACAATTAGTCGAACACGACTCACTTTGGTCTCGGACGACTTAATTGAACACGACTTTCATATTTTCCGAGCGTAATACGCCTCGGGATATTATAATACTCATAACCCCGCGTTCAACGCCTCGGGGTATAATAATAATAAAACCCGCGTCACAACGCCTCGGGCAACATATGGTCTTATGAAATACGAACCCGCGTCATAACGCCTCGGGATAAAATCCCACATTTCCTCTCTTTCATTCCACTTAAGACCATATACCACAATAATTTCCCGATCGCTCGTCCGATACCACACGATCCTTTAAATACTTCCGATCGATCAATCCTTGCCACGTGATTCCCGCTAGATTCCTTGATTAGCGGATCGAGACCATCCGATCTCACCAACTTTCGCCAACAAAAGATCGGGACCATGCGATCTCTCCAATTTTTCTCAATTGCCCAATCGAGACCACTCGATTAAATTGTACCGGGAAAATACTCGATCGGAATCACGTGATTCACTCACGTTAGAGAATTAATAAATCGGGACCACCCGACTAGATCATGCAAGACCAATGGCCAAATCGGGCCACAAGATTAATTATGCTACCGCAATAATTAATCTACGCAACACAAAATTAATTCTACTAACGCAGCAATTACTAACGGCCGTATGTTCAAAATTAGACTAACGTACAATTAATTCACGACTATAGTACTAAACTATAGTAATACCATATTTAATTAACACCGTGGCATAACAACATGTCACATAAAAAGTAACTATAGTCGAATATAATCTAACCATGGTTCAAAATTAACTAGAGTCAATAACTAACCTAACCATGATTAAATAATAGCATAAAGTAACTAGAGTTAGGCATAAAGTAACCATGGTCCAACTTTGACCATACCCAAATCCTCTTGACTTCACTATTCACTTCAAGAACATGATTTCTCTCTCCTCCTCCTCTTCATTCTCGGCCAAGGCATGAAAATAGCCAAAAACAACCAAATTTTCACCCAAATCTACTCAATCTCAAGTCCCTTAGCAACCTAGATACCTAATCAAGGTTTAGGAACCAACTTACCACTATTTTAGCAATTTTTCCGGTGAGAAACCGAAGCAAAAAGGCCCTCTCTCAAACCGGGTCGGATTTGCCTCATCTGGACCTTTGCCCCTTCAAACGGACCTACGGGACAAACGACCGGGCCAAATCGAGCTTATAATATGTCCCTGGAAAGCTAAGACAATAAGCTTTCCAATGGAAGTGGTCTTACCTCAAACCGACATCGGACGGAAAAGTTATGGCCGGAACAGTGGAGCTGTCGGGACAGGGCAGCGGGTTGGGCGAAAGAGAGAGAAGTGAGAGAAAATTGTGTGCAAATGAAGAAGATGAATATGGTGGATAGATAAGCTAGGCTAGGATATTTTGGGATGAAAAGTTTGACTAAAATTCTTGGTCTTAGAAATGATGAGACAAAGACTTGTGGGTCCCACCAATAATTCATCTCCTTTCCCATATCCAGCCAGATTTCACTTTTCCGAACACTTTGGGGCGAATCGTGAAATACACATGCTCGGGATGAGGCGACATCCAATATATTAATATTGAAATCCTTGAAAGTCCGACGTTCAATTTCGAAGTCCAATTCATTTCAATTGTTGGCATTCTTTATTGTCGATATCTCGATTTCGAGATCTCATTCAATCATTAGCCCGAAAGAGGGTCGAAATTCAGAATGTCACAATTCTTCCCCCTTACAAAAAATTTCGTCCCCGAAATTTGCAATCCTCCAATCATCTCGTCTTATGAGGTACTAACGCCTCATTGCTACCACGCTTTCCAAAGTAGTTCTTGTCGTCACTTGACACTTCAATAACGTCCTTAATAAAGAACGGTTTTCATCCTTCAAAGCTTTTTTTTTTCCTCAATCGTGTTCACCTTCCTCTTCAATATAGAACTTGTACACTCGTCTATTGGACTTCAAGGTTTTTATCCTCAACTTTGAAGTTTCTTTTCCAAGTACTCAAAAGTCTGGATTTCCTCCCTGTTCTATTCGTTTCCATGACCCTTAGAAGTCCGGGTCCATTCATCGCCACATCTCAATTCCTTTCGACCTTTAGGCTTGATGCTTCAAGTAGCCATCAAACTAGCCAATTGCTAAACTTCCAATTTAGAAGTTGAATCTCTTATTCCTCGAGGTAAGGTCTGCCCCTTCATTGCCAAATGCAAGACGCTCAATTTTCAATCGTATGCATTGTTAATTAATTCACCATTCCTTAGTGATAAGGGCATTGCAGTCATGACCTTTCCTTTAATTCCCTATGGAGCAATCAATATTTCTAACTCTTGTAGTTCACATAGTTGCGAGGTCATTCCTTTGCACAAGTAACACTCCCATCTCTGTAAACAATTTCATCCACTCGCTCTCACGTCTCGTCCTTAGTCCTTTTCATCAATGGAATAATTCTTGTGGAGAATCTTCCTACGATCCGTTTATGACATTCCATCAATTCTAAGAAACTTCAAATTTCCATAACTCACATCGACCTTAATCGATCCATCATCACTTTCTACCCATGAAGGATTCATAGGGATCCTCTCTCTCGGACTTCACACGACCAATGAATTTCACCTTATTCAACCCAAAACTCACGCTCTTCACACTTAGCATACAATGATGGTTTCCTCAGGGTCATGCTTCTTGTGACTCCTTAAACAAGTCCGATCATCGTCTTTAAAGACGGTAACAATGAATTCAATTATTCCTTGGATACACAATCCAACTATTGTCGGCTCTTGCTACCGGTGTTGATTCGTTTAAACCGTCATTCGTACCATCCACTTGAGAGCTTATGCTTTGGCTCTATGCCTTTATAGATTTCCAGTTAGACCATGCCACACTTTGTTCATTTTTATCCCTCTTTCCTCGGGAAGCATCGGTGCCTCAATCTCTTGGTTCCACAACCAGCTAATGCGATCTTGTCCCCATTTCATTCATTCAACTGAACATCAACATTTCCTGGAATTCAACATTGTCTACAAGACAGCTTTCTTAGAATAATTTTACGGAGATCATTCGAGTTATGCTTCTTCTTTCTCGGTCTAGACGTTCAATCTTAATTCCACGACAATTAGAACTTTCTCTTCCTCCACACTAGGGTCTCTTACCCTATGAAGGAAACGATACACTTCGGTGGCATTCTTCTACTTCGAATCCACTTCATCCTTGGAGTTCACGCCAAAAGCGGTGTTCTTAATCCAGGATTCAAATGCCTCCACACTTGACATTCTCTTCTAATAACACGGTCATCTTTAGTGATAAGGTTCAAAGGAGTCGAGGTTCTTCCTCGATCTTTGCACATCCACACCTTGGATATCTTAATTGATTAAATCAATTCACCTTGCGGTTACAATCCAAGTACCCTTTTTTGCTTACTCATCCATCCATGAACACTGTGAGTAGTCGGGACTATCGAGTCCATTTACTTTCCTTTCCATTAACGACCATCTCATGATCCAATAGCCATTTTAAAATGACACCCTATTCTTTAGGATGATAACTCACAATACCACTTCCAGTTGTCCCGATTCAACCTTATTCACTCACATATAAATCAAACAAAGTCGACAACTAATATAACTTTTTCCATAATTTATCCCCGTGACAAAAGAGAAGAAACTTCAATCTTTCATTACAGGCTCTACGACAAGGTAATAGCCATTCCTCACGAGGCACATTTGTGCTCCACAAGAGAAAATTCCCTTACTCGTAATTCATGAACGAAAATTCTCTTGCTTATTCCTCTTCCGATCATCCACTTTATTCATTACGACCCATTACCATTCCCGATAATCGGGAGTAACAACTAGCCATAAGGCTTTCAATTCCAATCCACGCAGGAACTTCACGTCTCATTAATAGGGTCACTAACTACCCTTAGTACACCTAGACAACCTTGAGAACTTTATCTTGCATTGGTGGATCGCCTTGAGATCTTTGCAAAGTGATTAAAGGTCGAGATAATCCTTGTTCTCGAGTATCTTAGAAAGATACTTTCTATTGAACAACTTGGCGAAGACAATCCAGGAAAATATCATGCCTTCAAGGGAAAAAAACTCTTTCTTTAGTGATCTTTCACCAATCATCGACGGCCTCTTAAGGCTATTAACTATCGGGGTGACTTTCTTTTCATCCGTGCACCCAAAACCTCCGAGGTTTCCTTACACAATCCCCAATCCAGAGGAAGACAGGTTTCAAATTCACTCTCTCTCCATTGAACTTAATCAATCTCACTCTTATGCATCCTTCCACAAGCTTTCTTTCCAACGATTTTCTTTTCCATTATCTATCGTTTTTCCTACGATCTTTACCATTTACTTTGCTAACAACACAATCAACAGTAGTAGTCTTATCTCGCTTTGGGGAAACAACGGCATCTCCTTCTCGAGTCACTTCTACCCATCGAATTTCAAATTCCTCTTAAGGTTCTCTTGACCCCTTCAACGCTAGGGTCTCGTACAATTTACAAGCTCGGGCCAACGCTCTTCCAGTAGCTCATACTCCGTTATTCATCTTTACTCATTTCTCAGGATTCCTTTCGATTCGGAATCTTCTCATATCTTGCATACTCGAGCCAAATGCTCCTCTAGTGACCTTACTCTAGTCGTTCGACCTCATTAGGTTCTTATGGCACTTGAACCACTACAATTCCCTCCAGGAATTAAAGACTTAAGTCATCTACTCGAGTCTAGCGGTTTAGGGCTACTCATCTCATTATCTGTCACTAGTAATCAACCACCCGGTGGTTCTTAGGCAACTCTCAACTACTTGCCAATTATCCAAGGGTTTCAAATCACCCTTAACCAAAGACTACCTATCAAGCCAGCCTCAACGAGGCAATTTCTCGCTTAACCGCCAATTATTAGGCAAGCCTCAACTAGGCTAACATCAAGCAACCATTCAAGGCATTACTTCAATAAGTCAATCGCTCATATTTTAAGTATAAAGGCACTGTTCCTCTAATACGAACACCATAGGCTATCACACTTTCAAAAGATATCGGTTCAACGGGGTATGAACCCCTCACGCCATCTAATCTCTCAATTAGACCTTGGTCATAACAATCACATGATGCCAACTACATAATGGCATCCATTGCCCAAGACAAAGCTTTTAATCATGCCAATCCCAAGCACCATCACAAATACCAAGCAAATTTTGAAATTTCACCTTGAGGATCAACTCGGTGCAACACGTCTCTTAATCAAGATCGAGACTTAACCCGATACCTAGACTTTCCCTTTCAATTTATGGCCTGGGTCATTCCTGCCTCCCTTACTATCTTAGAAGCACATCGGGAGCCGCTCCTTGTCCGAACCTCTCTGTCCCGGCGATCACTCCCGCCCTCATCGGACCCGGTCATTGCAGGTTGTCCCAAGTCATACATCTACGGAGAAAGCCCCATTCCACACGTCCCATACCACGCTTCATTACGGTTTATAGGTATCCCGTCAACTTGTCCAATACCAAGCGACGCTTTATTAGGTCCGATAGTGATAAGCTCATGCATGCACATTCGTCGACTTTCGTTTTAATGCCACAAACACCTGCACTACACGATTGTCCTCATTACTCGACGTACCATAGTTGCTTCCAAATCAATTCTTATCCACAAAAGATCTCTAATTCCACCAATGATCGTCACGTCTCATAGATCCATTGCCTATGTTCTAACCATATTCTTCAAGTTGAGTCATTGACAAACCATAATCATAGTCATATAATCCAACCGACCCTTCACTCAAAAGCAATCCTCTATTAGCCTCATCCACATGTACAACCTCAAAATCCATACTTATGGCTCCTCAATTTCCTGCTTGCTCACTTATAAACCTCAATAATATCATCACCCAAGTTTACCAATAAAACAAAACGATACTAGAACCATTAGAATACAATACAAGTTTAAGCCTATAATCCTCAAGATTCAGAAATCAATGCCTTATCTTAAGGGTCTCAAGATCTAATCGTCCTCAAGTCATCACTCATTATTACTCCAAGTCTCAATCTCATTTGATCGAGCTGACCTTGCTCGATACCACTTAAACGGGGATGTCACGTCCCGAACCCTACGAGCCGTCGACATCCCACCCGGCCAACAAATAAGTACGGTTCTCCAGGATCCAAAGGCCAACAGATATAACACTTGCGGAAGCAGAAACAATTCCCCGTACAGAAATTAATTAACATCACGATGACTTGGGACGGTAAAACAACTTATGTACATATACACAATTGTTACAACCTTTAAACCTAGGGCTTCGAGGCCACTGTGCAAGCCTGTGACCAACTATAACAAAAGATTACGTGGTCGAAGCCCGCTATGCTTCCAAAAGAAAATACTCTACAAAAGCTCAATAGGCCAACTACCCTAGGCCTCGTCCCTCTCTATCCGGTACGATAGCGACTCTCGCCTCCAACTCATCCTCGTCAATCTCATGTGGCTGTTCCGCATCCGATCGCTCTACAACCTCCCCATCTTCTCTTGGTACCATGACCTTGGGGAATATCGAATCTCCTGGGCGGATTATTCATTGCTGATGCGGAGTGTCTCGAAAAATAACGAACCCACGACGGGGTGAGATAAAATCTCGAGTAAGCTAGCCCCTAACCCTAGGTTAGGGCTCTAGTGCCTCCAGACAAGTTTTAAAAACAGCAACTTTTCAACATATCCATCTTCACCTCAATAATTCAACTAATAAATCCCGGAATATTCCATACTTGTTCGAAAATTCCCACACTTTCTCAAATATTCTACGTTACCCTCATATTGATATTTCACGTCTCGCATCGGAATAAAAAAATATTCCACGCTGCTCCAAAGCCCGCGTTCCATGCTTCAGTACTATCGTATAAAATTCCACGTTACTCCAAAATATTCCACGTTACTCCACGACTTCATACAAGTTCATAACATTGAGCCTCGGACCTTTATGGAACACGGCTCCACATATATATAAATATACTAGGGTCTCGAGACTCATAGGAATACGACCCATAAATCACGGTCTCGGACACATAGGAACACGACCGGATTAAGTCTCGGACAATTAGTCGAACACGACTCACTTTGGTATCGGACGACTTAATTGAACACGACTTTCACACTTTCTCGGTCTCGGACAATCGACGAATACGGCTCACTTTGGCCTCGCACGTACTTGATTGAATACGACCATCATACTTTCCGGTCTCGGACAATCGGACGAATACGGCTCACTTTGGCCTCGACGACTTGATTGAATACGACCTTCATACTTTCTCGGTCTCGGACAATCGGACGAATACGGCTCACTTTGGACTCGGACGACTTGATTGAATACGACCCATAAATCTCGGTCTCGGACACATAGGAACACGACCGGATTAAGTCTCGGACAATTAGTCGAACACGACTCACTTTGGTCTCGGACGACTTAATTGAACACGACTTTCATATTTTCCGAGCGTAATACGCCTCGGGATATTATAATACTCATAACCCCGCGTTCAACGCCTCGGGGTATAATAATAATAAAACCCGCGTCACAACGCCTCAGGCAACATATGGTCTTATGAAATACGAACCCGCGTCATACATAACGCCTCGGGATAAAATCCCACATTTCCTCTCTTTCATTCCACTTAAGACCATATACCACAATAATTTCCCGATCGCTCATCCGATACCACACGATCCTTTAAATACTTCCGATCGATCAATCCTTGCCACGTGATTCCGCTAGATTCCTTGATTAGCAGATCGAGACCATCCGATCTCACCAACTTTCGCCAACAAAAGATCGGGACCATGCGATCTCTCCAATTTTTCTCAATTGCCCAATCGAGACCACTCGATTAAATTGTACCGGGAAAATACTCGATCGGAATCACGTGATTCACTCACGTTAGAGAATTAATAAATCGGGACCACCCGACTAGATCATACAAGACCAATGGCCAAATCGGGCCACAAGATTAATTATGCTACCGCAATAATTAATCTACGCAACACAAAATTAATTCTACTAACGCAGCAATTACTAACGGCCGTATGTTCAGAATTAGACTAACGTACAATTAATTCACGACTATAGTACTAAACTATAGTAATACCATATTTAATTAACACCGTGGCATAACAACATGTTGTCACATAAAAAGTAACTATAGTCGAGAATATAATCTAACCATGGTTCAAAATTAACTAGAGTCAATAACTAACCTAACCATGATTAAATAATAGCATAAAGTAACTAGAGTTAGGCATAAAGTAACCATGGTCCAACTTTGACCATACCCAAATCCTCTTGACTTCACTATTCACTTCAAGAACATGATTTCTCTCTCCTCCTCCTCTTCATTCTCGGCCAAGGCATGAAAATAGCCAAAAACAACCAAATTTTCACCCAAATCTACTCAATCTCAAGTCCCTTAGCAACCTAGATACCTAATCAAGGTTTAGGAACCAACTTACCACTATTTTAGCAATTTTTCCGGTGAGAAACCGAAGCAAAAAGGCCCTCTCTCAAACCGGGTCGGATTTGCCTCATCTGGACCTTTGCCCCTTCAAACGGACCTACGGGAAAAACTACCGGGCCAAATCGAGCTTATAATATGTCCCTGGAAAGCTAAGCCAATAAGCTTTCCAATGGAAGTGGTCTTACCTCAAACCGACATCGGACGGAAAAGTTATGGCCGGAACAGTGGAGCTGTCGGGACAGGGCAGCGGGTTGGGCGAAAGAGAGAGAAGTGAGAGAAAATTGTGTGCAAATGAAGAAGATGAATATGGTGGATAGATAAGCTAGGCTAGGATATTTTGGGATGAAAAGTTTGACTAAAATTCTTGGTCTTAGAAATGATGAGACAAAGACTTGTGGGTCCCACCAATAATTCATCTCCTTTCCCATATCCAGTCCAGTTTCACTTTTCCGAACACTTTGGGGCGAATCGTGAAATACACATGCTCGGATGAGGCGACATCCAATATATTAATATTGAAATCCTTGAAAGTCCGACGTTCAATTTCAAGTCCAATTCATTTCAATTGTTGGCATTCTTTATTGTCGGATATCCGATTTCGAGATCTCATTCAATCATTAGCCGGAAGAGGGTCGAAATTCAGAATGTCACAATTTTGATGGAAAAAAGAAAAAGAAAAATAGGTTCTCGGGTAGACCTCGAAATCGGATTGAAAAACATGGTCTGTTCCAAAATAGGTTCTAAGACAAATATGGTCGGTTCTCGGTTCCAAAATCGGGAACCGGTTATAATAGGGTCGGTTTCAAGGTCTAGACCGGGTGTGACATCCCGAATTCCGACCCACTTTCGAAGCTATGAATGAATGAAATATCTCATTGATGTATTTCGATCTAATCTCACTTGAGTTGATCCCTCTCGAGCGAGACTAACCAAATGGGAATGGCTAGCTAGGAAAATCAAGTACGTGGACCTAAGAACTTGATCCTGGATTGACTCTTTGGCCATGAAAATTGTCGAGGGAATATTCTGGACCAATATAGGCCGATCCTAGAATGATTAAGGAACGATTTGGATAATACCCTACGCTTGGATCACGGGTGATTCCGTTTGACCTCGTATGGGTTCCGAACGTCCCTAAATTATTTTCTAACAATCGTGCCCATCGGGACTAGTGATTGACCCTCGCAATTGAATGACAACCAAAGTCGCCATGGCTCGAGAAATTCTTAAACGTGATATAAATCACGGGTCGATACGCGTAACTCCTAAAAGCCGCCCGTTAGTTTGAGATACGCTGAAATTTCAATTAATCGAGATTGATCGCGAATTTAACTTCGAAATTAGATGTCGGACCTTCAAGGGTTTCAATAATAATATTTTGGACGTCGCCTCATCCCGAGCATGTATATTTCACAATTCGCCCCAAAGTGTTCGAGAAAAGTGAAATCCTGGACTTGGATATGGGAAAGGAGATGAATTATTGGTGGGACCCACAAGTCTTTGTCTCATTATTTCTAAGACCAAGAATTCTAGTCAAACTTTTCATCCCAAAATATCCTAGCCTAGCTTATCTATCCACCATCTTCATCTTCTTCATTTGGACAAAATTTTCTCTCACTTCTCTCTCTCGCCCAAACCCGCAGCTCTATTCCGACAGCCCCACTGTTCCGGCCATAACTTTTTCGTCCGACGTCGCTTTGAGGTAAGACCACTTCCATTTGAAAGCTTATTGTCTTAGCTTTCCAGGGACATATTATAAGCTCGATTTGGCCGGGTAGTTTTTCCCGTAGGTCCGTTTGAAGGGGCAAAGGTCCAGATGAGGCAAATCTGACCCGGTTTGAGAGAGGGAGTTTCTGCTTCGGTTTCCAACTGATTTTCACCAAAGGATTTGGCTAGAAATCAAGTAAGTTGGTTCCTAAACCTTGATTAGGTATCTAGGTTGCTAAGGGACTTGAGATTGAGTAGTTTTGGGTGAAAATTTGGTTGTTTTAGCCCATGTTCATGCTTTGGCCGAAAATGAGATGTTGGAGGAGAGAGAAAGGTGTTCTTGCATGAATAGTAAAGTCAAGAGAGAGAGAGAGTGTGTGGTCAAAGTTTGACCATAGTTACTTTTTGGCTAATATTTTAACCATGGTTAGGTTATTGATTAACTCTAGTTACTTTTAAACTATGGTTAGGTTATATGTTAACTACGATTACTTTTTATGTGACATTATTTCGTTATGCCACGGTGCATGTTTAGATGTGACTAAATGTTGTTATGCCACGGTATTTAATTAAATGTGGTGTTACTATAGTTTAGTACTATAGTCGTGAATTAATTGTACGTTAGAAATTAATATGGTTTGGCCTGGATCAATTTCCACGTTAGTGTACTTTTAATTGTACGCTATTAATTTACTGCTGCGTTAGTATAATATGGTCGCCCGGGCGTGGATTGAATTCTGTGGTAGCATAAATTAATCGGGTGGCCCCGATGTATTAATTCTCTAACGTGAGTGAATCACGTGGTTCCGATCGAGTGTTTGCCGGTACAATTTAATCGAGTGGTCTCGATTGGGCAATTGAGAAACATTGGAGAGATCGCATGGTCCCGATCTTTTATTGGAGAAAATTCGTGAGACCGGATGATCTCGATCTGCTAATCAAGGAATCTAGCAGGATCACGTGGCAAGGATTGATCGATCGGAAGTATTTAAAGGATCGTATGATATCGGACGAGTGATCCGGAAATTATTGTGGTATATGGTCTTAAGTGGAATGAAAGAGAGGAAATGTGGAATTTTTACCCTGAGGCGTTATGACGCGGGGTTTGTACTTTATAAGACCATATGTTGCCCGAGGCGTTATGACGCGGGCTCGATGTTGGATTGAGGAATTATAGCCTTGAGGCGTTATGACACGGGCTTTACTATTATTATACCCTAAGGCGTTAAACGCGGGTTATGAGTATTATAATATCTTGAGGCGTTAAACGCGGGATAGTGACCTGAGGCGTTATTACGCGGGTCCGTCTATTCTCGAAAGTATGAAAGTCGTGTTCAATTAAGTCGTCCGAGACCAAAGTGAGTCGTGTTCGACTAATTGTCCGAGACTTAATCCGGTCGTGTTCCTATGTGTCCGAGACCGAGATTTATGGGTCGTATTCAATCAAGTCGTGCGAGGCCAAAGTGAGCCGTATTCGTCCGATTGTCCGAGACCGGGAAAGTATGATGGTCGTATTCAATCAAGTCGTCCGAGGCCAAAGTGAGCCGTATTCGTCCGATTGTCTCGAGACCGAGAAAGTGTGAAAGTCGTGTTCAATTAAGTCGTCCGAGACCAAAGTGAGTCGTGTTCGACTAATTGTCCGAGACTTAATCCGGTCGTGTTCCTATGTGTCCGAGACCGTGATTTATGGGTCGTATTCCTATGAGTCCGAGACCCTAGTATATATATATGTGGAGCCGTGTTCCATAAAGGTCCGAGGCTCAATGTTATGAACTTGTATGAAGTCGTGGAGTACCGTGGAATATTTTTGGAGTAGCGTGGAATTTTATACGATAGCCTGAAGCGTGGAACGCGGGCTTTGGAGCAACATGGAATATTTTTTTATTCCAGATCGAGACGTGAAATATCAATATGAGGGTAACGTAGAATATTTGAGAAAGTGTGGGAATTTTCGAACAAGTATGGAATATTCCGGGATTTATTAGTTGAATTATTGAGGTGAAGAAGGATATGTTGAAAAGTTGCTGTTTTTAAAACTTGTCTCGGAGGCACTAGAGCCCTAACCTAGGGTTAGGGGCTAGCTTATCGAGATTTTATCTCACCCCGTCGTGGGTTCGTTGTTTTTCGGACACTCCGCATCAGCAATGAATAATCCGCCCAGGAGATTCGATATTCCCCAAGGTCATGGTACCAAGAGAAGATGGGGAGGTTGTAGAGCGATCGGATGCGGAATAGCCACCCGAGATTGACGAGGATGAGTTGGAGGCGAGAGTCGATATCGTACCGGATAGCGAGGACGAGGCCTAGGGTAGTTGGCCTCTTGAGCTTTTGTAGAGTATTTTCTTTTGGAAGCATAGCGGGCTTCGACCACGTAATCTTTTGTTATAGTTGGTCACAGGCTTGTACAAAGGGCCTCTGAAGCCCTAGGTTTGAAGGTTGTAACAATTGTGTATATGTACATAAGTTGTTTTACCGTCCCAAGTCATCGTGATGTTAATTAATTTCTGTACGGGGAATTGTTTACGCTTCCGCAAGTGTTATATCTGTTGGCCTTTGGATCCCGGAGAACCGTACTTATTTGTTGGCCGGGTGGGATGTCGACGGCTCGTAGGGTTCGGGACGTGACATCCCCGTTTAAAGTGGTATCGAGCAAGGTCAGCTCGATCCAATGTGATTGAGACTTGGAGTAATAAGGAGTGATGACTTGAGGACAATTAGATGCTTGAGACCCTTAAGATAAGGCATTGATTTCTAAATCTTGAGGATTATAGGCTTAAACTTGTATTGTATTCTAATGGTTCTAGTATCGTTTTGTTTTATTGGTAAACTTGGGTGATGATATTATTGAGGTTTATAAGTGAGCAAGCAGGAAATTGAGGAGCCATAAGTATGGATTTTGAGGTTGTACATGTGGATGAGGCTAATAGAGGATTGCTTTTGAGTGAAGGGTCGGTTGGATTATATGACTATGATTATGGTTTGTCAATGACTCAACTTGAAGAATATGGTTGAACATAGGCATTTGATCTATGAGATATGACCTCTATTGATGGAATTAGAAATCTTATGTTGTTAAGAATTGATTTGGAGTCGAGTGTGGTATGACAAGTAGTGAGGATAATCATGCAATGCAGGTGTTTGTGGCATTAAAACGAAAGTCAATGAATGTGCATGCATGAGCTTATCACTATCGGACCTAATAAACCGTCACTTGGTATGGGACAAGTTGACGGGATACCTATAAACCGTAATGAAACATGGTATGGGACGTGTGGAACGGGGCTTTCTCCGTAGATGTATGACTTGGGACAACCTGCAATGACCGGGTCCGATGAGGGCGGGGAGTGATCGCCGGGACAGAGAGGTTCGGACAAGGAGCGGCTCCCGACAGGCTTCTAAGATAGCAAGGAGGCGGGAATGACCCGGGCCATAAATTGAAAGGGAAAGTCTAGGTATCGAGTTAAGTCGATCTTGATTAAGAGACGTGTTGCACCGAGTTGATCCTCAAGGTGAAATTTCAAAAATTTGCTTGGCATTTGTGATGGCGCTCGGGATTGGCATGATTAAAAGCTTCATCTTTGGCAATGGATGCCGTTATGTAGTTGGTATCATGTGATTGTTATGGCCAAGGTCTAACCGAGAGATTAGACGGCGAGAGGGGTTCATACCCCGTTGAACCGATATCTTCCGAGAGTGTGATAGCCTATTGTGTTCGTATTAGAGGAACAGTGCCTTTATACTTAAAATATGAGCGATTGACTCATTGAAGTAATGCCTTGAATGGTTGCTTGATGTTGGCCTAGTTGAGGCTTGCCTAATAATTGGCGGTTAATCGAGAAATTGCCACGTTGAGGCTGGCTTGATAGGTAGTCACCGGTTAAGGGTGATTTGAAACCCTTGGATAATTGGCAAGTAGTTGAGAGTTGCCTAAGAACCACCGGGTGGTTGATTACCGGTGACGAGATAATGAGATGAGCAGCCTGAAACTGCTAGACTCGAGTAGATGACTTAAGTCTTTAATTCCTGGAGGGAATTGTAGTGGTTCAAGTGCCATAAGAACCTAATGAGGTCGAACGACTAGAGTAAGGTCACTAGAGGAGCATTTGGCTCGAGTATGCAAGATATGAGAAGATTCCGGAACTAAAAGGAATCCCGAGAAATGAGTAAAGATGAAAACTGGAGTACGAGCGCTGGAAGAGCGTTTGGCCCGAGCTTGTAAATTGTACGAGACCCTAGAGTTGAAAGGGTCAAGAGAACCTTAAGAGGAATTTGAAATTCGATGGGTAGGCGGACTCGAGAAGGAGTTGCCATTGTTTTCCAAAGCAAATAAGACTATTACATGTTGATTGTGTTGCTAGCAAAGTAAATGGTAAAGATCGTAGGAAAGACGATAGAGAATGGAAAAGAAAATCGTTGGAAAGAAAGCTTGTGGAAGGATGCATAAGAATGAGATTGATTAAGTTCGATGGAGAGAGAGTGAATTTGAAACCGCCTTCCTCTGGATTGGGGATTGTGTAAGGAAACCTCGAGAGGTTTTGAGTACACGGATGAAAAGAAAGTCACCCTGGCGATTACTAGCCTTAAGAGGCCGTCGATGATTGGTGAAGGATCACTAAAGGAAGAGTTTTTCCTTGAAGGCATGATATCTGCCTCGGATTGTCTTCACCAAGTTGTTCAATAGAAAGTATCTTTCTAAAGATACTCGAGAACAAGGATTATCCGACCTTTAATCGCTTTGCAAAGTTCCCAAGGTGATCTACCAATGCGAGACAGAGTTCTCAAGGTTGTCTAGGTGTACTAAGGGTGGTTAATGACCCTATTAATGAGACGTGAAGTTCTCGCGTGGATTGGAATTCGAAAGCCTTATGGCTAGTTGTTACTCCCGATTCTCAAGAATGGTAATGGGTTGTAATGAATGAAGTGGATGATCGAAAGAGGAATAAGCAAGAGAATTTTCGTTCATGAATTGCAAGTAAGGGAATTTTCCCTTGTGGAGCACGGAATGTACCTGTGAGGAGTGGCTATTACCTTGGCGTAGAGCCTGTAATGAAAGATTGACGTTTCTTCTCTGTCACGGGGAAAAATTATGGAAAACGTTATGTCGGTTGTCCGACTTTGTTGATCTATATGCGAGTGAGTGAGGTTGAATTGGGACCACCGGAAGTGGTATTGTGAGTTATCATCCTAAAGAATAGGGTGTCATTTTTAAATGGCGATTGGATCATGAGATGGTCGTTAATGGAAAGGAAAGTAAATGGACTTGATAGTCCCGACTACTCACAGTGTTCATGGATGGAAGAGTAAGCAAAAAGGGGTACTTGGATTGTAACCGCAAAGTGAATTGATTCAATCAATTAAGATATCCAAGGTGTGGATGTGCGGGGATCGAGGAAGAACCTCGACTCCTTTGAATCTTGTCACTAAAGATGACCGGGTTATTACAAGAGAATGTCAAGTGTGGAGGCATTTGAATCCTGGATTAAGAACACCGCTTTTGGCGTGAACTCGAATGATGAAGTGGATTCGAAGTAGAAGAATGCCACCGAAGTGTATCGTTTCCTTCATAGGGTAAGAGACCCTAGTGTGGAGGAAGAGAAAGTTCTAATTGTCGTGGAATTAAGATTGAACGTCTAGGCCGAGAAAGAAGAAGCAAAACTCGAATGATCTCCGTAAAATTATTCCGAGGAACCTGTCTTGTAGACAATGTTGAATTCTAGGAAATGTCGATGTTCATTTGAATGAATGAAATGGGGATAAGATCGCATTAGCTGGTTGTGGAACCAAGAGATTGAGGCACCGATGCTTCTTGAGGAAAGAGTGATAAAAATGAACAAAGTGTGGCATGGTCTAACTGGAAATCTATAAAGACAGAGAGCCAAAGCATAAGCTCTCAAGTGGATGGTACGAATGACAGTTTAAACGAATCGACACCTGGTAGCAAGAGCCGACAATAGTCGGATTGTGTATCCAAGGAATAATTGAATTCATTGTTACCGTCTTTAAAGACGATGATCGGACTTGTTTAAGGAGTCACAAGAAGCATGACCCTCGAGGAAACCATCATTGTATGCTAAGTGTAAAGAGCGTGAGTTTTGGGTCGAATAAGGTGAAATTCATTGGTCGTGTGAAGTCCAAGAGAGAGGATCCCTATGAATGCTTCATGGGTAGAAAGTGCTTCATGGGTAGAAAGTGATGATGGATCGATTAAGGTCGATGTGAGTTATGGAAATTTGAAGTTTCTTAGAATTGATGAATTGTCATAGACGGATCGTAGGAAGATTCTCCACAAGAATTATTCCATTGATGAAAGGGACTAAGGACGAGACATAGGGTGAGTGGATGAAATTGTTTACGGAGATGGGAGTGTTACTTGTGCAAGGAAAATGACCTCGCAACTATGTGAACTACAAGAGTTAGAAATATTGACTTCCCCAAAGGGAACTAAAGGAAAGGTCATGACCGTGATGCCCTTATCACTTAGGAATGGTGAATTAAGTAGCGGAGGCATACAATCGAAAATTGAGCATCTTGCATTTGGCAACAAAGGGACAGATCTCACCTCGAGGAATAAGAGATTCAACTTCTAAATTGGAAGTTTATCAATTGACTAGTTTGATGGCTACTTGAAATATCAAGCCTGAAGGTCGAAAGGAATTGAGATGTGGCGATGAATGGAACCGGACTTCTAAGGGTCATGGAAACGAATAGAGCAGGGAGGAAATCCAGACTTTTGAGTACTTGAAAAAGAAACCTCAAAGTTGAGGATAAAAACCTTGAAGTTCAATAGACGAGTGTACAAGTTCTATGTTGAAGAGGAAGGTGAACACAATTGAGGACCAAAAAAGAACAAGCTTTGAAGGATGAAAACCTTTGCTGTTAAGGACGTTATCGAAGTGTCAAGTGACGACAAGAACTACTTTGGAAAGCATGGTAGCGATGAGGCGTTAGTACCCCATAAGACGAGATGATTGGAGGATTGCAAATTTCGAGGACGAAATTTTTGTAAGGGGGAAGAATTGTGACATCCCGAATTCCGACCCACTTTCGAAGCTATGAATGAATGAAATATCTCATTGATGTATTTCGATCTAATCTCACTCGGAGTTGATCCCTCTCGAGCGAGACTAACCAAATGGGAATGGCTAGCTAGGAAAATCAAGTACGTGGACCTAAGAACTTGATCCTGGATTGACTCTTTGGCCATGAAAATTGTCGAGGGAATATTCGGACCAATATAGGCCGATCCTAGAATGATTAAGGAACGATTTGGATAATACCCTACGCTTGGATCACGGGTGATTCCGTTTGACCTCGTATGGGTTCCGAACGTCCCTAAATTATTTTCTAACAATCGTGCCCATCGGGACTAGTGATTGACCCTCGCAATTGAATGACAACCAAAGTCGCCATGGCTCGAGAAATTCTTAAACGTGATATAAATCACGGGTCGATACGCGTAACTCCTAAAAGCCGCCCGTTAGTTTGAGATACGCTGAAATTTCAATTAATCGAGATTGATCGCGAATTTAACTTCGAAATTAGATGTCGGACCTTCAAGGGTTTCAATAATAATATTTTGGACGTCGCCTCATCCCGAGCATGTATATTTCACAATTCGCCCCAAAGTGTTCGAAAAAGTGAAATCCGGACTTGGATATGGGAAAGGAGATGAATTATTGGTGGGACCCACAAGTCTTTGTCTCATTATTTCTAAGACCAAGAATTCTAGTCAAACTTTTCATCCCAAAATATCCTAGCCTAGCTTATCTATCCACCATCTTCATCTTCTTCATTTGGACAAAATTTTCTCTCACTTCTCTCTCTCGCCCAAACCCGCAGCTCTATTCCGACAGCCCCACTGTTCCGGCCATAACTTTTTCGTCCGACGTCTCTTTGAGGTAAGACCACTTCCATTTGAAAGCTTATTGTCTTAGCTTTCCAGGGACATATTATAAGCTCGATTTGGCCGGGTAGTTTTTCCCGTAGGTCCGTTTGAAGGGGCAAAGGTCCAGATGAGGCAAATCTGACCCGGTTTGAGAGAGGGAGTTTCTGCTTCGGTTTCCAACTGATTTTCACCAAAGGATTTGGCTAGAAATCAAGTAAGTTGGTTCCTAAACCTTGATTAGGTATCTAGGTTGCTAAGGGACTTGAGATTGAGTAGTTTTGGGTGAAAATTTGGTTGTTTTAGCCCATGTTCATGCTTTGGCCGAAAATGAGATGTTGGAGGAGAGAGAAAGGTGTTCTTGCATGAATAGTAAAGTCAAGAGAGAGAGTGTGTGTGGTCAAAGTTTGACCATAGTTACTTTTTGGCTAATATTTTAACCATGGTTAGGTTATTGATTAACTCTAGTTACTTTTAAACTATGGTTAGGTTATATGTTAACTACGATTACTTTTTATGTGACATTATTTCGTTATGCCACGGTGCATGTTTAGATGTGACTAAATGTTGTTATGCCACGGTATTTAATTAAATGTGGTGTTACTATAGTTTAGTACTATAGTCGTGAATTAATTGTACGTTAGAAATTAATATGGTTTGGCCTGGATCAATTTCCACGTTAGTGTACTTTTAATTGTACGCTATTAATTTACTTGCTGCGTTAGTATAATATGGTCGCCTGGCGTGGATTGAATTCTGTGGTAGCATAAATTAATCGGGTGGCCCCGATGTATTAATTCTCTAACGTGAGTGAATCACGTGGTTCCGATCGAGTGTTTGCCGGTACAATTTAATCGAGTGGTCTCGATTGGGCAATTGAGAAACATTGGAGAGATCGCATGGTCCCGATCTTTTATTGGAGAAAATTCGTGAGACCGGATGATCTCGATCTGCTAATCAAGGAATCTAGCGGGATCACGTGGCAAGGATTGATCGATCGGAAGTATTTAAAGGATCGTATGATATCGGACGAGTGATCCGGAAATTATTGTGGTATATGGTCTTAAGTGGAATGAAAGAGAGGAAATGTGGAATTTTTACCCCGAGGCGTTATGACGCGGGGTTTGTACTTTATAAGACCATATGTTGCCCGAGGCGTTATGACGCGGGCTCGATGTTGGATTGAGGAATTATAGCCTGAGGCGTTATGACACGGGCTTTACTATTATTATACCCTAAGGCGTTAAACGCGGGGTTATGAGTATTATAATATCTTGAGGCGTTAAACGCGGGATAGTGACCCGAGGCGTTATTACGCGGGTCCGTCTATTCTCGAAAGTATGAAAGTCGTGTTCAATTAAGTCGTCCGAGACCAAAGTGAGTCGTGTTCGACTAATTGTCCGAGACTTAATCCGGTCGTGTTCCTATGTGTCCGAGACCGAGATTTATGGGTCGTATTCAATCAAGTCGTGCGAGGCCAAAGTGAGCCGTATTCGTCCGATTGTCCGAGACCGGGGAAAGTATGATGGTCGTATTCAATCAAGTCGTTCGAGGCCAAAGTGAGCCGTATTCGTCTCGATTGTCCGAGACCGAGAAAGTGTGAAAGTCGTGTTCAATTAAGTCGTCCGAGACCAAAGTGAGTCGTGTTCGACTAATTGTCCGAGACTTAATCCGGTCGTGTTCCTATGTGTCCGAGACCGTGATTTATGGGTCGTATTCCTATGAGTCGAGACCCTAGTATATATATATGTGGAGCCGTGTTCCATAAAGGTCCGAGGCTCAATGTTATGAACTTGTATGAAGTCGTGGAGTACCGTGGAATATTTTTGGAGTAGCGTGGAATTTTATACGATAGCCTGAAGCGTGGAACGCGGGCTTTGGAGCAACATGGAATATTTTTTTATTCCAGATCCGAGACGTGAAATATCAATATGAGGGTAACGTAGAATATTTGAGAAAGTGTGGGAATTTTGAACAAGTATGGAATATTCCGGGATTTATTAGTTGAATTATTGAGGTGAAGAAGGATATGTTGAAAAGTTGCTGTTTTTAAAACTTGTCTGGAGGCACTAGAGCCCTAACCTAGGGTTAGGGGCTAGCTTACTCGAGATTTTATCTCACCCCGTCGTGGGTTCGTTGTTTTTTCGTACACTCCGCATCAGCAATGAATAATCCGCCCGGGAGATTCGATATTCCCCAAGGTCATGGTACCAAGAGAAGATGGGGAGGTTGTAGAGCGATCGGATGCGGAATAGCCACCCGAGATTGACGAGGATGAGTTGGAGGCGAGAGTCGATATCGTACCGGATAGCGAGGACGAGGCCTAGGGTAGTTGGCCTCTTGAGCTTTTGTAGAGTATTTTCTTTTGGAAGCATAGCGGGCTTCGACCACGTAATCTTTTGTTATAGTTGGTCACAGGCTTGTACAGTGGCCTCTCGAAGCCCTAGGTTTGAAGGTTGTAACAATTGTGTATATGTACATAAGTTGTTTTACCGTCCCAAGTCATCGTGATGTTAATTAATTTCTGTACGGGGAATTGTTTTCGCTTCCGCAAGTGTTATATCTGTTGGCCTTTGGATCCTGGAGAACCGTACTTATTTGTTGGCCAGGTGGGATGTCGACGGCTCGTAGGGTTCGGGGCGTGACACCAGGCCCACTCGGCCAATGCTTAACCCTAACTAAAATAGCTATATATTTTTATGAAAGATTAAAAAAAAAAAGATTCAGAAGATCAAGCTCAGGCCTTCGAAAAATAAAAATAAAAAAAGAAGTTCAAGCCTCAGTGTTATACAATCAATTTAACATTTGTTTCAGGTTTTCGCCAGAAGCAATCAGTACTTAGACTGAGACAAACACAAGAATATTAGGATGAATTGATTTGGAAAGAAATGAAAATTGGTGCCAAGCATGAGCCTCTGACTTGTGGGCTCCCTGTCAAAACGTGAAACAACCAGAAAGTCATTTTTAATTGGTTCATGTTACAGATAAATGAAGGGAACAAAGGAAGATAATCCAAGATACGGCAAGCGTATTTTTAGAACAAATTCATAAGATGATGAGTTCCCTTCTATTTTAAAAGAATGTAAGGAACATAATCTCGATTAAAAATGATAATTTTTCATTTTTTGTGTCAAGCAAACTCTTTTTTAATTTAATTATAATAAATATAGCCAACTAATGAATTAGAATAATGATATCACTAACGTCAATTTTCTTGAATTCCGTTAGCGGCCTTTGTTAACCAAAAGTGAATTAGGAGAAGCATAAAGCTTCAGAAGTACCAGAGCATGATAGCAGAAGGAATTGCTAACTTCAGAAATCTGGTAGTCCCAAAAAAGGCCCCCTTGGAGAAACTGGTTGAAGTTATTTTCCAAGACGATGAAATCCTGACATATAATGCCGGTAACATCACGTTTATCTAGCATGAGATAGGGTTCGCCGAAGCAACGCCTTCATTTCCGCGTCCGAACTTGGACGCCACCAACATATGAAAACGTGCAGCAATGTACTGATTGTTGAACTGATGATCATCATTAGGAAAACATTGTTCTGTGTCTGCAGGAACTTGACGTGACATTGTCGCGACCTAAAAAAATAAATAATAAACACAAGTTATCATTTCCAGGCTAATGGATTATCAGGTTAATTAATTAACTAACCTAACTCGGACTCTCCCAAGTCCATACCAAATCGCAACTTAAGGTTCGAATGATCATGCAATGTGATTTGAATTTGGAGTCGCCACTAATCATTTTCGGTAGGTCGATTAGAAACCTAAATAAAATAGCGGGAGAAAACTATCTTATTTGCGCGAACCAGGAGATTAAGAGTCCGGGGACTTGGTTACATTAATTACAACTAATGCCCTTTCGGTACCTTAAAATTCATGAAACAAATAATGGATTTGACAAATTTGATGAATTCTACTTGAAGATAAAGAATCAATTTTTTTTGGATTTTTCTTCCCATGACATTTTTTGAAATAAAGAAATTACATGAAATTAGGATGAAATAGGTTCAAGGTTACTCCCCAATTTGAACTCGTGCACCAAACTTATGCTCCGGGCTTGTCTTGATCATTGGACCGATTTGGTGACTCGTTAGACCGAGAAATCTCTTGGTCCTATCTCTCCTTGACGCTTCTTTCTCATCTCACTAGAATTCCATTAGGCTGCAATCTGGGCATTGATATTTTTTCCCTTTTGCTCTCCTTCTATTCTTGTACAATTGATGTCTCATCGTTGATATGCAGCTGTTATTTAACATAAAAACGTAGAGAGAAAAATCAGTGTAGAAAATCTGAGCTAATTTGTATTCGAAATTAAAGAAAGTCAGGGAATCACTTAACGTTTTTTTTGCGGCGAGCTTGAACGATGGTGATGAACTTGTGGCTTGTGTTGATGGGTGCGAGAAATTGGCAATGGTAGCACCGAGCTTCAAAACACTCAAGCCCTCTCAAAACTCTCTCAAAAGTTTTCTCAAGAATTCTCTTTTTCCTCTCTAAAGAATTTCTCTCAAAAACTCTCTCAATTCTCTTCCACTCCAAAAGAACTCCCTCAATTCTCTTTCACTCCCCCAAAGAACTCTCCTTCAATTCAAGAACTCTTCTTCTTTTATAGGCAAAATTCTTCATCCTTCATTCTTCATCTTCATTTCTTCACCTTCCATTTTCATCTTTCCTTCTTCATCTTCATCTTCTTTTCTTCATCTTCATCTTCTCTTCTTCACCTTCATTTCTCCATCTTCCATTTTCATCTTCTCTTCTTCATCTTCATCTTCATTTCTTCATCTTCATCTTCTTTTCTTCATCTTCATTTCCCCATCTTCCATTTTCATCTTCTCTTCTTCATCTTCATCTTCCTTTCTTCATCTTCCATTTTCATCTTCTTTTCTTCATCTTCCTTTCACCATCTTCCTTTCCCCCATCTTCTTTTGGTATTTGCAATGCGATCCCTGAAGTTTCAAGTATTTGCAATACGATCCCCGAGAAAATATTTCTTTCAAGCCCAAATCTTCTTGGTGCATTTTTCCACCGCATGCCTAGTCCAGGACGCCTGTTGAATTAAGTTTGAATTATATGCCAATGCTATGTGAGATGATTTTTGTTTAGAACTAAAATTGGTTCTAATTTTTATGCAAGAAATAGATTAGTCAAAATTTAGGCGTCAACAATGCCCCTCTTTGAGTGGAGGCTCGTAGAGGTTCCGCTCAAAGATAAAATTGAACCCTAAATTTTGATAGTGCAAATTATGGATGAACTTTTTTTTTTTTGCGGGAGTTTTAATCCCATTTTTTTGTAATGAAGTGATGCATGGCATGCAAGACCAGTAAATAACATGTGTCATAATTTCTCTTTTTCATGTTAGAGAAACTGCACATGGATCGCATACGAGAATACTGTTTTACCAAATACCTCATAAGCTGGTGATTCCCTTAATTTCCAAGTTTCTTGCAAACACGAGGATCTTAAGGTATTTGGCCTATCCGTTATCGAAGACTTCTCCCTAATGCGAGACAGCGCAAAATATATGTGTATCCTTCCGGATCACAAGAGCTACGTCGTTGTGAGTCGAAAGAAGTAGAATCAAGTTCACAAGAGCTACGTCGTTGTGAGTTGATTAAATGTCGAAATCGCCGGTGCATATGTCTTCACTATTCGACAAAGGGGAACCAAAATCTTAAGAACTACGTCGTTATGATTTGGTTTGGATCAAAATCACGGGTGCTTATGTCTTCGTGATTTGATAAAGGAGCCGAGAATCATAAGAGCTATGTCATTATGAGCCGACTAAAGGTCAAGATCACCGGTGCATATGTCTTCGTGATCGACAAAGGGGAACCAAAATCTTAAGAGCTACGTCGTTATGATTTGGTTTGGATCAAAATCACGGGCGCTTATGTCTTCGTGATTTGATAAAGGAGCCGAGAATCATAAGAGCTATGTCATTATGAGCCGACTAAAGGTCAAGATCACCGAGTGCATATGTCTTCGTGATACGAGGCCGAAATCATAAGAGCTACGTCGTCATGATAAGATGTCAAGATCGCCGGTGCATATGTCTACACGACTCGACAGGAGAGGCATATTGCACGAATTGAATCGTAACAACTATCATCGAGGAGTTGTTGATTTGAAAATGGGTTGAGAAAACTTACCTGGGTTCTCCGAACGATTAATCAAAGAACGAAACGGATCGCTCGTATCTTACATGGTAGGCATTTGCCGGGAGAACTTGCTCATTCAATAATCCTTGGATGAATTTCGAGACCTTGGGAGGGACATCGAACATCGAGAATGTATTACCCATCATAGAATGTCGGAGGTAACATGCGCAAACATATTCAACAATGAGTTTATGCAAAACTTTCCTACCGAGCTTGTAATGATTAGAAATAACATGTGTATAATGCAATCACTCATACCATGGTTTATGCATAACCATTCTATCAAGTTTGCATTATCAATCCTGTCCGGGGATGTTCTCACATTATGAATACCTCGAATATGGGCTGAATGGGGGGACTTCAGTCCGAAAAGGTTTTCTCTCACTCTCAAGAAAAGTTATTTATCCTGTCTGCAGGGATTCAAAAGAAATCACTCAATCTTTCCATCATCGCATTCGATAAGGATCCGAGTAATCTCGCAATTGATACGACCGAGCCGATCCGGAGGTCTTGATTAGGACCGTAATGAGGGCTAGGTCAAAGGTTTACAAAGGGGACTCTAGTTGAGTCAAGGCTTCTGAAATGAATTCCTTCGTCATCTCTTTGGGTTTACAAGTCAAGAACCCTGCAAAAATGAGAGAGAAGTAATCTTGCTCGAACTTCTTCGAGTGATGCTTAAAATCATTGAACTCCACATTAATTTAAGTGCCCTAACCAGAAAAAGGCTTTTAAAGGGTTGTAATGGAAGTAATGATTTGGGGAGCGAGAAACGAAAGGGTTCGTTTTGGCTCGAAGATGTTTGAGAAGGGGCTTGATGTTGGTGATCATTACAATCTTGTCACCGATCGTGGCCTTCTAGGATACCATTATTGCTCGAGGATGGTATGAACTGAAGATTGCATTTGCAATTTGACACTTCATGGAGATTTTTCTCTCAACCCTTTTAGGATATACGGGAAAATTGTGCATTCAAGTTCGGAAATATTCTACAAATGAACAATGAATTGAAAGGGCATTGGCCTTGCTTTTGGTAGGCACTTTGCTTTTTAAATGCCCAAGAGTTTTTGTGGAATCAGCTTTTCCTCTTTCTTCTCCCTTTTTTTTTTTTTACTCCCAACTCTCTTTTACTATTGCATCTTGATGAGTTCATTGGGAGATTTCCTATCGATCCAGCTTTTCGAGTCCTTCTACTCAAAGATGGGCCATATTTGCTTTGGGACAACAATGATCACCAATGAGGGCTTTTAGAAATGAATTTGCGAGGCTCAAATGGATTGTGCAAATGGATATAGATATGTGGGATAGAAAAAGAAATGCTCTTCGTCACCCTAAGGCACTTGAATTAAAGCGCAAGTACAATGCAAAGAACCACCCGAAGATTGATGTTAGTCCAAGCAAGAAGATTTCTAACCATTTGTCTCGTGATGCTGATGGAATTACCTCTGTTTTGCCCCAATGTGGGGTGGTTCTTGGCTGAGGGGTTGTGGAAGTGAAATCTCCGCTCAAATGGATTGATCAACGGATAACTTGCAGTGTTTAGGGTAGAGAAATGAACGCCTCCATCACTTCGATTATCGTACCTTTCGCGAGAAAACTCTTTACCTCGGGGAATGCGGAATTTTGCCACCGTTCATCTCTTTGAAAAAAATTGGACGTGTTTGGGAAAGGATTGCCTTTCATCATCTGTCATGCCCCTTTCCGTACATTCGATGTATCTTATGTAGTTCATGTTCCTTATTCGAGTTGGTAAATTAAACATGAGGAACAATCATGTGCAAACTATGCACGATGTATGAGTGTTTTCGAGCATATAAAATGCAGCAACTTTTTATCTTGGCGGACAAAGTTCGCAAGTACATAAAAAATTTCTTAGGGGCGTGGATCGTGAGTTGCCCCTGCTCATGCAAATGCGTTGCAAAACTTCATTGTCTGCTTCGAGACATGAGATTGTCAAAGGCTCCAGGAATTTCTCATTTCATTAATTTTTCAGGGAGATGGGATACTTCTCTATTTGGACAGAGTAGTGACCCTGTAAAAATCAAAAGGGAAAGCATCAATATACGTCCTCATGTTCTAAAAGAATTGAAACGATACCACTTTACCCATGTACGTATTCCTCGCGAACTTTGAATTGAAAAGATCGATTCATCTGGATCGGATTGTATGTCCGGAATGTCATCTCTCCGGGTTCTATAACCGTCTGGCCGAGCTTCGATCTGCGAAGCAAAAAGTTTTTATTAATCTTTGTACATTGATGCCAAATCCCGGGATCGACCCCGGGATGCCTCGGACCACTGTCATTCCCCCAACCACTATCTTTGCGGTGTTGTTGGCGTCCACGGGTGGTTCGCTTTTGTTATATTGTTCTCAAAGCGATTGGCAATCCCCGTCGAGAATAAAATAAGCTTAACTTAGAGTTTAAAATGAGTGAGAGCCAATTGGGACGATACGGAGTTACCCATCTTTGAGCTCGTTTGGTCTTTTACTTGCATTCTCCCAAGTAAGGCTATTCGGAATCTCTCTTTACGGGCGTTCGGGAGTGTCGTCCACAAATTGATTTGCTACAGGGCCTAGCTTAATAAGGAACTTACGCATTTGATAAGAGAGGAGAAAATTCGCCCTTTAACTCTAGACAAATTCTAGACAACTAGAAAGTAAAAGTATCCCACGCAGGGGAACTATACATGGAATTAAAGGAGTATTCATGCGAGATTGGTTCCACCTCTTTTTCTAGCTATTCCAATGATTGGCTGATTTTGTCTTGGATCATACACCAACGATCGTTGTTTGAGGATCCATGATCACTTGCTTCGGATCACAACTACGGAGGTCTTTCGGCTCCGAACCGGGCGACCAAGGCGGTGAGCTCATCATCAAAGTAACCTTTTGATTTTTCGGGCATTTGATACTCGAATTGGGCATTGCTACTTGCTAACACCGGCGACAGATTTTCCACTTTGTTTTTGCCGTGAACGGTTTGACTCCTTGAGCTTGAGCCTCCGCCGTCGCTCGGGAACTCGTAGGGATGATCGGCCGGTCCGCATTGCTAGAACCACCAGCGGAAGGTCGGTATGGCCGGTATTCTTGATTGGGAAGTGGTCGGGTACTTTTTGCTCCGTAGGTTTTCACGGGATTGATCTTCCAGTCAACTTTGCTCCGGTCGCCTTGGTTCCAAGCTACATCGTGCTTCTTCGACTTATCTCTAAATCTGTGAAGGTGATTTGTGACACTTCGTAGGGTGAGTCCGTCAATATTCATCATTTTGAGTACAGCCATTGGTCGTCTTGAATTGATTCCTAGTTGTCGAACTGCCTCGATGAATATAGAATGAAGCTCGGCGGACCAAAGGGGCCTTTTCTTTCCGACAAAATCGTCGTAGGCGGGTTGGCCATAGTTCTTTTGTTCGAGTAATTGCTTCCTTACAGCATGCTTGCCAAATATTTTGGAGCACTCGAACGCAAACCGGCTTCTTTAGGATGCCACGAGCACACCATGCAATGTGGCCCTCGTTATGAACTCGCGATCATCACTTGGCGATGTGACGATGACCGGTATATTCAACTCGGAATCAATGATCTTTAAGAGACTAAGACCGTCCATATCGATCCCTACCATGGGCTGTGACGACGATGTCAAAATCATATTTGTCTTGTCTCGGCTCCTCTAAGGCTTCCGTTGCTTTCATATAAGCTGAAATCCTATACATGCACTTTCTCGGCATGGCAACGAGGATCGAGAGGGAAACGGGATTGCCATCAATGGCCATGACTCGCAGATCCTCGGGATAGGAGGCTTCCCATACTTCCGCCCTGGAATGTACGCAGACTTATTTTCCTTTCAAAACCTTCCATATGTAGACCGAAAAATGGGTGTTTGGACTAGAGGCTGGGCTTTAGATGTTCTTTGGACTTGCAAAGACAAAAGCGACGATGGCCTTTTGTGACGAGTTACGGAGGTGCATGGAGACTTCAAGTTCTTTATAAACTTTTTCGATCCGTTAGTCTCGCATGACGGCTTTTCTCTCCTTTTCGGTCCTAGTGCCTTGGATCCGTTTCGTAATAACTCTTACCTCTCGCTCAATCCGTCGTTCTTTTTTTACTTTTCCGATATGGAGGAGCCCTCAAATCTTTTCACTTTTTCTACGAACGAGGCGAGTTATTTCCTTCCTCAAATCTTTTCGCTTCCTCCTACGAACAGGCGGTTATTTGCCCTCCTCAAATCTTTTGCTTTCTCCTACGAACGAGGCGATTATTTGCCCTCCTCAAATCTTTTCGCTTTCTCCACTAACGAGGCGAGTTATTTCCCTCCTCAAATCTTTTCGCATTTACTTACGTGAAGGTTTTCAATGCTTAGTCAAATACGGCGAGGAATTCACGCCTTTAAACATGATGATGTTCGTGGATAGTACTTGTTCTTTGCCCCTGGATTAAAATAAGAATGTCTCACATGGGGATTTTGTAACAAATAGTACATTCATTCATACATGTCACTACTTCTCTTGAGGATTCGTAAGGGCTGGCTAGTAATGTTCAAAGAAGCGATGTTTTGAGAGCCCATAATAAAAAACTAAAGCTTCATGTAGGCCACACATTCGGAGTTCCATCGGCGTTGAATTGGCTGGCTGTGACATCAAGGAAACTCCAATTGTAGTGATGCATGTCTCTTCCCTCGAAGGGCATCGGTTCTGCCTCTGCAAGACCGACTTTCAGGATGTATCTCCAACGAAATCGGATTGTACGAGAACTTGCTGCAGGGGATGAACTGGTGAATGAGCATTATCAATGCTCGAGATGTGGCTCATCGAGGGACATGTCACCAAAGGAGATGGGGCCGCTACGGACATGGCAAACGGCGGTGTTGATAGCATCCCTATACCTCTTGTTCTCTCGCTCGAAGCTTTTCACTTTCTTCCCTCGAAACGTAAGTTCATGACTTTCATTTTTAACCTTCAATCGGGTCCGCTTGTTTTGAAACCAAAACTTGACCTTCAAGGGCTCCATTCCTATCATCCGGCTTAATTCATTTTTGCGTCTCCTATTCACGTAAGAGCACTCCTTGAAGGCGAGCTTGAGCACTTTGATTTGATATTTTCTTTTAAGGGTTGGCTTGCTGCCGCTTGCCATTGTTGTTCTTTGTCGAAATCTTGAATTTCACTGCCAAGAGAGTTGGGTTTTACGGCTTCGGCGTTGGATCCGGTCTCGAAATCCAGCGGTTCGCTTTCGGGGATGTCTAGGTTGGTTGCCTCCGGTAAGTGCTTGATGGCCTCTAAACATGTTGGATTGAAATACCCCTTACCGCCTTTTGTTCACTCTATTCTCCGATGTATGCTTACTCTCTCCAAATTCTTTCGAGTAATCGGGTATGTTCCAAAGCCTCCCTTTTAACGCGGATGAAAATCACTAAGCCGACGTTTTTTTCAAGATTTCGTGTTTCCCGCTTTGTCTTATTTTTTCAACGTGATGGGACCCCAAATCCACTCGCACCGATTTTCTTTTCTTGATAACCATGCTTGTCTTCCACTCGAGTTTTCAATCAATGGGACTCCAACTCCTTTCGTAGCTTTTCGGATTTGTGGGGCTCGAGATCACGGATTGACGATAGATCCAGGATCCAATGAATGAAACACCTGTAGTTTCACCCGAGTAACTAACGTGGCTCGCAAGATTTTTTCAACGTGATGGGACCCCGAATCCACTCGCACCGATTTTCTTTTCTTGATAACCATGCTTGTCTCCCACTCGGTTTTCAATCAATGGGACTCCAACTCCTTTCGTAGCTTTTCGGATTTGTGGGGCTCGAGATCACGGATTGAATAGATCCAGGATCCAATGAATGAAACACCCGTAGTTTCACCCGAGTAACTAACGTGGCTCTGCAAGAATTGCTGTTTCTTCTCTCGGAAAAATATGCTTGTCTCCCACTCGGTTTTCAACATGGTGGGGTCCTCAAATCCTTTCGTAACTTTTTCGGATTTGTGAGGCTCGAGATGGTAGATCCAGTGATTCACGGACGAAACGTCCGTAGTTTTGCCCGGATAATTAATTCGGCTCTGCAAGAATTGCTATTTTTTCTGCCCTTTAAATTGGGATTTAATGCCGAGACAATTATCACTTTCATATCTTCATCTCCAACCTTCTAAGCACTCTTTTGCATCCACTCTTTTTTAGCCCCTTCAACAACAATGGCTTCCCTTCCCGCATACGCCTTCTCGCTGAAGTTTTGGCCAAATGGGAGAAACTTTATAATCTCCTGGGCCAGGGCTATTCTTATATAGCCAACCATCCGGAGGCCGAAACCGAAATCCGTCTCATATTTGTGAGTATGGACACCGTTTCTATTCAAGGTACCAAGTTAGAAGAGGAATACGGGATCTTCCCTACCCTCTTCACAAACTTCCCGGAGGCTTACCATGTTGCTCATCGAGATGTTACTTTGGCCCACCTTGTGAAGGCACGCTACCGGGATCGGTCGGACGGCTTGGTGTTGGCCGGTCTTGTAGCCGACAATTATAAGAAGGCCCTCGACTACGGTAATGAACAAGTCTCCCTACTTGATTCGTGAGAGGGAAACTTGGTGGGATGTTTGGCCATGTCCCGGACCATCTTTGAGCGCGATCCGCTCAATATTGTTTTAAAATTTCAATGCACATGGCTGGAAGAAAGACTGGACGATCGACCCTGGATATAGCCCGCGGGAGAATGCTGATCCATGACACGGAATCTGCTGCTGAGCATCACGAGGAGAAGGTAGCCAACCTCAAAGAGAAATGTGAGCTCCTCCTTTTTAAGTTGGCGGATCTCGATTCTCGGAGCGATCGGTGTAGGCGGAGCATCAACTATATGGAGAGTCGGTTAAACTCCTTTGTGATGCTCATTAGGGCTCGGTTTGGCTTTACGTTTCCACCCCGTTGATCTATTTGTAAAGCTTTCCGATGAATGAAATGAATGCAAGTTTTTACTCATTTCATCTTGGTCGTCATATTTTTTCGCAAGATAACCCTTTTACTCTGTGAATATGTAAATCTCACGCTCCCGATGGTCAATCCAATTGGGCCGAGAGGCTCCCCCATTCGAAATAATCTCTCAACAAAGATTAGTAGTGAGGAAACAAACGGATGCTCAAATGTGAACAACTTGTGAATCAGTATTAATATTATAACTCGATTATGAAAACATCGAGTGAATCGAGCATAATATTTCTTTACGGTACGTCGAATTGACTGGATTGGTAAAGACACGACCATCCATCTCTGCCGGAATCAAAGCACCACCAGGGGAGCACCTTCTTTACTATATATGGACCACCATAGTTTGGAGCGAATTTCCCTTCCGGGAGTGGGACTATTGGCAATAATTTTCTCAAGACCAGGTCATTGATCCGAAAATATCGAGGCCGAACTTTTTGTTGAATGATTTAGTAACTCTCTGCTGATAACACCGGCCACGACATACAGCCTTAAGTCTTTTTTTCGTCGATCGATTCAATTGGCTTGCTCTCTGCTGGATCCATTCAGCTTCCGTCGGCTTAGCTTGAGACAAGTATACGTAAGGAAGGAATTTCCACTTCAACTGGTAGAACAGCCTCCATTCCATATACGAGAGAATACGGGGTTGCCCCGGTAGATGTTCGGATCGAGGTTCGATACGCCATAAGTGCAAATGGCAATCTCTCATGCCAATCGCGATAATTTTTAGCCGTCTTCGCTAAAATTTTCTTAATGTTCTTATTGGCGGCTTCTCTTGCTCCATTCATCGAGGACGATATGGGGAAGAGTTCGGATGCTTGATCTTGAATTCCTTAAACAATTCGTCCATTAGTTTGTTGTTTAAGTTCGAGCCATTATCGGTGATTATGGCTTCAGGTGAACCGTATCGAGCAATGATATCCCGGCGGATAAATTTCGCGATATTTCGTGCCGTGACCGCTAAATAGGATGCGGCTTCGATCCATTTGGAGAAATAGTCAATCGCCACCAAGATGAATCGATGCCCATTGGATGCTTTAGGGTTGATAGGACCGATAACATCAATGCCCCACATAGAAAATGGCCATGGTTCCGACGGTGATGCAATTCATTTGGAGGAACATTGATCTTGTCACCATGAATTTGACATTTGTGACGACTCCGGACATGCTTGAATACAATCTCTTTCGAGCGTGAGCCAATAATAACCCAACCTCATAATCTTCTTAGCTAACAAGTGGCCGTTCATGTGTGGACCACGGATCCCTTCATGTACTTCCATTATTAGACGAACCGGCTTCGGTCGAGTCAACACATCTTAGTAGGACGAGAATCGAATGACCGCTTGTACAAATTCTCTCCATTCAAGAAGAACTTGAGGCCATTTTCCTTATGTACTTTTGGTCGGATACGGTACTTTTTTCGGGGAACTCCCGCTTCGAATATAAGTCTTGATGTCATGGTACCATGGTTTACCATCGGGTTCATTGATCACGGCCATACAATATGCTGGTTTTTTTAATACCTCGATCTTGAGGTGGGTCAACCTCAAGTCCATTGGCGACTTGTAACATTGAAGACAAGGTAGCCAATGCATCGGCCGAATCGATTATGAGTCCCGGGCGAGATACTCAAATGAGATATCCTCAAATTCTTCTACCAATTCATCCAGGATACTCATGGTAGGGTAGCAATTTGGCATCTCTCGTCTTCCACTTTCCAACGATCGAAGGATAATCAAAGCGGAATCTCCGAACACCTTGAGTCGGGCTATCCCCATTTCAATTGCAGCCTGCAGACCGAGGATGCATGCCTCATATTCTGCTATGTTATTTGTGCAAGGGAATACCAATTTCTTTGCCTACGGGATAATGCTTGACCACCTGGAGATATAAGAACCGCGCCCGTGCACGATCCCGATAAATTGACAGCTCCGTCAAAATACATAGTCCGAGATGTAATCCTCCACCGACATGATTCGATCCTCGAACGATAGGCATCATCATCTTGCCCCGGATTTTCAGCTAGGACATCTCGCTATAACTAGTCCATTGATTGACTTATGGGACAAATATTGAACGGCAAACTCGGAGATGAGGATTTGCCATTTGGCAAGTCTACCAATCAAGGCGGGTTGATTAAGCAAGTATTTGATAGGATCGCATTCTGTCACCGAAGCACTTGGTAATGCAAGGTATATTGTCGAAGCACATGCGGTACCCGGACTAATGCCGCACATGTTTTCTCTACTTGGAGTACTTCATTTCCGAAGTTGTAAATTTCTTGCTCGGATAATAAATGGCTCGTTCTCTTCCATCCTCCTCGCTTCTCTTGGGCTAGCATAGCACTAAGGATTGTGAGGTAGAGGATTAAAGGTTGCTCCCGGCGTCGGAGGAATAAGCACGGGTGGATTCATGAGATCTTTGCTTGAGTTTCCCAAAAGCTTCTTTACATTCGCTATCCCATTAGACTAGCGCATTCTTCTTTAATAGCTTGAGGAATGGCGTAGCGGTTTCGATAACCGAGAGATGAATCGAGCAATATAGTTTAGCCTACCCATCAAGCTTCGAACTTCTTTAACCGTCGTCGGTGGCTTAAGCTCACGAATAGCCTTGACTTTCGAAGGGTCGACTTCAATGCCCTTACTGCTTACCACGAATCCGAGTAGCTTGCCCGAGCTGGTCCCAAAAACACACTTGGCGGGGTTGAGGCGTAACTTGTACTTTCGGAGTCTCGTCGAACAATTTTTTTAGCGTTTCGACGTGATCTTCTCCATACCTTGTTTTTGCTATCATGTCTTCGACGTAAAACTCAATCTCATTATGCATCATGTCATGGAAAATGGCAACCATGGCTCGTTGGTACGTGGCTCCAGGCGTTTCGAGACCGAACGGCATTACCCGGTAATGGAACATTCCCCATGGTGTGGTGAAAGTGGTTTTCAACTTGTCATTGACATTCATCGGGGATCTGATTGTACCCGGAGAAGCCATCCATGAATGAAAACAATTCAAACCTGCAGATCTTGTCAACAAGTACGTCGATATGCGGGAGGGGAAAATCATCTTTAGGACTGGCCTTGTTCAAGTCTCGATAATCGACACAAACCCGAATGCGGCCGTCTTTCTTCATAACAGGGACTATGTTAGCGATCCAATCGAAATATTCTGTAGTCTCAATGAATCCTACATCGAGAAGCTTCATGACCTCCTCTTTGATCTTACTGGACCAATTCTAGTCCGGCTCTCCTTGACTTTTGTACCACCGGCTTAGCCAAAGGATCGATCGGCAAACAATGTTCGACAATGGAACGGTCAAGACCGGGCATATTCGCATAGGATCGGGCGAAAATGTCCTGGTAATCCTTCAAGGAGCTTAATCAAGCGCTCGAGACATTTCGAGGAAATGCTTGCCCGATCTTAACTTCTTTAGGGTTTTCCGCGTCGCCTAGGTTGACCAGAGATAGTTTGTTCACCGGTCAAGGGCTTGATCTCTTCATGTCGTTCGAAATCTTGACGAACTTCCTCATAATCTGGACTGAACTCATCTAGGTCGTATACTTTCGAATCCACTAGATTTCCCTCCTCATGTATCCCCCATGATGACAAACTTGTTGGTCGTTGGTTATCGTCATCGGGTTGGATTGGGGAGCTGGGATCGAGGGTGGTATGCTCGAGCTCACGCTTGTGAAGATCACATCTTCTAGCGGCATTGTCGATAGAGAGCACTTTCCAGGGCTTTACCGGAGTTGTCCGTAGGAGGAATTAGAGCGAGGAATGGTTAGCGGCGGGCTGGAGGTGGATGATTGAAGTTTGGCGGAGAAGGCGGCCATCATTTCCTCCATCTTTCGGGACATCATCTCTTCAAAGCGCTTAGTCAAGGAGCCAAGTTTCTCGTCTAGGGCAGCACGACGATGGCGTTAATATCGGCCATCCTCTTCGCGATTGATCGAGTAATATGTGGAGGATCCGTGAAAAATTACCTGTACGCGATAACAAACCAAAAATGAGTACGGGGAGCGAAAATAGAGAGCCGGCCCATGGCATCCCTCTAGACTCAAACGAACAAAGTGATTATGACCAAAGAATTGAAACATGTAATTTTCAGTTTGTCCGCTTTTACGAAAAAAATCCGTATTAATTCGCACGTTAGTCAAAATACGTCCAAATTTTACGAGCTTATAGTTGAGAAGATGATGAACAACTTTTATATTGATCAATCGGACTAGAAATGAGCGGATCAAATCAGTTTAATGTGTCTTTCCAAAAAATCGCATTCAAAAAACTGTTATAATCACAGGTAGTTAAAAAAACGAAAGGCCATCTTAAATTATGAATTTAATTCTGAAAATTTGTAGGATATTAGTTGAAACATAGGTCTACAACTTTCATGTTTGACACTTACTCAAAACGCGATCGTAGAATTTAGTAAAAATCGTACAACAGGAATAAGCCAAATGAGAATTGAGGACAAGCGATGAAACTGTAAAAACTATGGAAGCAAAGTGTGAAATTGGAAACAAGACAATGAGATTCATAAACAATCAACCTAAACCATGGACCAGCCCAAAATAAAAATGAGATAACGGGCGTAAGAGACAGGAAATTACCGCTCATAGGAAGAAAATGTCAATCACAAAGACATGCGCATGAATTGTGGATTCAGATTTTAGTTCTTTTAGCAAAATGAAATGAAGGACGAGAACGACATGTCGCAGCCTCGCGCGTTCATCATGACTAGTTGCCGCCTCGCATACATAGTCATGACTAGTCGGATCCAATCATCTCGGCTTGGTTCGGTCGACAAGGGCAACTCTCATGCATCATAGCCTCACGTGCATGAGAACAACCCTTGAGCCATTTTTTGAAAAATTCGGGATCCAAGTGGGATAACCTTTAGCGAAGCCTTACCGCCAAGGTTAAAGAACCACATAAATACCATCCCCGAAACTATCGGGTGACCCGGGTTCGGTCACAAGTCAAGGTGGTGTAGTGCAATTATATTAGGGGCATGCACGACATTTTAAGGGCAATCGGCACTCCGATAGTTCAAAAAATAAAATTCTCATCACCAAGCCCCGCAAAATAGAGGTTAGCCACGAGACTCATCCCCTTATAACTCCCTTCCCGCAAAACCATTTAATACTCGGGGATTAAAATTCAACAAAAATTGCCAAAACAAGTGATTTTTCTTTTCATGAACTTATCGGCTTAAGTCCTCTTTGGGTCCCCAGTGGAGTCGCCAAGTTCGCGACCTAAAAAAATAAATAATAAACACAAGTTATCATTTCCAGGCTAATGGATTATCGGGTTAATTAATTAACTAACCTAACTCGGACTCTCCCAAGTCCATACCAAATCGCAACTTAAGGTTCGAATGATCATGCAATGTGATTTGAATTTGGAGTCGCCACTAATCATTTTCGGTAGGTCGATTAGAAACCTAAATAAAATAGCGGGAGAAAACTATCTTATTTCTGCGAACCGGAGATTAAGAGTCCGGGGACTTGGTTACATTAATTACAACTAATGCCCTTTCGGTACCTTAAAATTCATGAAACAAATAATGGATTTGACAAATTTGATGAATTCTACTTGAAGATAAAGAATCAATTTTTTTGGATTTTTCTTCCCATGACATTTTTTGAAATAAAGAAATTACATGAAATTAGGATGAAATAGGTTCAAGGTTACTCCCCAATTTGAACTCGTGCACCAAACTTATGCTCCGGGCTTGTCTTGATCATTGGACCGATTTGGTGACTCGTTAGACCGAGAAATCTCTTGGTCCTATCTCTCCTTGACGCTTCTTTCTCATCTCACTAGAATTCCATTAGGCTATGATCCGGGCATTGATATTTTTTCCCTTTTGCTCTCCTTCTATTCTTGTACAATTGATGTCTCATCGTTGATATGCATTTGTTATTTAACATAAAAACGTAGAGAGAAAAATCGGTGTAGAAAATCCGAGCTAATTTGTATTCGAAATTAAAGAAAGTTGGGGAATCACTTAACTTTTTTTTCCTGCGGCGAGCTTGAACGATGGTGATGAACTTGTGGCTTGTGTTGATGGGTGCGAAATTGGCAATGGTAGCACCGAGCTTCAAAACACTCAAGCCCTCTCAAAACTCTCTCAAAAGTTTTCTCAAGAATTCTCTTTTTCCTCTCTAAAGAATTTCTCTCAAAAACTCTCTCAATTCTCTTCCACTCCAAAAGAACTCCCTCAATTCTCTTTCACTCCCCCCAAAGAACTCTCCTTCAATTCAAGAACTCTTCTTCTTTTATAGGCAAAATTCTTCATCCTTCATTCTTCATCTTCATTTCTTCACCTTCCATTTTCATCTTTCCTTCTTCATCTTCATCTTCTTTTCTTCATCTTCATCTTCTCTTCTTCACCTTCATTTCTCCATCTTCCATTTTCATCTTCTCTTCTTCATCTTCATCTTCATTTCTTCATCTTCATCTTCTTTTCTTCATCTTCATTTCCCATCTTCCATTTTCATCTTCTCTTCTTCATCTTCATCTTCCTTTCTTCATCTTCCATTTTCATCTTCTTTTCTTCATCTTCCTTTCACCATCTTCCTTTCCCCCATCTTCTTTTGGTATTTGCAATGCGATCCCTGAAGTTTCAAGTATTTGCAATACTGATCCCTGAGAAAATATTTCTTTCAAGCCCAAATCTTCTTGGTGCATTTTTCCACCGCATGCCTAGTCCAGGCCTTTGTTGAATTAAGTTTGAATTATATGCCAATGCTATGTGAGATGATTTTTGTTTAGAACTAAAATTGGTTCTAATTTTTATGCAAGAAATAGATTAGTCAAAATTTAGGCGTCAACAGACATTGAAAAAGAGCAAATGCAAAACTGCTAGGAATCATAAAGCGAGCACATGTCCCTGCCTCCGCCGATATGTCGGGATCTTGCTTGAAGAAGAGAAGGATTTGACCGCTTTGCTAGCAATACATTGTTATACCGTTTTCTAATAGCTTTTGGGGAATAAAAATGGCATTCTCTCACTTGGACATCGAGCCAGATTATGTCAAGAGCTTGGATAATGTAAGACTTGGTATGATCCCACTTTCAATGCTAAAATTCTCGAGACACCCTTTTCCGAAAGAACATAAGAGAGTTGTGAGTCAAATTTCTTGGGCATCAAGTATTTCAATGATTTCTCATTCTACTTGGGAGAACTTTTGTTGTAGGAACAGCCAATTAAGGGAATCAAGACAACCAGAAGATCCCAGCACAAGTTTGATTCGAAAGTACACACTGCTTCTTCTTTTGTTTGAATTATCAAATAAACCTTCTTTGACGAGTGGAAATAAATAGGAGATTTGTTTTCTTCTTTTTGGCCCACAGCTTCACCTTTAAACATAAACAAGGTAGATTATTTCAAAACTCTAAGTTGCTTGAGGTCCATCATTTGAACAATAAGAGATTCAACTCTTGTAGGCTCCATTCTTTTTCAAGAAAGTTGTTTTTCCGTATTTTCCGGAGTTTGGCTGTAGCCCGAAAATGAATTACAAAGTATTTTCCACCATTCCGTATGGGAAATCAAATTGTATTTTTCTCCATGCACATGTTTTAATAATTTTTTATTTTTATATTTCTTTCGTTTTTAAAAAAATCAAAATTTTAAGTTTTTTATTTTTTTTTCACTATTCTGTTTCTTTTTCTTTTCTTTCCTTTTTTTCATCTTTCCTTCACCGTGACACATCGTGAATGGCCGCGGGTGAGCTTGAGGCTTGCCAGGCGTCATCGTGGCCAACGCCCGGCCAAGGAACAATGAAAAAGGAAGAAGAAAAAGAAAAGAAAAGAAAAGAAAAGAAAAGAAAAGAAAAATAAATAATAATTCAAAGAAAAGGAAAAAATGTAAAACTACAAAATAAAAAGATGTTATAAAATAAGAAAAAAAATTCTATTTTTTTAAAATAAAAACGAAAAGGAAGGTGAAGAAGTGGAGGGAGGAAAGATCAAGGAAAATGATTTCTTCTCTTCAAAAAGAGGAAATCATTTTCTCAACTTTTGATGGTGTTTTTCTATTGATGGAATTTTTATTTATTTATTTATTTTCATTGAACTGGCTTTGAAAAATCCAAAAAATATTTTCCTAAAAGTTATTTTCCGAGAAACGAACAGATCCTTAGAGTCGGAATTTTTTTTATGAGTTATGACCTCAATTCACTTCCAAACTTGTGAAATTCTTTTTCTATAATGACAATGAAAAAGTTAATAAACAAATTAGCTGATTTAAAATTTTAACTTTTGCAAAATTACTCGTAAAGAATTTGGAGCTTTAATTGTCTTTCATTTTGAAGTTCTTTTCAGAACGTTGGAATCTCTTATTCATAAGTTACTAAGCTATAGCTGTACTTTATTTCTAATTCATACAATACAGTATGCCGACATTAACAGCGATTCTTGTTGTGTGACCTAATGGCCAAGTGATCTTTGTGGAACTGTAGGAAAAACGTAACATCTCTTGACAGAATCAATAACAATTGATACGATGGATGGATTATGGAGAATTCTGCCCTAAGCGCAAGGTTTCGATGCTTGTTGTAACTTCTCGATGAATTTATAGCGGACCATGGAACGAACTCAGGAGGCGATCCTGGACGAGGGAAGTGGTCTGATGCCTAAAAGAGAGGATTATTCTCGCAAAGACCAAAGAGAAGTTCAAACCTGTAACATTGTCTTGATACTTCCTGGAGACTTTTTTATGTCAGACTTCATTTAAAAAGGTCTCCAGTTGCAAGGGACTTATTCCTGTTTTACAAATTGATGAAAACATAAAGACAAAGTACCATCCGCTGATACAGGTACTCCACACGTGTAGGAAACGTAAATTGCCAAACGATTTGCTTGTGGTCTTCCATCGCCCAATTCATTTGAAACTATCGTGCTGCCACAAATAGACAAAAAAATGTGAATCGTTGAATAGCAGCTTCTTTTGCAAGATCTGCCAACCTTGACAAGTCATCCTTTGAAGTAGACTGCAATTGCAAGGAGGTTTTTGTTGGAGAAGTGATGTCGGCTTCCTCGAAAATGCAAGAGCTGTGAAGGATGATAGAGTCGATGCCAAAAGCCCATTAGAAGATGTGGATTCTAATGATATAGATGAAGATGTGGTGGATGGACGAGGTCACGTGTAAGATGAAATCTTGCCACATGCTGCCTCCGAAGCTCTGCTCGGTGATTCTCTTGTTAAGGACACCAAGCAGGGAACCGAGGAGGGCGTATGGAGATCTCCTCCTCCACACATCTCTCCTCCACATGCTCATCTGTGCCGTTGGGGTCTATTTATTCCAACAGGCATGTGGCGTAGACACTATCCTCCTCTCCAGCCCTCGCATCGCATTCCAAGGAGACCTACATCACCTCCTTTTGTAAACACGATCGAGTTGGGCCTCAAATTCGAACTTGGCCTATTTGCTAGTCTAAATGTATCCAATTCTTAATGCATTTCACTCAGCTCACAAATTCCTAGCCCAACTAGTTATCTTAGCTTGACCCGGCCTTATTATATCTTGCTCATATCCCTATTTTATATATATATATATCTTTTATATTGTGCTATTTACTTTTGTTTATTAACTTTTATTTTCTATTTTTCCTTTGTTTTTGTATTTTCTATTCTTTCTTTTTATGTTTCTGCTTCCTCTTCTCCCAGAGCTTTCACGAGACCTCCCCAGCGACGAGCTCGCCGGAGCAACTTTTCCTCCGGCTATCGACCCATACTACCAACAACGGTAGCCAACTCTCTCATTGCCGGCCATCTACTCCGGCTATTTCCATTACCCTTACTTCATTCATTAATCACCTAACGAACCATCACAGTGCAAACTTTTTTTTATTACGGAAATCACAGTACAATTACAAGGCAATAAACATGGGAAATTATGCTAACCGAACCTGATTTCGAATTCTGTTGGATATCCACACTCAACTGTCATTCCTCGCCGAAATCAGCGCAAAGACATACAAGAACACAAAACAAGAAAAAACAAGGAAAGATGCTCAGATTCTAGAATTAAAAAAAAGAAAGAAATTGGATTGGATTCCTATGCCAGAGTACAAATGAGACAAGTTACTCACACTAACGCATATAAGAACTGATGAGAACATGGACAATTCTCGGTTATACCATTGAGGCATTTTGTCAAAGATTTACCCGCAGACAAAATTCTGAGTTTGTTAAAAAAAGACGTAGGCACGCTTTCGTGGGACATCGAATGGAATGCGTATCAAGGTCACAATCCCTCTCAAATCATTTAGTACATCCTTAGTTTGACGTGATTAGTCCATGGGCTTATGAATTGAACTAAGGTCTTCAAAACTCCACAGAAACAGAGCATACAAGAAAAGCCAATAAATCACCTGGTCAATAGATGTAAAACGGAGCTATGATCGGAGACGCCGGAGAAGAATTGGACCAGCATCGTATGCTTCGTAATCTCAGTCACGATAAGTTGTTTACTTGCTCAATTCTGATGTAAAGTCGAGGACTGACTGAGCGAGCGAAGAACAGGGCAGAAGGAAAGGATGTTTGGTGAGGCTCTGGAACGTCGGACGGCAGCTGCCTATCACGACCGGAGAAAATGAGAAGAACGAAAATCGTCATTCCCCAACCCTTTCTTTTTCTTCTTTCTGCTTTCCCCTCAAAGAAAGAAAACCGTCATAATCTGTTTTTGCCCCCTTCCTCTGTTTGTTAGAGGAGACAGAATGAGAGAAACCATCAAGAGAAAATTTTTCTCCTCTCTCTCTCTTTAAACCAACTTATCGCATATTTTCATGGCTCTATCCCTTTTGTTCTCACCCTCCCCAAGCTTTACGGCCACAAGTGCAATCCCTTCATCCATTGAATTCATCAGCACGTATAGAGGAGAATAAAACCATCGTAACCCCTCCTCGGTTTGTTAAAGGAGAGAAAAGAAAACCGTCTAGACCGAATTTCTCTCTCTCTCTCTCTCTCTTTGAACCAACTTATCGCATGTATAGAAGAGAGAGAGAGAGAGAGATTCTGGAATGAATAGCGAACAGGTTCTTCTGGCTTATGCATTTAGCACAAGCCTCGGAGATCAACATGCAACTACAAATTACAATAGACTAACAAACAGGCTCATCCTTATGAAATCATCAATACCTTCTTGATCAAGGAGGTAAGCTCCACCATCTCTTTAAGAGGCGCGGTCAAGACCTGGCTGCGTGCACTTCTCCTAAAACCGTGAAATCTTCCTGTTCTCACGAGCGTACGTTTTTCGCCGATCTAAATTTTTGGCAGGCACTGAATACATAGAAGATAGAACCATGGGGCTAAGGATTCGAGTGAAATTTGAAATACTGTGGAGATGATATTTTGCTTCAAAATTTAAAAGCTCAACAAATTCTATCTTCTTGCAGCAACTTACGAGCCCACATGCAGGATTTCCCAAGTTCCACAATCCAATGTCCACATAATTTTTCCTTTAAAAAGAAAAGAAAAGAAGTTCCCATAAAAATAATCTCCTTTTGTGTTATTTTCAAAAGCGATACCCACGATCGGGTTCTTGGCCCAGTTCAATCTTTTGTTTCCTTTCAATTCAAATCCAACTCACTCTAGATAACCACTTGGACTCTTCAGCGAATGCTCCCCATCAGATTTGCTCTATCCCTTTTGTTCTCACCTGACCAAGCTTTAAGGCCCAAAGTGTAATCGCTGCGCCTTTTGAATTCATCATCATGTGATGGATGGCAATCTATAGGAGGTGATATTGACCACAAAAAAAAAAAATCCTATGTGCAAAAGTCTGTGGTAGCGTTACGGCGAGGCCATAAGATTGTCATGTGCAATGCATGACCTTTGAGATGCTATTGTGAATTATGCAAATGGTGTTTTTGTTTAAGAGTTGGCTCGATCCCCAATGGCGGGCACATGCTCATCTGCTCGCCATTGGGGTGCACTTATTTCAACAGGCGTGTGGCCTCGATACTATCCTCCTCTACAGCCCTCGCTTCGCTTCCAAGGGACATACATCACCTCTTCTGGTAAACATGACCGCATTGGGTCTCAAATTCGGACCGGGCCTATTGCATGTCTGGTCTAAATATACCCAATTCTTAATCCATTTTACTCAGCCCACAAATTCCCAACTCAACTTGTTCTCTTAGCCTGACCCGGCCTTATTATATCCCGCCCATATCCCTTTTTTTTAAATATATTTTTCATTTCTTTTATATTATGCCATTTACATTTTATTTATTAATTTTTATTTTCTATTTTTTTTGTTTTTGTATTTTCTATTCTTTCTTTTTTCTTTCGGCTTCCTCTTCTCCGAGAGCTCACCGAGACGATCTCGCCGGAGCAACATTTCCTCCGGCCATCGATGCTTATTGCCAACTCTGGCAGTCAACCTTACTCCCTCACTGCCGGCCATCTATTCTGGCTATTACCTACATTCATTAATCACCTAATCCAGCCATCACAGTGCAATTATAAGGCAACTAACGTGGAAAATTATGCTAACCGAAACCTGATTTCGAATTCTGTTGGATATCCACACTCATCTGATCTGTCTCCGATCATTCTTCGCGAAATCAGTGCAGAGACATACAAGAACAAAAAAAAAAAAACGAGGAAAGATGCACAGATTCGAGAATTTAAAAAAAAATGAAATTGAATTGGATGCTAGAGAACATATGAGACAAGTGACTCCCACTAACGGATTTCAGAACTGATGAAAACATGGACAATCCTCGGTTACACCGTTAAGGCATTTTGTCAAACATTTTACCTGAATTCTGATGAAAGGCCGAGGACTGAGTGAGCGTGAAAAAGGACAGAATGAAAGGAGGTTTGGTGAGGCTCCTGGACGTCGCACGGTGTCGATCAGTGGCGGCTAGTGTCCGAGGAACATCAGGTGTCCCCCTTTTCTTCTTTCTTCTATTCCCTCGAGAGGGAATTTTTCTCTTCAGTTTTGTTAGAGGAGAGAGAATTAGACCATCAAGAAAGAATTTTTCTCCTCTCTTTCTGAAACCAACTTATCGCAAACATTTACGGGGGACAGTTAGTGGAGAGAGAAGAGAGAGAGAGAGAGTTGAGTCAAAGGATTCTATCAGATCTTTCTTCAATCATATAATATTTTATGTAAATTATCCAAATTCACTTAACTAAGAATGACGGATCTCTGTGAACCCATCATACCCTTACAATAAGTCATACCCATGTTCATTTTATCGTAATTTCTATATAATTTTCAATGCATTTCACATAAGAATTCCGAGAAAAATTATGACAAGCTACAATAGAGATTGATTGTTTCGAGAGCACTTCATGAACTAGCAGCAGTCGACATAGCCCCATTCGGAGAGATGATCTCTAATCGACACGATAAATCAATGAATTAACTCGACCGCCAATTCTTGGTGAAAAAACAAAAAAAGCTAGAATTAGCCCACCAAGCGTGAATTCAAATATTTGGGGTTTTTAGATCTTAATAAGTATAATCCATTATATGGGTCACTGAACCAATCATTATCACTAGTTAAAAATATTTGACAAGCGTCATACATTAAGTTGTTCCTACTAAACAACTATAGTAAGAATATAAAAGTTTCCCATGATCAAGTTCAAGGCTCGTGTTATACAATCACTTAAACTTTTGTTTCAGGTTTTCGGTAGAATCAATCGATGTTTAGGCTAAGACAAACACAAGAACATTAGGACGAATAACTTTGGAAAAAAAATTAAAAATTGATGTCAAAATATGAATTTGTGAAGATCACATGTACCTAATTGAGGGGACAGAAGTTTCAAGTTTCTAATTAGGAAGAAGCCCCAACAATAGAACCTTCATCTCGAAGGACCAACTCTCGAAGCTGTTGCAGGCAATAAAACAACCAGAAATGTAATTTTCAATTGCTTCATCTTATAAAGAAATTAAGAGAACAAAAGAAGATAATCAACGATGCTGCAAGCGTATGTTTTGGAACCAATTCATAAGATAGCTAGAATAAGTTCTTGGCGGACCGTTAACCATCATGATTGGGGCCTGATGAGGATGAAGTAACAATAATCACCGGCATTGGTAGTAAATATCACGACGAGGTGTTTGAGGGGAGGAAGTGAGCTCCAAGGAAGGCGCTATCGGTGAAGCTCTCACTGAAGAAGAAAAAAAAGTCAAAAGAAAAATGAAAAATGAGAAAAAAAATAGAAATAAAAATGGGCTGAAGATCGGGATGGGCGCTAGGGGATTGAGAGGCCGGCCGAATGTAGTTGGGCTGAGCAAGAAATTGCCGTGAAACAAATATGGTCAAACTAGGCCCAAAAGGTTGCTCCAAGATCTAGAGCCGACCCGGACCTTAGGTCGGGGTTGGATCTATAAATTCTACTGAAGCACGCAAACGCACAACGGCTAAAAAGCCCGCAACTTATTAGGTGTAGGTTTTGGCTTGCTCCTTTCCACTTACTAGGGGGATAGGTTTGGAGCCCTATACAAATTGCTCTAGGGCAGAGCCCCTATCTCTAAAGGGGCTTATGCACTGCACTCGTTCCCACTAAACGACCAAGCCAGGAGCGGGACGAGGGACTTAAACCTTGCCATAAAAGTAGAAATAATCAAATTAGAGAGTCGTTAACTCCGAAACATAAGGTACTACAATCTGGCAAAGGAGAAATAGACGATGGCAATGCAACTCATACAAGAGGGAGGGGTTCTGAATAGCCTTTTACGTACGCCGTCCACGAGAAGAAGCTCTTCTCTAATTCCAAAAGGTCAAGAAAAAAATTCCAATTTTTTTTAAAAGGGAAAAGGCTTAGAAATTACATTTTGACTAGTTTAGAATTAGTTATAGATTCTCCTATATTAGAATGCGCATAGTTTAGCGATTTTAAGAAGTACTTTAGGATTAGAATAATTTCCAAGAGATGTGCAGATTTTTGGACAAAATTTGTGTGACATCCCGTATTCCGACCTTTTTCAAGGCTGTGAATAAATGAAAAGTCTCGTTGATGTATTTCAGTTATATCTCACTTGAGAATGGCCATCTTGAGCGGACTAACCAAATGGGAATGGCTAGCTAGGAAATTCAAGTACGTGGACCTAAGAACTTGATCATGGACGTGACTCGTTGGTCATGAAAATTGTCGAGGGAATATTTTGGACCAATATAGGCCGATCTTAGAATGATTAAGGAACGATTTGGATAATACCCTACGTTTGGATCACGGGTGGTTCCGTTTGACCTCGTATGGGTTCCGAACGTCCCCGAAATTTTTCTAACGATCGTGTCCAGATTGGGACTAGTGATTGACCCTCGCAATTGAATGACAACCAAAGTCGCCATGGCTCGAGTAATTCTTAAACGTGATTTTATCACGGGTCGATACGCGTAACTCCTAAAAGCCGCCCGTTAGTTTGAGATACACCGAAAATTCTATTGATCGAGATTGGTCGCGAATCGAGCTTGAGAATTTGACGTCGGACTTTCGGGGGTTTCAATAAATAAAATTTTTGGACGTTTCCTCATCCAGTGTCCGAATCCTTCGCGGTTCGCCCCAAAAAGGTTCGGGAAAAGTAGATTTGGACTGGATATGGGAAAAGACCCATTTGCCCTCGAAAAATATCCCATTTTTCACTTGGAACGAAGGGTATTTTGGTTATTTTTCCCTTTGGCCGAGATTGACTAGTCAATGATGGTGGAAATAACCATTTTTCCCTTCTTGCTTTTCAAAACCAATTATTGCCTTGACTATTGATCATCTTCATCATTCTACCAAAATTGTGATCAACTTTTCTCTCTCCATCTCCCTCCCCCTCACTTGGCCGAACCAACATCTTGCCGCCGCCGTCGCGGAAAAATTTCGTTGAGCCGCCGCCGACTCGGTTTTGAAGCGCAGAGGTCGTGGGCTACCGTGGGTCGTCGGAATCGCCGCTAAATTCAAGTTTTCTCAACCGTTCAACGGAGGTTTTTGCGAATTTTTGAGGTAGGATTACTTCTAAACCTAAATTAGGCGGTTAGGTTGCTAATAGACCATGAAATTGTGGATTTTTTGATGAAGAAATGGTTGGATTTGGGGCTTGATGAGGGTTGGCCGAAAATGCAAGAAGAAGAAGGAGAGAAAGAAAAAAAAAATGGTGTCTTGCATGAATAGTAAATCCAAGAGAGAGAATGTGTGGTCAAAGTTTGACCATAGTTACTTTTGCTAATAATTGAACTATGGTTGGGTTATGTGTTAACTCTAGTTATTTTTAACTATGGTTAAATTAGATTTTAACCGTAGTTACTTTATATGTGACGTTATTTCGTTATGCCACGGTGCTTAATTGTATGTGACATAATGTCGTTATGCCACGGCAGTAATTAAATGTGGTATTCTTATAGTTTAGTACTATAGTCGTGGATTTATTCGATGCGTTAAAATTAATATTTGATCGGCCCGGATAAATTGCTAAGTTAGTATATTATTAGTTGTACGATATTTATTTATTGCCACGTTAGAGTATTATGGACGCATGGTGTGGATTGGAATGTGTGGTAGCGTGAGTCAATCGGGTGGTCCGATTTATTAATTCTCTAACGTGAGTGAATCGCGTGAGCCCGATCTATTACGAGATAGTATGATGGTCGTATTCAATCAAGTCGTGCGAGGCCAAAGTGAGCCGTATTCGTCGATTGTGCGAGACCGGGAAGATATGAGGGTCGTATTCAATCAAGTCGTGCGAGGCCAAAGTGAGCCGTATTCGTCGATTGTCCGAGACCGGGAAGCTATGAGGGTCGTATTCAATCAAGTCGATGCGAGGCCAAAGTGAGCCGTATTCGTCTCGATTGTCCGAGACCGGGAAAGTATGATGGTCGTATTCAATCAAGTCGTGCGAGGCCAAAGTGAGCCGTATTCGTCGATTGTGCGAGACCGAGAAAGTGTAAAAGTCGTGTTCAATTAAGTCGTCCGAGACCAAAGTGAGTCGTGTTCGACTAATTGTCCGAGACTTAATCCGGTCGTGTTCCTATGTGTCCGAGACCGTGATTTATGGGTCGTATTCCTATGAGTCGAGACCCTGGTATATATATATATATATATATATATATATATATATGTTTATGGAGCCGTGTTCTATAAAGGTCCGAGGCTCAGTGTTATGGACTCGTATGATGTCGTGGAGTCACGTGGAATATTCCGGGAGTGACGTAGAATATTTCGGAGTAACGTAGAATTTTATACGATAGCCTGAGGCGTGGAACGCGGGCTTTAGAACAACGTGGGTTGTTGTTATTCCGAGTCTGAGATGTGAAATATATATATGAGGGTAACGTAGAATATTTGAGAAGGTGTGGGAATTTTCGGAATGGAAATGGAATATTCCGGGATTTATTGGTGGAATTATTGAGGAAAAAGGAGGATATGTCGAGCTTCGTTGTTTTAAAAATTTGTCCTGGAGGCACTAGCGACCTGAGTTGGGGTTAGAGGTTTTCCTACTGAGATTTTATCTCACCCCGTCGTGGGTTCGTTGTTTTTCGAGACCCTCCACCGCATTAGTGAATGATCCGCCCCTGAGGTCGTGGCACTCGAAGAGGATGTGGACGTTGTGGAGCCTTCCGATGCGGAGCAGCCTCCCAGTAGGATGAGGCCTAGAGTAGCTGGTCTCTTAACTTTGGTAGATCGTTTTATTTTGGGAGTGTAGCGGGCTTCGACCACGTAATCCTTTTGTTATAGTTGGTCACGGGCTTGTACGGTGGCCCCGAAGCCCTAGGTTTGATAGTTTGTAACAACTATGTATATATGTACATGAGTTTATTTTTATCATCCCAAGTTATCGTAGTATCGTTATTTTCTGTACGGGGATTTCTTACGCTTCCGCGATGTGTTTGTTGGCCTTTGGATCCTGGAGAACTGCACAAGATTATGGCCAGGTGGGATGTCGACGAGCTTAGAGGGTTCGGGTCGTGACAATTTGGACTCAAAAAATGAACAATCTCATAGGGCTCTACAGTAGGATTTGCATGTTATCGAGAGACAAATGCTAGGCTGTTGTTTGCTCATTTCTATTTCCATTTATTTGATCACACACTTTCAATACATTGATTGGTCTTTTCTTTTTTAGCATGTTTAGGATAAATATTAGAATCACAATAAGCAAACATTGCATGGATATTTGATGGACAAGAACATTAGGACTCATAATTGGTAAAAAGACTGCTTGGTTAGTGAATAAAAAATTAAGTTTAGGCACGAAAGTATACTAGTTAGATAACTAGTATAATCAAATCCCCGAACCTAGAAAACTCTAGTTGTATAAGAAATGAGGTATACACTCATACCTCACTTGATTTATAGCCGACCCCATAGGCTAGTGGAGACTCCTCGCATAGAATTCTCATAGAATTATTTAAAACTATAATTGAATATCCTAACGTCGAGCGAGGTACAGGTTTGGGAGAGCCTACGCTCTTAATTGATGAACTCCTTAGATTGTCACGTGGTGTTTTCATCGTCTCGATGAACCATTCGGATCGTCTTTTGAGCAAATACCTTTGGAGTAATAGCTAATTAAGTGAAACAAGACAACCAGAAGATCTCACCACAGGAGGCAAATCTTGTCTCTTTTCGATTATTTTGATTGGAAAATGGAAAGTATGCTGCTTTTTGTTTTGTCCGAATTATGAAATAAACATTCCTTGACGAGTAGAAATAAATAGAATACTATCAAATCCATAGTCAATAGCCATCGAATGCTGATGCGTAGCTTAAAAATTCACTAGAGAAAGTATCTTTTGCGATCACTGAACTTATAAAATGTGTCATCTGACTTTCCAGTGTTATCAGTTAAGTCAAATAACTTCAATTTTGCTTCAATCCAGTTGATCTATCCAATGCTGGATCAGTGATCCATCAACAATCTAACCGGACAGAAACTTGAATTGCTGTTATGTGACTTGACGAAATTTGGATAAAAGTTCAATGACTTGTCGTTTGAAAATTAAGGCCAGTTCTTCAATGAGCAACTATAATTTCGGCCACATCCTAACTTGCATGCAATTTAATAGAAGATTCTGCTGCTTCGCGTGCGTAAAATCAAAATCATTTTCCGTACATGTAAACTCATGAAAGTGTTGGTAAAATTTAAGCATATTGAATTTATTTTTCTTCTGAAATGGACTTAGGCCTACAGCTTCAACTCTAAACATATGAAGCTCTTCCATAATCAAGATTATTTCAAAACATCAAGTTGCTGTCAGATCAATCACTTGAACAATCAGAGATTCAACTCTTAGGCTCCGTTTGTTTCACGGAAAATATTTTTCCGGAAAACATTTTCCTCAATTTCCGGTGTTTGGAGGGCGGAAAATGAGTGGTCAACGGAAAATATTTTCCGGTCAACAAAAAAAACCTTCTAAAACTAAGGAAAATGATTTTTCAGAAATTTTTTCAAGTTTTTGCCAAACATCAGAAAAGGAAGTCATTTTCCTGGAAAATAACTTTCCGGAAAAGTCATATTTTCCGCGAAACAAACGGAGCATTGGAAAGTTTTCTGTGAGTTATGACCCTCAACTTCACTTCCAAACACGATAATAGCTATTGCAGAGGACTTGTTCATGTCCTATTAATTAATCAAGGACGAGAAGACAAAGTACCGTCCGCTGACACAGGTACTCCCCAAGAGTCTAGTAAGTCAAGAATAAAATTATGCTAAGGAAAACATTAGCGATGGACTGTGCACCAAACTCTTCCCAAATATTAAACACGAGGTTGAGGACCGCGACATTAGATCCTCATAAAGAGATTTCTGAGATCAAGCTTGCTGTATACGGATTTAACATTTAATTCGGACTGTTGGTAGAAATTCCACTTGTGGCTCTTCCTCAAGGGCGGCAGCCCATGAGATCCAGAGTGATTAGTGCCTCTTATTTCATTAATTTGCACCATATTTCAATGCCAAGACCAGAGTCTGTGTAGTCTACCATCTGATTCCAATGGCAATATTCCTTCACTGAAGCTTTGTGATAATGGAGTCACGGAGCTATGTACCTCATTCTCCCAGCCGGTACATCCTGTTAGCACCGAAAACAACAATGCTTGCACAAAGAGTGCAACTATAATTCCAGTCCAGAAGCCCTACAGCTCGATAAGAAGAACAAGCGATTGTAGGAACATCAAACTGACTTCTAGTTAGGGTGAAAGCAAAGGACGAATTGTAGTAGAATGGTAAGGTAACCGTGATTTACCTTTCCACAATTTTATAGACAAAAGCTAGGAATATGGCAACCCGAACACCCAACAAAAAGTGGGCACCCAAATTTGTGGCATCTCCAATCTTTTGCCATCCTTGTCTTTTAGAGCCTTAAAAAAATGTAACTTATAGCATAAAAAGTTCGAAGTGAAAGTCGGTTTTGACTTGGAGCATATTTGAGAGTTGACACATTCTCCATTTTCCCTCCCTAATTATCGGGATAAGTAGTCAAACTTTAACTAGGTCAGGTGGGCCATTAAACTGCAATAATAAGAAAAGTATAACTGAAAACCCAGATTGAATGCCATCCAAAAAGGGGAACTTGAAATATATCTCCCACTTGGTTCGACTTCTTCTTCTATGCTATGGAGGTAGCCCCATGCTCTTCGACCGAAGATCGTAGGAGTACTTGCAAGCAAGCCTTCTTGGTGACCATCATTAAGGAAACATGAATTGCCAAACGAGCTACTCGTGGTCTTTCAGCGCCCAATTCATTTAAGACTCTCGTGATGCCAAAAATTGGGCCAAGAAAATGCGGGGCTGTGGAATATCTGTTTCTTTTGAAAGATCTGCCAACTTTTTTTTTTTTTGTCAACAAAGATTTGCCAACTTTGACAAGTCGTCTTATGAAGCAAATTGCAATGGTTGCGATGAGCTTTCTATTGGAGTTTTTGGAAATGAGAGATTGTGAAGGACAATAGCATCGATGCCAGAAGCCAATTAGAAGTAGTGAATTCTAACGACGTAAATGAGGAAGTTGTGGATGGACGAGGTCACATGGAGGATGAAATCCTGCCACGTATCTTGTCCGATGCTCTGCTCAATGATATTGACAAGTGCAACCATGACTTGTCAAGGTCACCAAGTAGGGAACTGAGGAAAGCGTATGGCGAGATCTCCTCCTCTACACCTGCTCATCTGCGCCGTTGGGATCCACTTATTCTAACAGGCATGTGGCATCGATACCGTCGTCCTTTATAGCCCTTGCATTTTCAAAGGTCTAGCAAAAAGCTTCCCATGACCGGGTTGGGTCTCAAATTTATACCAGTCCTATTGCCTTGTCTAAATATATCCAATTCTTAATCCATTTCACTTAGCATGCAAATCAGTGCAGAGACGTACAAGAACACAAAACAAGAAAAAAACAAGGAAAGATGCTCAGATTCGAGAATAACAAAACATGAAATGGAATTGGTTTCCAACGCTAGAGAAGAAATGAGACAAGTGACTCAAGCTAAGGCATTACAGAACTGATTAAAACACGGACAATTCCATGTTAACACCATTGATGCAGTTTGCAACACACTTTACTGCATAGGAAGAATTCTCGGTTTGTTAAAAAAAATCGAAGGCACGTTTTCTTTCTAACAATCATTTGAAATCCGTATTAAGGTCACAAGCCCTTAAAAATCATTCAGTACAGCCTTAGTGTGATGTGATTAATTCATGGCTCATCAATTGAACTCAGGTCTTCAAAACTCCACAAAAACAGAGCAAACAAAAAAAAAAAACTGCAATAAAGATCACCTGGTCAATAGATGAAAACGGAGCTAAAATCGGAGACATCAGAGAAGAATCGGGACCAGCATCGTATGCTTTGAAACTCAATCCCGATCAAGCCGACGAAGGACGATTAATTGAGTGAAAAACAGGGCAGAATGAAAAGGAGGTTTGGTGAGGCTCCGGGACATCGAACGGCCTCGATCGGTGGCAGCTGTTAAGACCGGAGTGCAATGACAAGAATGAAAATGTTAGTCCCCAAAAAACTTCAGGTCCCCTTTTCTTCTTTCATATTTTCCCTCAAGCGAACGTCGTCGCCCTTTATCGCTTCCCCGACTCTGTTTTTGCCACCTCCTCAGTTTGTTAGAGGGGAGAGAATGAGAGAACCATCAAGAGGAGATGATTGCCCTTCGCGGCCAAAAGTGTAATCGCTTCTTCTTTTGAATTCATCAGCATGTGATGTGATGCCCGGCTATCTACTGGAGGTGATCGTGATAGTCCAGTCCGTAGTACCAAAAAAATGAATAAATTCATTAGACCCCATTTCTTGGTACGAAAAAGATAAACGAGAATTAGCTCAACCGTGAATTCCACACAATAGGACTTTTCTGAAGCAGCTATAAATCTTTCTAAAAGAAAAGAAAGGTTCCCAAGATCAAGTTCAAGCGACATGTTATACAATCAATTTAACATTTGTTTCAGGTTTTCGGCAATAGCAACCGGCGTTTAGGCTGAGACAAGCACAAGAACGTTATTTGGAAATGTTGGAAAAATTTGGTGCAAAGTGCAGATGTCCCTGATTGAGAGGGCCGATAAATAATCGTTTCGGATAAGGAAGAAGCCCGAGAGTAGGACCTTCACGAGACGATGAATTCCCTTATGTTTTAAAAGTATGTAAGGAATATAATCTAGATTAACAATGATAATTGCTCATCGTTTGTGTCAAGCTATTTTTTTTTGTTATCTAATTATCAAAGTATAGCCCACAAATGAATCAGAAGAACGGTTTAAATAAAATCAATTATCTTGAATTCCTTAGCGTCCTTTGTTAGGCAAAAGTGAACTAGGAGAAGCATAAAGAAAAATAACACCAAAAGTACCACGACTTTCGTAAAGCACTCATTTCAACGCCATAATTTTTTTTCGATTATTTAAGTTACGGTTTCATCTTCAAATTTATTTGGAGCAACAAAATGGCTAAAAACAACATCATACACGCACTCTTTTTCTGATTTTATCTCTTGGGCAAGCCATATCCTTATATCTAAATTAAATTAATGACGCGTTGGATTTTTCGGCTACACAAATCACGAATGACACTCAAGTGAACGATTCTTAATCAATGTGTCAATTAAGTGATAAAAAAAGTTACAGCTCTTTGAAGCATTGTACCAAAGTTATGCCACTCGTGGTGGCACTCTCCCACTCTATTAAGTTGGAAAGTTTTTTTGAGTTATGACCCTCAATTTCACCTCCAAAACTAGTGAAATTATTCTATAATGAAAATGAACACGATAATAAACAGCTTGGCTAATTTATACTTTTTCCATATTACTCGTGACTAATTTGGAGCATTAATTTTCTTTCATTTTAATGTTCTTCTCGAACGCTGGAATCTACGATTGATAAGATACTATGCTATAATGGTGCATTATTTTTTATTTGTGTGTGACAAGTACTCCAATATCAATAGCAATTGTTGTTATGTTACCCAATGGCCAATGATCTATGTGGAAAGATGGAAAAACCTAACATCTCTTGATGGAATCACTAAAAATTTATGCTATGGATGGATCATAGAGAATTCGGCCTTAAGCACAAGGTTTCGATGCTTGTTGTAACATCTTGAGGTTCGATTGTGACTTTTGAGACAGCAAATTTTTGTGACCTCCTCGGAATGTATAGCGGACCTTTGACCGGACTCAGGAGGTGACCCTGGACAAAATAAGTGGTCTGATGCCTAAAAGTTAACCCCTAGAGACATAGAGAGGTATTCTCGCAAACACCAAAGAGGAGAAGTTCAAATGGTGACATTGTCTTGACACTTCCTGGAGACTTATTTATGTCAGAGTTCAGTTAAAAAGGCCGGAGAAGAGCAGCTCAACTTTGTGATGGTCTGTAGTATCAGAAAATGTGCAATCCGCCGACACAGGTATTCTCCACAAGCCCAGGAAGTAAAACCCAAATTATGCTAAAGAACACATGAGCGGTGGACTGCGGCATAAGATCCTCATAAAGAGATTTCTGAGATCAACCTTGCTGTATACAGATTTAACATTTGTTTCAGACTTTCGGCAGAAGCTCCACTTGTGGCTCTTCCTGCGATAGCCGGAGATCCAGAGGAATACAAGTACGTCCTTTTCATCACTTCGCACTAGGTTTCAACGCCAGGAACCAGAGTGTCCGTAGTCTACCATCAGATTCCAATGGAGATATTTCTTCACTGTGGCTTTATGATAGCAATCCACCAGGCGAGACTCACCGCGGTACATACTCTGTCGGTGGCTTTCTTTGCTTGCAACAATGCCAAATGTCTGGTATTAGACCCGAAAATACTTTGCATGGTAAAAACGTTCAATTTATCGATTCATTGTAAAATACCTGTTTCTCCCAGTTGGTACATATTATTAGGACTGCAGGTAACAATGCCTGCGCAAAGAGTGCAACTATAATCCCGGTCTAGAGGCGCGGCAGTTTGATAAGAAGAGCAAACAATTATAGGTATATTGGATCTCACCGAGGTATTCTCACCCCACTTCATCATGAACGGTGATTAGTCTACTGTTCACCACAAACTTCACTTTTTTGGTGAAGACTCGAAGGTACTGCTTCAGCTCATGTATCCAAGGCCTCCCCAGTAGCATCATGGACAAACTTGGAATATCCAGCACTTGGAACGGAATAGAGAACCTCATGGGACCAATCATAACATCCAATTCAATCTTACCTACCACATGCTTTGAGATTCCATCAAATGAGCAGATAGTGGTTTTCGACTTCTTGATGAGATCTTCACTCATTCTCAAAATCCTTAGAGTACTTAAGGACATAAGTTGAAAGTGGAGCCATTGTCGATTAGAACGTGAGGTATCTCTTTTCCTTGACACCTCACGGAAACATAGAAAGCTTTATTGTGGACTCATCCTTCTCTAGGGAAGTCCTCATCCGAAAAGGAGATTTGACCTTTCAAAAGAATTGTACCAACGAAGTCCTTGAGCTGAACTTCATTTATGGTCTCCGAACATATATCTCGTTCAACACCTTCATCGAGCATTCTTATGCTTCTCGGAGTTTATAAAGAGATCCAAGAGTGAGTTCTATGCGGGCATTTTTTGAAGTTGATCTATAACTTCATACTCATTTGTGCTTACAACGGACTAGAGTTCTTCGACACTTTCTTTGACCGGCGCTCTCTTCTCGGGTTCACCCCCTGTCTTGGGATATAGCATCTTCCGGATCTCATAATGGCATCAATCTTGTCGGTTCCATAATTTCAAGATACTGCCTTTGGGTCGTATTCTTCCACAGGTGGAATCTTGATCCTCACTAGTTTGATCATATCATTCTGGTTTTCTAGCACTTCATTTGATTCGTCACCGTCAACTTGATGATCAAGGGCTTACGAGAGAGCTCTTCTTCATTCACACCCGCAATGTCCACTTTGTTCGAGATTAATAAAGAAGGGAGTCAGCGAATCAATCAGCCCAACAAGTTCATCTTCATGGATATCTTCAGAATTGTATCCACAAGAGGGTCTAATACGGGTAGAGCTTTCGGGCTTTCTTTCATTGAATCATCTCCGATGTTCCATCTTGACTCTCATCACTATGCTTTCCACCCTCATGCCTATATCTACCATGTGTTCAAAAGAGTGGTAATCGTATGCACACATACGATCAAAATACTCTGCAGGAAGTGACTTCAACACATATTCCACCATTTCCTTCTCTAATAGTGGAGGTTACACCTTTCTAGCTTACTTCTTCCATCTTCATGCAAAGAGTTCAAAACTCTCGTCGTCACTCTTCTTGACATTTAATAAATCAGTCCTACTAACATATCCCTCGGTTCGGTTCCAAATCATCGAATGAATTGCTTCAATAGGTCCTCCCGAGTTTGGAACCCAACCTAAATCAATGGATTGCGACCAAAGTAAAGCGGATCCTATCAAGCTAAGCTTGAAGCTTTAGATGATAGGTTCATCATCCTCATGATATTCGATCATTTTGCGAAGATAATATTAGATATGGGTCACGAGCACCCCGTAACATCATATTTTATGTGGAGTATCACCCTCGGACTTGGTCCTTGAGGTGGAACGTTCCTTGCTTGAGTGATAGGGATTATAAGTTCCCTTAGTTTGGATATCTTACTAGATAACTCATTGCAATGCTCTTGCAAGTCGGCCATTCGGTGGTTTTGTGTCTCAATTGCTTTTCGCGTTTCCAGCGCTTGCATGCTATCTTTAGCTTTGGAACCAATAAGTTGCGTCACCAATCGGGACAATTCCAACACCATGCTTGCCAAATGGCATATGTGAGTCTCCATATTAGAAATTCTTATGTTAGCTTCCCGCTCTTTCTGTTCATCTAGAAGGTTTTTTTTTTTACCGGGCTCTTCATCCATCGTGCCAACGAGTTTTTCCCTCTCGCTACTTCGTCCATTCCACCCCAGTCATCGGGAACTACATCCTTTGAACCCACAAAGAAGCTAGGAGAAGCTGTCACGTCCCGAACCCTACAAGCCGTCGACATCCCACCTGGCCAACACTATGTACGATTCTCCATGATCCAAAGGCCAACAGATATAACACTTGCGGAAGCGAAACAATTCCCGTACAGAAATTAATTAACATCACGATGACTTGGGACGGTAAAACAACTTATGTACATATACACAATTGTTACAACCTTCAAACCTAGGGCTTGAGGCCATCATGCAAGTCTCGTGACCAACTATAACAAAAGATTACGTGGTCGAAGCCCGCTATGCTTCCAAAAGAAAATACTCTACAAAAAGCTCAAGAGGCCAACTACCCTAGGCCTCGTCCTCGCTATCCGATACGATATCGACTCTCGCCTCCAACTCATCCTCGTCAATCTCGGGTGGGTGTTCCGCATCCGATCGCTCTACAACCTCCCCATCTTCTCTTGGTACCATTACCTTGGGGAATATCGAATCTCTCAGGCGGATTATTCATTGCTGATGCGGAGTGTCGAAAAACAACGAACCCACGACGGGGTGAGATAAAATCTCGATAAGCTAGCCCCTAACCCTAGGCTAGGGCTCTAGTGCCTCCGCAGACAAGTTTTAAAACAACAAAACTCGACATATCCTTCTTCACCTCAATAATTCAACCAATAAATCCCTGAATATTCCATTTTCATTCCGAAAATTTCCACACCTTCTTAAATATTCTACGTTACCCTCATATTGATATTTCACGTCTCGGATTGGAATAACAATAACCCACGTTGCTCTAAAGCCCGCGTCTCACGCCTCAGGCTATCGTCTAAAATTTCACGTTACTCGAATAATATGCTACGTTATTCCAAAAATATTCCATGTGACTCCATGACATCATACGAGTCCATAACATTGAGCCTCGGACCCTTATAGAACACGGCTCCATAAACATATATATATATATATATATATATATATATATCGGGTCTCGAGACATATAAGAATACGACCCGTAAATCTCGGTCTCGGACACATAGGAACACGACCGGATTAAGTCTCGGACAATTAGTCGAACACGACTCACTTTGGTCTCGGACGACTTAATTGAACATGATTTTCACACTTTCTCGGTCTCGAGACAATCGGACGAATACGGCTCACTTTGGCCTCGAGACGACTTGATTGAATACGACCATCATACTTTCCCGGTCTCGGACAATCGGACGAATACGGCTCACTTTAGCCTCGAACGACTTGATTGAATACGACCCATAAATCTCGGTCTCGGACACATAGGAACACGACCGGATTAAGTCTCGGACAATTAGTCGAACACGACTCACTTTGGTCTCGGACGACTTAATTGAATACGACTTTCATACTTTCGAGAATAGACGGGCCCGCGTAATAACGCCTCAGGTCACTATCCCGCGTTTAACGCCTCGGGATATTATAATACTCATAACCCCGCGTTTAACGCCTCGGGGTATAATAATAGTAAAGCCCGCGTCATAACGCCTCAGGCTATAATTCCTCAATCCAATATCGTAGCCCGCGTCATAACGCCTCGGGCAACATATGGTCTTATAAAGTACAAACCCCGCGTCATAACGCCTCGGGGTAAAAATTCCACATTTCCTCTCTTTCATTCCACTTAAGACCATATACCACAATAATTTCCCGATCACTCGTCCGATATCACACGATCCTTTAAATACTTCCGATCGATCAATCCTTGCCACGTGATCCTCGCTAGATTCCTTGATTAGCGGATCGAGATCATCCGGTCTCAACAATTTTCTCCAATAAAAGATCGGGACCATGCGATCTCTCCAATGTTTCTCAATTGCCAAATCGAAACCACTCGATTAAATTGTACCGGCAAACACTCGATCGGAACCACGTGATTCACTCACGTTAGAGAATTAATACATCGGGGCCACCCGATTAATTTATGCTACCACGAATTCAATCCACGCCAAGCGACCATATTATACTAACGCAGAAAGAAATTAATAGCGTACAATTAAAAGTACACTAACGTGGAAATTGATCCAGGCCAAACCATATTAATTTCTAAAGTACAATTAATTCACGACTATAGTACTAAACTATAGTAACACCACATTTAATTAAATACCGTGGCATAACAACATTTAGTCACATCTAAACATGCACCGTGGCATAACGAAATAATGTCACATAAAAAGTAATCGTAGTTAACATATAACCTAACCATAGTTTAAAAGTAACTAGAGTTAATCAATAACCTAACCATGGTTAAAATATTAGCCAAAAGTAACTATGGTCAAACTTTGACCACACACTCTCTCTCTCTTGACTTTACTATTCATGCAAGAACACCTTTCTCTCTCCTCCAACATCTCATTTTCGGCCAAAGCATGAACATGGGCTAAAACAACCAAATTTTCACCCAAAACTACTCAATCTCAAGTCCCTTAGCAACCTAGATACCTAATCAAGGTTTAGGAACCAACTTACTTGATTTCTAGCCAAATCCTTTGGTGAAAATCAGTTGGAAACCGAAGCAGAAACTCCCTCTCTCAAACCGGGTCAGATTTGCCTCATTTGGACCTTTGCCCCTTCAAACGGACCTACGGGAAAAACTACCCGGCCAAATCGAGCTTATAATATGTCCCTGGAAAGCTAAGACAATAAGCTTTCAAATGGAAGTGGTCTTACCTCAAAGCGACGTCGGACGAAAAAGCTATGGCCGGAACAGTGGGGCTGTCGGAATAGAGCTGCGGGTTTGGGCGAGAGAGAGAAGTGAGAGAGAAAATGAAGGTTCAATGAAGAAGAAGATGTTGATGATAGATAGGATATTTTGGCAAGATACTAAGTAGAATTATTGCTCTTGAATTTGGTGAGACAAAGTCTTGTGGGTCCCACCAATAATTCATCTCCTTTCCCATATCCAGTCCAGATTTCACTTTTCTCGAACACTTTAGGGCGAATCGCGAAGTAATTGTACTCCGGATGAGGTAATGTCCAAAATTTAATTATTGGAACCCCTGAAGGTCCGACATCTAATTTCAAGTGAAATTCGCGATCAATCTCGATCAATTGAAATTTCAGCGTATCTCAAACTAACGGGCGGCTTTTAGGAGTTACGCGTATCGACCCGTGATTAACATCACGTTTAAGAATTTCTCGAGCCATGGCGACTTTGGTTGTCATTCAATTGCGAGGGTCAATCACTAGTCCCGATGGGCACGATCGTTAGAAAATAATTTAGGGACGTTCGAACCCATACGAGGTCAAACGGAATCACCCGTGATCCAAGCGTAGAGTATTATCCAAATCGTTCCTTAATCATTCTAGGATCGGCCTATATTGGTCCGAATATTCCCTCGACAATTTTCATGGCCAAAGAGTCAATCCAGGATCAAGTTCTTAGGTCCACGTACTTGATTTTCCTAGCTAGCCATTCCCATTTGGTTAGTCGCTTCGAGAGGGATCAACTCCGAGTGAGATTAGACTGAAATACATCAATGAGATATTTCATTCATTCATAGATTCGAAAGTGGGTCGGAATTCGGGATGTCACAATTCTTCCCCCTTACAAAAATTTCGTCCTCGAAATTTGCAATCCTCCAATCATCTCGTCTTATGGGGTAGTAACGCCTCATCGTTACCACGCTTTCCAAAGTAGTTCTTGTCGTCACTTGACACTTCGATAACGTCCTTAACAAAGAACGGTTTTCATCCTTCAAAGCCTCTTTTTTTAAATTTTTTCTTTTGGTCCTCAGTTGTGTTCACCTTCCTCTTTAATATAGAACTTGTACACTTGTCTATTGGACTTCAAGATTTTTATCCTCAACTTTGAGGTTTCTTTTCCAAGTACTCAAAAGTCTGGATTTCCTCCCCTGTTCTATTCGTTTCCACGACCCTTAGAAGTCCGGGTCCATTCATCGCCACATCTCAATTCCTTTCGACCTTTAGGCTTGATGCTTCAAGTAGCCATCAAGCTAGTCAATTGCTAAACTTCCAATTTAGAAGTTGAATCTCTTATTCCTCGAGGTGAGATCTGTCCCTTCGTTGCCAAATGCAAGACGCTCAATTTTCGATTGTATGCCTCCGCTACTTAATTCACCATTCCTAAGTGATAAGGGCATCACAGTCATGACCTTTCCTTTAGTTCCCTTTGGGGCAATCAATATTTCTAACTCTTGTAGTTCACATAGTTGCGAGGTCATTCCTTGCACAAGTAACACTCCCATCTCCATAAACAATTTCATCCACTCACTCTATGTCTCGTCCTTAGTCCCTTTCATCAATGGAATAATGCTTGTGGAGAATCTTCCTACGATTCGTCTATGACAATCCGTCAATTCTATGAAACTTCAAATTTCCATAACTCACATCGACCTTAATCGATCCATCATCACTTTCTACCCATGAAGGATTCATAGGGATCCTCTCTCTCGGACTTCACACGACCAATGAATTTCACCTTATTCGACCCAAAACTCACGCTCTTCACACTTAGCATACAATGATGGTTTCCTCGGGGGTCATGCTTCTTGTGACTCCTCAAACGAGTCCGATCATCGTCTTTAAAGACGGTAACAATGAATTCAATTATTCCTTGGATACACAATCCGACTATTGTCAGCTCTTGCTACCAGGTGTCGATTCGTTTAAACCGTCATTCGTACCATCCACTTGAGAGCTTATGCTTTGGCTCTCTGTCTTTATAGATTTCCAGTTAGACCATGCCACACTTTGTTCATTTTTATCACTCTTTCCTCAAGAAGCATCGGTGCCTCAATCTCTTGGTTCCACAACCAGCTAATGCGATCTTATCCCCATTTCATTCATTCAAATTTGAACATCGACATTTCCTAGAATTCAACATTGTCTACAAGACAGGTTCCTCGAGAATAATTTTACGGAGATCATTCGAGTTCCGCTTCTTCTTTCTCGCTCTAGACGTTCAATCTTAATTCCACGACAATTAGAACTTTCTCTTCCTCCACACTAGGGTCTCTTACCCTATGAAGGAAACGATACACTTCGGTGGCATTCTTCTACTTCGAATCCACTTCATCATTCGAGTTCACGCCAAAAGCGGTGTTCTTAATCCAGGATTCAAATGCCTCCACACTTGACATTCTCTTGTAATAATCCAGTCATCTTTAGTGACAAGATTCAAAGGAGTCGAGGTTCTTCCTCGATCTCCACACATCCACACCTTGGATATCTTAATTGATTAAATCAATTCACCTTGCGATTACAATCCAAGTACCCCTTTTTGCTTACTCTTCCATCCATGAACACTTTGAGTAGTCGGGACTATCAAGTCCATTTACTTTCCTTTCCATTAACGACCATCTCATGATCCAATCGCCATTTAAAAAATGACACCCTATTCTTTAGGATGATAACTCACAATACCACTTCCAGTGGTCCCAATTCAACCTCACTCACTCGCATATAGATCAACAAAGTCGGACAACCGACATAACGTTTTCCATAATTTTTCCCCGTGACAGAGAAGAAACGTCAATCTTTCATTACAGGCTCTACGCCAAGGTAATAGCCACTCCTCACGGTACATTCCGTGCTCCACAAGGGAAAATTCCCTTACTCGCAATTCATGAACGAAAATTCTCTTGCTTATTCCTCTTTCGATCATCCACTTCATTCATTACAACCCATTACCATTCTTGAGAATCGGGAGTAACAACTAGCCATAAGGCTTTCGAATTCCAATCCACGCAGGAACTTCACGTCTCATTAATAGGGTCACTAACCACCCTTAGTACACCTAGACAACCTTCGAACTTTATCTCGCATTGGTGGATCGCCTTCGATCTTTGCAAAGCGATTAAAGGTCGATAATCCTTGTTCTCGAGTATCTTTAGAAAGATACTTTCTATTGAACAACTTGGCGAAGACAATCCAGGAAGATATCATGCCTTCAAGGAAAAACTCTTCTTTTAGTGATCCTTCACCAATCATCGACGGCCTCTTAAGGCTAGTAACTACCAGGGTCACTTTCTTTTCATCTCGTGCACCCAAAACTTCGAGGTTTCTTTACACAATCCTCAATCTAGAGGAAGGCGGTTTCAAATTCACTCTCTCTCCATCGAACTTAATCAATCTCATTCTTATGCATCCTTCCACAAGCTTTCTTTCCAACGATTTTCTTTTCCATTCTCTATCGTCTTTGCTACGATATTTACCATTTACTTTGCTAACAACACAATCAACAATAGTAGTCTTATCTCGCTTTGGGAAACAACGGTAACTCCTTCTCGAGTCCGCTTTACCCATCGAATTTCAAATTCCTCTTAAGGTTCTCTTGACCTCTTTAACTCTAAGGTCTCGTACAATTTACAAGCTCGGGCCAAACGCTCTTCCAGCGCTCGTACTCCAGCTTATTCATATTTACTCATTTCTCGGGATTCCTTTCGGTTACGGAATCTTTTCATATCTCGCATACTCGAGCCAAATGCTCCTCTAGTGACCTTACTCTAGTCGTTCGACCTCATTAGGTTCTTATGGCACTTGAACCACAACAATTCCCTCCAGGAATTAAAGACTTAAGTCATCTACTCGAGTCTAGCAGTTTCAGTCTGCTCATCTCATTATCTCGTCACTAGTAATCAACCACCCAAAGTGGTTCTTAGGCAACTCTCAACTACTTGCCAATTATCCAAGGGTTTCAAATCACCCTTAACCAGTGACTACCTATCAAGCCAGCCTCAACGTGGCAATTTCTCGATTAACCGCCAATTATTAGGCAAGCCTCAACTAGGCCAACATCAAGCAACCATTCAAGGCATTACTTCAATGAGTCAATCGCTCATATTTTAAGTATAAAGGCACCTGTTCCTCTAATACGAACACCATAGGCTATCACACTCTTGGAAGATATCAGTTCAACGGGGTATGAACCCTCACGTCGTCTAATCTCTCGGTTAGACCTTGGCCATAACAATCACATGATACCAACTACATAACGGCATCCACTGCCCAAGCATGAAGCTTTTAATCATGCCAATCCCAGGCGCCATCACAATGCCAAGCAAATTTTTGAAATTTCACCTTGAGGATCAACTCGGTGCAACACGTCTCTTAATCAAGATCGACTTAACCTGATACCTAGACTTCCCCTTTCAATTTATGGCCCGGGTCATTCCCGCCTCCTTGCTATCTTAGAAGCCTGTCAGGAGCCGCTCCTTGTCCGGACCTCTCTGTCCCGGCGATCACTCCCCGCCCTCATTAGACCTGGTCATTGCGGGTTGTCCCAAGTCATACATCTACGGAGAAAGCCCCGTTCCACACGTCCCATACCATGCTTCATTACGGTTTATAGGTATCCCGTCAACTTGTCCCATACCAAGCGACAGTTTATTAGGTCCGATAGTGATAAGCTCATGCATGCACATTCGTCGACTTTCATTTTAATGCCACAAACACCTGCACTACATGATTGTCCTCATTACTCGACGTACCATAGTCGACTTCCAAATTAATTCTTATCCACAAAAGATCTCTAATTCCACCAATGACTCACGTCTCATAGATCAATTGCCTATGTTCTAACATATTCTTCAAGTTGAGTCATCGACAAACCATAATCGTAGTCATATAATCCAACTGACCCTTCGCTCAAAAGCAATCCTCTATTAGCCTCAACCACATATACAACCTCAAAATCCATACTTATGGCTCCTCAATTTCCTGCTTGCTCACTTATAAATCTCAATAATGTCATCACCCAAGTTTACCAATAAAACAAAACGATACTAGAACCATTAGAATACAATACAAGTTCAAGCTTATAATCCTCAAGATTCAGAAATCAATGCCTTATCCTAAGGGTCCCAAAGATCTAAGCGTCCCCAAGTCATCACTCCTTATTACTCCAAGTCTCAATCTCATTTGATCGAGCTGACCTTGCTCGATACCACTTAAACGGGGATGTCACGTCCCGAACCCTACAAGCCGTCGACATCCCACCCGGCCAACACTATGTACGGTTCTCCATGATCCAAAGGCCAACAGATATAACACTTGCGGAAGCGAAAACAATTCCCCGTACAGAAATTAATTAACATCACGATGACTTGGGACGGTAAAACAACTTATGTACATATACACAATTGTTACAACCTTCAAACCTAGGGCTTCAGAGGCCATCAGTACAAGTCTGTGACCAACTATAACAAAAGATTACGTGGTCGAAGCCCGCTATGCTTCCAAAAGAAAATACTCTACAAAAGCTCAAGAGGCCAACTACCCTAGGCCTCGTCCTCGCTATCCGGTACGATATCGACTCTCGCCTCCAACTCATCCTCGTCAATCTCGGGTGGCTGTTCCGCATCCGATCGCTCTACAACCTCCCCATCTTCTCTTGGTACCATTACCTTGGGGAATATCGAATCTCCCCGGGCGGATTATTCATTGCTGATGCGGAGTGTCCGAAAAACAACGAACCCACGACGGGGTGAGATAAAATCTCGTAAGCTAGCCCCTAACCCTAGGCTAGGGCTCTAGTGCCTCCAGGACAAGTTTTAAAACAACAAAACTCGACATATCCTTCTTCACCTCAATAATTCAACCAATAAATCCCTGAATATTCCATTTTCATTCCGAAAATTTCCACACCTTCTTAAATATTCTACGTTACCCTCATATTGATATTTCACGTCTCGGATTGGAATAACAATAACCCACGTTGCTCTAAAGCCCGCGTCTCACGCCTCAGGCTATCGTCTAAAATTTCACGTTACTCCGAATATGCTACGTTATTCCAAAAATATTCCATGTGACTCCATGACATCATACGAGTCCATAACATTGAGCCTCGGACCTTTATAGAACACGGCTCCATAAACATATATATATATATATATATATATATATATATATATATATATATATCGTGGTCTCGTACATATAAGAATACGACCCGTAAATCTCGGTCTCGGACACATAGGAACACGACCGGATTAAGTCTCGGACAATTAGTCGAACACGACTCACTTTGGTCTCGGACGACTTAATTGAACATGATTTTCACACTTTCTCGGTCTCGCACAATCGGACGAATACGGCTCACTTTGGCCTCGGACGACTTGATTGAATACGACCATCATACTTTCCCGGTCTCGAGACAATCGGACGAATACGGCTCACTTTAGCCTCGCATTTACTTGATTGAATACGACCCATAAATCTCGGTCTCGGACACATAGGAACACGACCGGATTAAGTCTCGGACAATTAGTCGAACACGACTCACTTTGGTCTCGGACGACTTAATTGAATACGACTTTCATACTTTCCGAGAATAGACGGGCCCGCGTAATAACGCCTCGGTCACTATCCCGCGTTTAACGCCTCAGGGATATTATAATACTCATAACCCCGCGTTTAACGCCTCGGGGTATAATAATAGTAAAGCCCGCGTCATAACGCCTCGAGGCTATAATTCCTCAATCCAATATCGAGCCCGCGTCATAACGCCTCGGCAACATATGGTCTTATAAAGTACAAACCCCGCGTCATAACGCCTCAGGGTAAAAATTCCACATTTCCTCTCTTTCATTCCACTTAAGACCATATACCACAATAATTTCCCGATCACTCGTCCGATATCACACGATCCTTTAAATACTTCCGATCGATCAATCCTTGCCACGTGATCCCCGCTAGATTCCTTGATTAGCGGATCGAGATCATCCGGTCTCACCAATTTTCTCCAATAAAAGATCGGGACCATGCGATCTCTCCAATGTTTCTCAATTGCCAAATCGAAACCACTCGATTAAATTGTACCGGCAAACACTCGATCGGAACCACGTGATTCACTCACGTTAGAGAATTAATACATCGGGGCCACCCGATTAATTTATGCTACCACGAATTCAATCCACGCCAGGCGACCATATTATACTAACGCAGCAAGTAAATTAATAGCGTACAATTAAAAGTACACTAACGTGGAAATTGATCCAGGCCAAACCATATTAATTTCTAAAGTACAATTAATTCACGACTATAGTACTAAACTATAGTAACACCACATTTAATTAAATACCGTGGCATAACAACATTTAGTCACATCTAAACATGCACCGTGGCATAACGAAATAATGTCACATAAAAAGTAAATCGTAGTTAACATATAACCTAACCATAGTTTAAAAGTAACTAGAGTTAATCAATAACCTAACCATGGTTAAAATATTAGCCAAAAAGTAACTATGGTCAAACTTTGACCACACACTCTCTCTCTCTTGACTTTACTATTCATGCAAGAACACCTTTCTCTCTCCTCCAACATCTCATTTTCGGCCAAAGCATGAACATGGGCTAAAACAACCAAATTTTCACCCAAAACTACTCAATCTCAAGTCCCTTAGCAACCTAGATACCTAATCAAGGTTTAGGAACCAACTTACTTGATTTCTAGCCAAATCCTTTGGTGAAAATCAGTTGGAAACCGAAGCAGAAACTCCCTCTCTCAAACCGGGTCAGATTTGCCTCATTTGGACCTTTGCCCCTTCAAACGGACCTACGGGAAAAACTACCCGGCCAAATCGAGCTTATAATATGTCCCTGGAAAGCTAAGACAATAAGCTTTCAAATGGAAGTGGTCTTACCTCAAAGCGACGTCGGACGAAAAAGTTATGGCCGGAACAGTGGGGCTGTCGGAATAGAGCTGCGGGTTTGGGCGAGAGAGAGAAGTGAGAGAGAAAATGAAGGTTCAATGAAGAAGAAGATGTTGATGATAGATAGGATATTTTGGCAAGATACTAAGTAGAATTATTGCTCTTGAATTTGGTGAGACAAAGTCTTGTGGGTCCCACCAATAATTCATCTCCTTTCCCATATCCAATCCAGATTTCACTTTTCCGAACACTTTAGGGCGAATCGCGAAGTAATTGTACTCCGGATGAGGTAATGTCCAAAATTTAATTATTGGAACCCCTCGAAGGTCCGACATCTAATTTCGAAGTGAAATTCGCGATCAATCTCGATCAATTGAAATTTCAGCGTATCTCAAACTAACGGGCGGCTTTTAAGAGTTACGCGTATCGACCCGTGATTAACATCACGTTTAAGAATTTCTCGAGCCATGGCGACTTTGGTTGTCATTCAATTGCGAGGGTCAATCACTAGTCCCGATGGGCACGATCGTTAGAAAATAATTTAGGGACGTTCGGAACCCATACGAGGTCAAACGGAATCACCCGTGATCCAAGCGTAGAGTATTATCCAAATCGTTCCTTAATCATTCTAGGATCGGCCTATATTGGTCCGAATATTCCCTCGACAATTTTCATGGCCAAAGAGTCAATCCAGGATCAAGTTCTTAGGTCCACGTACTTGATTTTCCTAGCTAGCCATTCCCATTTGGTTAGTCTCGCTCGAGAGGGATCAACTCCGAGTGAGATTAGGATCAAATACATCAATGAGATATTTCATTCATTCATAGATTCGAAAGTGGGTCGGAATTCAGGGATGTCACGTGCGGAATACAAAACATTGAAGTTATAACCTCCGCTATCCGGCCTTAAATTGTAGACTACATCTCCTCTACATAAGGGTTCTTGTATGAACTTTCTCGTCACTCTTTTGAGCTTTTCCCAAACTATCTCATATTCATCTCGGTTCCTTGTTAGGTTCTTTATCGTCTTTAACACTCATTAGATACATGTAAGGAATCTTCCAAGATTCTCCTCTTGTGGCTTTCATCGCGAATTCATTTGAGGTCATGTCTATTGTGACATAGGTTCCCATAAAAGTGGAGTCCTCGAGTCTCCCAATGACACCTAAACCGATTAACTTGGCGAGACATAACTTCTTTTGCTCTTGTGAGACATCGCCTTCTTCTAGATGTTGAGAAGCGATATCCAGGACCTCTTGCAACTTCGCTACTTCAACGATGAACTCCAACTTATCTTCTCACTCATCCTCGAATATTGCATTAACTCTCGCGATAATCGGTAGTACATTTGGTTCGGCTTGTCGAATTCCAAAATTTCGCCATCTATCATAACTTGCACTTTATACTTCGAGGGAGACAATCGTTGAGCCCTTTCTCACTCATATGGTAGACACGGGATTGGGTTTCATTGAGTCCAGGGAATTTAGAAGGATTTGTTCTTGGAGGTTGTTTAGCAATCAAGTGCCCTTCTAAAAGCATGGGCAAAAGCTTAGATAGTGGTTGTGGTAGCGGTGTGAAAACTGGCGCTTTCTTCTTTGGTTCGGGACACTCTTGGTTTGGACCAGGAAGTACTCCCTTGAGTTGTCGTAGAGTTTGGGAACTTCTTTGTCTTAGAAGAGTTAGGCACAAAAACTACGTCTCCCGGATTGTTCCCTTTCCCTTCTCATAGAATATTGACATCTTAATGTCGTTTCTAGTGTCTTCTTCTCCCTCGTAGCCCAATCATGATGCTCTGCTACTTTAATCAAATGTGCAAATTTCTGGCATCTAGAGGTATTCAGCTTATCAAAGAACTCAAAGGGTAGAGCCTTTAGGAAGATGTCAATGAGTTCTTCCTCGGGAATTGGTGGTTTTACTTGCATAGCCAAGGCTCTCCACTTCGAGCGCAAGCGAGAATGGCTTCGTTCTTTCCCTTTCATGTTCTCAAGCAGATCTTCCCAAAGGAGCATAGTCGGTGTGTTGAATTTATACTAGCGAAGAAATTCATCAGCTAGTTTGTCCCGATTAGCGAAGTTTTCAGGTTCTAGTTCGATGAACCAAGCTAATGCTACCCTAGATAGATTTTCCCGTGACGTATTCACTAATAACGAAATTTTGTTGGAGTATTGAGCCATGCAACGCAGTAATAATTAAGGTGCGTCTTAGGACACCCCCGTCCCATTGTATTTCCTTATGAAGTCGGGTTCCTTGTAATAAGCCGGAACCTCTATTTTAGCAAATAGTGCTACTTTATCGGACATCGAGAGCTCATAACCTTGGCCAGCTAGACATTCCTCGATCTTAGCGAGTCTCTTAGCACCCTCCTCAACCTTGAGAATCTATTTCTCCCTCTTCTCCAGTTCAATGATCACTAGAGGAGCCTTAAGCGGTATCTCAGCATTTGGAGTAGAATCGGTAGTATGAGTCTAATCAAAGTCATTAGAAGAACTGGGTTGGACATTTGATGTGACATTCTGAATTTCCAACCATTTTGAGGTCTATGAATGAGAAATGACCGTTTTGCCCCTCAAGCATTATTCTTGTTCTAAGTTCATCAAAGGGAATTTTGATCATTTTCACCTTGTTTCAGCAGAAAATGTGAAGATAATAAGGTCAAAGGCTGGTCAATACACATGTGGATAATTATTGACATGAGACAAGTGTCATTGAGAGCATGGTTAGCATTAATGTGACCTTGACTTACTATTCACTTAATTGAATTTTTTTTTAAATCAAGTCTTCTTCAGCCTTCCTTCTTCTTCAAATTCATGAGCACTCCATCTCCATGCTCCATTTCCATCATCTCCTTCATCTTCAAGGTTTTTCAGCAAAACCAGAAAACTGTTTCTGCTGACCACTTTCTGCCCGTTCTGTTCGGTCCGTACGAAGGGACCCTCCAGTGGTCTTTTGGCCACCCCCGACCACCCACTTGAAGTTCAACGTGTCCCCGACAACCTCCAATTGGAATCACGTCATTTTAAGCTTCCAGTTGGAAGAACCAAGCTGAGGAAGAAAACCGGACAGATTTGGAGCTAGCTGAGGGTAAGGGGCTGTTCTCCCTCTTAGAAACTTCTTTGATGCCCAATTTTCGGTGGTAACTTCTAGACTTGTAGGGATGAGTATGGATGATTTAGGGACACTGAGTGATTAAGGAAAAAAATTCGAGTTATGATGGTTGGGTTAAAGTGTTTCTGCTGGACATATACTGGACAGTTTGTGTACTTGTTTGGTTAAGTTGATTGGGGGCTTAAAATGAGTGGTTATGCTGCTAAATTTTTAGTGGACCCCTAAGACATATAGAATAAGGTTCCCACAAGTTCAATTAGTGTTAAATTGGAGTTTTGAATTGGATTTTTGGGTGAGACAACACAGGACCGGTTTTGCCCTGTTTTTGCCCTGTTGTACCAAAGCTGTTCATGGGTGGTACAAGGAATATTTTGGCTTGGAATTAGAATATAAGACATCCTAAGACATTGTGGAAGGTGTTATGAGGGAGTATATGAATTAAATTAAAGTTTGGAAGTGAATTCATGGCTAATTTGTGTTTGAAACTCAAGGAAACAAGCTGTCCTGTTTTTGGACAGAATATACCATGGACTTGAGGGACTACATATGGTGTTGCCTTGCTGTGATTTTGTCATTTGGATGCTTTAAGATGTTACTTTGAGTGCTATTAACATTTTGACTCAATTGGATCGAAAATTAATGGAGTTTTGCTATGGTTTATATAGATCCGATGCGGAAATCTATTTAGCCAAGCCTTTGCGGTTGTGAGGAGACTTTTTTTATGTTGCTTTTGGAACCAAAAGTAAGTGTTCCCGAAACCTTTTTTTGATCACTAAGATGCTTCGAATGAGATGACTTATACTACGAATAGCCGTAAAATGTGAAGTGTAACTTAATGTGCATATGAGTGAAAGAGTGAAATAGATTGTCCCGAGTCTTGAACCATGCAGGGTCGATACCCCGGGTCTTGGTCATGCGGGAAATAATTTGTGTAATACTCCGGGTCTTGACATGCGGGAAGAAAAAAAAAAAACCCGGGCCTTGGTCATGCGGAGTACATGTGAAAGGAAATATCCCGAGTCTTGATCATGCGGGAAAATGAAATATCCCGAGTCTTGATCATGCGGGAAAACGACCAATATAGGTCGACACGAACTCGGGTATTGATAACCTGGAACATTTTGCGCGGCTATGTCGTTATCTTGAGAACTCGTAATGAGATGAGAATCTCATGTGTGAGATACGAATGAATAGTTGCTAATACGTCAAGTTGGACCATTCCTCCGTAGGACCGATTTGATTGTACAGGTTGTTATGACTTAAGTCTACTCTACCAAATACTGAGTTACTTGATCTTGACCTCTATCTATGTCGCTTTACGTGAGATGTGGTATGATATATATATATATGCTATTGTGCTATGCAAAGAGGCTTGTTTTGTATCTTGTCATCTCGTATGCTTTGTTGCATAACTCGGAAGGGCTAGTGGTCTAATATAGGATTTGGGTTTACTTGCTGAGATGTGAATCTCACCCCGTAGCGGGACCTTTATTTTCGTACCCCAGGTTATAGAAATGCTGCCCGGTGCGATTGGGAGATCCGAAAGAGATGACAACTGTATGGGATGAATTCCCGGCTAACTTAGGAATAGTTTTTGTAAGAAAATGTACTACGGTTTGGGTAGATATAGGTGGAGAAGATCTGCAACCGCATCGTTATGAAGCGTGGTTCCATAAGATAGGGAATAGTAGTTTGTTCGGGCCTCTGCAGCCATCCGATGTACCTGCGATGTAGTTCCGGGATGGTGCCACCCATCCCGTCAAGATGTCGAGGTGTGGTTCAAGTGTCAGCAGCGCTTCTAGGAACATAGTGGAGAAGACCCCGGCGGAGGAGGATCACGAGGTGATCGTCATATCCGATTCGAGAAGGATGAGTCGGAGGATGAGATGCCGGGAGACGAGCTCCGATACTTTCTCCGGAGTGCGTTCCGACAGGAGACGAGGCCGAGGACGTGACTATTAGTTCCTCCGAGTAGTCCGGTTGCTCTGGATAAGTTTCTTTTGGGGTAGATTCGAAGGAATCTAGATGTTTGGTTTTTTTGGGTTGGCTCATATTGTACATATTCTTCTACTAGTACACATGTGACCCCGTCCTTGTATATATTTGTTGTTGTGTGTTACTGTCCTTTTCGTTCGTATCTTTTATTGTCGGGGTTGGAGTATTCCTTCCGCATGCGCATTTCATTTTAGGTGTTCGCCGTAGAGGTAGTATCCTCGGGTTTAAATTATACGGCTTGGGCGGGTATGCGTTCTCAAAGGATGCCAGGACGTTACATCCTCGTTTGGTGGTATCGGAGCGAGATTAGCTCGATCCAAGGTGATTGAGGATTGGAGTAATAAGGAATAGGGAAATGCGAATGAAGGGGTGGTGAGACCTTAGGAGTAACTTATGGAGCTAGGCATGAAATGCATATCATATGAATTGGCGCTTGTGATCGACATATTGTGATAGCTGGAATGATTAAGCTTCGTATTTAACATTGGGTACTGTTTGAGACAATGACTTGAAAAGGACTTAATTGTTTTTACTTAAACTAAGCTTCGGAAGCGTCGGGACCGGAGGTACGAATGAAATTTTCCTTGTTATGAAATCTCTGGTTGCTTGAATTGTGATGATCGGAATAGTTGTGTATGTTGAAGTGATAAGTAACTTGGAATCACTAGATTAGTAAGTGATTGAAGTTCCTAATTCCTTGGTTGGAATTCAGGGTCTTTGAGAATCGAAAGAATGAGTCAACGTGGTAGAGGTGCTAGAGAAGCATCTAGCTCGGGGGCGGTAGAGGTGCTTGAGGAGCATCTAGCTCAGGGGAGGTAGAGGTGCTAGAGGAGCATCTAGCTCAAGGGCAAGAGTAGTACAGGATCCACGAGTTGATGGAATTCTTAGGCGCTACTGGAGCAGATTGGGAGTTATTGGGAAGGCAAGCTCGGAAAGAGCTACTACCGTTGCCCAACAAGCCGAGGAAAGGGGCTGCAACCGTTGCCTGCCGTTGAAGCTGCGATCGCTCCGTCAATGTGGCCCAAGGGAATAATGCTCCGGGAATTAGAGGTGAAAATGTACACGGTCAGGAGAATCGAATGATGGGTCGCTTGGTAGAACAATTCATGAAACTAAAGCCGCCAAAGTTTGATGGCAGAGGAGATCCTGAGAATGCTCCTAGATGGATCGAAGAATTAGAAAAAGGTTTTGCGGTTTTAGGATGTAATCGAGCCGAGAAAGTGACCTTGGCAACTTACCAACTTCAAGGAACAAGCAAATGATTGGTGGAAGGCTACTAAGGGAATGGTTTTTACTCAAGGGGTTGAGCCGACTTGGAGGATTTTTACCGAGGTCTTTAATGCAAAGTATTTTTTCCGAGGCTGCCCAGAACGAAAACCGACCGAATTCCAGAGCTTGCATCAAAATCATATGACGGTTGATCAATATGAGGCTGAATTTTCAAGGTTGTCGAAATATGCACCTAGAATGGTAGAGAACCCGTGGGATCGGGCGAGAAGGTTCCGAGATGGGTTGAGATCCGATATCCGCAATCGATGATATCGTTGAATCTAAGAGATTACAATGAGATTTATAGGCGAAGCCAAATGATTGAAAGGGACATGAGAGAAAGAACTGCAGCCAGGATCGCGATTTATTCCGCCCAGGGATAACCGTCGCTTTGGAAAGGGGCCAATGCCAAATAGCAACGCTTTGTCCCTCCGGTCGGGAAGAATATTGTGAAGTCACCAAGTCAAGTAAACTGGATTTGTCGCCTCCAAGGTAGGAGACATGGGAACGAACCATGCCCGGCGAACCGGAGCGTGTTTTAAGTGTGGTCAACTAGGCCATCACATAAGAAATTGTCCAAATCAAGGTCCAAGACCCGCACCAAGGGGCAAAGATCGCAGATAGGACCACCCGTCGTAACCTCACCAAATGAAGTAAGTCGACCGCCGGCTCAAGGACGAGTCTATGCAAGAAGACGTAAAGATATCAAGAAACACTGGGCGTGGTCGCAGGTATGATTTCTTTGTGTGATCAAGCCGCTTATGCTTTGTTTGATCCTGGAGCTACGCATTCTTTTGTGTCTCGCTCAATTTGCTGAATTGGTTGGTATGGATTTGAAACCGTTAAACGTGATATTGCATGTTACCACCCCTTTGAAGGACAACGTGTTAGTTTCTTTGGGATGTATTAACCGTAAGATAGCTATTGGGGTGAGGAAGAGAGAATAGACTTGGCAAAGTGTTACCTATGTTTGACTTTGATGTGATTGTTGGGATGGATTGGCCGAGCAGCAAAAAGCTATGATTGACTCGCAATAATCGGGTAATTCGGTTTAATCCTAATGGTCGCCCTAGTTATGAATCGGTAGGAAGTCAAGGTGGAACCTCGATTCCTTTAATCTCATCCCTTGAAGCGGAAAAATTGATAGTGGAAGGGTGTCAAGTGTATTTGGTCATAGCTTGTAGACACGACTTCTAGGGAACTCAAATTGGAAGATATTGCGGTGGTGCAAGAATTTCCTGACGTTTTTCCTCGGGAGTTACCAGGATTACCCCCGGAAAGAGAGATTGAATTCGTAATTGAGTTAGCCCCCGGAACGGAACCGATTTCTAAGGCGCCTTACCGGATGCCGTTGTCGGAACTAAAGGAACCGAAAGTGCAAATGCAGGAACTACTAGATAAGGGATTTATTAGACCGAGCGCGTCACCATGGGGAGCGCCGGTGTTGTTTGTAAGGAAAAAGAACGGATCATTACGGTTGTGTATTGATTATAGGCAAACCGAATCAAAGACGATTAAAAATAAGTATCCGTTGCCAAGAATCGATGACCTATTTGATCAATTGCAAGGAGCCTCAGTGTTCTCTAAAATTGATCTAAGGACCGGTTACCATCGCTTGAGGATTAAGAAAGAAGACATACCGAAGACGCTTCGAACGAGGTATGGGCATTATGAGTTTACAGCTTATGCCTTTTGGACTAACTAATGCCCCAACTGCATTCATGGATTTGATGCATCGGGTGTTTAAGGAATTCCTGGACCGGTTTGTCATTGTCTTCATCGATGACATTTTGATTTACTCAAGAAGTAATGAGGAGCATGAGAAACACCCGAGAATTATTCTGCAAACTTTGAGAGAACACTCGCTTTATGCAAAGTTTAGCAAATGCGAGTTTTGGTTGAATAAGGTGGCATTCCTTGGCCACATGGTTTCCGGAGAAGGTATATCCGTAGATCGTTCAAAAATAGAAGCGAGTAATGAACCGGCCACGACCTACGGCGATTCTCGAGGTCCGGAGTTTCTTGGGATTAGCTGGATATTATCGACGCTTTGTGGAAAAAATTTTCGTCGATAGCCATGCCACCGACGAGGTTAACGAAGAAAGATACGAAATTTGAATGGACAGACAAATGTGAAAGAAGTTTTCAAGAATTAAAACATCGTTTGACAACCGCACCAATATTGACAATACCTTCCGGACTGGAGGTTATGAGATATATAGCGATGCGTCGCTAAAGGGATTAGGATGCGTGTTGATGCAACATGGGAGAGTTGTCGCCTATGCTTCCCGACAATTAAGACCCCATGAGTTGAATTATCCAACACATGACTTAGAGTTGGGCTGCTATCGTCTTCGCTCCGAAGATCCGGAGACACTATTTGTATGGTGAATGGTTCCAAATTTATACGTATCATCGTAGTTTGAAGTACTTGTTTTCTCGTAAAGAATTGAATTTGCGACAGCGTCGGTGGATGGAATTATTAAAGGATTATGATTGTACTATTCTATACCATCCTGGGAAAGCAAATAGAGTTGCGACGCACTCGCTCGAAAATCAAGCATCACATGTTTATTAATTAAAGGATGGTCCTTGCTCGAAGGATTAAGGGATTCCGAGTTTAAGCTGGAAATATGTCAACCGTCGAGTTTGATGGCGACTTTACGAATTGAACCCGAGATTCAAGAGAAAATAAAGATCTTGCAATCCACGGATCCCGAGATTCGAAAATTCCGGGAATGGACGCAGAGAAAAGGAAGCCCGAATTTCAAGTGTCTAATGATGGAATTTTGAAATTTCGTGGACGTTTATGTGTGCCTAATGACAAGGGGCTTAAGGAAAAGATTTTATCCGACGCTCATAGAAGTCATTCACGTATTCACCAGGCAGCACAAAAATGTATCGAATTTACGACGTATTATTGGTGGAATGGGATGAAAGTCGATGTGGTTAAACATGTAGCAAGATGTCCGACATGTCGCCAGATAAAGGCGCAAGATTGTAAACCTGGAGGATTGCTGCAACCTTTGGAAATCTCGGAGTGGAAATGGGAGCATATAACCATGGATTTTATAATAGGCCCGCCGAGGAGTAGTAAAGGTCATGATTCGATATGGGTAGTCGTAGACGATTGACAAAGTCTCGCTCACTTCATTTCGGTGAGAAAGGATTTTACGATGGACAGATATGCCGAATTATATATGCGTTATATAGTGCGACTCCACGGTGTACTCGTAATGATCACTTCAGATCGAGACCCGAAGTTCACATCAAATTTCCGGAAAAGTCTACAGGATGCTTTGGGAACTAAATTGCAGCTTTAGCACGGCATATCATCCGCAGACAGACGGACGCATGCAAAGGACAATTCAAACGCTCGAGGATATGATGCGAGCGTGTGTCCTTGACTTTAAAGGTGGATGGGAAGACCAACTACACCTAGTGGAGTTTGCTTATAACAATAGCTTCCAAAGAAAGTATTAGAACGGCACCATTCGAAGCTTTATATGGCAGAGCTTGTAGAACTCCGGTATGTTGGAACGAAGTTGGAGAGAGAAGCATAACAGCCCGTAACTCGGTGGAGCAATCAAAGGGAGACAATTAAGATTATAAGGGAAAGGTTGAAAACAGCACAAAGTCGTCGAAAAGTTATGCCGACAAACGACGCAAGCCTTTGGAATTTCAAGTTGGCGACCACGTCTTCCTTAAAGTTTCACCAATGCGAGGAGTATCACGATTTGGAAAGAAAGGGAAGCTAAGTCCCGGGTATGTTGGTCCTTTTGAAATTTTGGAAAGAATTGGGACACTAGCTTACCGCCTCGCTTTGCCACCAAAATTGTCGCAAGTCCACAATGTGTTCCATGTCGATGCTTGAGAAAATATGAACCCGATCCGACTCATGTATTAGATTATGAAGTAATAGAAGTGGACGATAAAGTTTCGTACGTGGAAAGGCCAGCTTAGGATCGAGGATCGAAAAGAGCAAGTCTTAAGGACTAAGACAATTTCGCTGGTCAAAGTAGTGTGGGAGCATCATGAAACGAAGACGCCACGCGTGGGAAAGCGAAGAAGAATGAGGCGTCGTTACCCCCATTTGTTTGAATGATAATAGTGTTGTAAAATTTCGAGGACGAAATTTTTGTAAGGGAAAAGAGTTGTGACATTCTGAATTTCCAACCATTTTGAGGTCTATGAATGAGAAATGACCGTTTTGCCCCTCAAGCATTATTCTTGTTCTAAGTTCATCAAAGGGAATTTTGATCATTTTCACCTTGTTTCAGCAGAAAATGTGAAGATAATAAGGTCAAAGGCTGGTCAATACACATGTGGATAATTATTGACATGAGACAAGTGTCATTGAGAGCATGGTTAGCATTAATGTGACCTTGACTTACTATTCACTTAATTGAATTTTTTTTTAAATCAAGTCTTCTTCAGCCTTCCTTCTTCTTCAAATTCACGAGCACTCCATCTCCATGCTCCATTTCCATCATCTCCTTCATCTTCAAGGTTTTTCAGCAAAACCAGAAAACTGTTTCTGCTGACCACTTTCTGCCCGTTCTGTTCGGTCCGTACGAAGGGACCCTCCAGTGGTCTTTTGGCCACCCCCCGACCACCCACTTGAAGTTCAACGTGTCCCCGACAACCTCCAATTAGAATCACGTCATTTTAAGCTTCCAGTTGGAAGAACCAAGCTGAGGAAGAAAACCGGACAGATTTGGAGCTAGCTGAGGGTAAGGGGCTGTTCTCCCTCTTAGAAACTTCTTTTGATGCCCAATTTTCGGTGGTAACTTCTAGACTTGTAGGGATGAGTATGGATGATTTAGGGACACTGAGTGATTAAGGAAAAAAATTCGAGTTATGATGGTTGGGTTAAAGTGTTTCTGCTGGACATATACTGGACAGTTTGTGTACTTGTTTGGTTAAGTTGATTGGGGGCTTAAAATGAGTGGTTATGCTGCTAAATTTTTAGTGGACCCCTAAGACATATAGAATAAGGTTCCCACAAGTTCAATTAGTGTTAAATTGGAGTTTTGAATTGGATTTTTGGGTGAGACAACACAGGACCGGTTTTGCCCTGTTTTTGCCCTGTTGTACCAAAGCTGTTCATGGGTGGTACAAGGAATATTTTGGCTTGGAATTAGAATATAAGACATCCTAAGACATTGTGGAAGGTGTTATGAGGGAGTATATCAATTAAATTAAAGTTTGGAAGTGAATTCATGGCTAATTTGTGTTTGAAACTCAAGGAAACAAGCTGTCCTGTTTTTGGACAGAATATACCATGGACTTGAGGGACTACATATGGTGTTGCCTTGCTGTGATTTTGTCATTTGAATGCTTTAAGATGTTACTTTGAGTGCTATTAACATTTTGACTCAATTGGATCGAAAATTAATGGAGTTTTGCTATGGTTTATATAGATCCGATGCGGAAATCTATTTAGCCAAGCCTTTGCGGTTGTGAGGAGACTTTTTTATGTTGCTTTTGGAACCAAAAGTAAGTGTTCCCGAAACCTTTTTTGATCACTAAGATGCTTCGAATGAGATGACTTATACTACGAATAGCCGTAAAATGTGAAGTGTAACTTAATGTGCATATGAGTGAAAGAGTGAAATAGATTGTCCCGAGTCTTGAACCATGCAGGGTCGATACCCCGGGTCTTGGTCATGCGGGAAATAATTTGTGTAATACTCCGGGTCTTGACATGCGGGAAGAAAAAAAAAAACCGGGCCTTGGTCATGCGGAGTACATGTGAAAGGAAATATCCCGAGTCTTGATCATGCGGGAAAATGAAATATCCCGAGTCTTGATCATGCGGGAAAACGACCAATATAGGTCGACACGAACTCGGTATTGATAACCTGGAACATTTTGCGCGGCTATGTCGTTATCTTGAGAACTCGTAATGAGATGAGAATCTCATGTGTGAGATACGAATGAATAGTTGTTAATACGTCAAGTTGGACCATTCCCGTAGGACCGATTTGATTGTACAGGTTGTTATGACTTAAGTCTACTCTACCAAGCACTCGAGTTACTTGATCTTGACCTCTATCTATGTCGGTTTACGTGAGATGTGGTATGATATATATATATATGCTATTGTGCTATGCAAAGAGGCTTGTTTTGTATCTTGTCATCCGTATGCTTTGTTGCATAACTCGGAAGGGCTAGTGGTCTAATATAGGATTTGGGTTTACTTGCTGAGATGTGAATCTCACCCCGTAGCGGGACCTTTATTTTCGGACCCCAGGTTATAGAAATGCTGCCGGTGCGATTGGGAGATCCGAAAGAGATGACAACCGTATGGGATGAATTCCCGGCTAACTTAGGAATAGTTTTTGTAAGAAAATGTACTACGATTTGGGTAGATATAGGTGGAGAAGATCTGCAACCGCATCGTTATGAAGCGTGGTTCCATAAGATAGGGAATAGTAGTTTGTTCGGGCCTCTGCAGCCATCCGATGTACCTCGCGATGTAGTTCCGGATGGTGCCACCCATCCCGTCAAGATGTCGAGGGTGTGGTTCAAGTGTCGCAGCTGCTTCTAGGAACATAGTGGAGAAGACCCCGGCGGGAGGAGGATCACGAGGTGATCGTCATATCTCGATTCGAGAAGGATGAGTCGGAGGATGAGATGCTGGAGACGAGCTCCGATACTTTCTCCGAGTACGTTCCGACAGGAGACGAGGCCGAGGACGTGACTATTAGTTCCTCCGAGTAGTCTGGTTGCTCTGGATAAGTTTCTTTTGGGGTAGATTCGAAGGAATCTAGATGTTTGGTTTTTTTGGGTTGGCTCATATTGTACATATTCTTCTACTAGTACACATGTGACCCCCTGTCCTTGTATATATTTGTTGTTGTGTGTTACTGTCCTTTTCGTTCGTATCTTTTATTGTCGGGGTTGGAGTATTCCTTCCGCATGCGCATTTCATTTTAGGTGTTCGCCGTAGAGGTAGTATCCCCGGGTTTAAATTATACGGCTTGGGCGGGTATGCGTTCTCAAAGGATGCCAGGACGTTACATTTGACTCCGGACCCGTCGAGATATTTCCCGTGAGTTGCAATCAACATTGCCTTTAATTCGCCATCATATTGGCCATAGCATTCATTTGTGTTTCAAGACTAGTCACATAAGGAGAGAGCTTTGCTATGAGTGCTCGTGGTTTTATATCACCTGTTTTCCAAGATATGGGTTAGAATTGAAAGAATTAGTACTTAGGACTTAAAACTTTAAAGTCTCTTCAATACCATGTTTATCTAAGAATAATGAGGAAAAAGACCCATTGGCGGGCCTTGGCCCCACCGAATAGTTGTTTTTCTCCATTTATCACAAGTAATCATGTTGTTGAAAGGAGATCAATCCGTGATAATTGATTGTCGCTATATGATGAATGAATCAATTATGCATAAATGAGAGCAAGATGAGTTTATTATAATCCAAATAATTTTAAAATGTTCAAAATGTCATAAATGCAACAATCTCATATCAAGACTAATGGGGAATCTATCTATCCACATCGGGGACGCTTGGGCTCCACATAATCCTTAGATCCAACCGAGTCCCACATATAAGGATCTTCATTCTCCTCGAGTGATAATGGCTCTGGATCCTCCGGAATGTATAGCTCTACCTCGGTACACGCAGATAATATACTCCGAATATAGGGTTCCACTTCGGGTCCTCAAGGTGATATATACTAAGGGATGTACAGTTTCACTAGAGATTGTCGAAGTTTCTTGAACTTCTTAATACACTCCTTGGAAGCACGGTGGATATCCATCTCTTCATTCAAATGATTTGGCCACTCTACCTCTTTTAAGGGAGAGTTCTCTAATGCATGTATGATCGACTTGATCTTAGCTTGATAAAGTGCTTTAGTCTTTTTGGTGAGATCACTCCGCGGCAAATCAAACGAGAAAATCCTAGGATAAGTCTCCGATGGGATTTCTTGAAGCATACCAAATTGTCTCACCACTTGAATGAGGTAATAGGCAACTCCACCCGTCCAACCCGTGATGCCCCACATAGCATTGCGAACGCGTCACATCCGTCAACGCCATAAATACTCCCGGGATAATAACCACAGCGCACGTATGAAATGAAGCAAGCATGCGGAAAGTAAAAACAACTCCATACAAAAGACAAAAAGGATAACTTGGGATAACAACTATATACAGCATCAAACATTCGGTTCATATACAGCGATCAGGGAAAGAGCATACACCAAGACAATTAGGGTCAAGGAGCCGAGGACCAAATCCAAAAGGGTGCATCAAGGTTCTAACCAAAGAGATCTATTCCCAAAAGACATCTTGAAAACCCTTAAGGTCACTAAGTCGAATCACCGGCTTCGTCTTCATTTTCCTCATCATCATTATTGGGATCATAGTCGGAGAAGGTCTCGGAGCGCACCTCTACCGAATTGTCATCCATATCGTCTTCCAAACAGATATCTCAATCACCTCGATACTCTCCTTAACCGTCGGGGTTTTCTCGGAAACATTCCTTGAACCAACCATCGAAACCTCTACCTCTATCTCGTCACGAACCCGATGACACCAAGAAGGTACGACACCCTTAGGGACCTCGGTAGCCTTCAACGGACCAAGTAGTACTATCCCCGACGCGACGAAACCATGCTTCAAATCGATTAGGTTTCCAATGCTCCCCTCCCTCATCGACCCAAACAAGAGTACATTTTCTAACAAAAACTACACCACGACCATTTGGGAATTCATCAAAATAGGTAGTCATCTCCTTGGGATCGCTTTAGGCGATAGGTAGCATCTTCAAGGCTTAAGATTTGAAAAACAAAAACCAAATCCCATGAAGGGGTGACACTTACGTCTCAAAGAAGCTAGCCCTAAACCTAAACTAGGTCGTCGGTCCCACCGACCACACATTAAAGACCGCAGGCAATGATTCATCGACCAAGCAATACATGATATCCAAATATCAAGGTATTTATGGCATAATTGGTATATAGCAAACCACCAATCGCGAGGATGTAAAACACGTGAGACCCAGCTACGAACTAACACAAACAATTCGTAAGATGAAAAATTTTCGGTCATTTCATCATAATTCTCAACTCAAAGATTTAGTCCGCGTTTAGACGCCTCACACTATAACGGTTCTTAAACCCGCGTTCGGACGCTTCAGGTTTCTAGTGCCATTTTAAGGCTTATGTTGACATACATTAGCTAATCCCGCGTTCGACGCATCGGAAAATTTCAATTCACCACCCCATATTTCGACACATCGGGGTGCCATGAGCCCTTAGGCTTGACACCTTCGCTACTCAAGGCCTAAATCTCGTACGACCACTTGAGGTTATATGCCAATCAAATGCATACATCAATAATTCAGCCATAAAATTAAATTTTCACAGCGTAACAAATGCACATGGCTCAATCCACAACCAATTCATTAGGCCCTCATCAAATTGAACAATATAAATATTCCCATTCATCAATTCAGCAAGCAACTCGTCCGGTTGCGTCCTAACGTCCGAATATAAGTTTAAGGATCACTTACCCTTAGATTGAGCTAGAAATTTCCAAATCGTACGGCCCTTCTAGGTCAGCAACTCTCGGCCAAAACAGGGATCAAATGCCGTCCTTGGAAAAACCACATTTTCCATATTAAAACTTAATCATTTCTCAAGTCCCTTGTGCCAATACCTTAATAACATCTCATACAATGACTTATGATGTCTCACTAATCATTTCCAAGCCAAATTACCTCTTATTTAACCCCCAACAGATTCAGTTTTTAACAGAGCACCCACACGGCAAAACCGATTCCGGGTTAATTATGCTAAACAGCCCTTTAAACCACCTTTATTCCTCAATTTATCACATAATCTCTTCATTAACACCTCAATACATGAGTGTAGATGTCTTACCGTGAATTTGAATTTCAATTAACACCCCAAATGGCTTCACACGACTCTGTTTCCAATCAGTGCCGCAAGAAGACGTAACTGCCTTGTGAAATTCAACCTAAACCAGCCATAGACCACATCCAAAACCAAATAAATTCTCAATCTCGGATCATCAGACCCTAGTATTATATGTTGGGATCAAGTCACCGAAAATTTGGGACTATTTGAGCTCTTAAAGCCCACTAAAAGCTCAACAACTCATGTCGCCTCGAATTCGACCTTCGTCCATTCCAACCGCTCTACCGGAAAAGCTATTGAGCCAATGTTTGCCCATAATTATTGATGGCAAGAAGGGCTCTTGCATTAACACTTGACATCCACAATAAAATATCCACCAAAAATTCCATATTTTCTTATCATTTTTTGCCAACACATATATAAGGGAGAAAATGACTAAATTGCCCCTATACTATCTTATTATAAGCGTTAACCTTGAGGGCAAAATGGTTACTTTATACTTTCTATCCAAAATTTCATTCCCTCAATGAGGCGACGTCCAATACGTATCCAATGTTGAGATTCTTCATTTTCCAATTCAAGATCCCATTTCGTGATCGATTTTCCGTCAATCGTAATTCCAGTTTATTTCGAACTAACGGGTGGCTTTTGCAGATGTTACGCGTATCGACTCTATAATCCTCATCACACTTAGGATGACTCAAGATACGGCGACTTTAATTTCCATGTAATTTCGAGAGTTTATTACTAGTTCCGATGGTCTCAATCGTCGTAGTTCGATTTAGGAAAGATTGGCAAATCATACGTTGGTTAGCGGCAGCACCCGCGTCTCAATCGTATAACGCTAGCAATAGATTCCACCATCGTTCTTAGATCGGCCTTTATTGGTTCTAAACATTCCCTCGGCAATCCTTATGGTCAAAGCGCCATTTCTCATTTGAGTTTCCCAGGTCCACGTACTTTGCCATGCCTTAGTCTTTCCCTTTTGGTCGGTTAACTCGGAATTGATCGGATCCGAGCGAAATAAAACTGAAATACATCGATAGATATTTCTCATTCAACGGTTTAAAAATTGGCAGGAATTTCAGAATGTCACAACTCTTTTCCCCTTACAGAAATTTCGTTCTCGAAATTTACAATAATTTAACTATTTAAACAAATGGGGGTACTAACGCCGCATCGCTTCTTCACTTTCCTAAGTAGCGCCTTCCGTTCCATAGTGCTCCCGGATCACTTTGACCAATGAAATCGTCTTAGTCCTCATGACTTGCTCCTTTCGATCCTCGATTACGGTTGGCTTCTCTACATACGATACCTTGTCGTCTACTTCGATAGTTTTGTAATCCAACACATGAGTCGATTTAGCTCATACTTCCTCGAGATCAACACATGAAATACGTTGTGTACTTGAGCTAAACTTGGTGGTAAAGCAAGCTCCTGACGCCAAGGTTCCAATCCTTTCTAGAATTTTAAAAGGTCCTACGTACCTCGGACTCAATTTTCCTTTCTTTTCGAAACATGACAATCCCCGCATTGGTGATACCTTGAGGAAAACATGGTTTCCAACTTGAAATTCGAATGGTTTGGGTGGTCGCTTATCGGCATAACTCTTCGACGACTTTGTGTCGTCTTCAACCTTTCTCTAATGACTTTTACTTGCCTCAACTCGATCGTCCTACTAACTCGGGCCGGTTATGCTTCTTTCTCCGACTTCGTCCCAAAGATATAGGAGTTTTGCAGGCTCGCCATACAATGCTTCGAATGGAGCCATTTTGATACTCTGATAGCTGTTGTTATATGCGAATTCCACCAGATGCAATTGGTCTTCCCAACCACCTTTGAAGTCTATCACACAAGCTTGCAACATATCCTCGAGCGTCCGAATTGTTCTTTCGACTGTCCATCTGTCCGTGGATGATATGCCTGTACTATATTATAATCTAGTTCCCGGGCGTCTTGGAGACTTTTCCGAAATTTACCATAAACTTAGGATCCCTATCGGACGTAATCGTTACCGGCACTCCGTGAAGACGCACTATGTGACGCATATACAATCGGGGCGTACTTGTCCATTGTGAAGTCCTTTCGTACAGGAATGAAATGTGCGGATTTTGTCGGCCTATCCACGACTACCCAAATCGAGTCATGACCTCTTTGACTTCTTGGTAACCCCATTACAAAATCCATGGTCACGTATTCCCATTTCCACTCGGGAATTTCCAAAGGCTGTAACAATCCGCCAGGTTTGCAATGTTGTGCCTTTTACCTGTTGGCAAATCGGGCATTTTGCCACGTGCTTAGCCATGTCCACTTTCATTCCATTCCACCAATAGTGTTGACGTAAATTCGATACATTTTCGTACTATCCCGGTGAATGCTATAATTGCTTCGGTGAGCTTCGCATGAATCCTTTCCTTAAGTTCTTCATCATTAAGCACGCATAAACGTCCATGAAATTTTAAAATTCCGTCCTCGGACACATGAAATTCCGATTTCCTTTTCGTTACATCCATCTTGAGGATCTTTTGAATTTCGTAGTCCGTAGACTACAAGGCCTCTATCCTTTCCTATATTTCGGGTTCAATTCTCAAAGTTGCCATCGTACCCGACGGTTGGCAAACTTCCAACTTAAATTCAGAATCTCTTAGCCTCCCGAACATGGACCATCCCCGACCATTAGACTTGCGATGCTTGACTTCCGACTAAGTGCATCCGCAACCCTATTTGCTTTGCCGGGATGATATAAAATGTCGCAGTCGTAATCCTTAAGTAATTCCATCCATCGACGCCGTCTCATGTTCAATTCCTTCCCGGGAAAACAAATACATTAGACTTTGGTGATCCGTATAAATCGAAATCGTTCACCACACAAGTAATGCCTCCAAATCTTCGTAGCAAAGACAATTACAGCCAACTCTAAGTCGTGTGCCGGATACTTCATCTCATGAGGTCTCAATAGTCGTGACGCATAAGCGACAACTCTCCTATGTTGCATTAACACACAACCTAGTCCTTTTAACGAAGCATCGCTATATATCTCATAGCCTCTAGATCCCGAAGGGATCGTTAATACAAAGTGCCGTCGTCAATCGGTGCTTAAGCTCTTGAAAGCTCCTTTCACATTTATCCGTCCACTCAAACCGGTATCTTTCTTAGTTAACTTCGTCAATGGCATAGCTAAGGACGAGAACTTTTCCACAAAGCGTATATAATAACCCCGCCAACCCCGTAAAACTCGAACTTCCGGAATGCATCTCTTGGGTCTAGGCCAATTCATTACCGCTTCAATCTTTGAAGGGTCCACGGAGATTCCTTTTCGAGATATCACATGGCCAAGAAATGCCACCTTATACAACCAGAATTCGCATTTACTAAACTTAGCGTAGAGCGAATGCTCCCTCAAAGTTTGCAAGACAACCCTTAGGTGCTTCTCATGCTCCTCATTACTCCTTGAGTAAATCAAAATGTCAATCAATAAAAACAATGACAAATCGATCCAAATATTCCTTAAATACTCGATGCATCAAGTCCATGAATGCAGTGGAGCATTAGTCAATCCAAAAGGCATCACTGTAAACTCATAATGCCCATACCTCGTTCTAAAGGCGGTCTTCGAATGTCTTCTTTCTTAATTCTCAACCGATGATAACCAGTTCTTAGATCTATCTTAGAAAATATAAAGGCTCCTTGCGTTGATCAAACAAATCATCGATCCTTGGCAACGGATACTTGTTCCGGATAGTTACTTGATTCAATTGCCTATAATCAATGCACAAACGTAAGGATCCATCCTTCTTCCTTACGAACAACACCGGCGCTCCCCATGGCGACGCGCTCGGTCGAATGAATCTCTTGTCTAACAGTTCCTCATTTGAACCTTTAACTCTTTTAACTCCGATAAAGACATTCTATAAGGCGATTTCGAGATTGGCTCCGTTCCCAGGGCTAATTCAATCACGAACTCAATTTCCCGCTCCGATGGTAATCCCAAGAACTCCTTAGGGAAGACATAAGGGAATTCACACACCACAGGGATACTTTCCAATTTCGGTTCTTTAGCCGTCGTATCGACCACCATAGCTAAATAAGATTGGCATCCTTCGTCTAACAACACTTTGTCGGCTCCAATGACGAAATTAAAAGAATGGAGGTTCCTCCTCGACTTCCTATGAATTCAAATCTAGGGCGACCATCCGGATAAAAACAGATAACCGGTTGCCACACCGACTGACCCTTTGTTTACCCAACCAATCCATCCCAATAATCACATCAAAGTCAAACATAAACAACACAGCCAAATCTATCCTTTCCTCGCTACCATCAATAACTATCTTACAGTCCACACAACCTAGTGAGACTATCACATTATCCTTTAACGGGGTGGTAACATGCAATATCACATCCAATGGCTTCATTCCATATCAACCATATCAAGAACCGAGCGGATACGAAAGAATGCGAAGCTCCAGGATCAAATAATGCATAGGCAACTTGATTGCACAAATAAATCATACCCGTGACCACACCAGCGCATTCTCCACTTCGCCTCGTGCCACGCCGTACACTCGCCCTTGCTTGGCGGTCGGTTCAATTTGTTCCGTGGAGTCACACTGGTGGTCCTGCCCGAGGTCGTGGCCCTTGCAGCCTGGGGTCCTGGGGCTTGGTTCGAGCAATTCCTAATCTGGTGGCCCAACCGACCACACTTGAAACAAGCGCCCATTCCGATCGGACAAGGTCCACTTCCGTGCTTCCTACCACAAAAATAACAATTCGTATTCGTTTGGTGCGGTGGCTTCCCAATATTCTTTCTTACTTGGTGGAACAAAACGCCGATTGCTTATCATTGGCCTTTTACCAGCTTGACGATTGTCGCGAAATGAAGTAAACCGAGATCCAAATGCGGTGGCTCTTTCCTTTATGTCCCTTTCTATCATCCGACTTCGCTCATAGATTTCCTTATAAGTTCTCAAGTTCATGGCCACCATTTGACTGCGAAGTTCGGCCTTAATCCATCTCGAAATCTACGCGCCTTCTCCAAAGTGGGTCTTCAATGCACCGTCGTGCATACCTCGATAATCTAGCGAATTCAGCCAATCGATCCACCGTCGGATGATTCCGACGTAATTGCTGAAATTCCACTTGCTTCCTCTCTCGCACTCCGAGAAATATTTGTCATTGAACGCAGCAATAAACGCAGCCCAAGTTAAGGCAGTGCCTTCAGAAACACTCCTTCTTTGGTGGCATTCCACCAATCATTAGCGGTATCTTCCAAATGTAAATCGCCAAGAGTACTTTCTCCTCATTGTTACATCTCGAACCCCAAAAGCTTTCTCGAGCTTCTCAATCCATCCGGGTGCTAATTTTGGATCTCCGGTGCCATCAAACTGGAGTGGTTTTAACTTCATGAATTGTTCAACTAATCGACCCATCTGCCTAGCCGCATTCCCTTCATTCACGGCATTACCTAAGTCAACGCCCGGTCATTATTCTCATTAACCCGAGCATTACCGGCTTCAACGCCCGACCATTGTTGTTATTAATCCCGTCACCTCCAATGTTATTATTTGTTGCATTGACAGCAGCCATGGCAGCTCCACATGGGCAATAGCGGTATCTCTATCTTGAGCCCGCCCTGTCTAATAAATCATCAATTCGTTCCAAAGCTCTCATGACTCCATCTATTCTAGGATCCTCCGCCCTAAGCGGTCTCGAACTAGAGGCTCCACCCCTAGGTCTCCTAGGTTCAGGTTGGTTGCTCATTCTTGCTAACTCACGATACCCGAATCACTATAATTCCCCCACGTAATTAGAGACCTAAGTCATCTACTCAAGTCTAGTGATTCTACGCTACACAACAAGGCAACAATCACAACATAGCAACCAATCACCATCACATTCAAGAGCACATCAATTTAGGATTTCACGATCATACCTGAAGTCCCTTCGCATCTACAACTTCGTATAATCAAAAACAATTATGCACTTCAATTCATGTACTAGTGCGATACTTGGTCATCATCACCGATTCACCACAATCATGCCAATTCAAGATGTCAATCACATGCGCCGATTCATATGTCATACATTTCATGTCTAACTCTAGCGAACCTCCTAGGGTCTCGCTACGCAGCCATCCCAATTCATCCCTCCTTATCACTCCAATCCTCAATCAACTTTGATCGAGCCGACCTTGCTCTGATACCACTCGAACGGGTCTATGACGCTCTACATAGCATTGCGAACGCGTCACATCCGTCAACGCCATAAATACTCCCAGGATAATAACCACAACACGTATGAAATGAAGCAAGCATGCGGTAAGTAAAAACAATTCCATACAACAGACAAAGGATAACTTGGGATAACAACTATAGACAGATCAAACATTCGGTTCATATACAGCGAGTTAGGGAAAGAGCATACACCGAATACACATTAGGGTCGAGGAGCCGAGGACCAATTGTAAAAGGGTGCATAAAGGTCCTAATAAAAGAGATCTATTCCCAAAAGACATCTTGAAAACCCTTAAGGTTACTAAGTCGAATCGCTGGCTTCGTCTTCATCTTCCTCATCGTCATTATCGGGATCATAGTCGGAGAAGGTCTCGGAGCGTACCTCTACCGAATCGTCATCCATATCGTCTTCAGCGGATATCTCAATCACCTCGATACTCTCCTTAACGTAAGGTTTTCTCGGAAACATTCCTCGAACCAACCATCGAAACCTCTACCTCTATCTCGATTTACGAACCCGATGACACCAAGAAGGTACGACACCCTTAGGGACCTCGGTAGCCTTCAACGGACCAGTAGTACTATCCCCGACGCGACGAAACCATGCTTCAAATCGATGAGGTTTCCACTTGCTCCCCTCCCTCATTGACCCAATAGTAGTACATTTTCTAACAAAAACTACACTCGACCATTTGGGAATTCATCAAAATAGGTAGTCATCTCCTTGGGATCGCTTAGACGTATAGGTAGCATCTTCAAGGTTTAGGATTTGAAAAAAAAAAATTCCCACGATGGGGTGAGAATTACGTCTCAAGCAAGCTAGCCCTAAACCTAAACTAGGTCGTCGGTCCCACCGGACCACACATTAAAGACCGCAGCAATGATTCATCGGACCAAGCAATACATGATATCCAAATATCAAGATATTTATGACATAATTGGTATATAGCAAACCACCAATCACGAGGATGTAAAACATGTGAGAACAAGCTACGAACTAACACAAACAATTCGTAAGATGAAAATTTTTCCGTCATTTCATCATAATTCTCAACTTAAAGATTTAGTCCGCATTCGGACACCTCTCGACTATAACGGTTCTTAAACCCGCGTTCGAATGCTTCAGGTTTCTAGTGCATTTTAAGGCTTATGTCGACATACATTAGCTAATCCCGCGTTCGACGCATCAGGATAATTTCAATTCAGCACCTCATGTTTCGACACATCGAGGTGCCATGACCCCTTAGGCTTAACACCTTCCCTACTCAAAGCCTAAATCTCGTACGACCACTTGAGGTTACATGCCAATCAAATGCATACATCAATAATTCAGCCATAAAATTAAAGTTTCACAGCGTAACAAATGCACATGGCCCAATCCACAACCAATTCATTTGACCCTCATCAAATTGAACAAGATAAATATTCCCATTCATCAATTCAGCAAGCAACTCGTCCGGTTGCGTCCTAACGTCCTAATATAAGTTTAAGGGTCACTTACCCTTAGATTGAGCTAAAAATTTTCAAATCGCACGACCCTTCTAGGTCAGCAACTCTCGGCCAAAACAGGGATCAAACGCCGTCATAGGAAAAACCACATTTTCCATATTAAAACTTAATCATTTCTCAAGTCCCTTGCGCCAATACCTTAATAACATCTCATACAATGACTTATGATGTCTCACTAATCCTTTCCAAGCCAAATTACCTCCTATTTAACCCCCAACAGATTCAGTTTTTAACAGAGCACCCACAGGGCAAAACTGGATCCGGGTTAATCATGTTAAACAGCCCCTTAAACCTCCTTTATTCCTCAATTTATCACATAATCTCTTCATTAACACCTCAATACATGAGTGTAGATGTCTTACCGTGAATTTGAACTTCAATTAACACCCCACATGGCTTCACACAGCTCTGTTTCCAACCGGTCTGCAAGAAGACAGAATCTGTCTTGTGAAATTCAACCTAAACCAGCCATAGAACCACATCCAAAACCAAATAAATTCTCAATCTCAGATCATCAAACCCTAGTATTATATGTTGGGATCAAGTCACCGAAAATTTGGGACTATTTGAGCTCTTAAAGCCCACTAAAAGCTCAACAACTCATGTCAGCTCGTATTCTGACCTTCGTCCATTCCAACTGCTCTATTGAAAATACTACTTGGCCAATATTTTCCCATAATATATCCCTGGAAAGCCAAGACAATTATCTTTCAAATGGAGGTGACCTTACCTCAAAACGATATCGGTCGAAGGAGATATGGCCGAAATAGTGAGCAGCAACAGTTCTGTCCGGCGAGAGAAAAAAGAGAGAGAATGAGCTGAAACTTTCAAAGCAAGGGAAATGGTTATCCACGAGCGGAAGGAGAAAGAAATGGATTATATTTGGTCTTTCTTAGTCAATGATCAATGGGTCAAAAGTGCAATAGTTGGCTCTAATTGTTGATGGTAAGAAGGGCTCTTGCATTGACACTTGGCATCCACAATAAAATATCCACCAAAATTTCATATTTTCTTATCATTTTCTGCCAACAAATATATATAGGAGAAAATGACTAAATTGCCCTTATACTACCTTATTACAAGCGTTAACCTTGTGGGCAAAATGGTCACTTTATATTTACTGTCCAAAATTTCGTTCCCTCAATAAGGCAACGTCCAATATGTATCCAATGTTGAGATTCTTCATTTTCCAATTCAAGATCCCATTTCGTGATCAATTTTCCGTCAATCGTAATTCCAGTTTATTTCGAACTAACAGGTGGCTTTTGCGGACGTTACGCATATCGACTCTGTGATCCTCATTACACTTAGGATGACTCAAGATACGGCGACTTTAATTTCCATGTAATGTCGAGAGTTTATTACTAGTTCCGACGATCTCGATCGTCGTAGTTCGATTTTGGAAAGATTTGCAAATCATGCATTGGTTAAGCGGCATCACCCATGTCTCAATCGTATAACGCTAGCAATAGATTCCACCATCGTTCTTAGATCGGCCTTTATTGGTTCTAAATATTCCCTCGGCAATCCTTATGGTCAAAGCGCCATTTCTCATTCGAGGTTCCTAGGTCCACGTATTTTGCCATGCGTTAGCCTTTCCCTTTTGGTCGCTTAACTCAGGGATTGATCAGATCCAAGCGAAATAAAACTGAAATACATCGATAGATATTTCTCATTCAATGGTCTCGAATTGGCAGGAATTTCAGAATGTCACACGACCCAACAAAGGGATCGGGTTTCCATCCAAACCAATAATACGAGCCTCCAATATCCTCGGCCAAGTTAACCGCTATCGTAGATGTTTGGGTTCTAACTTCTCAAGTAGTTTCGACCATTCCTTGAATGAATAACTAGGAATGAAGGATCGACATCTTAAGAAAGATCTAAGTGGATGAACATGCTCACTAATCTCATAACAACCCGCCCGAAGCCCAAAGGTTTTGATGTGAAAAACGAACCATTTTGAAAAAAAATCCCTAAGTAATTTTGAAGTTGACAAAACAATCCATGCCCTCCTAATTTGGGATAATGCAGTGAAATACTTGTTTTGCAAATTGTCCAAAGGTGCGGGAATGCACAGGATTGAATATGACAAAAAGGTGGCTCGAGATGTTACTCGAGGAACTCAAATGCTGTGTGGAGCTCGGACGTTGAGCGGGAGAGCTCGGACGTTAGAATGATGCTTAAGTTCGAGAGAAGTATTTTGCGTGCAGTAACCGAGAACTTCAAGAGACATTCAAAGATGATTTAATTGGCATATTACATCATCACAACAGCTAGTAATTGAGCTGCATCGTCCTCGAAGATTCTCGGTGATGAAGATCCATCAAGGATGCGGATCAAAGGAAACGAGCGTAACTTTCCTATTGAAGAAATCCATCTAGGGAAACCATAATTGTATGGGCGATTTGATTCAACGGGGAATATTTTCCTTTGGGAACCCTCAACGGCTAAAAGATCTTCTTTTGGATACGGTCTCGTCCAAATAGGTAGTTTTGGATAGCGATCCTCTAGAAGCCTTACAACGGAAAGTTGGAGGTGAAGGAGTATAAAAGACATCTCAAGGTGAAGAGACCAAGAGTTTGTGTAAGAGGGAAGAGACCAAGAGTTGGCAAAAGTTATCATGCCAAAGACATGGGCCATCGTAACATGTACCAAAGCAATCGAGCTCCACCCGATCGTGAAGCCATAGCCATTATGGCATGGGCAATGGATATAATAGGTAAGGATTTATCCACCTTTCTCTAATAAGCATAGCCTTATTTTGTTTGTAATAGGTTATTTTACAAAATGGGTAAAAGCCGTCCCATACAAGAACATTACTCAAAACACGGTGATCAAGTTCATTGAAGAGAATATAATTCACCGGTTTGGCCTACCTAAAACAATCACAGCAGATCAAAGAACAGTTTTACTAGTCGTGAAGTTCTAGAATTTGTTCATTCGAGGGGGATTAAAATGGTACATTCCTCACCTTATTATGTGCAAGCTAATAGGATGGCGAAGCCACAAATAAGATAGTTGCATGATAAATCAAAAAGCATCTAGAAGAAAATCCAAGAGAGTGGGATGTTTTGTTATCAACGATATTATAGGCATACCGAACTTCTCGAAGATCAAGCATGGGGGTTAGTCCATACATGCTCACATATGGACGAGAAGCGCTTTACCTATGAAAATAACAGTTGAATCTTCAAGAGTCCAATTGCAAAGTGATATACTTCCGAAGATTATAAAGATTGGATGCATATAAACTTAGATGATTTGAATGAGGTTCGCTCACGAGCTTTGGATAAACCGATCGCACAAAAGAAAATGGTAGCTTAAGCCTTCAACAAGAAAGTTAAGGTTAGATAGAAAATCGAAGAATGAATTTCGATGAAAGATATTCTTTGTCACCAAACAAGCAAATATCTTTTTGGTACGCCCAGTGGGACCATTTTGTGGTGAAATTTGGAGAAAATGATGAGAACCAAAACCAACCCGAAGGAGTACAAGTTGATAATGCCAATAATCCAGGACGATAGTGCATGGTTAAAGCATTCTACAGCCAACCCGGTTGTAGAAGTACCCCTTGGAAATGTCGACATCTCACGGCAATTAATTGAAGAGCAGACTTGCGTCTTGGCACATGATGCTACACTCGGTAGCTACAATGAAAAGGATGTTTGAAGAATAACAAAATGAACTCACTAACCACATGATGAGACATGTGACCGACGTGATAAAGCCTATGGTGGTTAATGCCATAAATGAGGTAATATCACGTCTCGGTTCATCCTCTCAAGTTCTATCTTTCCATGTAAGTTCTCTTGGTACTATGCTTTATTACCTCCGAGTATCGGGACCACCCAATGTTGGATATAATGGTAATGGGGGACAGACTTTACCACTCTCGGCTATGAGAATTATATCAAGGCTAGAGAATCCAACTCCAATGAACTTAGGGAATGGAATGATTGGTTATAAGTTCCCTCAAATTGGCCCTGTTGAAATTAATATGGTTAACCCAACTATTCGTAATCTACCATCGGCACCGAATGTAAGTAATGTAGATCCCATAATGCCTCTTGGAGTTCAACCATATCCATAAGTCCTAGGAATCCACGGTAAAAGCCGGTGCCGCCGGTTAACTTTAATGTGGAAAATCGGGAGATGGATAGACCTCTACTAGTTAATCCCAAGGCGGGAACCTTAGATGGGTTAGCAGAATTTGAGGCCATGAAACCCGGATCGAGTGGCGAGTTGGTAATTCAACAAGTTGGGAGCAGATAGTGATATACCGAGACAAGTGTTTAGGAAGCCTCATCCGGATTGGGAGGATAATATCCCTTACCCAAGAGGATTCAAGAGACCGGGACTTTATTGTCTTCACAAGAAAGAAGATCGGTCAACGGTGGAACATATTGGTTGTTTCGGCCCAATGTCGTGAGGCCGGTACTAATGTATATTTGATATTAAGGTTGTTCCCGTTGTCATTGTCACGAACAACATTCACGTGGTATCCAAATTTGCCTGCAAACTCCATCCAAACATGGGCTGAGATGGAGAGACAGTTTCATTCTCGGTTTTACCGTTTCGTGCCAAAAAGTAACAGTGGCCGACCCGGCAAGGATGTATCAATATAGTACCGAGACAGCTAACTAGTTTATTGCTCATTTTAAGAAGTCCAGGAATCGTTGTTTTACATCTCTCACCAAAAGAGAGTTTATTGATTTACCCTTTAATGGGCTAAAATTCATTCTATGGGAAAGGTTTGAATGATAAGCTTTTGATGATCTCTTCTAGTTTACTACACGTGTTTCTAAATACAAGCATCCCGTTGAGGGAAAGAGACAAGGAGCCAATGAAGGAAAATTGTCAAACGGTAGCTTTTGTAGAAAGTGCCAAATTCAATAATTCGCCCGAAAGAGAGGAAGAAAACGAAATAGCAGTTGCAACTATGATTTTGGAGAAGTCTTATGTGTGCCAAAGACTCAAACCAAAGAAAAGTGAGCGATATCACAAAAATCAAGGTTAAGGAGACAAACAATTATTCTTTCGACATATACAAGTTAGGTGAAATATTTGACTTGTCGCTAAAAGATGGGTTGATTATTTTCGTAAAGACAATCCGAGAAGCAATTCAGAAGAAATCCAATTTGACGAAGAAAAGGGTAAAGCTCCTATTGAAGTAGATACAGAACCTTTTCCAAAGATGACTAGTATGGTCAATGTCCATGATTCATCAAGATATGGTAATAGTAGGCTTTGCACTCGCTCTCATCAAGAATTGGATAGTCAAGATTGGTATGTTCCAAGGTACCAATTCATGAGAGGACCGAGAGGTAGATACCGATCCGATTCGTTTGTCCGAAGGGAAGGTAGGCCATAGGTAAGGTCAAAGGTAAGGTCCGAAATAGTGTCCACGAGATATTCTCCTTCACAATCAAGGGAGGAAATGCAGCAAAGGAAACTAATACAAGTGCCTATAGATAGTGATATTGGCAACCAAGCTTGCAAGGATGATGAAGTCAAATAAAAGTCCGAGAAAAATAAAAGTCTTATGCAGCGATACGAGAGAAGGAGATCTCGAGAGTGGGTCTTCTCGGAGAGCTTAGTGATAAGTTTGATTATGTGGTGTATTACAAGAATTCATTGGATTACCCTCCTCTTTCATTCCCAATAGAATAAAATGCTTGGGGAGATGAGTTTGATGATCCGTCGTCGGACCCGGTTCCACAGGAAGTACAAAATAAAAAGACAGTTAAAGTCCCTTACAACATTCCTGAAGAGAAGTGGATGCAAGCTAAACCACTCGGGCAAGCATCATACTGAATCACAAAAGACAAATTCAAAGAATGAGGAGTAAGTAGAAGAACCCGGAGATTGCTCGGGCGGAGGGAGTGATATGTCAACCTTCAATGTCGGGACCACATCAAAAGAAAAAAATTGAGTTTGGAGGCGTAGCTCTCCGTAAGCAAAAGAATTCAAGGTAGGAAAAAGTATTTCTCCCGAACATCAAAAAGGTAGTTCTCAAGCCAAATCATCGAAAGGAAAATGGTTCGAGATGTGTCGCAGACAATAAATTTCGGTTAGTTTACGGTAGCTCTCACTTCGAATCAAAAAAATAAGTCAAAGTAGAGTGACACTAGGTCACCACGAAAGAGCAATAAGAATTGCTGCATAGGGCAATCCATGATGCTTAAAGAACTCGGCTCCCCAGTGAAAATAAACTTAGTTCATGCAAGGCTTCCATATGAGTTGGGAGCTTGTTTATGGTCGAAGAAGATGTTGAACATGTATCCCATAAAGAAATGACTATGGTAGAGTTCCTTTTCTCCATAAATGATGTGATGGAGTTTGAGAAAGTGTCATTAAATAAGGCTAAACATTTGAAGTACTTAGTTATATCATTATTGGGAGTTTAGCTTAAAGAAGATGCTTCCACATGAGAAAAGGAAAATAAAAAAAAAGTGAGGTAATTTCAGATGAGATAAAGCTGAGACCAATTGGAAGTTAGTTGAAATCTTACCTCTTCGAAGAGAGTTGTTTTCCTAGGATAAGGTTGGAAGGGAACATGTGAAGAAGAACCATATGAAGATATGATATCGAAATTTAAAGAGGAAATAGTAAGCGGTGATAGCAGCCAAATCAGAACATTTGAAATACTTAGTGAGAAGTGGTGACCCGAAATAATATGGGTGAAGGAAGGAAGAATTTATACCAAGAACGGTTAAGGTCATGCTAGAAATCCTTCTAGAAAAGGGGAATAACGAAGAAGAACGTGGGTAAGTGTATAAAGAGATCCAATTATCAATGTGGAAAAGTATTTTGCTAAGCTCATTGTGAAGCAGTAATTCAATATGATGAATCATAGCAGGTTGTTCTTGTTAGATATATGGAGAAGTCGAGAGTCAACTGGTTATTCAAGATTGATAGAATTCATTGTGTGGAATCAATGATTACTTTGACAAGTTATTCTCGCTTTGACGATTCATACAAGTTATGGATTAATGAGCCGAAAGGATATAAAGATAGAAATTAGCAAGGAAATAAAGGGACACAATTCAAATAGTGAGAAAGATAATGTGTTTTATTTCCACTTAGCCAACAGGGATCCGGGTTTGGTTACAAAGGAATGTAACATAGACTCTAAAGTCAGATTCTCTTGCATAATCGTCTTTCTCTCTTTCTCTTGGGTCCGGACCATCCAACGTTGGGATTCAAACTACTTCTCCAGCTCCCGACACTTCTTGAACTCCTGTCGAACCGAAAGGCTAAGGGTTGTCTTCTTCGCCTTGTACTATCAATCTTCTCTTAGACTATCTTTAGCTTGGCTTCCAGCTCTACTTTTTCTTTCTCAAGGCGTTGGATTTTAGAATCCATAGCCTTATAATCATTATAAAACAGAACATCATCTTCGCGCTTGTTGGAAAGCCCGTCCTTGATAGGTAGTCCTCTTTGCTGCCCAAAGATCGGATAGGGAAGATTGTGGGTGTTGACTCTAATAGTATCCACTACCTCTACAAAGGTAATAGCAAATGCATCACTAGCTTCTTGAAGAGGTTTGGAAAGCATGAAGGAGGGATTGCCATTGCATATCTTTTGAAATAGGATCTTTGCTTTCCACTCCTTTTTCGAGTCAACCACCAACCCCACGTAGCCGACTTCAACAGATCAAGGAATTCCTTTCACTTGGCCTTTTTGGCAACATACGGGGAATAGCAACAAGTATCGATAGAGAGTCCCGATGTTGATTAGTGCTGGGCTCCTCTTGCGATTGAACAAGTTTCAACTTCTCCAAGTCGGTTTCCTCCTACTCGGACAGGGCAAGACTTCACTAATCGCTAAAGGAGCACTTGGTTGTGGGAGGAACCTCTTGAGAATCTACCATTAGCACATCCTTCAACCATTCCACCACCACCTTAGGAGGTTCCTCCCATGACCAATGCTCCTTCAACGATGGATGAAGTCTTGCCATTGTTTGAGTAGGAGGAAACTAACTTGAGAAGTTGAAACTTATTCAATCGCAAGAGTAGCCCAACACCGATCAATCTCGGGACTCTCCGCCGATACTTGTTGTTGTTCTCCAAAGATGATGCCAAGGCTAAGTGAAAGGAATTTCTTGATCTTTTGGAGTCTAGCTATGTGGGGTTGGTGGTTGACTCAAAAAAGGAGTGGAAAGCAAGGACCATATTTCAAGAGATATGCACCGACAATCCCTCCTTTGTGCGTTCTAGAGCTCTTCAAGAAGCCGGTGATTCATTTGCTATTGGCTTCGTGGAGGCGATTTGTACTATCACAATTAACACCCAAAAGCTTCCCTATCTCGATCTTTGGGGAACAAAGAGGACCGGCAATCAAGGACGAGCTTTTTAGCAAGTGCAAAGATGCTGTTATGTTCTATAATGATTACAAGGCTGTGGATTGTGAAATCCAACGGCTTGAGAAAGAAAAGGCAGAGATGGAAGCCAAGCTAAAGACCGTCCAAGAGAAGCTTGATCAGTGTAAGTCGAAGAAGACAAACCTTAGCCATTCAGTTAGACAGGAGTTCCAAAAGTACCAGGAGTTGGAGAAGGAGTTCGACTCCCAACACTAGATGGCCCGAACCCGGGAGAAAGAGAGAAAGAAGATTATGCGGGAGAATCGACTTTAGAGTCTAAGGTACATTCCTTTGTAACCAAAGCCGATCACTATTGGCTAAGTAGAAATAAAACACATTATCTTTCTCAAAGTTTGAATTGTGTGCCTTTTATTTCCTTGCAATTTCTATGTTTATATCCTTTCGGCTCATTAAATCCATAACTTGTATGAATCGTCAAAGCGAGAATAACTTGTCGTAGTAATCACCGATTCCACACAATGAATTCTATTGATACATAATAACCAACCGACTCTTGACCTCTCGAATATCTAACAAGAATACCTTGGTATGATTCATCATACCGAATTACTGCTTCACAAAGAACTTGGCAAAATACTTCTCCACATTTATAATTGGATCTCTTTATGCACTTAATCACGTTCTACTGCCTTATTCCCCTTTTCCGAAAGGATCTCTAGCATGATTTTAACCGTTACTAGTATATATTCTTACTTCCTTCACCCATATTATTTCGGGTCACCACTTCTCACCGAGCATTTGAAATGTTCTAATTTGGCTACTATCACCTATTTACTATTTCCTCTTTAAATTTCTACATCATGTCTTCACATGGTGATTCTTCACATGTTCCCTTCCAACCTTATCCTAAGGAAAACAACTCTATCCGTAGAGGTAAGTTATCAACTGACTACCTATTGGTCTCGGCTTTATCTCATTTGAAATTACCTCGCGGCTGTCCAATTTTTTCTTTTTTTTACGTGTAGAAGTATTCTTTAAGCCGAACTCTCAATAATGAAGGCAATTGCATGCATTACTGTTACATGGGGTATCATATTTTACTCTTGAATCCTGAACTTGGATTGGAACTTATCGAATTGACAAATGTACTCAAATCCAAACTGTTTCTGTCTGCTGATTCTTATTTCTTGGACTTGGTGTGGGAGCCATGTTCTCTCTTCCCTTCCTGTCTAGATGACTTCGAATATAATGATGAAGGGAGTCGGCGGCTTGAATTTTTAACCATCGAAGCTGATGTACTTGAGGCTTGGATAGTGAAGGAAGAGTATAACAGGGTCAAGGATATTTGCTATCAGCTTAAGTATGATGTTGATGTAGCCATTGGGATCCACGACTTCCTCTCACAGTCCATAGTAGAATGGGCTAGATCTTGAAGACTAGAAGAAGAGCTGATATATGCTGAAACCTTAGCCGAGAGCTCAATGAATCGGCACTATAGAAAGATTCGGGATGCTAAAGAGATATCCGAGCTCTTTCATATCTACGCACACTAACTGGTTGGCCTTGAACAATCCTTAGCTGATCTTAAACATGGTCTTTATTATCACTCAGACCTTCTAGCAAAAAATTCTAAACTAGCCAGTAACTTGAGAGTTTTAGTAGCCAAGATTGGTGCATATTGGGTTCCGTGGCTTAATTATTGATGAGGACTTTGGCAACAAATATTTAGATGGATAGATGTGTGTGGAAAGATTGAATTATGGATTGATCAACAAGATGTCAAACTTCTACAAGTTACAATACTCCTAAGAAAGTAGTAGATTATAGGAAACTAAACTTGACTACAAGGAATGAAAAGGTGAAAGAAATATAAGGCGCAATGAAAGTTAAACAACAAAATTGAAGATCAGTGTTTTTTTGCTGATCAGTTGAGCGGGAGCCCTCTCATTCATCTCTGCTGCATATTTATCATCCTTTGTGTTTGTAATTGTCCAGTCAGTTATTCCATGGCTTTCAAATCTTGAATTTTGGAGCTTTCCACAACTTCCTTTTGATCCACACAATCCTCTCAGCTTGTCCGCTAAAATTCAAATGATTTCCCTATCAAATTGTAACCTCCATAATCAGTTTTGATTCCTTTTGTTAACTTTTCCATGATTTGCTCGTGCCCATTATTACTATCTCCTTTTTGTAACATCCCAACTGACTTGGCTAACTTGGCACATTTATGTTCAACTACATCGCTGTACTTCCCGATCACTAATTTTTTAGTTGTTCTATTGGTAAGCCTTCGTACTTTGCTTAACTTACCGAATCTCGAGATCCACTGCCTTGTTATCCATTCTAATATCTACTTTCCACTTACGGAGTTCCAAGATCAAGTGACCTTAAGATTTGTTCAGTGTTTTGCTCTCAACTTACCAAATTTCAGGATATAGCTATCCTGTCACTTATTCGGTATCTTGCTTCCAACCTACCGAATCTCGGGACACAATAACTCTGTCACCCGTTCGGTATCTTATGCTGGTTACTTTTCGGTGTCAAAAACTCCTCTTATATAAGTTTGCGTTTATTATTTTAACGAACGTGTAGTAAATCCGCGTCACCCCCTACTGCTTCTCCTCCGTCTGACCTGAAGGCAGCTTTGAGCCATCTTTCAATTGATGTTCTAGAACATTTAATTTCCTTTATATTGTCTTAGACAACTCATGGAGTAAGATCAACAAAATGATGAGTCAGACCAACTAAAGAAACTCAAACCATTAAAAGAGAATCTGATATCACCTTAATAAGTCAACTCGCTCGCATATCAAAAACTGAGTTTGGATATTTGACGTAAAAATTGGGAAAGAGCATAAATGACCGTGGTTGCTATTATGTTTTGCCAAGCAGTATTTAGTTAAGTAATTTATATAGGACATTGCACAAACCAGAAATGGAAGCATGGTGGTCACTGAGCAATGGTTCTACAGACCTGAAGAAGGGAGGTGGGAGATGGTAGCCACGCGACAGTAGAGAACTCTTTATAGTTTCTATTGAGACAAGGATCTCAAAAAATCTGTGATGCACAAATGTAGTCCATTTGATTCCAATTCACAAACAAACTCCCAGATAAAACACAGAATCCTGGTTACACAGTACAAAAGGTTTATGACGCTGTTGAAAAAAGAAAGTTGGCATACAAGGATTACAACACACAACATGAGATAGATCTTCTCCTTCAAAAAACCACCTTGCAATGAGATCTCTCATATTTGGATACAGAGTGCTAATGCTAATAATGAGATCTCTCATGGTTTTAGATCTTCCAAGGTGTTTTTTTTAGGAGAAGTCTATCTTGTATGTTGTCTGCATGTCAGTCAACTTCCATAATTACTTTTCAAGGAGGGTCACAAACCTTTTGCGCTGTCAAACCATAATTCTCTTTTTTTCGGGGAGCTACTTTTGAATTGGAATAAAATGTACCACACACCTGTGCATCATAGATTCTGCGGGAACGGCTCGATAGAAATTATAAAAGAGCTCTCTATTGTCTCACGACCTGCCTTTTTCAGGTTTGTAGAACCATTACCGAGTAACCACCATGCTTCCATTTATCGTTTATGGTTTGTGCAATACCCCATACGATACTGGTCGGCAAAACATAATAGCACCCAAGGTAAAAACTTTCTTCGACAATTATCAAACAGACTTTATTTACATCAAGATTACAGCCTATTTTTTATTTGACTCGTGATCCATTACGATGCTTCTCATTATCCATACTTTGGTCTCAGCTTGCTATTCCCGAAAACTTAACAAGAAAAGAGGGTCTTCCACAGCATTTTTCTAAGAGATTTTAGTTTCTCCTTTATAAACGTAAAATTAGGGTCCGCCAGCATTGGCAGGACAAAAGACTACATTCTTATATGGGCAGAGCCAGTTAAGAAATCACTGGTTCTCTCTGTACTACGAGAGGGAAAATATTATGTCCAACATCTGACTTAAACTCAGCAGCATTATTATTGTTGCAGAAACAAATCATTGACCTTATTTCGACTTGAAGATATAATTCTAGTATATGGACAACTAATAATGTAGTAATGGAACACACTGATATCCAACATCAATCTGCCTAAATGGATACAGATAGGGAAGTGCGATTACTGAAAGAATTCATGTTTCCCTCTTGAAAAGCTCACCCAAAAACTCACATTCACACTAAGAATGATAGTCCTGACAAGCTCGGTAATGATCTCTCCCCAATCCTATTCATAAACATAAGAGCAGCGATAATAGTGGAGAGAAGCAATTTACGAGAAAATGAGATTGGACTAGAATCACCTGGTCATGATGTGGAAGATAAATACGAACAGCGATCGACTGATGAAACTGAACTCCGGGTGTCGGTAAATCTCGAATCCTCCCCAAAAGAATGTGTGCTCACACCATCTCTCGCCATGCGCTTCCCCTAAAAGCAAGGAGTTTCCGCTTAAAATTTTAAAAGCCCAACAAATTCTCTCTTCTTGCAACAACTTACAAGAAGTTCCCGAGTACCCCAATCCAAAGTCCCACTCACCTTTGCTAACTGAATTTTTTTTTTTTCAAGGAAAGAATTTGCCATAAAAAAAAATGCTTTTGTGTTATTTTCAATGTGAAGCGGACGATCAGTTCTTGGCCCAACTCATTCTAGAGAACCGGTTGGACTCTAGAGCGAATGTTCCCCATCAGATTTGCTCTATCCCTTTTGTTCTCACCTCACCAATATTTACGGCCACTAGTGTTATCGCTTCATCTTTTCAATTTACGAGCATGTGATAGCCGGTTATCTGTGGTCCGTGTAACCTCATGGAGAGGTTATGAGTTTGCCATGTTAGATACATGACCTAAATGAGATACAAATGTGAACTATGCATATAGTATTTTTGTTTAGGGGCAGGGTTTGATCCCTAGTTTTTTGTATACAACAAATGGCTAAATGAACATTGATTATTAGCTTATCTGTTGTGTTATCCTTAAATATCTGTGTTTTATTAAGTTCGAATTAAAGAAATAAATTAAAAGGAAATTATCTCAAAGATGTCCTTGAATGATACAGTTGGTTTCTAACAAATCTGTCTTCCATCCTATAATATTTAATTTTAATGAATCACATTTACTTAACTAATAATGATGGATCCTCACGAACTGACCTTGTGTTGTAATTTGTTGTATCCAAGTTCATTTTGTGGTAAGCCCGTATAATTTTTCAACGTGCTTCCCATAAGAATTGCGAGAATACTTATGACATGCTATAAGAGGGAGTCGTACCCATTTAGATATGTTCTCTAGTCAACATAAAAAATTGAATGAACTAATCATACCCCATTTCCTAGAACAAAAAGGAAAAAACTAGAACTTGCCCAAGCGTGAATTCCACAAAATCTAGGAATGGATGGTTTCAGGAGCATGTGAGATTTTACAAATGCTTTGGATGTTTGGCTTTTTCTTTATCTTGGGAAAAGAAGTACAAATTATCATTTGGGTCACACAACCAGTAGGTGTCACCGGTTTGTTCTATTGACATAATATGCCTGATGCTTAGGGTTGGCAAAATGGGTCTACAACCTATATATAATTCATATTTAATGGTAGTGGATCATAAACGGGTAAGAAAGAATTCGTGTGTTCCTCTTGAATCTCACCAAAAACTCACATTCATATTTAATGATGGTGGGTCATGAATAGATTAATCTCATCAAAAACTCACATTCACGCTAAGAATGATAGTCCTGAGAAGCTTGGTAATGATCCCATCATCCTATTCTTAAACATAAGAGCAGGCATTATAGCGGAGAGAAGCAAGCTACGAGAAAGAGAGAATGGATCAGAATCACCTGGTCATGATGCCGAAGATAAATACGAACAGCCATCGACAATTCGATTGGGTTAATTCTGACAAAACTGAACGCCGGGTTCGCTAAATCTCGAATCGACGAAAAAGGAATGTACGCTCGCCCATCTCTCGATTTGCACTTCTCCTAAAAGCGTGAAATCTCAAACCCATGTCGCCAAATGCCTTCCTTTTCTCGCGAGCGTACGTTTCTCTCCGATCTAAAATTTTGGTTCCCCACTATTCTCTGTGCGAATCTCTGAATACATAGAAACATGATCTTCAAGAATCCCATTAAAACAACTTACGAGAAATTCCCGGGTTCCACAATCCGAAGCCCACTCACCTTTGCTAACAGATTTTTTTTCTTTTGGTTTTTTTGCCTTGAAGTTCCCACAAGAGATCTCCTTTTGTGTTATTTTCAAATGTGAAACCCACGTAAATCTTGGTTCTCTTTAATTCAAATCCAACTAACTCCAGATAACCTCGCCAAGATTTAGGGCAACAAGTGATATCTCTTCGTCTTTTGAAGCCATCAGCACGTGATGGCCGGCTATCAATAGGAGGTGATCCTATGTGCGATAGTCCGTTGTAACGTTACAGAGAGGCCACAAGATTGTCATATGCCATGCATGACCTTTGAGATGCAAATGTGAACTATGCAAAGGGTATTTTTGTTTATGTGTTGAATTTGACCCCTAATTTATATATACAATAAATGACAAAATAAACTAGACGCTATCAGCACATTTGACTAGTGCACGTTAGCTTGTATAGCTTATTATCCGTAAGCATCCATCTTTTATTAATTTTGGAATTTAAAACAAAAAAAATAAATACAAGAAGAGCATCTCAAAAATATTCTTGAATGCTATAGTTAGTTTCTAATAATTTTTTCTTCAAAAATATAATATTTATTACTATGAACCAAATTTACTTAACAAGAAATGATGCATCCCCCGCAAATCTATTTTACATCATAGCGCGTCATATCCAAGTTCATTTTATGGTCTGTGAGAAAATCATTTTTCTTGAATTCCCTTAGCGTCCTTGTCGCGACCTAAAAAAAAAATAAACAAGTTTATCATTTTTGGGCTAATGGATTATCGGTTAATTAATTAACTAACCTAACTCGGACTCTCCCAAGTCCATACCAAATCGCAACTTAAGGTTCGAATGATTAACATGCAATATGATTTGAATTTGGAGTCGCCACTAATCATTTTCGGTAGGTCGATTAGAAACCTAAATAAAATAGCGGGAGAAGACTATCTTATTTCTGCGAACCGGAGATTAAGAGTCCGGGGACTTGGTTACATTAATTACAACTAATGCCCTTTCGGTACCTTAAAATTCATGAAAAAATAATGGATTTGACAAATTTGATGAATTCTACTTGAAGATCAAAGAATCAATTTTTTTGAGTTTTTCTTCCCTTGACATTTTTTTGAAATAAAAAAATTACATGAAATTAGGATGAAATAGGTTCAAGATTACTCCCCAATTTGAACTCAAGCACCAAACTTGTGCTCCGGGTTTGTCTTGACCATTAGACCGATTTGGTGACTCGTTAGGCCGAGAAATCTCTTGGTCCTATCTCTCCTTCACGCTTCTTTTTCATCTCGCTAGAATTTCATGAGATTGCAATCCGGGCGTTGATATTTTTCCCTTTTTGTTCTCCTTCTATTCTTGTACCATTGATGTCTCAACGTTGATATGCAATTGTTATTTAACATAAAACGTAGAGAGAAAATCAGTGTAGAAAATCCGGGCTAATTTGTATTCGAAATTAAAGAAAGTTAGGGAATCACTTAACTCTCTTTTGCTTTGCGGCGAGCTTGAACGATGGGGATGGACCAGTAGCTTGTGTTGATCGGTGCAAAAATTGGCAATAGTAGCACCGAGCTTCAAAACACTCAAGCCCTCTCAAAACTCTCTCAAAATTTTTTCTCAAGAATTCTCTTTTTCCTCTCTAAAGAATTCCTCTCAAAAACTCTCTCAATTCTCTTCCACTCCAAAAACTCTCTTTCAATTCTCTTCCACTCCCCAAAAAACTCTCTTTCAATTCTCTTCCACTCCCCCAAAAACTCTCCTCATCTCTTCAAGAACTCTTCTTCTTTTATAGGCAAAGTTCTTCATCCTTCATTCTTCATCTTCATTTCCTCACCTTCCATTTTCATCTTCTTTTCTTCATCTTCATTTCCCCACCTTCCATCTTCATCTTCTCTTCTTCATCTTCATCTTCTCTTCTTCACCTTCATTTCTCCATCTTCCATTTTCATCTTCTCTTCTTCATCTTCATCTTCCTTTCTTCATCTTCATCTTCTTTTCTTCATCTTCATTTCCCCATCTTCCATTTTCATCTTCTCTTCTTCATCTTCATCTTCCATTTTCATCTTCTCTTCTTCATCTTCCTTTCACCATCTTCTTTTGGTATTTGCAATGCAGTCCCCGAAGTTATGAGTATTTGCAATACAGTCCCCGAGAAAATATTTTTTTCAAGCCCAAATCTTCTTGGTGCATTTTTCCACCGCATGCCTAGTCCGGACCCTGTTAAATTAAGCTCAAATTGTATGCCATTGCTAAATGAATATGTGAGATGATTTTTGTTTAGAACTAAAATTAGTTCTAATTTTTATGCAAAATATATATTAGTCAAAATTTAGGTGTCAACAGCTGCCCCTCTTTGAGTGGAGGCTCGTAGAGGTTCCGCTCAAAGACAAAATTGAACCCTAAATTTTGATAGTGCAAATGATGGATCAACTTTTTGGCGGGAGTTTTAGTCCCATTTTTTATGTAATGAAGTGATGCATGATATGCAAGACTTAAATAACATGTGTCATAATTTCTCTTTTCCATGTTAGAGAAACTCGCACATGGATCGCATACGAGAATACCTGTTTTACCAAATACCTCATAAGCTGGTGATTTCCTTAATTTCCAAGTTTCTTGCAAACACGAGGACCTTAAGGTATTTGGCCTATCTCGTTATCGAAGACTTTTCCCTAATGCGAGACAACAAGAAGATATGTGTATCCTTCCGGATCACAAGAGCTACGTCGTTGTGAGTCGAAAGAAGTAGAATCAAGTTCACAAGAGCTACGTCGTTGTGAGTTGATTAAATGTCGAAATCGCCAGGTGCATATGTCTTCACGATTCGACAAAGGGGAACCAAAGTCTTAAGAGCTACGTCGTTATGATTTGGTTTGGATCAAAATCACGGGTGCTTATGTTTTCGTGATTTGATAAAGGAGCCGAGAATCATAAGAGCTATGTCATTATGAGCCGACTAAAGGTCAAGATCACCAGTGCATATGTCTTCGTGATCGACAAAAGGAACCAAAATCTTAAGAGCTACGTCGTTATGATTTGGTTTGGATCAAAATCACGGGTGCTTATGTCTTCGTGATTTGATAAAGGAGCCGAGAATCATAAGAGCTATGTCATTATGAGCCGACTAAAGGTCAAGATCACCAGTGCATATGTCTTCGTGATCGAGACCGAAATCATAAGAGCTATGTCGTCATGATTTGATAAGATGTCAAGATCGTCGGTGCATATGTCTACACGACCTGACAGGAGAGGCATATTGCCTGAATTGAACAATATTTGATAGGAGCACCACCGAATAGAATCGATAGGTACGAAATGGGCATATTGCCTGAATTGAATCATAACAACTATCATCGGAGGAGTTGTTAATTTGAAAATGGGTTCGTAAAACTTACCCGGGTTCTCCGAACGATTAATCAAAGAACGAAACAGATCGCTCGTATCGTACATGGCGAGGCATTTGCCAGGAGAACTTGCTCATTCAATAATCCTTGGATGAATTTCGAGACCTTGGGAGGGACATCGAACATCGGGAATGTATTACCCATCATAGAATGGTAGAGGTAACATGCGCAAACATATTCAACAATGAGTTCATGCAAAACTATCCTACCGAGCTTGCAATGATGTATATAATGCAATCACTCATACCATGGTTTATGCATAACCATTCTATCAAGTTTGCATTACCAACCCTGTCCAGGGGATGTTCTCACATTATGAATACCTCGAATGTGAGCTGAGTGGGGGGACTTCAGTCCGAAAGGGTTTTCTCTCACTCTCAAGAAAAGTTATTTATCCCGTCTGCGGGATTCAAAAGAAATCACTCAATCTTTCCATCATCGCATTCGATAAAGATCCGAGTAATCTCAGCAATTGATACGATCGAACCGATCTGGAGGTCTTGATTAGGACCGTAATGAGGGCTAGGTCAAAGGTTTACAAAGGGGACTCTAGTTGAGTCAAGGCTGCTGAAATGAATTCCTTCGTCATCTCTCCGAGTTTACAAGTCAAGAACCTCGCAAAAAATGAGAGAGAAGTAATCTTGCTCGAAATTCTTCGAGTGATGCTTAAAATCATTGAACTCCACATTAATTCAAGTGCCCTAGTCGAAAAGGCTTTTAAAGGGTTGTAATGGAGCTAATGATTTGGGGACCGAGAAACGAAAGGGTTCGTTTTGGCTCGGAAGATGTTTGAGAAGGGGTTTGATGTTGGTGATCATTACAATCTTGTCACCGATCGTGGCCTTCTAGGATGCCATCATTGCTCGAGGATGGTATGAACTCAAGATTGCATTTGCAATTTGACACTTCATGGAGATTTTTCTCTCAATCCTTTTAGGATATACAGGAAAATTGTGCATTTAAGTTCAGAAATATTCTACAAATGAACAATGAATTGAAAGGGCATTGGCCTTGCTTTTGGTAGGCACTTTGCTTTTTTAAATGCCCAGGAGTTTTTGTGGAATCAGCTTTTCCTCTTTCTTCTACCTTTTTTTTTTACTCCCAACTCTCTTTTACTATTGCATCTTGATGAGTTCATTGGGAGATTTTCTATTGATCCAGCTTTTCAGGTCCTTCTACTCAAAGATAGGCCATATTTGCTTTGGGACAACAATGATCACCAATAAGGGCTTTTAGAAACGAATTTGCGGCTCAAATGGATTGTGCAAATGGATATAGATGTGTGGGATAGAAAAAGAAATGCTCTTCGTCACCCTAAGGCACTTTAATTAAAGCGTAAGTACAATGCAAAGAACCACCCGAAGATTGATGTTAGTCCAAGCAAGAAGATTTCTAACCATTTGTCTCATGATGCCGATGGAATTACCTCTGTTTTGCCCCAATGTGGGGTGGTTCTTGATGTGGTTGTGGAAGTGAAATCTCCGCTCAAATGGGTTGATCAACGGATAACTTGCAGTGTTTAGGGTAGAGAAATGAATGCCTCCATCACTTCGGTTATCGTACCTTTCGCGAGAAAACTTTTTACCTCGGGGAATGCGGAATCTTGCCACCGTTCATCTCGCCTAAAAAAATTGGACGTGTTTGGGAAAGGATTGCCTTTCATCATCCTGTCATGCCCCCTTCCGTACATTCGATGTATCTTATGTAGTTCATGTTCCTTATTCAGGGTTGGTAAATCAAACGTGAGAAACAATCATGCGCAAACTATGCTGCAACTTTTCATTATGGCGGACAAAATTCGCAAGTACATAAAAATTTCTTAGGGGCGTGGATCGTGAGTTGCCCCCTGTTCATGCAAATGCGTTGCAAAACTTCGTTGTCTCGCCCGAGACATGAGATTGTCAAAGGCTCCAAGAATTTCTCATTTCATTAATTTTTCATGGAGAAGGGATACTTCTCTATTTGGACAAAAGAAGACCCCTCGTAAAAAATCAAAAGGGAAAGCATCAATGTACGTCCTCATGTTCTAAAAGAATTGAAACGATACCACTTTACTCATGCACGTATTCCTTGCGAACTTTGAATTGAAAAGATCGATTCATCTGGATCGGATTGTATGTTCGGGACGTTATCTCTCCCGGTTCTATAACCGTCCTGGGCTGAGCTTCGATCCGTGAAGTAAAAAATGTTTTTATTAATCTTTGTACATTGATGCCAAATCCCAAGATCGACCCCGGGATGCCTCGGACCACTGTCATTCCCCAACCACTATGTCAGTAGTGTTGTTGGAGTCCACGGGTGGTTCGCTTTTTGTTATATTGTTCTCAAAGCAGTTGGCAATCCCCCGTCGAGAATAAAATAAGCTTAACTTAGAGTTTGAAACGACCGAGAATCAATTGGGACGATACGGAGTTACCCATCTTTGAGCCTGTTTGGTCTTTTACTTGCATTCTCCCAAGTAAGGCTATTCGAATCTCTCTTTACAGGCGTTCGGGAGTGTCGTCCACAAATTGATTTGCTACGTGCCTAGCTTAATAAGGAACTTACGCATTTGATAAGAGAGGAGAAAATTCACCCTTTAAGTCTAGGCAAATTCTAGACAACTAGAAAGTAAAAGTATCCCACGCAGGGGAACTATACATGGAATTGAAGGAGTATTCATGCGAGATTGGTTCCACCTCTTTGGCTTGGCTATTCCAATGATTGGCTGATTTTATCTTGGATCATACACCAACGATCGTTGTTTGAGGATCCATGATCACTTGCTTCGGATCACAACTCGGGAGGTCTTTCGGCTCCGAACCGGGCCGACCAAGGCGGTGAGCTCATCATCAAAGTAACCTTTTGATTTTTCGGGCAATTGATACTCGAATTGGGCATTGCTACTTGCTAACACCTGGCGACAAATTTTCCACTTTGTTTTTGCCGTGAACGGTCCGACTCCTTGAGCTTGAGCCTCCGCCGTCGCTCGGGAACTCGTAGGGATGATCAACCGGTCCGTTGCTAGAACCACCAGCGGAAGGTCGGTATGGCCGGTATTCTTGATTGGGAAGTGGTCGGGTATTTTTTGCTCCGTAGGTTTTCCCGGGGATTGATCTTCCAAATAACTTTGCTCCGGTCGCCTTGGTTCCAAGCTACATCGTGCTTCTTCAGCTTATCTCTAAATCTCGTGAAGGTGATTTGTGACACTTCGTAGGGTGAGTCCGTTTATATTCATCATTTTGAGTACAGCCATTGGGTCGTCTTGAATTGATTCCTAGCTGTCGAACCGCCTCGATGAATATAGAATGAAGCTCGGCGGACCAAAGGGCCTTTTCTTTCCGATAAAATCGTCGTAGGTGGCTTGGCCATAGTTCTTTTGTTCGAGTAATTGCTTCCTTATAGCATGCTGCCAAATGTTTTGGAGCACTCGAACGCAGACCGGCTTCTTTAGGATGCCCTGAGCACAATGCAATATGGCCCTCGTTATGAACTGCCGATCATCACTTGCGATGTGACGATGACCGGTATATTCAACTCGGAATCAATGATCTTTAAGAGATCGAGACCGTCCATATCGATCCCTACCATGGCTGTGACGATGATGTCAAAATCATATTTGTACTATGCTCAGCTCCTCTAAGGCTTCCGTTGCTTTCACATAAGCTGAAATCCTATACATGCACTTTCTCAAAGATGGCAACGAGGATTGAGAGGGAAACGGGGTTACCATCAATGGCCATGACTCGCAGATCCTCGGGATAGGAAACTTCCCATACTTCCGCCCGGAGTGAACGCATACTTATTTTCCTTTCAAAACCTTCCATATGTAGACCGAAAAATAGGTGTTTCGACTAGAGACTGGGCTTTAGATGTTCTTTGGACTTGCAAAGACAAAAGCGACGATGGCCTTTCGTGACGAGTTACCGGAGGTGCATGGAGACTTCAAGTTCTTTATAAACTTTTTCTGATCCGTTAGTCTCGTGAGACAGCCTTTTCTCTCCTTTTCGGTCCTAGTGCCTTGGATCCATTTCGTAATAACTCTTACCTCTCGCTCAATCCGTCGTTCTTTTTTTTCCTTTTCGATATGGAGGAGCCCTCAAATCTTTTCACTTTCTCTACGAACGAGGCATTATTTCTTTCCTCAAATCTTTTCGCTTCCTCCTACGAACGAGGCGCTTATTTGCCCTCCTCAAATCTTTTCGCTTTCTCCTACGAACGAGGGAGTTATTTTCCCTCTCAAATCTTTTCGCTTTCTCCACTAACGAGGCGGTTATTTCCCTCCTCAAATCTTTTCGCATTTACTTACGTGAAGGTTTTCAATGCTTAGTCAAATCCGCGAGGAATTCACGCATTTAAACATGATGATGTTCGTGGATAGTATCGTTTCTTTGCCCCTAGATTAAAAGAAGAATGTCTCACATAGGGATTTTGTAACAAACAGTACATTCATTCATACATGTAACTACTTCTCTTGAGGATTCGTAAGGGCTGGCTAGTAATGCTCGAAAAAGCGATATTTTGAGAGCCCATAATAAAAAACTAAAGCTTCATGCAGGCTACGAGATTCGGAGTTCCATCGGCGTTGAATTGGCTGGCTGTGACATCAAGGAAACTCCAATTGTAGTGATGCATGTCTCTTCCCTCGAAGGGCATCGGTTTCGCCTCCGCAAGACCGACTTTCTCGGGATGTATCTCCAACGAGATCGGATTGTACGAGAACTTGCTTTGGGGGATGAATTGGTGAATAAGCATTTTCAATGCTCGAGATGTGGCTCATCGAGGGACATGTCACCAAAGAAGATGGGGCCGCTACGAGACATGGCAAACAACGGTGTTAATAGCATCCCTATACCTCTTGTTCTCTCGCTCGAAGCTTTTCACTTTCTTCCCTCGAAACGCAAGTTCATGACTTTCATTTTTAACCTTTAATCGGGTCCGCTTGTTTTGAAACCAAAACTTGACCTTCAAAGGCTCCATTCCTATCATCCGGCTCAATTCATTTTTGCGTCTCTTATTCACGTAAGAGCACTCCTTGAAGGCAGCTTCGAGCACTCGATTTGATATTTTCTTTTAAGGGTTATTTCTGCGTAGCTGCCATTGTTGTTGCTTTATCGAGATCTTGAATTTCATTGCCAAGAGAGTTGGGTTTTACGGTTTCAGCGTTGGATCCGGTCTCGAAATCCAGCAGTTCGCTTTCGGGGATGTCCAGGTTGGTTGCCTCCAAGAAGTGCTGATAGCCTTTAGACATGTCGGATTGAAATACCTCTTACTCGCCTTTTGTTCACTCTACTCTCCGCCGTATGCTTACTCTCTCCAAATTCTTTCGAGTAATCGGGTATGTTCCAAAGCCTCCCTTTTAACGCGGATGAAAATCACTAAGCCGACGTTTTTCCCAAAATTTCGTGTTTCCCACTTTGTCTTATTTCTTCAACGTGATGGGACCCCAAATCCACTCGCACCGATTTTCTTTTCTTGATAACCATGCTTGTCTCCCACTCGGTTTTCAATCGGTGGGACTCCAACTCCTTTCGTAGCTTTTCGGATTTGTGGGGCTCGAGATCACGGATTGACGATAGATCCAGGATCCAATAAATGAAACACATGTAGTTTCACCCGAGTAACTAACGTGGCTCTGCAAGAATTGCTATTTTTTCTCTCGAAAAGTATACTTGTCTCCCACTCGAGTTTTCAACATGGTGGGGTCCTCAAATCTTTTTGTAACTTTTTCGGATTCGTGAGACTTGAGATGGTAGATCCGTGATTCACGGATGAAACGTCTGCAGCTTTTTTACCCGGATAATTAACTCGACATCCACAATAATTATTGCTATAGCTTTTCCTCGCCCTTTAAATTAGGATTTAACGCCGAGACAATTATCGCTTTCATATCTTCATCTCCAACCTCCTAAGCACTCTTTTGCATCCAACCTTTTTAGCCGCTTCAACAACAATGGCTTCCCTTCCCGCACACGCCTTTTCGGTGAAGTTTTGGCCAAATGGGAGAAACTTTATAATCTCCTAGGCCAGGGCTACTCTTATATAGCCAACCATCCGGAAGCCGAAACCGAGATTCGATTTATGTTTAGGGATATGGACACCGCTTCTATTGGAGGTACCAAGTTAGAGGAGGAATACAGGATCTTCCCCACCCTCTTCACTAACTTCCCGGAGGCTTACCATGTTGCTCATCAAAAGGTTACTTTGGCCCACCTTGTGAAGGCACGCTATCAGGATCGGTCGGACAGCTTGGTGTTGGCCGGTCTTGTAGCCGACAATTATAAGAAGGCCCTTGACTACGGTAACGAACAAATCTCCCTCGCTGATTCGTGAGAGAGGAAACTTGGTGGGATGTTTGGCCATGTCCCGCAACCATCTTCGACGCGATCCGCTCAATATTGTTTTAAAATTTCAATGCACATGGCTGGGAAGAAAGGCTGGACGATCCGACCCTCGGATATAGCCCGCGGGGAGAATGCTGATCCATGACCTGGAATCTGCTCGCTTGAGCATCACGAGGACAAGGTAGCCAACCTCAAAGAGAAATGTGAGCTCCTCCTCTTTAAGCTGGCGGATCTCGATTCTCGGAGCGATCAGGTGTAGCGGAGCATCAACCTGTATTGAGAGTCGGTTAAACTCCTTTGTGATGCTCATTAGGGCTCGGTTTGGCTTTACGTTCCCACCCCGTTGATCTATTTGTAAGGCTTTTCGATAAATGAAATGAATGCAAGTTTTTACTCATTTCATCTTGGTCGTCATATTTTTTTTCGCAAGATAACCCCTTTTACTCGCGAATATGTAAATCTCACGCTCCCGATGGTCAATCCAATTGGGCCGGAGAGGCTCCCCCATTCGAAACAATCTCTCAACAAAGATTAGTAGCGAGGAAACAAACGAATGTTCAAATGTGAACAACTCGTGAATCAGATTAATATTATAACTCGATTATGAAAACATCGAGTGAATCGAGCATAATATTTCTTTACGGCGTCGAATTGACTCGGATTGATAAAGACACGACCATCCATCTCAGCCAGAATCAAAGCACCACCAGGGAGCACATTCTTTACTATATATGGACCACCATAGTTTGGAGCGAATTTCCCTTCCGGGAGTGGGACTATTGGCAATAATTTTCTCAAGACCAGGTCATTGATCCGAAAATATCGAGGCCGAACTTTTTTGTTGAATGATTTAGCAACTCTCTGCTGATAACACCGGCCATGACATACAACCTTAAGTCTTTTTTCATCGATCGATTCAATTGGCTTGCTCTCTCTGGATCCATTCAGCTTCCGTCATCTTAGCTTGAGATAGTATACGTAAGGAAGGAATTTCCACTTCAACTCGGTAGAACAGCCTCCATTCCATATACAAGAGAATACGGGGTTGCCCCGGTAGATGTCCGGATCGAGGTCCGATACGCCATAAGTGCAAATGGCAACCTCTCATGCGAATCGCGATAATTTTCAGCCGTCTTCGCTAAAATTTTCTTAATGTTCTTATTGGCGGCTTCTCTTGCTCCATTCATTTGAGGACGATATGGGGAAGAGTTCGGATGCTTGATCTTGAATTCCTTGAACAATTCGTCCATTAGTTTGTTGTTTAAGTTCGAGCCATTGTCGGTGATTATGGCTTCGGGTGAACCGTATCGAGCAATGATATCTCGGCGGATAAATTTCGCGATATTTCGTTCCGTGACCGCTAAATAGGATGCGGCTTCGATCCATTTGGAGAAATAGTCAATCGCCACCAAGATGAATCGATGCTCATTGGATGCTTTAGGGTTGATAGGGCCGATAACATCAATGCCCCACATAGAAAACGGCCATGGTTCGAGATAATTGATGCAACTCATTTGGAGGGACATTAATCTTGTCACCATGAATTTGATATTTGTGACAGCTCCGGACATGCTAAATACAATCTCTTTCGAGTGTGAGCCAATAATAACCCAACCTCATAATCTTTTTAACTAAAAAGTGGCCGTTCATGTGTGGACCACGAGATCTCTTCATGTACTTCCATCATCGACGAATCGCCCGGTTGAGTCAACGCATCTTAGTAGGACGAGAATCGAATGACCGCTTGTACAAATTCTCTCCATTCAAGAAGAACTTCGAGGCCATCTTTCTTATGTACTTTTGGTCGATACGGTACTTTTTTCAGGGAACTCCCGCTTCGAATATAAGTCTTAATGTCATGGCACCATGGCTTACCATCGGGTTCATCGATCACGGCCATACAATATGCCTCTTTTTTAATACATCAATCTTCATGGGTCAACCTCAAGTCCATTGGCGACCGGTAACATTGAAGACAAGGTAGCCAATGCATCAGCGAATCGATTATGAGTCTTGGACGAGATACTTAAATGAGATATCCTCAAATTCCTCCACCAATTCATCCAGATACTCATGGTAGGGTAGCAATTTAGCATCTCTCGTCTTCCACTTTCCAACGATCGAAGGATAATCAAAGCGGAATCTTCGAACACCTTGAGTCGGGCTATCCCCATTTCAACCGCAGCTGCAGACCGAGGATACATGCCTTATATTCTCGCTATGTTATTTGTGCAAGGGAATACCAATTTTGCTGCCACAGGATAATGCCGACCACCCGGGAGATATCGAACGGCGCCCGTGCTCGATCCCGATAAATTGACAGCTCCGTCAAAATACATAGTCCCGGATGTAATCCTCTACCGACATGATTCGATCCTCGGAACGATAGGCATCATCATCTTGCCCCGGATTTTCAGCTAGGACATACTCATGACTCGTCCCTTGATTGGCTTTTGGGACAAATATTGAACGTTAAACTCGGAGATGAGGATTTGCCATTTGGTAAGTCTACCAATCAAGGCGGGTTGATTAAGCAAGTATTTGATGGGATTGCATTCTCACCGAAGTACTTGGTAATGCAAGGTATAATGCCGAAGCACATGCGGTACACCTGACTAACGCCGCACATGTTTTCTCTACTTCGGAGTACTTCATTTTCGAAGTTGTGAATTTCTTGCTCAAATAATAAATGGCTCGTTCTTTTCCATCGTCCTGCTTCTCTTGGGCTAGCATAGCACCCAAGGATTCACTAAGGATTGTGAGGTAGAGGATTAAAGGTTGCTCCGGTGTTGGAGGAACAAGCACGGGTGGATTCATGAGATGCTTTGCTTGATTTTTCCAAAAGCTTCTTCACATTCGCTATCCCACTGGACTAGCGCATTCTTCTTTAATAGCTTGAGGAATGGCTTAGCGGTTTCGATAACCGAGAGATGAATCGAGCAATATAGTTTAGCCTACCCATCAAACTTCGAACTTCTTTAACCGTCGTCGGCGGCTTAAGCTCACGAATAGCCTTAACTTTCGAAGGGTCGACTTCAATGCCCTTACCGCTACCACGAAACCGAGTAGCTTGCCCGAGCTGGTTCCAAAGACACACTTGACGAGGTTGAGGCGTAACTTGTACTTTCGGAGTCCGTCGAACAAGCGTTTCGACGTGATCTTCTCCATGCCTTGTTTTTGCTATCATGTCATCGACGTAAACCTCAATCTCATTATGCATCATGTCATGGAAAAGGGCAACCATGGCTCGTTGGTAAGTGGCTCCAGGCGTTTACGAGACCGAATGGCATTACCCGGTAATGGAACATTCCCCATGGTGTGGTGAAAGTGGTTTTCGACTTGTCATTGACATTCATCGGGATCTGATTGTACCCGGAGAAGCCATCCATGAATGAAAACAATTCAAACCCCGAAGATTGTCAACAAGTACGTCGATATGCGGGAGGGGAAAATCATATTTAGGATCGGCCTTGTTCAAACCTCGATAATCGACACAAACCCGAATGCGGCCGTCTTTCTTCATGACGGGGACTATGTTAGCGACCCAATCGGAATATTATGTAGTCTCAATGAATCCTACATCGAGAAGCTTCATGACCTCCTCTTTGATCTTCTGCACTAATGCAGTCCGGCCCTCCTTGACTTTTGCACAACCGGCTTAGCCGAAGGATCGATCGGCAAACAATGCTCGACAATGGAACGGTCGAGACCGAGCGTATCTCGCATAGGACTAGGCGAAAACGTCCCGGTAATCCTTCAAGAGTCCGATCGGGCGCTCGAATATTTCGAGGAAAGGCTTGCTCCCGATCTTAACTTCTTTAGGGTTTTTCGCATCGCCTAGGCTGACCGAGATAATTTGTTCACCGGTCAAGGGCTTGATCTCCTCATGTCGTTCGAAATCTTGATGAACTTCCTCATAATCTGGATCGAACTCATCTAGGTCGTATACTTCGAATCCACTAGGTTTCCCTCCTCATATATCCCCCATGATGACAAACTCGTTGGTCGTTGGTTATCGTCATCGGGTTGGTTTGGGAGATTAGGACTACAAGCGGCGTGCTCGAGCTCACGCCCGTGAAGATCACATCTTCTAGCGGCATTGTCCGATAGAGAGCGGTTTCCAAGGCTTTACCGAGTTGTCCGTAGGAGGAATTAGAGCAGGAATGGTTAGCGGCAGGCTGGAGGTGGATGATTGAAGTTTGGCGGAAAAGGCGGCTATCATTTCCTCCATCTTTCGAGACATCATCTCTTCAAAGCGCTCGGTCAAGGAGCCAAGTTTCTCGTCTAGGGCAGACTGACGGTGGCGTTAATATCGGCCATCCTCTTCGCGACCGATCGAGTAATATGTGGAGGATCCGTGAAAAATTACCTGTACGCAAAGAACAAACCAAAAATGAGTACTGGGGGAGAGAATAGCGAGCCGGCCCATGGCATCCCTCTAGACTCAAACGAACAAAGTGATTATGACCAAAGAATTGAAACATGTCATTTACAGTTTGTCCGCTTTTACGAAAAAATCCGTATTAATTCGTACGTTGGTCAAAATACGTCCAAATTTTACGAGCTTATAGTTGAGAAGATGATGAACAACTTTTATATTGATCAATCGGACTAGAAATGAGCGAATCAAATCAGTTTAATGTGTCTTTCCAAACAATCGCATTCAGAAAACTGTTATAACCACAGGTAGTTAAAAAAACGAAAGGCCATCTTAAATTATGAATTTAATTCTGAAATTTTGTAGGATATTAGTTGAAACATAGGTCTACAACTTTCATGTTTGACACTTACTCAAAGCTCGATCGTAGAATTTAGTAAAAATCGTACAACAGGAACGAGCCAAATCAGAATTGAGGACAACCGATGAAATTGTAAAAACTACGGAAGCAAAGTGTGAAATTGGAAACAAGACAATGAGATTCATAAACAATCAACCTAAACCATGGACCAGCCCAAAATAAAAATGAGATAACAGGGCGTAAGAGACAGGAAATTACCGCTCATAGGAAGAAAATGTCAATCACAAAGACATGCGCATGAAACGTGGATTCAGATTTTAGTTCTTTTAGCAAAAATGAAATGAAAGACAGAACGACATGTCGCAGCCTCGCGCACGTTCATCATGACTAGTTGCCGCCTCGCATACATAGTCATGACTAGTCGGGTCCAATCATCTCGGCTTGGTTCGGTCGATAAGGGCAACTCTCATGCATCATAGCCTCACGCGCATGAGAATAACCCTTGAGCCATTTTTTGAAGAACTCGGGATCCAAGTGGGATAACCTTTAGCGAAGCCTTACCGCCAAGGTTAAAGAACCACATAAATACCATCTTGAAACTATCGGGTGACCCGGGTTCGGTCACAAGTCAAGGTGATGTAGTGCAATTATATTAGAGGCATGCACGACATTTTAAAGGCAATCAAGACTCCGATAGTTCAAAAAATAAAATTCTCATCACCAAGCCTCGCAAAACAGAGGTTAGCCACGTACTCCTCCCCTTATAACTCCCTTTCCCGCAAAATCATTTAACACCTAGGGATTAAAATTCAACCAAGATTGTCAAATCAAGTAATTTTTCTTTTCATGAACTTATCCGGCTTAAGTCCTTTTTGGCTCCCCACTGAGTCGCCAAAGTCAAGCGCGACCTAAAAAAAAAAATAAACAAGTTTATCATTTTTGGGCTAATGGATTATCGAAGTTAATTAATTAACTAACCTAACTCGGACTTGTCGCGACCTAGAAAAAAAAATAAACAAGTCATCTTTTCCGGGCTAATGGATTATCGGGTTAATTAATTAACTAACCTAACTCGGACTCTCCCAAGTCCATACCAAATCGCAACTTAAGGTTCGAATGATTAACATGCAATGTGATTTGAATTTGGAGTCGCCACTAATCATTTTACGTAGGTCGATTAGAAACCTAAATAAAATAGCGGGAGAAAACTATCTTATTTCTCGAACCAGGAGATTAAGAGTCCGGGGACTTGGTTACATTAATTACAACTAATGCCCTTTCGGTACCTTAAAATTCATGAAACAAATAATGGATTTGACAAATTTGATGAATTCTACTTGAAGATCAAAGAATCAATTTTTTTGGATTTTTCTTCCCATGACATTTTTTGAAATAAAGAAATTACATGAAATTAGGATGAAATAGGTTCAAGGTTACTCCCCAATTTGAACTCGTGCACCAAACTCGTGCTTCGGGCTTGTTTTGACCATTGGACCGATTTGGTGACTCATTAGACCGAGAAATCTCTTGGTCCTATCTCTCATTCACGCTTCTTTCTCATATCGCTAGAATTTCATGAGACCGCAATCGGGCGTTGATATTTTTTTCCCTTTTGCTCTCCTTCTATTCTTGTACCATTGATGTCTCATCGTTGATATGCAGTTGTTATTTAACATAAAAACGTAGAGAAAAAAATCGGTGTAGAAAATCTGAGCTAATTTGTATTCGAAATTAAAGAAAGTTAGGGAATCACTTAACTTTCTTTTTTTTGCGGTGAGCTTGAACGATGGTGATGAACTTGTGGCTTGTGTTGATGGGTGCAGAAATTGGCAATGGTAGCACCGAGCTTCAAAACACTCAAGCCCTCTCAAAACTCTCTCCAAATTTTTCTCAAGAATTCTCTTTTTCCTCTCTAAAGAATTCCTCTCAAAAACTCTCTCAATTCTCTTTCACCCCAAAAAACTCTCTCCATTCTCCTCCATTCCAAAAAAACTTCCTCTTTTATAGGCAAAATTCTTCATCCTTCATTCTTCATCTTCATTTCCTCACCTTCCATTTTCATCTTCCTTTCTTCATCTTCATCTTCTTTTCTTCATCTTCATTTCCCCACCTTCCATTTTTATCTTCTTTTCTCCATCCTCATCTTCTCTTCTTCATCTTCATCTTCTCTTCTCCACCTTCATTTCTCCATCTTCCATTTTCATCTTCTCTTCTTCATCTTCATCTTCCTTTCTTCATCTTCCATTTTCATCTTCTCTTCTTCATCTTCCTTTCACCATCTTCCTTTCCCCATCTTCTTTTGGTATTTGCAATGCAGTCCCCGAAGTTTCAAGTATTTGCAATACGGTCCCCGAAGTTTTGAGTATTTGCAATACAATCCCCGAAGTTCCAGTATTTGCAATACGGTCCCCGAGAAAATATTTCTTTCAAGCCCGAATCTTCTCGGTGCATTTTTTCATCCCATGCCTAGTCCAGATGCCTGTTAAATTAAGCTCAAATTATATGCCAATGCTAAATGAATATGTGAGATGATTTTTGTTTAGAACTAAAATTAGTTCTAATTTTTATGCAAAATATATATTAGTCAAAATTTAGGCGTCAACACTGCCCCTCTTTGAGTGGAGGCTCGTAGAGGTTCCGCTCAAAGACAAAATTGAACCCTAAATTGTGATAGTGCAAATTATGGATGAACTTTTTTTTGGGAGTTTTAATCCCATTTTTTGTAATGAAGTGATGCATGATATGCAAGACCGTTAAATAACATGTGTTATAATTTCTCTTTTCCATGTTAGAGAAACCTACACATGGATCGCATACGAGAATACCTGTTTTACCAAATACCTCATAAGTGGTGATTCCCTTAATTTCCAAGTTTCTTGCAAACACGAGGACCTTAAGGTATTCGGCCTATCTGTTATCGAGACTTCTCCCTAATGCGAGACAACTCAAGATATGTGTATCCTTCCGGATCACAAGAGCTACGTCGTTGTGAGTCGAAAGAAGTAGAATCGGGTTCACAAGAGCTACGTCGTTGTGAGTTGATTAAATGTCGAAATCGCCGGTGCATATGTCTTCACGATTCGACAAAGGGGAACCAAAATCTTAAGAGCTACGTCGTTATGATTTGGTTTGGATCAAAATCACGGGTGCTTATGTCTTCGTGATTTGATAAAGGAGCCGAGAATCATAAAAGCTATGTCATTATGAGCCGACTAAAGGTCAAGATCACTAGTGCATATGTCTTCGTGATCCGAGACCGAAATCATAAGAGCTACGTCGTCATGATTTGATAAGATGTCAAGATCGCCAGTGCATATGTCTACACGACTGATAGGAGAGGCATATTGCCGAATTGAGTCGTAACAACTATCATCAGAGGAGTTGTTAATTTGAAAATGGGTTCGAAAAACTTACCGGGTTCTCCGAACGATTAATCATAGAACGAAACAGATCGCTCGTATCGTACATGGTAGGCATTTGCCAGGAGAACTTGCTCATTCAATAATCCTTGGATGAATTTCGAGACCTTGGGAGGGACATCGAACATCGGGAATGTATTACCCATCATAGAATGTACGAGGTAACATGCGCAAACATATTCAACAATGAGTTCATGCAAAACTATCCTACCGAGCTTGCAATGATTAGAAATAACATGTGCATAATGCAATCACTCATACTATGGTTTATGCATAACCATTCTATCAAGTTTGCATTACCAATCCTGTCCGGGGATGTTCTCACATTATGAATACCTCGAATGTGAGCTGAATGGGGGACTTCAGTCCAAAGGGTTTTCTCTCACTCTCAAGAAAAGTTATTTATCCCTGCTGCGGGATTCAAAAGAAATCACACAATTTTTCCATCATCGCATTCGATAAGGATCCGAGTAATCTTGCAATTGATACGACCGAGCCGATCCGGAGGTCTTGATTAGGACCGTAATGAGGGCTAGGTCAAAGGTTTACAAAGGGGACTCTAGTTGAGTCAAGGTTCTTGAAATGAATTCCTTCGTCATCTCTCCGGGTTTACAAGTCAAGAACCCCGCAAAAATGATAGAGAAGTAATCTTGCTCGAACTTCTTCGAGTGATGCTTAGAATCATGGAACTCCACATTAATTCAAGTGCCCTAGTCGGAAAAGGCTTTTAAAGGGTTGTAATGGAGGTAATGATTTGGGAGCGAGAAACGAAAGTGTTCGTTTTGGCTCGGAAGATATTTGAGAAGGGGCTTGATGTTGGTGATCATTACAATCTTGTCACCGATCGTGGCCTTCTATGATACCATCATTACTCGAGGATGGTATGAACCGAAGATTGCATTTGCAATTTGACACTTCATGGAGATTTTTCTCTCAACCCTTTTAGGATATATAGGAAAATTGTGCATTCAAGTTCGAAATATTCTACAAATGAACAATGAATTGAAAGGGCATTGGCCTTGCTTTTGGTAGGCACTTTGCTTTTTTTAAATGCCCAGGAGTTTTTTGTGGAATCGACTTTTCCTCTTTCTTCTCCCTTTTTTTTTACTCCCAACTCTTTTTTACTATTGCATCTTGATGAGTTCATTGGGAGATTTCCTATTGATCCAACTTTTCGGGTCCTTCTACTCAAAGATAGACCATATTTGCTTTGGGACAACAATGATCACCAATGAGGGCTTTTAGAAACGAATTTGCGGGCTCAAATGGATTGTGCAAATGGATATAGATGTGTGGGATAGAAAAAGAAATGCTCTTTCGTCACCCTAAGGCACTTGAATTAAAGCGCAAGTACAATGCAAAGAACCACCCGAAGATTGATGTTAGTCTAAGCAAGAAGATTTCTAACCATTTATCTCGTGATGCTGATGGAATTACCTCTGTTTTGCCCCAATGTGGGGTGGTTCTTGACAGGGTTGTGGAAGTGAAATCTCCGCTCAAATGGGTTGATCAACGGATAACTTGCAGTGTTTAGGGTAGAGAAATGAATGCCTCCATCACTTCGGTTATCGTACCTTTCGCGAGAAAACTCTTTACCTTGGGGAGTGCGGAATTTAGCCATCGTTCATCTCGCCTGAAAAAATTGGAGGTGTTTGGGAAAGGATTGCCTTTCATCATCTGTCATGCCCCCTTACGTACATTCGATGTATCTTATGTAGTTCATGTTCCTTATTCGAGTTGGTAAATTAAACATGAGGAACAATCATGCGCAAACTATGCGAGTGTATGAGTGTTTTCGAGCATATAAAATGCAGCAACTTTTTATCTTGGCGGACAAAGTTCGCAAGTACATAAAAAATTTCTTAGGGGCATGGATCGTGAGTTGCCCCTGTTCATGCAAATGCGTTGCAAAACTTCATTGTCTCCTTCGAGACATGAGATTGTCAAAGGCTCCAAGAATTTCTCATTTCATTAATTTTTCATGGAGAATGGATACTTCTCTGTTTGGACGAGGTAGTGAACCCCTGTAAAAATCAAAAGGGAAAGCATCAATGTATGTCCTCATGTTCTAAAAGAATTGAAACGATACCACTTTACCCATGTACGTATTCCTCGCGAACTTTGAATTGAAAAGATCGATTCATCTGGATCGGATTGTATGTCCGGAATGTCATCTCTCCAGGTTCTATAACCGTGCCGGGCTGAGCTTCGATCTGCGAAGCAAAAAGTTTTTATTAATTTTTGTACATTGATGCCAAATCCCGGGATCGACCCGGGACGCCTCGGACCACTGTCATTCCCCCAACCACTATCTTTGCGGTGTTGTTGGCGTCCACGGGTGGTTCGCTTTTGTTATATTGTTCTCAAAGCGGTTAGGCAATCCCCGTCGAGAATAAAATAAGCTTAACTTAGAGTTTGAAATGACTGAGAGCCAATTGGGACGATACAGAGTTACCCATCTTTGAGCCTGTTTGGTCTTTTACTTGCATTCTCCCAAGTAAGGCTATTCGGAATCTCTCTTTACGGGCGTTCGGGAGTGTCGTCCACAAATTGATTTGCTACGAGGCCTAGCTTAATAAGGAACTTACGCATTTGATAAGAGAGGAGAAAATTCGCCCTTTAACTCTAGACAAATTCTAGACAACTAGAAAGTAAAAGTATCCCACGCAGGGGAACTATACATGGAATTAAAGGAGTATTCATGCGAGATTGGTTCCACCTCTTTTGCTTGGCTATTCCAATGATTGGCTGATTTTGTCTTGGATCATACACCAACGATCGTTGTTTGAGGATCCATGATCACTTGCTTCGGATCACAACTCGGAGGTTTTTCAGCTCCGAACCGGGCGACCAAGGCGGTGAGCTCATCATCAAAGTAACCTTTTGATTTTTCGGGCATTTGATACTCGAATTGGGCATTGCTACTTGCTAACACTTGGCGACAGATTTTTCACTTTGTTTTTGCCGTGAACGGTTTGACTCCTTGAGCTTGAGCCTCCGCCGTCACTCGGGAACTCGTAGGGATGATCGAGCGGTCCGCCGCTAGAACCACCAGCGGAAGGTCGGTATGGCGGTATTCTTGATTGGGAAGTGGTCGGGTACTTTTTGCTCCGTAGGTTTTCTCCGGGATTGATCTTCCAGTCAACTTTGCTCCGGTCGCCTTGGTTCCAAGCTACATCGTGCTTCTTCAGCTTATCTCTAAATCTGTGAAGGTGATTTGTGACACTTCGTAGGGTGAGTCCGTCAATATTCATCATTTTGAGTACGGCCATTGGTCGTGCTTTGAATTGATTCCTAGGCGTCGAACTGCCTCGATGAATATAGAATGAAGCTCGGCGGACCAAAGGGGCCTTTTCTTTCCGACAAAATCGTCGTAGGCGGGTTGGCCATAGTTCTTTTGTTCGAGTAATTGCTTCCTTACAGCATGCTGCCAAATGTTTTGGAGCACTCGAACGCAAACCGGCTTCTTTAGGATGCCCCGAGCACCATGCAATGTGGCCCTCGTTATGAATGCTGATCATCACTTGCTGATGTGACGATGACCGGTATATTCAACTCGAGAATCAATGATCTTTAAGAGACTAAGACCGTCCATATCGATCCCTACCATGGCTGTGACGACGATGTCAAAATCATATTTGTACTTGTCTCGGCTCCTCTAAGGCTTCCGTTGCTTTCATATAAGCTGAAATCCTATACATGCACTTTCTCGGCATGGCAACGAGGATCGAGAGGGAAACGGGATTGCCATCAATGGCCATGACTCGCAGATCCTCGGGATAGGAGGCTTCCCATACTTCCGCCCGGAATGTACGCAGACTTATTTTCCTTTCAAAACCTTCCATATGTAGACCGAAAAATGGGTGTTTGGACTAGAGACTGGGCTTTAGATGTTCTTTGGACTTGCAAAGACAAAAGCGACGATGGCCTTTCGTGACGAGTTACGGAGGTGCATGGAGACTTCAAGTTCTTTATAAACTTTTTCGGATACGGTGGTCTCGTGCATGACGCTTTTCTCTCCTTTTCGATCTTAGTGCCTTGGATCCATTTCGTAATAACTCTTACCTCTCGCTCAATCCGCCGTTCTTTTTACTTTTACGATATGGAGGAGCCCTCAAATCTTTTCACTTTCTCTACGAACGAGGCGCTTATTTCCCTCTTCAAATCTTTTCGCTTCCTCCTACGAACGAGGCGGTTATTTCCTTCCTCAAATCTTTTCGCTTTCTCCACTAACGAGGCGATTATTTCCCTCCTCAAATCTTTTCGCATTTACTTACGTGAAGGTTTTCAATGCTTAGTCAAATCGGCGAGGAATTCACGCATTTAAACATGATGATGTTCGTGGATAGTCTTGTTCTTTGCCCCCTGGATTAAAAGAAGAATGTCTCACATGGGGATTTTGTAACAAACAGTACATTCATTCGTACATGTCACTACTTCTCTTGAGGATTCGTAAGGGCTGGCTAGTAATGCTCAAAGAAGAGATATTTTGAGAGCCCATAATAAAAAAAACTAAAGCTTCATGTAGGCTACACATTCGGAGTTCCATCGGCGTTGAATTGGCTGGTCGTGACATCAAGGAAACTCCAATTGTAGTGATGCATGTCTCTTCCCTCGAAGGGCATCGGTTACGCCTCTGCAAGACCGACTTTCCGGGATGTATCTCCAACGAAATCGGATTGTACGAGAACTTGCTCGGGGGATGAACGGGTGAATGAGCATTTTCAATGCTCGGATGTGGCTCATCGAGGGACATGTCACCAAAGGAGATGGGGCCGCTACGGACATGGCAAACAGCGGTGTTGATAGCATCCATATACCTCTTGTTCTCTCTCGAAGCTTTTCACTTTCTTCCCTCGAAACGTAAGTTCATGACTTTCATTTTTAACCTTCAATCGGGTCCGCTTGTTTTGAAACCAAAACTTGACCTTCAAGGGCTCCATTCCTATCATCCGGCTCAATTCATTTTTGCGTCTCCTATTCACGTAAGAGCACTCCTTGAAGGCAGCTTCGAGCACTTTGATTTGATATTTTCTTTTAAGGGGGTTGGATTGCGCTGCCGCTGCTGCCATTGTTGTTCTTTGTCGAAATCTTGAATTTCACTGCCAAGAGAGTTGGGTTTTACGGCTTCAGCGTTGGATCGGTCTCGAAATCCAGCGGTTCGCTTTCGGGGATGTCTAGGTTGGTTGCCTCCAGATAAGTGCTGATGGCCTCTAAACATGTTGGATTGAAATACCTCTTACCGCCTTTTGTTCACTCTATTCTCCGATGTATGCTTACTCTCTCCAAATTCTTTCGAGTAATCGGGTATGTTCCAAAGCCTCCCTTTAAACGCGGATGAAAATCACTAAGCCGACGTTTTTCCCAAGATTTCGTGTTTCCACTTTGCCTTATTTTTTCAACGTGATGGGACCCCGAATCCACTCGCACCGATTTTCTTTTCTTGATAACCATGCTTGTCTCCCACTCGAGTTTTCAATCATGGTGGGACTTCAACTCTTTTTGTAACTTTTCGGATTTGTGAGGCTCGAGATCACGGATTGACGATAGATCCGAGGATCCAACGAACGAAACGCCCGTAGTTTCACCCGAGTAACTAACGTGGCTCTGTGAGAATTGCCGTTTTTCTCTCGAAAAGTCTGCTTGTCTCCCACTCGAGTTTTCAACATGGTGGGGTCCTCAAATCTTTTTGTAACTTTTTCGGATTTGTGAGACTTGATATGGTAGATCCGTGATTCACGGATGAAACGTCTGCAGTTTTACCCGGATAATTAACTCGGCATCCACAATAATTATTGCTATAGCTTTTCCTGCCTTTAAATTAGGATTTAACGCCGAGGCAATTATCGCTTTCATATCTTCATCTCCAACCTTCTAAGCACTCTTTTGCATCCACTCTTTTTAGCCCATTCAACAACAATGGCTTCCCTTCCAAGACATACCTTCTCGGTGAAGTTTTGGCCAAGTGGGAGAAACTTTATAATCTCCTAGGCCGGGGCTACTCTTATATAGCCAACCATCCGGAGGCCGAAACCGAGATTCGTCTTATGTTTAGGGATATGGACACCGCTTTTATTGAGGGTACCAAGTTAGAGGAGGAATACAGGATCTTCCCCACCCTCTTCACTAACTTCCTGGAGGCTTACCATGTTGCTCATCAACATGTTACTTTGGCCCACCTTGTGAAGGCACGTTATCGGGATCGGTCGACAACTTGGTGTTGGCCGGTCTTATGGCGACAATTATAAGAAGGCCCTTGACTACGGTAACGAACAAGTCTCCCTGCCGATTCGTGAGAGGGAAACTTGGTGGGATGTTTGGCCATGCCCGGACCATCTTCGAGCGCGATCCGCTCAATATTGTTTTAAAATTTCAATGCACATGGATGGAAGAAAGGCTGGACGATTTGACCCTGGACATAGCCCGCGGGAGAATGCGATCCATGACCTGGAATTTGCTTCTTGAGCATCACGAGGACAAGGTAGCCAACCTCAAAGAGAAATGTGAGCTCCTCCTCTTTAAGTTGGCGGATCTCGATTCTCGGAGCGATCGGTGTAGGCGGAGCATCAACTCTATGGAGAGTCGGTTAAACTCCTTTGTGATGCTCATTAGGGCTCGGTTTGGCTTTATGTTCCCACCCCGTTGATCTATTTGTAAGGCTTTTCGATGAATGAAATGAATGCAAGTTTTTACTCATTTCATCTTGGTCGTCATATTTTTTTCGCAAGATAACCCCTTTTACTCTGCGAATATGTAAATCTCACGCTCCCGATGGTCAATCCAATTGGGCGGAGAGGCTCCCCCATTCGAAACAATTTCTCAACAAAGATTAGTAGCGAGGAAACAAACGAATGCTCAAATGTGAACAACTCATGAATACGTATTAATATTATAACTCGATTATGAAAACATCGAGTGAATCGAGCATAATATTTCTTTACTGACGTCGGAATTGATGGATTGGTAAAGACACGACCATCCATCTCGGCCAGAATCAAAGCACCACCAGGGAGCACCTTCTTTACTATATATGGACCACCATAGTTTGGAGCGAATTTCCCTTCCGGGAGTGGGACTATTGGCAATAATTTTCTCAAGACCAGGTCATTGATCCGAAAATATCGAGGCCGAACTTTTTTGTTGAATGATTTAACAACTCTCTGCGATAACACTTGGCCATGACATATAGCCTTAAGTCTTTTTTCGTCGATCGATTCAATTGGCTTGCTCTCTTTTGGATCCATTCGGCTTCCGTCGACTTAGCTTGAAACCGTATACGTAGGGAAGGAATTCCCACTTCAACCGGTAGAAACGACCTCCATTCCATATACAAGAGAATACGGGGTTGCCCCGGTAGATGTCCGGATCGAGGTCCGATACGCCATAAGTGCAAATGGTAATCTCTCATGCCAATCGCGATAGTTTTCAGCCGTCTTCGCTAAAATTTTCTTAATGTTCTTATTGGCGGCTTCTCTTGCTCCATTCATCCGAGGGACGGTACGGAGAGGAGTTCGAGTGCTTGATCTTGAATTTTTTGAACAGTTTGTCAACTAGCTTGTTGTTCAAATTCGAGCCATTATCGGTGATTATGGCCTCGGGTGAGCCGTATCGTGCAATGATATCTCGACGGATGAACTTCACAACATTACGTGCGGTGACCGCTAGGGTATGATGCATCTTCAATCCACTTAGAAAAATAATCAATGGCCACCAGAATAAATCGATGTCCATTAGAAGCTTTTGGGTTGATCGGACCAATCACATCAATGCCCCACATAGAAAACGGCCATGGTTTAGATAAGCGATGCAACTCATTTGGAGGGACATTAATCTTGTCACTATGAATTTGACATTTGTGACAGCTCTGGACATCTTAAAACAATCTCTTTCGAGTGTGAGCCAATAATAACCCAACCTCATAATCTTCTTAGCTAACAAGTGGCCGTTCATGTGTGGACCACAAATCCCTTCATGTACTTCCATCATCGACGAACTGCTTCGGTTGAGTCAACGCATCTTAGTAGGACGAGAATCGAATGACCGCTTGTACAAATTCTCTACATTCAAGAAAAACTTGAGGCCATCTTCCTTATGTACTTTTGGTCGAGATGCGGTACTTTTTCGGGAACTCCCCTTACGAATATAAGTCTTGATGTCATGGTACCATGGCTTACCATCGGGTTCATTGATCACGGCCATACAATATGCCGGTTTTTTAGTACCTCGATCTTCGGTGGGTCAACCTCAAGTCCATTGGCGACTTGTAACATTGAAGACAAGGTAGCCAATGCATCGGCGAATCGATTATGAGTCCCGGACGAGATACTCAAATGAGATATCTTCAAATTCCTCCACCAATTCATCTAGATACTCATGGTAGGGTAGCAATTTAGCATCTCTCGTCTTCCACTTTCCAACAGTTTGAAGGATAATCAAAGCGGAATCTCCGAACACCTTGAGTCGGGCTATCCCCATTTCAATCGCGACTGCAGACCGAGGATGCATGCCTCATATTCTACTACGTTATTTATGCAAGGGAATACCAATTTTGCTTTGCCACGGGATAATGCGACCACCTGGAGATATCGAACCGCGCCCGTGCCGACCACGATAAATTGACAGCTCCGTCAAAATACATAGTCCGAGATGTAATCCTCCACCGACATGATTCGATTTTTAGAATGATAGGCATCATCATCTCGCCCGAATTTTCAGCTAGGACATCTGCTATAGCTCGTCCCTTGATTGACCTTTGGGACAAATATTAAACATCAAACTCGGAGATGAGGATTTGCCATTTGGCAAGTTTACCAATCAAGGCGGGTTGATTAAGCAAGTATTTGACGGGATCGCACTCTGTCACTAGAAGCACCTAGTAATGCAAGGTATATTGCCGAAGCTTGTGCGATGCCTGGTACTAACGCCGCACATGTTTTCTCTACTTGAGTACTTCATTTCCGGAGTTGTGAATTTCTTGCTCGAGATAATAAATGGCTTGTTCTTTTCCATCCTCCTGCTTCTCTTTGGCTAACATAGCACCCAATGATTCACTAAGGATTGTGAGGTAGAGGATTAAAGGTTGCCCCGGCGTTGGAGGAACAAGCACGGGTGGATTCATGAGATCTTTGCTTGATTTTCCAAAAGCTTCTTCACATTCGCTATCCCATTGGACTAGCGCATTCTTCTTTAATAGCTTGAGGAATGGCTTAGCGGTTTCGATAACTCGGAGATGAATCGAGCAATATAGTTTAGCCTACCCATCAAACTTGAACTTCTTTAACCGTCGTCGGCGGCTTAAGCTCACGAATAGCCTTGACTTTCGAAGGGTTGACTTCAATGCCCTTACTACTTATCACGAATCCGAGTAGCTTGCCCGAGCTGGTCCCAAAGACACACTTGGCGGGGTTAAGGCGTAACTTGTACTTTCGGAGTCTGTCGAACAATTTCTTCAGCGTTTCGACGTGATCTTCTCCATGCCTTGTTTTTTGCTATCATGTCATCGACGTAAACCTCATCATGTCGTGGAAAAGGGCAACCATGGCTCGTTGGTAAGTGGCTCCAGCTTTTACGAGACCGAACGGCATTACCCGTAATGGAACATTCCCCATGGTGTGGTGAAAGTGGTTTTCAACTTGTCATTGACATTCATCGGGATCCGATTGTACCCGGAGAAATCATCCATGAATGAAAACAAATCAAACCCCGCAAGATGCACAACAAGTACGTCGATATGCGGGAGGGGAAAATCATCTTTAGGGCTAGCCTTGTTCAAGTCTCGATAATCGACACAAACCCGAATGCGGCCGTCTTTCTTCATGACAAGGACTATGTTAGCGACCCAATCGGAATATTCTGTAGTCTCAATGAATCCTACATCAAGAAGCTTCCCGATCTCCTCTTTGATCTTACTGCACTAATTCCGGTCTGGCCCTCCTTGACTTTTGCACCACAGCTTAGCCGAAGGATCGATCGGCAAATAATGCTCGACAATGGAGCGGTCAAGACCGGGCATATCTGCATAGGACCGAGGCGAAAACGTCCCGGTAATCTTTCAAGAGTCCGATCAAGCGCTCGAGACATTTCCGAGGAAAGGTTTTCCCGATCTTAACTTCTTTAGGGTTTTCCGCATCGCCTAGGCCGACCGAGATAATTTGTTCACCGGTCGAGGGCTTGATCTCTTCATGTCGTTCGAAATCTTGACGAACTTCCTCATAATCTGGATCGAACTCATCTTGGTCATATACTTCGAATCCACTAGGTTTCCCTCCTCATGTATCCCCCATGATGACAAATTTGTTGGTCGTTGGTTATCGTCATCGGGTTGGTTTGGGGAGCTGGAATCGAGGGTGGTATGCTCGAACCCGGGCTGTTATAATAATATCTTCCAGAGGTGTAGCACGATAGGGAACACCTTTCGGGGCCTTCTTTGGAATTGCTGCCACGAGGGAATTAGAGCTGGCACAACCGGGCGGAGGGCTTGAGCTGGACGGCTGAAGCTTGGCTATGAAGTTATCCATCATCTTGTGAGACATCATCCCTTCAAATCGTTCGGTTAGAGCACCGAGCTGTTCATTCAAAATCTCATGGACAACGGCGTTAATGTCGGCCATTGTCTTCACCACCAATCGAGTAATATGCGGAGGATCCGAGATAAATTTCCTGAAAAGCGACAAGTCAAGAGTAAGTACAACGAGCGAGGATAGAGAGCCGGTCCATGACTTCCTTCTAGACTTAATGAACGAACTAGACATGACCAAAAGATCGCATCGGGCAATTTTCAGTTTCGTCGATTTTTACGAAAAAATCCGTATTAATTCGGACGTTGGTCAAAATACGTCCAAATTTTGACGAGCTTATAGTTGAGAAGATGATGAACAACTTTTATGTTGGCCAATCGGACTAGAAATGAGCGGATCAAATCAGTTTAATGTGTCTTTTCGAAAAATCGTATTCAAAAAACTGTTATAACCGCAGGTAGTTGAAAAAACGAAAAGCCATCTTAAACTATGAATTTAATTCTGAAATTTTGTAGGATATTAGTTGAAACCTAGATCTACAACTTTCATGTTTGGTACTTACTCAAAACTCGATCATAGAATTTAGTAAAAATCGTACAATAGGAACAAGCCAAATCGAATTAAGGACAATTGATGAAATTGTAAAAACTACGGAAGCAAAGTGTGAAATTGGAAACAAGACAATGAGATTCATAAACAATCAACCTAAACCATGGACCAGCCCAAAATAAAAATGAGATAACATGGCGTGAGAGACAGGAAATTACCGCTCATAGGAAGAAAATGTCAATCACAAAGACATGCGCATGAATCGTGGATTCAAATTTTAGTTCTTTTAGCAAAATGAAATGAAGGACGAACGACATGTCGCAGCCTCGCGCACGTTCATCATGACTAGTTGCCGCCTCGCATACATAGTCATGACTAGTCGGGTCCAATCATCTCGGCTTGGTTCGGTCGACAAGGGCAACTCTCATGCATCATAGCCTCACGCGCATGAGAACAACCCTTGAGCCATTTTTTGAAGAACTCGGGATCCAAGTGGGATAACCTTTAGCGAAGCCTTACCGCCAAGGTTAAAGAACCACATAAATACCATCTTGAAACTATCGGGTGACCCGGGTTCGATCACAAGTCAAGGTGGTGTAGTGCAATTATATTAGCGGCATGCACGACATTTTAAGGGCAATCGGCACTCCCATAGTTCAAAAAATAAAATTCTCATCACCAAGCTCGCAAAACGAGAGGTTAGCCACAGACTCCTCCCCTTATAACTCCCTTTCTCGCAAAACCATTTAACACCTAGGGATTAAAATTCAACCAAGATTGTCAAATCAAGTAATTTTCCTTTTCATAAACTTATCCGGCTTAAGTCCTCTTTGGGTCCCCAGGGAGTCGCCAGTGTCGCGACCTAGAAAAAAAATAAACAAGTCATCTTTTCCGGGCTAATGGATTATCGGGTTAATTAATTAACTAACCTAACTCGGACTCTCCCAAGTCCATACCAAATCGCAACTTAAGGTTCGAATGATTAACATGCAATGTGATTTGAATTTGGAGTCGCCACTAATCATTTTACGTAGGTCGATTAGAAACCTAAATAAAATAGCGGGAGAAAACTATCTTATTTCGCGAACCGAGATTAAGAGTCCGGGGACTTGGTTACATTAATTACAACTAATGCCCTTTCGGTACCTTAAAATTCATGAAACAAATAATGGATTTGACAAATTTGATGAATTCTACTTGAAGATCAAAGAATCAATTTTTTTGGATTTTTCTTCCCATGACATTTTTTGAAATAAAGAAATTACATGAAATTAGGATGAAATAGGTTCAAGGTTACTCCCCAATTTGAACTCGTGCACCAAACTCGTGCTTCGGGCTTGTTTTGACCATTGGACCGATTTGGTGACTCATTAGACCGAGAAATCTCTTGGTCCTATCTCTCATTCACGCTTCTTTCTCATATCGCTAGAATTTCATGAGGACTGTAATACCGGGCGTTGATATTTTTTCCCTTTTGCTCTCCTTCTATTCTTGTACCATTGATGTCTCATCGTTGATATGCAAATGTTATTTAACATAAAAACGTAGAGAAAAAAATCGAGTGTAGAAAATCTGAGCTAATTTGTATTCGAAATTAAAGAAAGTTAGGGAATCACTTAACTTTCTTTTGTCATGTGAGCTTGAACGATGGTGATGAACTTGTGGCTTGTGTTGATGGGTGCGAGAAATTGGCAATGGTAGCACCGAGCTTCAAAACACTCAAGCCCTCTCAAAACTCTCTCCAAATTTTTCTCAAGAATTCTCTTTTTCCTCTCTAAAGAATTCCTCTCAAAAACTCTCTCAATTCTCTTTCACCCCAAAAACTCTCTCCATTCTCCTCCATTCCAAAAAAACTTCCTCTTTTATAGGCAAAATTCTTCATCCTTCATTCTTCATCTTCATTTCCTCACCTTCCATTTTCATCTTCCTTTCTTCATCTTCATCTTCTTTTCTTCATCTTCATTTCCCCACCTTCCATTTTTATCTTCTTTTCTCCATCCTCATCTTCTCTTCTTCATCTTCATCTTCTCTTCTCCACCTTCATTTCTCCATCTTCCATTTTCATCTTCTCTTCTTCATCTTCATCTTCCTTTCTTCATCTTCCATTTTCATCTTCTCTTCTTCATCTTCCTTTCACCATCTTCCTTTCCCCATCTTCTTTTGGTATTTGCAATGCAGTCCCGAAGTTTCAAGTATTTGCAATACGATCCCCGAAGTTTTGAGTATTTGCAATACAATCCCCGAAGTTACCGAGTATTTGCAATACGATCCCCGAGAAAATATTTCTTTCAAGCCCGAATCTTCTCGGTGCATTTTTTCATCCCATGCCTAGTCCAGGATGCCCGTTAAATTAAGCTCAAATTATATGCCAATGCTAAATGAATATGTGAGATGATTTTTGTTTAGAACTAAAATTAGTTCTAATTTTTATGCAAAATATATATTAGTCAAAATTTAGGCGTCAACAGGACTCTCCCAAGTCCATACCAAATCGCAACTTAAGATTCGAATGATTAACATGCAATGTGATTTGAATTTGGAGTCGCCACTAATCATTTTCGGTAGGTCGATTAGAAACCTAAATAAAATAGCGGGAGAAGACTATCTTATTTCCGAACCGTAGATTAAGAGTCCGGGGACTTGGTTACATTAATTACAACTAATGCCCTTTCGGTACCTTAAAATTCATGAAAAAATAATGGATTTGACAAATTTGATGAATTCTACTTGAAGATCAAAGAATCAATTTTTTTGAGTTTTTCTTCCCTTGACATTTTTTGAAGTAAAAAAATTACATGAAATTAGGATGAAATAGGTTCAAGATTACTCCCCAATTTGAACTCAAGCACCAAACTTGTGCTCCGGGCTTGTCTTGACCATTAGACCGATTTGGTGACTCGTTAGGCCGAGAAATCTCTTGGTCCTATCTCTCCTTCACGCTTCTTTTTTATCTCGCTAGAATTTCATGAGATTGCAATCTGGGCGTTGATATTTTTCCCCTTTTGTTCTCCTTCTATTCTTGTACCATTGATGTCTCAACGTTGATATGTAGCTGTTATTTAACATAAAACGTAGAGAAAAATCGATATAAGAAAATCAGGGCTAATTTGTATTCGAAATTAAAGAAAGTTAGGGAATCACTTAACTCTCTTTTCTTTGCGGCGAGCTTGAACGATGGGGATGGACCAAAGGCTTGTGTTGATCGGTGCAAAAATTGACAATAGTAGCACCGAGCTTCAAAACACTCAAGCCCTCTCAAAACTCTCTCAAAATTTTTTCTCAAGAATTCTCTTTTTCCTCTCTAAAGAATTCCTCTCAAAAACTCTCTCAATTCTCTTCCACTCCCCAAAAACTCTCTTTCAATTCTCTTCCACTCCCCCAAAAACTCTCTTTCAATTCTCTTCCACTCCCCCAAAAACTCTCCTCATCTCTTCAAGAACTCTTCTTCTTTTATAGGCAAAAGTTCTTCATCCTTCATTCTTCATCTTCATTTCCTCACCTTCCATTTTCATCTTCTTTTCTTCATCTTCATTTCCCCACCTTCCATCTTCATCTTCTCTTCTTCATCTTCATCTTCTCTTCTTCACCTTCATTTCTCCATCTTCCATCTTCCATTTTCATCTTCTCTTCTTCATCTTCATCTTCCTTTCTTCATCTTCATCTTCTTTTCTTCATCTTCATTTCCCCATCTTCCATTTTCATCTTCTCTTCTTCATCTTCATCTTCCATTTTCATCTTCTCTTCTTCATCTTCCTTTCACCATCTTCTTTTGGTATTTGCAATGCAATCCCCGAAGTTATGAGTATTTGCAATACAATCCCCGAGAAAATATTTCTTTCAAGCCCAAATCTTCTTGGTGCATTTTTCCACCGCATGCCTAGTCCAGGACCCTGTTAAATTAAGCTCAAATTGTATGCCATTGCTAAATGAATATGTGAGATGATTTTTGTTTAGAACTAAAATTAGTTCTAATTTTTATGCAAAATATATATTAGTCAAAATTTAGGTGTCAGCATCCTTTTGTTAAGCAAAGGTGAGCTAGGAGAAGCATAAAGCTTGAGTAGTACTAGAGCATGACAGCGGTCCAATCCAAGTTCTTTTACATGACAGTGAAATCTGGATTGAGGCAAGATGGCATTTACCAAAGTAGGGCCTTCGTCTTCCAGTCAGGACTTGAATGCCGAAAACCACCAAATATGAAGTTAGAACATTTTGAAATAATTAGCCAATGAGAAACGTTTTCATATCGATAAAATTTATGTTTAAATATTTTCTTAAATGATGAAAATATTTTTTGTTATTTCCTTTTAGGCAATTATTTTTTCTTTTGCAAAACAAATGGAGCGTAGTTGTGACATCCTGTAATCCGGCTCGTTTTGAAGCCTTGAATAAATGAAAAGTCTCATTGATGTATTTCGGTTTAATCTCATTCGGGAATGGTCCATCTTGAGCTGACTAACCAAATGGGAATGGCTAGCTAGGAAAATCAAGTACGTGGACCGAAGAATTTGGTCATGGATGACTCTTTGGCCATGAAAATTGTCGAGGGAATATTTTGGACCAATATAGGCCGATCCTAGAATAATTAAGGAACGATTTGGATAATACCCTACGCTTGGATCATGGGTGATTCCGTTTGACCTCGTATGGGTTCCGAACGTCCCCGAATTATTTTCTAACGATCGTGTCCATCGTGACTAGTGATTGATCCTTGCAATTGAATGACAACCAAGGTCGCCATGGCTCGAGTAATTATTAAACGTGATTTTAATCATTGGTCAATACGTGTCACTCCTAAAAGCCGCCCGTTAGTTTGAGATACGCTGAAAATTCTATTGATCGAGATTGATCGCGAATCGAGCTTCATAATTTGACATCGGACCTTGAAGGGTTTCAATAAATAAAAATTTTGGACGTTTCCTCATCCCGTGTGCAATTCCTTCGCGATTCGCCCCAAAGAGGTTCGGGAAAAGTAGATTTGGATTTGGATATGGGAAAGGACCCATTTGCCCTAAAAAAATACCCCATTTTTCACTTAGAACGAAGGGTATTTTGGTCATTTTCCCCTTTGGCGAGTTTGACTAGTCATTGTGGGGAGAAAATTATTTTTTTCCCTCTTGACTTTGTGGACCCAATTAATTATCCTTAACCTATATTATTAATTATTTTGGCCATTTTTTTCATTATCCAAGAACACACTCTCTCTCTAACTCACTTTTCTCTCTCTCCCCCTCACTTAGCCGAATTCACTCTCTCTCTCACCCTCCATTGCCGAAAATTCTTCAAGCTTTCACCGGAGTTGCTTTGGGTCGCTTGGAATTGCTAGATCGTCGACGAGTCGCCGGCCGTGCAAGGACCGTCGGAATCGCCGCTCGATTCAAGCTTTTCCTCAACCATTCAACGGAGGTTTTTGTGAGTTTTTGAGGGTAGGATTATTTCTAAACCTAAATTAGGTGATTAGGTTGCTAAAAGACCAAGGATTTGTGAAATTTTGATGAAGAAATTGGTGAATTTGAGGTTGAAATGATGCTGGCCGAAAATTTGCATAATGGAGGAGAGAGAAGCTTGTTCTTGAAATGAATAGTAAATGCAAGAGGATAATTGTTTGGTCAAAGTTGGACCATGGTTACTTTACTAACTCTAGTTACTTTATGTCCAACTATAGTTACTTTATGCTATTTATTAATCATGGTTAGGTTAGTTTTGACTCTAGTTAATTTTGAACCATGGTTAGTTATATCTTAACTAGAGTTACTTTTATGTGACAATAAATTGTTATGCCATGGTGCTAATTAGATGTGGCATTATTACTATAGTTTAGTACTATAATAGAATTAATTGCACGTTAGAAAATTATTATTGTTCGGTCCCGACAAATTCCCACGTTAGTATAATTTTAATTGCACGTTATTCATATATTGCTACGTTAGCGTAATATGGTCGCATGGCGTGGATTGGATACTATGGTAGTATTAATTGATCGGGTAGTCCGGATTAATCTTTGGATTAGCGTGAATTAATCGGGTGATCCCGAATTATTAATTCTCTAACATGAGTGAATCACGTGGTTCCGAACTACTGCGAGAAAATGTGAGGGCCGTATTCAATCAAGTCGTCCGAGGCCAAAGTGAGCCGTATTCATCCGATTGTTTGAGACCGAGAAAGTATGAAAGTCGTGTTCAATTAAGTCGTCGAGACCAAAGTGAGTCGTGTTCGACTAATTGTCCGAGACTTGATTCGGTCGTGTTCCTATGTGTCCGAGACCAAGATTTGTGGGTGGTATTCCTCTTGTGTTTGAGACCCCGGTGTATATATATATGGAGCCGTGTTCCATAAAGGTCCGAGGCTCAGTGTTATGAACTTATTTGATGGCGGTGGAGTACGTGGAATATTCCGGAGTCACATGGAATATTTCGGAGTAACATGGAATATTCTGGAGTAACGTGGAATATTCCGGAGTAGCGTGGATATTTTCGGAGTAATGTGGAAATTTTTGGAGTAATGTGGATATTTATAGTAGGCCTGATGTGTTAAACACGGGCCCCGGAGCACGTAGAATATTTTATTGTCGATCGAGGCATGGAACGCCGAAACGGGAGTAACGTAGAATATTGGAGAAGGTGTGAGAATTTCGGAGAAAGAATGAAATTTTTCTGGATTTTAATTGTGAATTTTTGGGTAAGAAAGAGGGATTGTCGGAAATTTTTCAATGAAAATGTGTCCGGAGGCACTAGCGACCTAATCTAGGGTTAGAGATTTTCCTACTGAGATTTTATCTCATCCCGTCGTGGGTTCGTTGTTTTTCGACTCTCCGCCTCAGCCATGAGTGTTCCGCCCCGAAGTTCGGTATTCCTCGGGACATGGATACGCAGATGATAGAGTATCCCGTCGGGGAGGACCAAGTTTATTATAGGTATGGTACTACGGTATGGGAAGACACCGGAGAGCTATACTTGGAAGCCTCGGACCTACGTGGCATGGACTTATCGCCATGGGGACCCGACCGTGGGACCATTGAGCGGTTTTGAAGTTCCCTTTAATGGAGTTGGGGAGTACGATCCCGTGAATGCTATACCTCCGGATGGACAAGTGGTGAATCCCAAGGCTGCACTTGAAATTTTGGCGCTCGACCCCATAATTATGATACCTACGAGAAGAAGATGGCGAAGTTGTGGAGCCTTTGGATGCCGACCCGGTCTCCGAGTTGGATGAGGCCGAGCTGGCAGCCCGATACGGGTTTAGTCTTGGGTAGCGAGGACGAGGATTAGGGTAGTTGGCCTCATAGTTTTTGTAGCGTGTTTTATTTTGGTTGTGTAGCGGGCTTCGACCACGTGCCTTTTGTTATAGGTGGTCACGGGCTTGTACGATGGCCCCCCGAAGCCCTAGATTTGTCGGTTTGTAACAACTATGTATATATGTACATATGTGTGTTTTTACCATCCCAAGTTATCGTAGTGTTATTGGTTTTATGTACGGAGATTTTGTTGCTTCCGCGAAATTTGATTTTTTTGGTCTTTGGATCCTGGAGAACCGTACTCGGTCGTGGCCGGTGTGGGATGTCGACGGCTCGTAGGGTTCGGGTCGTGACAAGAGTAATTGACATCTAATGCGATCAAGATAAATCGGATATCACATAAAGAAGAATTCGCAATTGCTTTTTATCATTGTCGAGCGATGCGTGTAGGTCACCGAGGAGAAGCCTGTTTGGGTGTCCCTATGTGGTTTGCAGCGACCGGTAATTAGGGCCCGACCCGAAAACTAATGGGTGCACCTATGTGGTCCGCTTGGGTGTGTATGATTGGATATAAATCATCTCCTATGAAGTTCCTATTGAGGTCTCAGCCACTTCCTAATTCCAACGCCTTGAAAATTCGACGTCCATTTAATAATAGAATTCGGTTTATAAAATGACTATGAATTCCAAGTCGCGACCTAAAAATCATTAATTTTCAGGCTAATGGATTATCAAGTTAATTATTTAACTAACCTAACTCGGACTCTCCTAAGCCCTACCAATTCGCAACTTAAGTTTCAAATAATTAATATGCAAATGTTTTCAATTGGAGTCGCCACTAATCATTTTTTGGTAGGTCGATTAGAAACCTAAATAAAATAGCATGAGAACTAAATAACTTCTGGAACTAGAGATTGAGGATCCGAGGACTTGATTACGCTAGATTACTCTAATGCCCTTTCGGTACCATTTTATCTCATGAAAAATCATTTGAGAAGGCAACATTAATTGATTTTAACCTAAGTCACTAACAAAGATTATCATACGGGTGCACAATCAATTAATCGAACATCCGAAATCAATATAATCAAGAGAGCATGCGCCACACAAAATTATTATTTTTTATTTTCGATTTTTATATGAATGCATGAAAGACTATACTATATATAATGCAATGTCGTGATGCAAATGCAAGACTAAGCTAGATGACGTGCAAAAGATGGCATGCAAATGAAAATTAACCTTGTGATGTCATGCCCCGCACCCAGCGGGCGCTAACATCCCTTCTTGGTCGTTAAGTTGTGACGTCCCAAGACGCGTCACCGACCCATTAGTTTTATATTTTAATTAAGCGCATGCGGAACGTTCTATTTCCCCGGAAAATATTAAAAACAGTAGGGATAGAACGATAGGCAATCAAGTCAATCAACATATGAAAAAAATTATTTTATTTATTTATATCGTTAACCCCGGAAATACGTTTATACAAGCCTCTACCTCGGACCACTTCCTAACCACACAAAAGATGCCGGTTCGGGTCGGGATTAACACTACCCAAGCTACTCTAAAAAAAGACTAACATCCACGTCCTCCTCTTCGCTACTCCACGAGTTAAGGACCTAAAAAATGGTTAATAACAATGGGTGAGATATAAAATCTCCGTGAGTCAACGCCTAAGTCCGAGTAGGGTCTTTGATTCGCTTAGGACGGCCTAAACATACAGTCAACTGTCGATAACAGATCAATAGCGTGTGATTAGCGCTACGCTTTAATCGTCACAGGATTAGACACATCCCAACAGTCAAACCTTAATCACATGATTCAACTACCAAACTCGGCATACTTTCATATTCAAACATTCTTGAGGATTTTCGATCAATATAATTAATTATATAAGCCAATTTATTTGGTTGTTCCCAATATTGACATCACAATTCAAGCATAGAACACTCAAAGATGAGTATTAAAACTACACAATAATATTAATAAAATAATAATTCAATAGCTTATCGTCGGACCTTGATAGCTCATCGCTCAAACTCCAATAACTTATTGTCCAAACCTCGATAGCTTATCATCAAAATCGATACCTTATCAACCAAAGTTAACTAACCTAACCATGGTTAACAAAAAGTAATTATGGTTAACATAAAGTAACTATAATTAACGAAAAGTAACTACGGTTAGTAAAAAGTAACTACGGTTAACTAAAAGTAACTACGGTTACTTTAACTAACTAGGGTTAACTAATCCAACCGCATCAACTACCCAACCGTGGTCAATTAACTTAATCCAATCACCATTAACTAAACTAACCCACAATTAACATAAATTAATCTATCCCTAAACGTAATTAACGACCTAATCGGAGATTAGGGGTTAACTCACTCGATTTCGAATCTGGAAGCACCGGCGCTTCGGCACGGGGAGGGCTACGCGTGGCTTGGTCTAAAATCAACACGGAACCACCGTGGACCACCGAACAGCAGCTACACAGACCCGGTTGTGCTGCTTTTGCTTGACGGAGCTCAAATCGAAGCAAGAACGGACTGGATCTCACCAACCAGCCTTTGTTCTGCTCAAACCCACGAAATTTACAGGGTTTATTCAATAATCAGCCCCCAGATTTAAGTATCCCTTGATCTTACGGTCACGTAGGAGAAAACGGAGCTCAATTCGCCCTCCGGATGAGCTCAAACGAGCGATTTCCTCCCGGGCGCGCGCAGAAATCCGAGAAGACGGGCTCTCGGGATGGTGGGAATTGCTCACGAAAAATGAAGGGGAAGAAAGGAAAGAAAGAGACTCATGCCCAAGCTTGGGGAGGAAGAAGAAAAAGTGGGGCTCACCGGTCAATTCCCTATCAATGAGTTTTATTTTTTATGAATAATATCCAGGGGCAATTTGGTAATTTCACAACCATGGTTTGGTCGGGGCTAGCTCGGGCGCGAATGGTCTCGATACTTTATTTCAACTGTCCGGACTTGATTTTCTCGACCGATACTACTTGGATTATCCAAATCCCTTTTTCGGATCAATTACAATTGCGTCCAACCATTGTCCCTTAAGTCTAAAAAATCTCATCTCATTCATCGGACCGAAATTCGAGATTAACATCCATTGAATTTATTTTCTTACGAGAACCCAAAATTTCGGGATGTCACATGTGACGTTTGAATTAATTAAAATTTTAAATATGCAATTTTAAACTAATGTATAAAGATATGTTTATAATTTAATTAAATTGATTACATGATGTTGGAATCAATTAAATTAACCTAAGCATACAATTCTACATGCAATGCAAACTAACATGTGACCTATATGACATGGTATGAGATGACATAACAAAGATGAATGACATGGCATAGATGTCGTAGCAAAGATAACATGGCATGGATGTCGTGGCAAATATGACATAGCATAGATGATTTTTTTTTCGGATGAATTTATTTCCTAAAATAGAACTATGCCAAAACAATATTTATCTTGCATATTTTAGAGTTTAAATTGGCCTAAACCCTAATATATTAAAGATAAATCATTTTAACCATAAGATTCTATTTAAACATGCAATATCTATCCTGAAATGCAATCTAATCTAAATATTTTACAAAAAAATATTAGATACGCAATTATCTACATGATGCTATTTTTAAAAGATGTGTAATTTTCAAATATGGAAAATGGATGAATGCAATTTTTTTAGAATTTTCCAGATTACATCATGCGATGGATATATTCTAAAAAGTAGAACAATCAAGCAAAATAAAGAAAGTGAATATGCTAATCAATGTCAATCAAGAAAGTAGATATATCAATCAAGTTTTGAAACATTTAGTGAATATTTGAGTCAATCTTTAATTCTTAATCTTACGATTAATGATTGAATCTAAATCCTTGACTAATCTAGTATTCCGTCAATAATCTTAAAGATGGACTTTCTTGATTATACGGCAAGTTGCGGATTAGGAAAGTAAATTTTCCTAAACAACCTGTATTTTGAAAAAAATATCCACTTTGATGCAAATATGCAAAATATATTCAAATAAAAGATATGAGACAAGTAAATATTCCGATTCTAAAAATCAGAATCTTTACCTTATCCGAATATCGACTTTCCAAATTTGAATCAATATCGAATCGGCTTGATATTAGACCGGCTTGCGGATCAAGCTTCGCGGGTAGGACCGGCGCATTGGGATGGACGGCTCGGGACAGCTCGACAAGTTCGTGGGCTCGTGATGCTCATGAGTTTACAGAACACCCTCACACTTGATGGCCACGTCAGAATGTCTTGCCACATGGACTCTTCTTGTTTGTAATCAACCCAAGTGCATTCCTTCAAGACTTATTCAGCACCTTGCTCACTGACCACACAGGGCTCTGTGGTGCAGCGATTGGGTTCGTCGATCTTCGATCGTCACCGGTGATAAGTAGTCAATAACTTCGTTGTTGATCAATAGTGTTCCCTGGGCCACGCCTAGTTGTCATCGGAGAAGGATGCACCGGTTCTGCGGGGGTTTGGACTTTACATGCCTGTCGTGGGCACGATTTTTGCTCTTCTTCCGTTGCCGAACTCCTCCTTTCAATTAGCGCCTTCTGACTTCATCACTTTCTTCTCCTTGTAGGCACCAAGAAATCCTTTTTTTTATGCATGAATCATGAACCTTGAGCAAAGGAAAAGAGACTTCCCTTTTGTTTTGTAGCGAGTTTGGATGAGTGCTCTCCAAGGAAGAAGAAATCCTCTCTCCTGGTTCTCACGTCCATCACTCCTCCTTTTCTTCTGATTTTTGTGGTCGTGTACTACGATGAAAGTGGCCTCCTCTAAATGTGAACCTCTCCGTGTGTATTTATAATGGTGAAATTAGGGTTTACATTTTTTCGTTATTTACAAAATTGTCCCTCAACTTCGATAATCGCAATTTGATCCGGAGACAAAATATTAGTCCATGAAGCCTTTTTCTCAATTAATGGACATTTTTAATTAAAAGTATTTTTTCCCAAATTAAACATTAAATAGGTTGATTTAAGCTCAAAATTATTCTAATAGCCTTGTTAATTTTCGGCATGTACTCCCACATGATTGCCGAAAAGTTCAAACTAAGCTTAGTCTAGTCCTCTGTCAAATTGAACTCAATTCTTGTCATGGTTTGAATCAGATGATATGCATGATCGATAAAAAATAAATATGCGGTCGTGAAAATTAATTTTTGTGATAACTATGCTAATTCTCATTTTATACTTAAATAAATGATTTAACAAAATCAAAATTTAAGTGTCAACACCAGGTTTATTGCTTAAAATTGGATTCCTAGGAATTAAGCGATAAAAATTGGAAATTTCCGGATCGTCGATCGAATTAGTTTAGGTTTTCAATCGATTAGTCGTCACGGCTTAGAATTAGAATTCTCGCGCCTAATCTTTGTTCTGTTCTGGCCAAACTGACTTGTGAGGGGACTCAAATACCCTCCATCGGATAGTCAAATGTCTGAATTACCCTTAGATGCAAAATTACTAAAATACCCTCGGCCAAAATGCGAAATGACAAAAATGTCCTTAGGGTTTATTGGCCACAGGATGAAGGAAATTACTACGTAGGCCCCACCTCATCTCTAAGCCCCCAAAAGTCAATTTTCCCTATCCTTTTCTCTCTCTCTCTCTCTCTCCTCCATGGCTGTCGACCTACCCCCTCTTCCTCTACTTCTTCTCTTCATTTTTCTTCTTCTTTGTTCTTGGTTTCTTCTATCTCCATGCGACGCCAGCCCCCACTGTTGAACACCACCGCCACCGCCACTACTTCGTCATCCTACCACTACCTTAGACCACTGTACCGCCGTCGACAGCCCCGCGAGCCAGCTCGAGCAGCCCCAGAATTTCCCCAGGAAGCCCGACGCCAACCTTGTCCTGTTTCAGCGCCCAGCCATATTCGCCCTTGTGCTACTTCACTGGGTTTACTGTTGCTACGGATTTCAGCCAGCCGCGGCAGCCTACACCTCCCTGCCGTCCCTCAGCTACTGCTCGAGGACCCTGAGAGCCGTACAGCACCGCCGAAGCCCTGAACTAGCAGCCTCGACGCCGCAGCCCCTGTTTCTGCCTGTTCTGTTGCTACTGACACCTACTATTTTGAACTCCTCCGCCCAACTCTGGCACTAGAAAACCACATCCAGTTGTCATCTCCAGCCCTCTATCGTCCACCGAGGCCATTGGTCGCCGCTCGATGCCTGTTGAAGCCCAATTGAAGCCAGGAATTGCCTCGCCTATTTCTACTTCACTTCCGCCCCTACCAGCTGCTGTCGTGCCCTGTTCCAGCTCCCTCCGACCAGTTCAGCCCAGTGCCGCCATCCACCATCGAGTTCCACGACCCCTTCACCCCTCCACCACCAACTCCCATCGCCGCCTTAACCGTCCGCCTCCTGAAGGAGCCGAGGAAGCAGTGAATAGCCCCTGCCCTGTTTGCCTGCTCTGTTTCGTGGGCCAATGAGCTAGACCATGACCCATTCTGATATGGGCCGTGTCCTATGTTGCTGGGCCGAAAGCTTGGGCCGTGTGCCAAGTTTGTGGGATAAGTGACCTAGAGAATTGGCCCGTGTGACTAAGATTTTGAGCCCGTGTCCTAGTTTGTGTCCCAAGCCGTGCCCGAAGATTTTCGAGGATCACCGTCGCACTCACCTCGAGTAATTGACAGGTGAATCGACCTCTACAGTGCTTGGTTAGGCCGCTAATTATGTTTGGATTAGTTAATTAGATTATTAGGTGTTTAGGTAGTTTAATTAGTGCCGATTTAGGTTAGAAACTTGATTTAGGTTAAATGGCCCTAATTAGTTAAGTGAGTCCGATTGCAAATATTTCGGATTAAATTGATTGATTGGATGATTGTCATTCTTGATCGTGAGCGAGCGATAGGCTAGAGACAAAGAAATGGTCGAGTGATGAATGGAATTGGTTAATATCGATTTGATGTATAGATTGGGTTTAAATGGACATAGTTTGATTGAATGTTCGTAAGTGGATTAATTGGCATTCGTGGTTGAATTGTTTGACCTTGTTTGATCGATCGCCTATATCGATTATCCGATTGAATGAGTTGATTGACTATTGATTGGCTAGATGGTCGTTTGGGGGTTGACCACCTCGAAATAGATGCAAAGTCTAGTGGATAATTCGTGCATTCATATGATTAAGTCGGGCATTAGTTACATGAATTGGTATGAAAACGGCATTGGGTCGAGTTTTGATTACGTCGTATGAGCATATGGTTAAATATGGGGTTATGAACGATTAATTGCCAAGGGTGCCTAAATGGTCATTTAATGGATTTCCGACAACATTGTGTCGTGACGATCGGAATACCACGACTTGTTGGATGCACGCTTTTCTATGATGATCTTTGGATTGAGCGGATGCTTAGGTTGCGGCTTGTGATGGGCCAAAGCAGCTATAGGGATTCCTAGTAGTTCCGTCTTTGTGACGATCGGAATCACACGGACTATTGGATGCCGTCGCCAAAAGTAAGAGAAGAAGCCTGGTCCTACCGGAAGTAAAGAGACGAAGCCCTGGTCCCGCCGGATGGTTTTGTTTGTTAATAATAAATGGACGAACACCAATCGACTAGTGTGCCGTGCCAAATGGCCTCGCTTGTTAATAGTAAATGGACCGCATATGGTATCCTCGTGAATGCATGTTGGCTATGATGCCTTGTAGTGGATTGATTGATATGACTATCATGTCATGTTATACATTGCATTATGTGTGACTCTGGCGGGTAAACTTGCATGTGATTGAGATATTCGTATCTACGATTCTATGATTGCTTAATAGGGGTTTTGGGCGAATCAACGCCTAACCAAAGCTTAGGCGTTCACTCATGGAGATTTTATCTCACCCCGTTGTTAAATATTTTTAGGTTCGAAGTGATGGAGTTTAGGTCCCTTTGGGAGTTGATGCTTTGAGGGCTATGTTGGCGTAGCCCCTTATTTGAAGTAGATACGAAGTTGATCCTACCCCCGCCCGAAGTATAGGGCTAAATAGTGTAATGCCTCTGTTGGATTAATACTTGTCTAAATGAAATGATGATTTTGAATTGATGTGTTTCCTACTTTTCTATCCCTATGTTATGTTATTGTCTGGGAGGATCATACGTTTACGCATGCGTAATAAATCTCAAGGGCCGATAGCGTCTTGGGACGTTATCCTTTATGACCCGAGGTGATTTGGTAGGAATGCCGCGTGCTCGAAGATCGGGGCATGACATTAATAGTTGATGGATGTAAATGAGGTAAACAACAACTCAACTAACTAGATATATCGAAACACTCAACAAAGTATTAGGTTGAGATTAACCTTTCTCATTCCACTTCAGTTCATCTAATGTCAAGATACTATAATTTTGGCATATCTATGACGGGGATTTTAGAAATGATTGTATTTACATGGGAAAAGAGTAGGAAACGGTACTGTAAGATTCCAAATCCAAACCATTCAAAAAAATCTCCATGAATGCACATAAATCTCCCTTATTGGGTCAGAAAACATACATGTTGAAATTTAGTGACTAATCTCCATGAATATTTAAAAAAAATTGACTATATGGCTGCTTACCCAATAGAACGAAGGTCTTCCAATGAGATGTGGACAGCTGTCCAAATGATATGAAAATTGTCATATACACAATACTCGAAATCCTACGAAGCGCTATACGTACCTCTACTCTCTTTTGGCAATTTTTAACCATGGCAACTGTAGTTAGTAGAGCCGCCACCATTATCAGGACGTCGCCAAGACGTGCTCCTTGCAACCAACAATATCGTATTCTCTCTCTTTAATGGCATGTATCTCAAGTTTTCTATAGCAAGACTCAACGAGAATATTGGAAGTTTGTCAATAGTGGAATTTGGAGATATTGTTGCAATTGGCTGGGACTGTATATCTTGTGTTTAAACCCAACCGAGATGTTTAGAGATCTAGACTGTTAATGGATTCAATCTCAAGTCAGGAGAGATACTAAAGGAATCTAGTACCTGCTCAAATGAATTTGAACCGTCAACCTTGGTCGGTGGAATTTCTTCCTAGTGAAGGATAAGTGAGTTGGCCTCATCACACTTCCTTATCTTTCGAAGGAAAGTCCACTAACATCTACGGTCCGTTTGTTTGAGTGACTTTTTTTTTTTTTTGGAAATTGGTTTTCTGGACTTTCACCCATTTAATTCGCCGAAAATAACTTAGTTAACGGAAAAAATTTCCGATCAATAGAAAATTCATGCACAAAATAAAGAAAGTGAATTCCTAAATCTAAAGAGGTGACAACCATTTTCGGAATTCCTCCTCTCAAATTTTTTAATATTTTATTTTGTTTATATATTTATATCTTACATGTATATATGTATTTAATTTTTTATTTAATTTTATTTGTTTTTTTATTTGTTTTTTTATTTTTCTTTTCTTTTCTTCCCTTTTCTTTTTGCTTCTACCTCCGCCCCTTGCCGGACCTTGGCGACGACGGTTGGCTGTGACGCCTTGGAACTTCGACGTCCGTAAGAAAATTGAACTTATTTGAAGTCCAACTGTGAATTTCAGTTTATTGTATAAAATTGGATTTTGAAAATTTAAGTGACAATGGTTGGATATTTTCTAAGACGTCCGTGACATTTTGAAATTCTCGTCCTTTTTGAGAAGTATGAATGAGGAATGATCCATCAATGTATTTCGATTATATTTCACTCGGATCCGATCAATCATGAGTTAACCGACCAAAAGGGAAAGGCTAACGCGCGACAAGGTACGTGAACCTAGGAAACTCAAATAAGAATTGGCATTTTGACCATAAGGAATGCGGAGGGGATATTTAGAGCCAAGAAAGGGCGATCTAAAGACGATTATGGAATTCATTGCTAGTATTGTACGATTGGTAGCGAGTGATTCCGCTTTAACCAATGTATAATTTGCGAGCTTTTCCTAAATCGATTTCGAAGACCGAAACCTATGGACTAGAGATAAACCCTCGCAATTACATGACAACCAAAATGACCATGACTAGAGAGTATGCCTAAGAGTGATGAAAATCACCGAGTCGATACGCATAACGTCGCCGCAAAAGCCACCCGTCGCTTTGAAACAAACTGAAATTTCATTTGATAGAAAATGAATCGGGAATAAAATCTCAAAATTTGGACAAAGGAATTGAAGAATTCAAATTTTGGTTTTGCATTAGACGTCGCCTCATTGAAAGTAACCTTGTGGTGGAAAAATCAAATTTTCAGCCGACGGGAGTAAAATGACCGTTTTTGCCCTAGAGTATTAATTTTGTTTAAAGTACAAGGAAGGGCAATATGGTGTCTAAGGAATGCATCTCAGCCGAAATAACCCATAAATTAGGGTCAATAATGGCTGAAAGTAATTTATGTGGTGGAGGATTTACTTGCCAAGTGTCAAATGGGGGTGGTGTGTTGTTGATTAATACTTTCTTGAAGCCAATAATTCAAAAATTGAGGGATAATAACAAAGAAGAAGGCTTGCTTCAGCTGAGGACTTCCCGTAAGTTTCTCCTTCCCTTCCATTTGCAGTTTCTTCTCCCCCTCCTTACGGTTGCAAGCAAACTAGAAACCGCCTCACCTGAACTAGTTTCGATCACTCCTTCCATCGGTCACTGCTCACTACCCGGCAAACGACTAGCCACAAGCCGACTACCCCCGAAAGTTCAGTCTCTTGCCGACCTTCTCCAATTGGAAACACCTCATTTGGTCACCGGAACAGTTCCAGCTGGCCAACAATAAATTGGTCGACGGTTTTGGAGTCACCTGAGGGTGCGACTTGAGTTATTGCTTGCCGCTTAGAGGAAGAAGGATTCCATTTGGCTTTGGCACTTGGAACAATAATTTGTGAGTAATTCTTACCCTTCCTAGAACATAGATATGTTCATGGATTTAATAATTGTTGGAATGTAATACAAGATGATGGGATTTGCGATCGGAATAGTTGGATATGAGATTTGTGAGTAGAATTGTGAGGGATGATATAGGTGGCTAGAATTGAAGTTGAAGTCTATATGAACAAGCTTGTATGCTTGAATGATTATGGAATGTGGCATGATATACTTGATCCTTATACTCCTTGTTATTGGTGAGAGAATATGCTAAAGCTGTCTATACTCATTTATGAAGTCGCTAAAAGCAATAAGTACTGGGTGATATGCTACTGTGATGTTGTTCGAGTAAAAGAATGAGATAGTTATGTATTCTTTGGGCCAATGAGGTGGCATAGGGGACTTGAGGCGTAGAATACGTGGGTTCCACGAACCATCGAGCCCTGAGGCGTGCTTACGCGGGCGAGTTTATTGAAATTGAGGTCATATAGCCTCGAGGCGTTTTGACGCGGGCTAATGTATTGAATTTGAATTGAGCCCGAGGCATTTGTTTTACGTGGGCTAGTGTATTGAAATTAAAATGTAATGCCCGAGGCGTGTTTACGCGGGCAAATGAGAGTGAAACGATGTGATGCCCGAGGCGTTCTTACGCGAGCGACTTGATTTTGTTATTGAAATTCGTGTAATGCCGGTCGACTACTTGGGTCTTTATTTGATAAATTGTTATATTTGAATGCCATTCATGCCGAGTTCTCCGAATTGTGTGATGTTACTAAAGTTGAGTTTTCTCGCTATGTCATGCCTTGTTGCATTTCCTTCCTTTATTTTGTCCTTGAACCGGTAGTCTAGTTAGGGTTAGGATTTACTCGCTGAGATGTCAATCTCATCCCTTTGTGGGAACCCCTTTCCGAACCCCGACATTGAAGATGTTTCCAGTCCGATTAGCCGACCCAAAGGAAAAGACGGTAACTCTTGAGGAGTTTCCAAAAAGTAAAGGTGTAGTATATGTTAGGAAGTGTACCAAGGTTTGGGTAGACTTAGGAGCGGGACAAATGCAGCCTCTTCCATTTGAGTCTTGGTTCCTCCGTTTGGGAGATGGTGACTTACAGGGTCCTCTTCGACCCGAGGACGTCCCAGTGGAGGTTTTTCCAGAGTGGTGCCACTGACTCGTCCCGAGATACAAATAGGCGTAGAGATATCCGCGGCTGGATCTAGGAACATATGAGAGAGGAGCCCTACTCCGGTGGACGATCGGCATGTAGTGGTGATCTCGGACTCGAAGGATGAGGAGGACACCGACAAAGGAGACGAGAGGAGGAGATTACGAGACGGATCCAGATTATGTATCGATGACTGCCGAGGACGAGAGTGGCGAGGCTATTGGGAGTCCTTCGTCTAGTTTGGATATTCTAGTTCGCTTTGTTAGATCTTTTGAGGCCCAAGGGTTCCCTTTTGGGGCTTGTTCTTTTGTTCCTACTTTTGTTCTTTTGTGGGTGCTACATCTAGTCTCGCTAATGTATATCACATGACCGATGTTGTATATATATTTGTGAATGGTTGGTCCTAGTCTTTTGTCCACTTGTTCTCTTGTCGGGGTTTTGGTTACCTTCTATGTGCGCATTACATGTTTTATCGTATGCCATTATGTGGTATCCCGGGTTAGTATTTTAAGGCTTAGGTGGATGTACATTCGAGGAGGATTGTAGGACGTGACAACGTCGATCGGAACAGTTAGGCTTCGTTAGTTTAGTTGTTGCTTAGTAGCTTCGAGAACCGCGCGACCGAGCCTAACCCCGATCGAGCCCGAGTTGCGAAAAGACCAAAATACCCTTTGTTGGTTGAGCCAAATGTCCTACCGAGATCGAAATGTCAAATTACTATTTTACTCCTACCTTTATGCACTTGCAACAAAAATATTCAAATTTGAGTTGATATGTGGGCCCCACAACACATTTTCCCGCAATGTGTCAAATATCACCTTTTACCCATCACATCTCACCCACCCTATTACCTCACTCTCTCTCTCTCCTTCTCTCTCTCCCTCCCCTCCCTCACTATTCGGTCGATCACCCTCATTCCTCATCTCCCTCTCATCTTTTTCCGGCCACCACCTCCTTTGCCACACAACTACCGCTCCGTTCGCTACCCCATTCCGCCGCCGGTCGTCGGGCTGCGCCCGCGAACCCGCCCCATGACCCCGACTCCCCCTTCCTCCGCTTCGCTTGCTACTACCGCTTCCTCCTCCGCCCGCCGTACGCTACCCCCATTTGCCTCCGCTAGCCGCACCCTGTTGCTTGAGAGGTCGCTTGTGTAGCCTAGAATTGAGCGAACACCCCGCCAACCCGTCACTCCCTCTCTTTCCCTCTCGGTCCCCCTCGCAACACCACCTCCACCGCCTTAGCCTCCCGCGATCCTCCTCCGTCATTGTTGTACGATTGATCATTGCCGCCCCGCCCACGAACTCAAGCCATCGCCGGCTCCCTTACCGTCTTCCCGGTGGTTCCCGAGGCCCCAGTAGGAGCCGCCGCCCACGTTGTGTGTCACCGAACCGCCCGAGAACCCATGGAGCCGCCAAGGGTGCCGTGAGCCATGAGTTAGCCCCCTAATCCTTTGGCTAGGACGTTAATTGCGTTTAGGGCCGACTTATTAGCGTAATTAGTTTAATAGGGTGTTCAAGTAGACTAATTGTGGTTGATTTAGTTAGAAACTCGATTTAGGATAAATGGCTACAATTAATTAAGTTAGTATGATTAGTTAGGTTATTTGTGGCTAGTTGATATTAGGACTGGAATGATGGGTTGCTTGATTTGACCGATTGTCGTAGCATGATCGTGAGCGACCAATAAGCTAGAGCCGAGTGGACGATTAGTCATGTCGAATAAAATTGGGTTTAATAATTATCGTTGGATTAATCGGTCTCGTTCAATCGACCATTGTAAATGACTATTGTTTTGATGAGTTGGATTGATTGTCGGGTGTTATGGTGAAATCTCGTGTGTTCATCACCCCGTATCGAGCGCGAGGTTTGATTGAGTATTGTGTATTCATACGACCATGTGTAAAACTAAACTGCATGTTTTTAGCATGAAAAATGGCCGTGGGTCGAGTCTTTGAATATGTCCGTGTGAACCTCCGGCTATAAACAAAGATGAAAACCGATTGATTGTCAAATGTGCCCGAGTAGTCATATGATGGGATGGTGATGAGATCCTTGACAAGTTCGTACTATGCCGGTCGTACGGAACCACACGACTTGTTAGATGCACGTCAATCGTGCCCGTGCTAGTCGTACGGATCACATAGATAGACGGATGCCGATCGCAGCTTGTGACGGATCAACTCTCCTTATAGGAATGTTTGTGCGGCCATCTTGTGCCGGCCGCACCGGATACATGGCTTTCGGTCACCGTCGTCGAAGTAAGAAACGATGCCTAGTCCCGCCGTAGACACTACCGGTAGTAGTGTTAGGCCACACCGCCGTATTCCCCGACTACGCCGATCCACGTGGATCATCTATTAATAAATGGACTTCATGTGATGTTCTATGCATGCAAGTTGATGTGATGCCTTGCTAGTTGATTATCCGATGTGAATGTTGGGTCAAGTCGAGCATTGCATTATGTATGGTGAAGGCTCGTAAGCTTGCGTCTAATTGATGTATACACCGTGATTCCGTGATTGGTTGGTAGGATGCTCTCAAAGCAAATCAACGCCTTAGCCGGACTTAGGGGTTGACTTACTTGAGACTATTCTCATCCCTTTGTTTAACACTTTCAGGTCCCTTGTACTAGAGAGACATGTCCTTTTCGGCGTCCCTACCGATCAGTCTTTTTATATAATCCACTATCCGATCGTGGGTACGGAGCAAGTCCGGGAGCACCACGTCACGATAGTCTAGGTGGATGAGGGGTTTCGCACTTAGTGGAGCACCTCTTTAAAGCCTAGTTCTTTCATGACGGGGATTAACTCTTCGGCCCGCTTCGTGAATTTGAGGGGCCACCTAACACTGACCCCTCACGTCCCCACTTAAGATCCGATGGATTTGCATATACCGACGGGGAGATAGTGGACCTCGAGTCGGACATGGAGTCCGTGCCCTCCATGGCCATACCTTGTGGTGATCCCCTTTTTGAGAGCCCTATTGATGCTGAGGATGAGGGTGACGTAGCCTCTCTTTTTGGAGTAGATGAGAGTTTAACCCTGCCCGACCGTGTATCTTTTTTAGGTCTTAGAGAGCCGCATCGAAGTGTGGAGCCGTACATGTCATTGGTAGCTCTGTAGGGTTAAAAATCATCTATTCCTATTAATGAAATGGAAAATGTCTTTTAGTTGAATGACTATGTTGCTTTCCTACTTTTCTATCCCTACCCGATATTTTGTCCGGGAGTTGTACGTTTCCGCTTGCGTAATAAAAGATAAAATGAATGAGTCGATAACGTGTTTGGGATGTTATCCTTCATGACCCGTGGCAATTTCGTAGGGATGTTGCGTGCTTGAGAGTTGGGGCTAGACATGGCCAGCCAACCAACCTCGAGCTCCCTAGATCCCGGCAAGCCCGAGCTTGCTCGAGGCCGCCACCGGCAGTCACGGTGGAGGACGTCGCGACGGAGGAAGAGTGAAGAATGAAGAAAGAAAAGAAAAGAAAGAAAAAATAATATAAACTATAAAAAAAATTAAAAATAAATTAACTTTTTTTCCTAAGATGAAGCCATGAGATTGAAATCATTTTTCAAATGAGAACCAAACACTAGAAAATGTTTTGGGTCACATATCACCAAACTGGAGGGAAATCATTTTCTTTTTCATGAAGCTTTTCGTGAAACAAGCACATCCCTAGTGGACTTGATTTAGCAAGTCTTTCAACTAGTTTCAGCCATGAGTAGCATGACATATATTATGAAGCGCTGAAATGTAATTGTATATTTATCCGACACCATCACTATCTAAAAAAATGCTATCTAGAGACTATAAATATAGATCATATTCAATACGTTCATCATTCACCAAAGAAAGCCATCTCCTTGAAAGAAAAGTGAATTAAAGACGCCACTCTTCTCGGTCAGTGGTTTACCAGGAAAGTATTTTTTTTTTCCGTAGCAAACTCTGGCTCTGATGATTCCTGAGTACATCACTATCCGACTAGAGTTCATTCCTTAGTATATCACTATCCGATATTATGTTGTAATTCACCACATCCAAGTTCATTTTATAGTGACATGTCTTTAATTTTCAACACTCACATAAGAGTTGTGAGAAAATTTATAACAAGCTACGATTGAGATTGATTATTTCGTAAGCCCATCATACACTAGTAGCAGTGTGACATAGACCCAAGGTCTCTACTCGACATAAATCATTGAATCAAATCAGACCCCATTTCCTAGCACGAAAATGGAAATAAAAGAAAAAAACATGCGTTAAATTCACACAATCTGAGAATGTATGGTTATGGAGCATGTGAGATTTTATAGGTGCTTTGGATGTTTGTGGTTTTTGTATCTTCAGAGAAGAAGTAGAAACCATCATCTGGATCGTAGAACTGATCAGTGTCATTGGTTTGAAGGAATGTTTGAAAAGCCCCACGCACTAAGTTGTCCAAATGTTGTCTACTACTCCTCATTGACCCAACGTGAGAATAAAACAGCTAGAGATATTTATAAAAGAAAAAAAATTAGTTGCCAAGATCAAGTTCTAGCTTGGTTTTATACAATCAATCAGAACCAACTGGCGTTTATGCCGAGACAAACACAAGATCATTACTTGGAAAATTTTGAAAATTTGGTGCGAAGTGCTTATCTTATTGAGATGACTGAAGTTTCAAGTTTTGGATTAGGAAGAAATCCCAAAAATAGGTCTTTCATTTTGACGGACTAACTCGAAGCTGTCCCAGGTAATGAAACAACCAATAACATCATTTTCAATTGGTTCATCTAATAGAGAAATTAAGAGAATAAAAGAAGATAATCCTAAATGTTGCAAGCATATGTTTAGAGCCAATTCATAAGACAATGAGTTCCCTTACGTTTTAAATGGAGCGTGAGGAACATAATCTAGATTAGCAACGATTCTTTTTCATTTTTTTTGTCAAGCTATATTTTTTATTTAGCTTTCATAAATATAGCCCACTAATGAACCAGAAGAATCATATCACTAAAATCAATTTTCTTGAAATCCCTTAGCGTCACCTTTGTTAAGCAAAAGTGAACTAGGAGAAGCCTAAACCTTGAGACATGACAACAGAAGGAATTGCTAACTTCAGAAATCCGGGGCATCCCATGAAAGGCGTCCTTGGAGAAACCCGTCCAACTTATTTTATAAGACGGTGAAATCCTGACATATAATGGCAATAACTGTAACAGCACGAGATAGCATTTGCGAAAGCAGCGCCTTCATCCCTGATTTCGGACTTGAACACCAGAAGCCACCAACCTATGAAAATGTGCAGCAATGTACTAATTGCTGAACTGGTAATCATTTGGGACGACATCGTTCTGTATCTGCAAGAACTTGACATGCGAAAGCGTTAGCATATGTCCCTGCCTCTGCAGATATATCCGGAGACTTCGACAGGCCGGATCAACTCAGTTTCGTAGTGCCCCGTAAGGATTCAACCTTTTTGTTCATTTAATCGTAGGGATTTTCAGAGTTGAGCCCTACCTTCCAATCCATGTGAATTCTGAGTTTGTGGGTTCAATCTAGGGGTTGCTCCAGTTGTCAAATTTTACAGTAATGAATTTTTAAAGTTTCGCCCAGTTCCGAATTTTGTGTCTTGCGATGGTTTTCGCTCGTTTTTCGCCGCCTTTGAGTCGGCAAAGTTTAGAATCTTTTAGTACTTCAAAAATGACTTTCTTTTGACAGAAACATCACTTGAATTGGAGCTTGTTAAAAGAGATAAGGCGCGATAAAGTTTGTCCCACAAGTGGCCTTTCGTCGCACGAGTGGTTATTTTTCGCGTTAGTAGTTATTCACTGTTGGTGATGAGTGTTCAATTAATCTGTGTAATTAAAATACGTCGCTACTATCTGGTGTGATGCGCACAAGCACATCTGTGTATTAATCATATGAAGTATCCAAGCCTCTAAGGCCAATTAATCATTGCGAATGTATGAAGACCCGAGTCTTTCAATTCCTTTTATTTTAACTTTCTTTGACAAGCTAATAAATGATTTATCAAACTCGTGAAAGCTATCTTCACTTTTTTGTTAAATGACTTTCCCAAAATTGTACTTTAATTGAGAATTGTGCATTTATCTTCATTCGCATGTAAAGTATAAAGGGGTCAGTGCCAGAGGCCTATTAAAAGAAGTGGACTTTAACGATGTAGATGAGGACAAGATGGATGGATGAGGTCATGTGGAGGATAAAATCGTTGTCCCCGATGCTCTGCTCGGTGACATTGACAAGTGCAATGACCACGTTGTCAATGTCACCAAGCCTAGAATCGAGGATGGTGTATGTCAAGATCTCCTCATCTACCCGACCTCGTCTACCCGCCACATGCTTGTTTGCACCATTGAGATCCAATCCTCTCAAAAGCCTCTGGCATGGACGTTATCATCCTCTGCCAGAAAGCTCTATGACCACTGCAGTCGACCTCCTCAAGACAATGTTCACCTCATTGCAATCTTCCACCACGACCGAGTTACTCCTGAGATACTCTCTCATTTTCCTTTTTCTTTTCTTCTCCTAATTTTGTAGCGTCTTTTACATTTGTTTAATCTATCATCAATTCTTAGCTTTCTCATGTTGAACTTGTATTCTTCTTGTCACTGGAAGAATTAACGTTTCAATGATGATCATTTTTTTTATGTCTCGCGGCCCTTCTCAAGAGGTCTGCCATCCATGGAGACAAGTTTAGAGGTAACGTCGAGTTGGGGACCAAATGACGGCGAGAATTCTCCCAAATCATTAATTTGCGTGGCGATGGAATTTCATCATCCTATGAATACTCTATATGATAAGAGTCACCATTAGCATATTGAGGTTAGTTAGAAACCAAATGAGATAGGCAAAAATTAACTCTTGTCGCGACATGAAAAAAAATAAACAAGTTATCATTTCCGGGCTAATGGATTATCAGGTTAATTAATTAACTAACCTAACTCGGACTCTCCCAAGTCCATACCAAATCGCAACTTAAGGTTCGAATGATTAACATGCAATGTGATTTGAATTTGGAGTCGTCACTAATCATTTTCGGTAGGTCGATTAGAAACCTAAATAAAATAGCGGGAGAAAACTATCTTATTTCTCGAACCGGAGATTAAGAGTCCAGGGACTTGGTTACATTAATTACAACTAATGCCCTTTCGGTACCTTAAAATTCATGAAAAAAATAATGGATTTGACAAATTTGATGAATTCTACTTGAAGATCAAAGAATCAATTTTTTTGGATTTTTTTCCCCTTGACATTTGTTTGAAATAAAGAAATTACATGGAATTAGAATGAAATAGGTTCAAGATTACTCCCCAATTTGAACTCGTGCACCAAACTTGTGCTCCGGGCTTGTCTTGACCATTAGACCGATTTGGTGACTCGTTAGACCGAGAAATCTCTTAGTCCTATCTCTCATTCACGCTTCTTTCTCATCTCACTGGAATTTCATGAGACCGCAATCCGGGCGTTGATATTTTCCCCTTTTTGCTCTCCTTCTATTCTTGTACCATTGACGTCTCATCGTTGATATGCAACTGTTATTTAACATAAAAACATAGAGAAAAATCAGTGTAGAAAATCCGGGCTAATTTGTATTCGAAATTAAAGAAAGTTAGGGAATCACTTAACTTTCTTTTGCTGCAGCAAGCTTGAACGATGAGGATGGACCAAGTAGCTTGTGTTGATCGGTGTAAAAGTTGGCAATAGTAGTATCGGGCTTCAAAACTCTCATACCCTCTCAAAACTCTTTTCAAATTTTTTCTCAAGAGCTCTCTCCATTCTCCTCTTCCAAAAAACTCTTTCCATTCTCTTCCACTCCCAAAAAACTCTCTCCATTCTCTTCCATTCCAAAAAAACTTCCTCTTTTATAGGCAAAATTCTTCATCCTTCATTCTTCATCTTCATTTCCTCATCTTCTCTTCTTCATCTTCATTTCCCCACCTTCCATTTTCATCTTCTTTTCTTCATCTTCATCTTCCCTTCTTCATCTTCATCTTCCCTTCTTCATCTTCATCTTCTCTTCTTCACCTTCATTTCTCCATCTTCCATCTTCATCTTCTCTTCTTCACATTCATTTCTCCATCTTCCATTTTCATCTTCTTTTCTTCACCTTCTCTTCATTATCTTCTCTTCATCATCTTCCTTTCTCCATCTTCTCTTCATCCTCTTCTCTTGGTATCTCGCAATACAGTCCTTGAAGTTTTAAGTATTTACAATACAGTCCCCTAAGTTTTGAGTATTTGCAATACAATCCTTGAAGTTCCGAGTATTTGTAATCTGATCCCCGAGAAAATATTTATTTCAAGCCCGAATCTTCTCGGTGCATTTTTTCATCCCATGCCTAGTCCGGATGCCCGTTAAATTAAGCTCAAATTATATGCCAATGCTAAATGAATATGTGAGATGATTTTTGTTTAGAACTAAAATTAGTTCTAATTTTTATGCAAAATAAATATTAGTCAAAATTTAGGCGTCAACAGTGCCCCTCTTTGAGTGGAGGCTCGTAGAGGTTCCGCTCAAAGACAAAATTGAACCCTAAATTTTGATAGTGCAAATGATGGATGAACTTTTTGGCGGGAGTTTTAGTCCCATTTTTTTATGTAATGAAGTGATGCATGATATGCAAGATCAGAAATAACATGTGTCATAATTTCTCTTTTCCATGTTAGAGAAACCTGCATGGATCGCATACGAGAATACCTGTTTTACCAAATACCTCATAAGTTGGTGATTCACTTAATTTCCAAGTTTCTTGCAAACACGAGGACCTTAAGGTATTCGACCTATCTCGTTATCGAGACTTCTCCCTAATGCGAGACAGCAGCAAGATATGTGTATTCTTCCGGATCATAAGAGCTACGTCGTTGTGAGTCGAAAGAAGTAGAATCGGGTTCACAAGAGCTACGTCGTTGTGAGTTGATTAAATATCGAAATCGCCAAGGCATATGTCTTCACGATTCGACAAAGGGAACCAAAATCTTAAGAGCTACGTCGTTATGACTTGGTTTGGATCAAAATCACAGTGCTTATGTCTTCGTGATTTGATAAAGGAGCCGAGAATCATAAGAGCTATGTCATTATGAGCCGACTAAAGGTCAAGATCACCGGTGCATATGTCTTCGTGATCGACAAAGGGGAACCAAAATCTTAAGAGCTACGTCGTTATGATTTGGTTTGGATCAAAATCACGGGTGCTTATGTCTTCGTGATTTGATAAAAGAGCCGAGAATTATAAGAGCTATGTCATTATGAGCCGACTAAAGGTCAAGATCACCAAGTGCATATGTCTTCGTGATCCGAGATCGAAATCATAAAAGCTACGTCGTCATGATTTGATAAGATGTCAAGATCGCCGATGCATATGTCTACACGACTGACAGGAGAGGCATATTGCCTGAATTGAATCGTAACAACTATCATCGGAGGAGTTGTTAATTTGAAAATGGGTTCGAAAACTTACCTGAGTTCTCCGAACGATTAATCAAAGAACGAAACAGATCGCATCGTATCGTACATGGCATTTGTCGGGAGAACTTGCTCATTCAATAATCCTTGGATGAATTTCGAGACCTTGGGAGGGACATCGAACATCGAGAATGTATTACCCATCATAGAATGTCGGAGGTAACATGCGCAAACATATTCAACAATGAGTTCATGCAAAACTTTCCTACCGAGTTTGCAATGATGTATATAATGTAATCACTCATACCATGGTTTATGCATAACCATTCTATCAAGTTTGCATTACCAACCCTGTCCAGGGATGTTCTCACATTATGAATACCTCGAATGTGAGCTGAATGGGGGACTTCAATCAAAAGGGTTTTCTCTCACTCTCAAGAAAAGTTATTTATCCCGTCTGCAGGATTCAAAAGAAATCACTCAATCTTTCCATCATCGCATTCGATAAGGATCCGAGTAATCTCGCAATTGATACGACCGAGCCGATCCGGGAGGTCTTGATTAGGACCGTAATGAGGGCTAGGTCAAAGGTTTACAAAGGGGACTCTAGTTGAGTCAAGGCTCTTGAAATGAATTTCTTCATTATCTCGCTATGGGTTTACAAGTCAAGAACCCCGCAAAAATGAGAGAGAAGTAATCTTGCTCGAACTTCTTCAAGTGATGCTTAAAATCATGGAACTCCACATTAATTCAAGTGCCCTAGTCGGGAAAAGGCTTTTAAAGGGTTGTAATGGAGGTAATGATTCGGGGACCGAGAAACGAAAGGGTTCGTTTTGGCTCGAAGATGTTTGAGAAGGGGCTTGATGTTGGTGATCATTACAATCTTGTCACCGATCGTGGCCTTCTAGGATACCATCATTGCTCGAGGATAGTATGAACTGAAGATTGCATTTGCAATTTGATACTTCATGGAGATTTTTCTCTCAACCCTTTTAGGATATACGGAAAAATTGTGCATTTAAGTTCAGAAATATTCTACAAATGAACAATGAATTGAAAGGGCATTGGCCTTGCTTTTGGTAGGCACTTTGCTTTTTAAATGCCTAGGAATTTTTTTCTCGAATCAGCCTTTCCTCTTTCTTTTCTTTTTCTGTTTTTTACTCCCAACTCTCTTTTACGATTGTATCTTGATGAGTTCATTGGGAGATTTTCTATGGATCCAGCTTTTCAGGTCCTTCTACTCAAAGATGGGCCATATTTACTTTGGGACAACAATGATCACCAATGAGGGCTTTTAGAAACGAATTTGCAGGCTCAAATGGGTTGTGCAAATGGATATAGATGTGTGGGATAGAAAAAGAAATGCTCTTCGTCACCCTAAGGCACTTGAATTAAAGCGCAAGTACAATGCAAAGAACCACCCGAAAATTGATGTTAGTCCAAGCAAGAAGATTTCTAACCATTTGTCTCGTGATGCTGATGGAATTACCTCTGTTTTGCCCCAATGTGGGGTGGTTCTTGACAGGGTTGTGGAAGTGAAATCTCCGCTCAAATAGGTTGATCAACGGATAACTTGCAGTGTTTAGGGTAGAGAAATGAATGCCTCCCTCACTTCGGTTATCGTACCTTTCGCGAGAAAACTCTTTACCTCGGGGAATGCGGAATTTTGCCACCGTTCATATCACCCGAAAAAATTGGACGTGTTTGGGAAATGATTGCCTTTCATGATCCTATCATGCCCCCTTCGTACATTCGATGTATCTTATGTAGTTCATGTTCCTTATTCAGAGTTGGTAAATTAAACATGAGGAACAATCATGTGCAAACTATGCGGTGTATGAGTGTTTTCGAGCATATAAAATACAGCAACTTTTTATCTTGGCGGACAAAGTTCGCAAGTACATAAAAAATTTCTTAGAGGCGTGGATCGTGAGTTGCCCCTGCTCATGCAAATGTATTGCAAAACTTCATTGTCCGCTTCGAGACGTGAGATTGTCAAAGGCTCTAGGAATTTTTCATTTTATCAATTTTTCGGGAGAATGGATACTTCTCTGTTTGGACAAGTAGTGACCCTGTAAAAATCAAAAGGGAAAGTATCAATGTATGTCCTCATGTTCTAAAAGAGTTGAAACGATACCACTTTACCCATGTATGTATTCCTCGCGAACTTTGAATTGAAAAGATCGATTCATCTTGATCGGATCGTATGTCCAGGATGTTATCTATCTAGGTTCTCAGAACCGTCCCGGGCTTAGTTTCGATCTGCGAAGCAACAAGTTTTTATTAATTTTTGTACATTGATGCCAAATCCCGGGATCGACCCCGGACGTCTCGGACCACCTGTCATTCCCCAACCACTATGCTGCGGTGTTTGTTGGCGTCCACGGGTGGTTCGCTTTTGTTATGTTGTTCTCAAAGTAGTTGGCAATCTCCCGTGGAGAATAAAATAAGTTTAACTTAGAGTTTGAAACGACCGAGAATCAATTGGGACGATACGGAGTTACCCATCTTTAAGCCTCGCTTGATCTTTTACTTGCATTCTCCCAAGTAAGGCTATTCGGAATCTCTCTTTACGGGCGTTCGGGGTGTCGTCCACAAATTGATTTGCTACAGGCCTAGCTTAATAAGGAACTTACGCATTTGATAAGAGAGGAGAAAAATTCGCCCTTTAACTCTAGGCAAATTCTAGACAACTAGAAAGTAAAAGTATCCCACGCAGGGGAACTATACATGGAATTAAAGGAGTATTCATGCGAGATTGGTTCCACCTCTTTTCTTGGCTATTCCAATGATTGGCTGATTTTGTCTTGGATCATACACCAACGATCGTTGTTTGAGGATCCATAATCACTTGCTTCGGATCACAACTCGGGAGGTCTTTCAGCTCCGAACCGGGCCGACCAAGGCGGTGAGCTCATCATCAAAGTAACCTTTTGATCTTTCGGGCAATTGATACTCGAATTGGGCATTGTTACTTGCTAACACTCGGCGACAGATTTTCCACTTTGTTTTTGCCGTGAGCGATCCGACTCCTTGAGCTTGAGCCTCCGCCGTCGCTCGGGAACTCGTAGGGATGATCAACCGGTCCGCCGCTAGAACCACCAGCGGAAGGTCGGTATGGCCGGTATTCTTGATTGGGAAGTGGTCGGGTACTTTTTGCTCCGTAGGTTTTCCCCGGGATTAATCTTCCAAATCAACTTTGCTCCGGTCACCTTGGTTCCAAGCTATATCGTGCTTCTTCACTTATCTCTAAATCCGTGAAGGTGATTTGTGACACTTCGTAGGGTGAGTCCGTCTATATTCATCATTTTGAGTACGATCATTGGTCGTGCCGAATTGATTCCTAGCTGTCGAACCGCCTCGATGAATATAGAATGAAGCTCGGCGGACCAAAGGGGCCTTTTCTTTTCGACAAAATCGTCGTAGTAAGTTTGGCCATAGTTCTTTTGTTCGAGTAATTGCTTCCTTCCAAAGCATGTTGCCAAATTTTTTGGAGTACTTGAACGCAGACCGGCTTCTTTAGGATGTCCCGAGCACCATGTAATATGGCCTTCGTTACTAACCGCTGATCATCACTTGCTGATGTTATGATGACCGGTATATCCAACTCGGAATCAATGATCTTTAAGAGACCGAGACCGTCCATATCGATCCCTACCATGGCTGTGACGACGATGTCAAAATCATATTTGTACTGGCCTCGGCTCCTCTAAGGCTTCCGTTGCTTTCACATAAGCTGAAATCCCGTACATGCACTTTCTCGCATGGGCAACAAGGATCGAGAGGGAAACGGGGTTGCCATCAATGGCCATGACTCGCAGATCCTCGGGATATGAGGCTTCCCATACTTCCGCCTGGAATGTACGCATACTTATTTTCCTTTCAAAACCTTCCATATGTAGACCGAAAAATGGGTGTTTCGACTAGAGACCGGGCTTTAGATGTTCTTTGGACTTGCAAAGATAAATTGCCGAAAAAATCACAAAAGCGATGATGGCCTTTCGGACGAGTTACGGAGGTGCATGGAGACTTCAAGTTCTTTATAAACTTTTTTGGATCTGTTGGTCTCGCAGATAGCTTTTCTCTCCTTTTCGGTCTTAGTGCCTTGGATCCATTTCGTAATAACTCTTACCTCTCGTTCAATCCGTCGTTCTTTTTTACTTTTCGACATGGAGGAGCCCTCAAATCTTTTCACTTTCTCTACGAACGAGACAGTTATTTCCCTCCTCAAATCTTTTCGGTTCCTCCTACGAACGAGGTAGTTATTTCCCTCATCAAATCTTTTCGGTTCCTCCTACGAACGAGGCGAGTTATTTCCTTCCTCAAATCTTTTTCGCATTTACTTACGTGAAGGCTTTCAATGCTTAGTCAAATCGGCGAGGAATTCACGCATTTAAGCATGATGATGTTCGTGGATAGTCTTGTTCTTTGCCCCTGGATTAACTCTAGGCATTAAAAGAAGAATGTCTCACATGGGGATTTTGTAACAAACAATACATTCATTCATACATGTCACTACTTCTCTTGAGGATTCGTAAGAGTTGGCTAGTAATGCTCAAAAAAGAGATATTTTGAGAGCCCATAATAAAAAACTAAAGCTTCATGTAGGCTACACATTCGGAGTTCCATCGGCGTTGAATTGGCTGGTTGTGACATCAAGGAAACTCCAATTGTAGTGATGCATGTCTCTTCCCTCGAAGGGTATCGGTTCTGCCTCTGCAAGACCGACTTTCCGGGATGTATCTCCAACGAAATCGGATTGTACGAGAACTTGCTCTAGGGGATGAACTGGTGAATGAGCATTTTCAATGCTTAGATGTGGCTCATCGAGGGACATGTCACCAAAGGAGATGGGGCCGCTATAGACATGGCAAACAGCGGTGTTAATAGCATCCCTATACCTCTTGTTCTCTCGCTCGAAGCTTTTCACTTTCTTCCCTCGAAACGTAAGTTCATGACTTTCATTTTTAACCTTTAATCGGGTCCGCTTGTTTTGAAACCAAAACTTGACCTTCAAGGGCTCCATTCCTATCATCCGGCTCAATTCATTTTTGCGTCTCTTATTCACGTAAGAGCACTCCTTGAAAGGCAGCTTCGAGCACTTTGATTTGATATTTTCTTTTACGGGGTTATTTGCGCTGCCGCTGCCATTGTTATTCTTGTCGAGATCTTGAATTTCACCTGCCAAGAGAGTTGGGTTTTACGGCTTCACATTGGATCCGGTCTCGAAATCCAGCAGTTCGCTTTCGGGGATGTCTAGGTTGGTTGCCTCCGATGAAAGTGCTGATGGCCTCTAAACATGTTGGATTGAAATACCTCTTACCGCCTTTTGTTCACTCTATTCTCTCGCTGTATGCTTACTCTCTCCAAATTCTTTCGAGTAATCGGGTATGTTCCAAAGCCTCCCTTTAAATGCGGATGAAAATCACTAAGCCGACGTTTTTCCCAAGATTTCGTGTTTCCCGCTTTGTCTTATTTTTTCAACGTGATGGGACCCCGAATCCACTCGCACCGATTTTCTTTTCTTGATAACCATGCTTGTCTCCCACTCGGTTTTCAATCATGGTGGGACTTCAACTCTTTTCGTAACTTTTCGGATTTGTGAGGCTCGAGATCACGGATTGACGATAGATCCAGGATCCAACGAACGAAACGCCCTGTAGTTTTACCCGAGTAACTAACGTGGCTCCGCAAGAATTGTTGTTTCTTCTCTCGGAAAGTATGCTTGTCTCCCACTCGGTTTTCAACATGGTGGAGTCCTCAAATCTTTTCGTAACTTTTTCGGATTTATGAGGCTCGAGATGGTAGATCCATGATTCACGGATGAAACATCTCGTAGTTTTACCCAGATAATTAACTCGGCATGCACAATAATTATTGTTATAGCTTTTCTTGCCCTTTAAATTAGGATTTAACGCCGAGACAATTATCGCTTTCATATCTTCATCTCCAACCTTCTAAGCACTCTTTTGCATCCACTCTTTTTAGCCGCTTCAACAACAATGGCTTCCCTTCCTGCACATGCCTTCTCGGCGAAGTTTTGGCCAAATGGGAGAAACTTTATAATCTCCTAGGCCAGGGCTACTCTTATATAGCCAACCATCCGGAGGCCGAAACCGAGATTCGTCTTATGTTTAGGGATATGGACACCGCTTCTATTGAAGGTACCAAATTAGAGGAGGAATACGGGATCTTCCCCACCCTCATCACTAACTTCCCGGAGGCTTACCATGTTGCTCATCAAAATGTTACTTTGGCCCACATTGTGAAGGCACGCTATCGGGATCGGTTGGACAGCTTGGTGTTGGCCGGTCGTGTAGCTGACAATTATAAGAATGCCCTCGACTACGGTAATGAACAAGTCTCCCCGCTGATTCGTGAGAGGGGAAACTTGGTGGGATGTTTGGCCATGTCCCGGACCATCTTTGAGCGCGATCCGCTCAATATTGTTTTAAAATTTCAATGCACATGGCTGGAAGAAAGGCTGGACGATCCGACCCTGGATATAGCCCGCGGGAGAATGCTGATCCATGACTCGGAATCTGCTTTGAGCATCACAAGGACAAGGTAGCCAACCTTAAAGAGAAATGTGAGCTCCTCCTCTTTAAGTTGGCGGATCTCGATTCTCGGAGCGATCAGTGTAGGCGGAGCATCAACCGTATGGAGAGTCGGTTAAACACCTTTGTGATGCTCATTAGGGCTCGGTTTGGCTTTACGTTCCCACCCCGTTGATCTATTTGTAAAGCTTTCCGATGAATGAAATGAATGCAAGTTTTTACGCATTTCATCTTAGTTGTCATATTTTTTTCGCAAGATAACCCCTTTTACTCTGCGAATATGTAAATCTCACGCTCCGATGGTCAATCCGATTGGGCAGAGAGGCTCCCCATTCGAAACAATCTCTCAACAAAGATTAGTAGCGAGGAAACAAACGAATGCTCAAATGTGAACAACTCGTGAATCTGTATTAATATTATAATTCGATTATGAAAACATCGAGTGAATCGAGCATAATATTTCTTTACAAATACAAAATTGATTGGATTGATAAAGACACGACCATCCATCTCGGCCAGAATCAAAGCACCACCAGGGAGCACCTTCTTTACTATATATGGACCACCATAGTTTGGAGTGAATTTCTCTTCCGGGAGTGAGACTATTGGTAATAATTTTCTCAAGACCAGGTCATTGATCTGAAAATATCGAGGTCGAACTTCTTTGTTGAATGATTTAGCAACTCTCTGCTGATAACACCGGCCATGACATACAACTTAAGTCTTTTTTCGTCGATCGGATTCAATTGGCTTGCTCTCTGCTGGATCCATTCAGCTTCCGTCAACTTAGCTTGAGATAGTATACGTAAGGAAGGAATTTCCACTTCAACTGGTAGAACAGCCTCCATTCCATATACAAGAGAATACGGGGTTGCCCCGGTAGATGTCCGGATTGAGGTCCGATATGCCATAAGTGAAAATGGCAACCTCTCATGCCAATCGCGATAATTTTCAGCCGTCTTCGTTAAAATTTTCTTAATGTTTTTATTGGCGGCTTCTACTGCTCCATTCATCCGAGGACGATATGGGGAAGAGTTCGATGCTTAATCTTGAATTCATTAAACAATTCGTCCATTAGTTTGTTGTTTAAGTTCGAGCCATTGTCGGTGATTATGGCTTCATGTGAACCGTATCGAGCAATGATATCCCGGCGGATAAATTTCGCGATATTTCGTGCCGTGATCGCTAAATAGGATGCGGCTTCGATCCATTTGGAGAAATAGTCAATCGCCACCAAGATGAATCGATGCCCATTGGATGCTTTAGGGTTGATAGGACCGATAACATCAATCCCCCACATAGAAACGGCCATGGTTCGATAATCGATGCAACTCATTTGGAGGGACATTAATCTTGTTACCATGAATTTGACATTTGTGACAACTCCGGACATGCTGAATACAATCTCTTTCGAGCGTGAGCCAATAATAACCCAACCTCATAATCTTCTTAGCTGATAAGTGGCCGTTCATGTGTGGACCACGAGATCCCTTCATGTACTTCCATCATCGACGAACCGCTTCGATTGAGTCAACGCATCTTAGTAGGACAGAATCGAATGACCGCTTGTACAAATTCTCTCCATTCAAGAAGAACTTGAAGCCATCTTCTTTATATACTTTTGATCGGACGCAGATCTCTTCTCGGGAAACTCCCGCCTCCGAATGTATGTCTTAATGTCATGGAACCATGGCTTGCCATCGGGTTCATTAGTCACGGCCATACAATATGCCGGCCTTCTTAGTACTTCGATCTTCGGGGTTCAACCTCAAGTCCATTGGCGACTTGTAACATTGAAGACAAGGTAGCCAATGCATCAGCGAATCGATTATGAGTCTTGAACAGATACTTAAATGAAGGATAATCAAAGTGGAATCTCCGAACACCTTGAGTCGGGCTATCCCCATTTCAATCGCAGCTGCGGACCGAGGATGCATGCCTCATATTCTGCTATGTTATTTATGCAAGGGAATACCAATTTTGCTGCCACAGGATAATGCCGACCACCTGGAGATATCGAGAACCGCGCCCGTGCCGACCCCGATAAATTGACAGCTCCGTCAAAATACATAGTCCGAGATGTAATCCTCCACCGACATGATTCGATCCTCGGAATGATAGGCATTATCATCTCATCCCGGATTTTCGGTTAGGACATCTCTGCTATGGCTCGTCCCTTGATTGACTTATGGGACAAATATTGAACGGCAAACTCGGAGATGAGGATTTGCCATTTGGCAAGTCTACCAATCAAGGCGGGTTGATTAAGCAAGTATTTGATAGGATCGCATTCCGTCACCAGAAGCACTTGGTAATGCAAGGTATATTGCCGAAGCACGTGCGATACCCAGGACTAATGCCGCACATATTTTCTCTACTTCGGAGTACTTCATTTTCGAAGTTGTGAATTTCTTGCTCGAGATAATAAATGGCTCATTCTTGTCCATCCTCCTGCTTCTCTTGGGCTAACATAGCACTAAGGATTGTGAGGTAGAGGATTAAAGGTTGCCCCGGTGTCGGAGGAATAAGCACGGGTGGATTCATGAGATCTTTGCTTGAGTTTTCCAAAAGCTTCTTCACATTCGCTATCCCATTGGACTAGCGCATTCTTCTTTAATAGCTTGAGGAATGGCTTAGCGGTTTCGATAACCGAGAGATGAATCGAGCAATATAGTTTAGCCTACCCATCAAGCTTCGAACTTCTTTAACCGTCGTCGGCGGCCTAAGCTCACGAATAGCCTTAACTTTCGAAGGGTCGACTACAATGCCCTTACTCTTCACCACGAAACCGAGTAGCTTGCCCGAGCTGGTTCCAAAGACACACTTAGCGGGGTTGAGGCGTAACTTGTACTTTCGGAGTCCCGTCGAACAATTTCTTCAGCGTTTCGACGTGATCTTCTCAATGCCTTGTTTTTGCTATCATGTCATCGACGTAAACCTCGATCTCATTATGCATCATGTCATGGAAAAGGGCAACCATGGCTCGTTGGTAAGTGGCTCCGGCATTTCGAGACCGAGCGGCATTACCCGGTAATGGAACATTCCCCATGGTGTGGTGAAAGTGGTTTTCAACTTGTCATTGACATTCATCGGGATCCGATTGTACCCGGAGAAACCATCCATGAATGAAAACAATTCAAACCTCCGATCTTCGTCAACAAGTACGTCGATATGCGGGAGGGAAAAATCATCTTTAGGACTAGCCTTGTTCAAGTCTCGATAATCGACACAAACCCGAATGCGGCCGTCTTTCTTCATGACGGGGACTATGTTAGCGACCCAATCGGAATATTCGTAGTCTCAATGAATCCTACATCGAGAAGCTTCATGACCTCCTCTTTGATCTTCGCACTAATTCGGGTCCGGCCCTCCTTGACTTTTGCACGATCGGCTTAGCCGAAGGATCGATCGGCAAACAATACTTGACAATGGAACGGTCAAGACCGGGCATATCTGCATAGGACCGGCGAAAACGTCTTGGTAATCCTTCAAGAGTCGATCGGGCGCTCGGACATTTCGAGGAAAGGCTTGCCCCGATCTTAACTTCTTTAGGGTTTTTCGCATCGCCTAGGCTGACCGAGATAATTTGTTCACCGGTTAAGGGCTTGACCTCCTCATGTCGTTCGAAATCTTGACGAACTTCCTCATAATCTGGATGAACTCATCTAGGTCGTATACTTCGAATCAACTAGGTTTCCCTCCTCGTATATCCCCCATGATGACAAACTTGTTGGTCGTTGGTTATCGTCATCGGGTTGGTTTGGGGAGCTGGAATCGAGGGTGGTACGCTCGAATCCGTGCCTGTTATAATAATATCTTCGGCGGTATAGCACGATAGGGAACACCTTCCGGGGCCTTGCTTGGAATTGCCCGCCGAGGGAATTAGAGCTGGCACAATTGGCGGAGGGCTTGAGCTGGACGGCTGAAGCTCGGTTATGAAGTTATCCATCATCTTGTGAGACATCATCCCTTCAAATTGCTCGGTTAGAGCACCGAAACTGTTCATTCAAAGTCTCATGGACAGCGGCGTTAATGTCGGCCATTCTCTTCGCCACCAATCGAGTAATATACGGAGGATCCGTGATAAATTTCCTGAAAAGCGATAAGCCAATAGTAAGTACAATGAGCGAGGATAGAGGGCCGGTCCATGACTTCCTTCTAGACTCAATGAATGAACTAGACATGACCAAAAGATCGCATCCGGCAATTTTCAATTTCGTCGATTTTTACGAACAAATCCGTATTAATTCGTACGTTGGTCAAAATACGTCCAAATTTTATGAGCTTATAGTTGAGAAGATGATGAACAACTTTTATGTTGGCCAATCGGACTAGAAATGAGCGGATCAAATCAGTTTAATGTGTCTTTCGGAAAATTCGCATTCAGAAAACTGTTATAACCGCAGGTAGTTGAAAAAACGAAAGACCATCTTAAATTATGAATTTAATTCTGAAATTTTGTAGGATATTAGTTGAAACATAGGTCTACAACTTTCATGTTTGACACTTACTCAAAGCCTGATCGTAGAATTTAGTAAAAATCGTACAATAGGAACGAGCCAAATCAGAATTGAGGACAAGCGATGAAATTGTAAAAACTACGGAAGCAAAGTGTGAAATTGGAAACAAGACAATGAGATTCATAAACAATCAACCTAAACCATGGACCAGCCCAAAATAAAAATGAGATAACGGGCGTAAGAGACAGGAAATTACCGCTCATAGGAAGAAAATGTCAATCACAAAGACATGCGCATGAATCGTGGATTCAAATTTTAGTTCTTTTAGCAAAATGAAATGAAGGACGAACGACATGTCGCAGCCTCGCGCACGTTCATCATGACTAGTTGCCGCCTCGCATACATAGTCATGACTAGTCGGGTCCAATCATCTCGACTTGGTTTGGTCGACAAGGGCAACTCTCATGCATCATAGCCTCACGTGCATGAGAACAACCCTTGAGCCATTTTTTGAAAAATTCGGGATCCAAGTGGGATAACCTTTAGCGAAGCCTTACCGCCAAGGTTAAAGAACAACATAAATACCATCCTGAAACTATCGGGTGACCCGGGTTCGGTCACAAGTCAAGGTGGTGTAGTGCAATTATATTAGGGGCATGCACGACATTTTAAAGGCAATCGGCACTCCGATAGTTCAAAAAATAAAATTCTCATCACCAAGCCTCGCAAAATAGAGGTTAGCCACGACTCCTCCCCTTATAACTCCCTTTCCCGCAAAACCATTTAACACCTAGGGATTAAAATTCAACCAAGATTACCAAATCAAGTAATTTTCCTTTTCATGAACTTATCAGCTTAAGTCCTCTTTGGGTCCCCAGTGAGTCGCCAAGCTGTCGCGACATGAAAAAAAAATAAACAAGTTATCATTTCCGGGCTAATGGATTATCGGAGTTAATTAATTAATTAACCTAACTCGGACTCTCCCAAGTCCATACCAAATTGCAACTTAAGGTTCGAATGATTAACATGCAATGTGATTTGAATTTGGAGTCGCCACTAATCATTTTTGGTAGGTCGATTAGAAACCTAAATAAAATAGCGGGAGAAAACTATCTTATTTCTCGCGAACCGGAGATTAAGAGTCCGGGGACTTGGTTACATTAATTACAACTAATGCCCTTTCGGTACCTTAAAATTCATGAAAAAAATAATGGATTTGACAAATTTGATGAATTCTACTTGAAGATCAAAGAATCAATTTTTTTTGGATTTTTCTTCCCTTGACATTTATTTGAAATAAAGAAATTACATGGAATTAGAATGAAATAGGTTCAAGATTACTCCCCAATTTGAGCTCGTGCACCAAACTTGTGCTCCGGGCTTGTCTTGACCATTAGACCGATTTGGTGACTCGTTAGACCGAGAAATCTCTTGGTCCTATCTCTCATTCACGCTTCTTTCTCATCTCGCTGGAATTTCATGAGACGCAATCTAGGCGTTGATATTTTCCCCTTTTTGCTCTCCTTCTATTCTTGTACCATTGACGTCTCATCGTTGATATGCAGCTGTTATTTAACATAAAAACATAGAAAAAAATCAGTGTAGAAAATCTGGGCTAATTTGTATTCGAAATTAAAGAAAGTTAGGGAATCACTTAACTTTCTTTTGCTTTGCGCGAGCTTGAACGATGAGGATGGACCGAGTAGCTTGTGTTGATCGGTGTAAAAGTTGGCAATAGTAGTATCGGGCTTCAAAACTCTCATACCCTCTCAAAACTCTTTTCAAATTTTTTCTCAAGAGGCTCTCTCCATTCTCCTCTTTCAAAAAACTCTTTCCATTCTCTTCCACTCCCAAAAACTCTCTCCATTCTCTTCCATTCCAAAAAAAATTCCTCTTTTATAGGCAAAATTCTTCATCCTTCATTCTTCATCTTCATTTCCTCATCTTCTCTTCTTCATCTTCATTTCCCCACCTTCCATTTTCATCTTCTCTTCTTCATCTTCATCTTCTTTTCTTCATCTTCATCTTCCCTTCTTCATCTTCATCTTCTCTTCTTCACCTTCATTTCTCCATCTTCCATCTTCATCTTCTCTTCTTCACATTCATTTCTCCATCTTCCATTTTCATCTTCTTTTCTTCACCTTCTCTTCATTATCTTCTCTTCATCATCTTCCTTTCTCCATCTTCTCTTCATCCTCTTCTCTTGGTATCTGCAATCTGATCCTTGAAGTTTTAAGTATTTACAATACGGTCCCTGAAGTTTTGAGTATTTGCAATACGATCCTTGAAGTTACGAGTATTTGTAATACCGATCCCCGAGAAAATATTTATTTCAAGCCCGAATCTTCTCGGTGCATTTTTTCATCCCATGCCTAGTCCGGATGCTCTGTTAAATTAAGCTCAAATTATATGCCAATGCTAAATGAATATGTGAGATGATTTTTGTTTAGAACTAAAATTAGTTCTAATTTTTATGCAAAATATATATTAGTCAAAATTTAGGCGTCAACACTCTCTTCTTACGAAACCAGGAATACGGTGCAGGGGACTTTTATCCATTTTTTGTTATTTATTATTTTCATTATAACATATTCCCTTTGTTTTTTTTTTCTTTATTCTTATTTTTACGCCCAAACACATGTTGCACTGACTAAACTTACCCTTCCTCCTTTTTTTTTAACTTTTAATTTTTTGATATTTGGTCTCTCTCTCTCGGTCCGGTCGCCTTGAACATGAACTCATACTTGGGTGGATTCCCTATGCCTCTTTCAATTATTCTTTCTTTCCAAGATGCCACGAAACATGATCAACTCTTTGCTTTGTTCATCATTTTCCTTGAGTACGTTCATCGTTGTTCTAGCTTCGAAAACTGGCGTCATAAAAAATCTTCATCAACCAGGGAACTCATTAAAGGCATAATCCATATTCTAATCATCACATATGTAATAAAATACTATTCAAATCACAAACAGGAACTCAATGGAAGACTATCTCCAGGGAATCAATAAATATTGTGACATCCTCAAATTCGACCATATTCGGGATGTAATGAAATGACGATTTAATCAATGCATTGTTAGTAATTCTTGCTCTGAATTAATCACTCAAGAGAGACTAACCAAAAGGGAAAGGCGATTAAGGATTTTGGTATGCATGACCTAAGAACTCAACCATGGGTGACGGTTCGACCATAAGGATTGACGAGGGACAATTAGGCCATTAAAGACGATCAATAAATAGCTATAGAACGTTTTGACAATATAATACAATCGGATCGCGGGTGAATCCGCTTGACCATTGTATGGATTACAAACGACCTTAAACCAATTCCTAAAGATTGTGTACATTGGAACTAGTGATTGAACCCTCACGGTTTAAACGTGGATTGATATCGAATCAACTACGGATCGAATACACGTAACTCCTAGAAGCCGCCCGTTAGCTCGAGATGAACTATAGTTGCGATAGATTGATTTTGACCATGGATTAGAATCCGAATGAGGGTATGGAATCTTCTAGGATTTCATGACTAACTATTGGACGTAGCCTCATTGATCTACCAATTTATTGATTTTCTCGAGACTCTCGAAATAGGAATCAACGGGCCGAGATTTGGAGCCTATGAGGGGACCAGGCGAGGACACATTGGGCCTCAAGCCCAATGAGGTTCGGCCATCTAGGCCCAAGAGCAAGCCAAGTGGGCCTAGTAAAGCCCACTAAAGCCCAATAAGCCTTTATAAAACCCAAACTCTATCCATTTGAGCCCAAATTCAATTTATACCTATTCGTACAAAATACTAGCTCCTATACACGTATAGTACTTCATACCATACTATGTGAAATTATCAAAATGCCTTTGCATTGTGAAATTACCAAAATGCCCTTCTTGCTTTATGAAGAAAAGTCAAGAAAGCTATCATGATAGAAGACTTTTGAGGCATGTTATTATGAGGGGTTCTTATCTTGAAGATAGGCTTGTTCAAGAATCCATTTGAAGATAATATCTCTCTCTCTCTCTTCCCCCTCTCTCACCATTCGGCCATATCTCTCTCTCTCTCTCTCTCTCTCTCTCTCTCTCTCTCTCTCTCTATTTTCTATGCGTGCCGAGAAGAAATAGCTCGTTTGAGCTCGTCTAAAAGGAAAATTGAGCTCGTTTTGTCCCTACGCGACCACAAGATCAAGGGAAACTCAAATCTAAAGGCTGTTTATCAAAAAAACTATTCTATTTTCATGAATTTGTGGTGAACAGAGGTTGGTTGGTGGAGACCCCGTCCGTTCTTGCTTCGATTCAAGCATCAATCAAGCAAAAATAGCCCCTTTGATTACGTGTAGGCTGCTGTTTCAGCCATCCTTGATTGTCTCGTGTGATTTTGGACCAAGCCACGCATAGTCCTCGCTGTCATTTGTCGCGTCGGTGTTCTCGATTTGTGATCGGGTGAGTTATCACCCTAATCCCTTTATTAATATGTTAAACTTGATTAGGATGAGTTTATATTAATCTAAGTATGCATAGTATTAATTTAATTAGTAATTAGTTGATAAGCTATCATGATAAGTGATAAGTGGTCTTGACAAGTCATCGAGGAAGTGATAGGCCATCGGTATTTTATGCGATAAGCTATCGATATTTTTATGATAAGCTATTGCTATTTTATGATAAGCTATCGCTAATTTTATGATAAGCTATCGATATTTTTATGATAAGTTATCGTTATTTTATAATAAGCTATCGCTATTTTATATGATAAGCTATCACAATTTTTATGATAAGATATCATTATTTTATGATAAGCTATCGCTATTTTATATGATAAGGTATCGGTATTTTTACGATAAGCTATCAAGTATTTTTATGATAAGCTATCGATATTTTACAATAATCTATCGAGTATTTTTATGATAAGCCATCACTATTTTTATGATAAGCTATCGGGTTATTGAGAATTATTATTCTCTAATTAAGTAAATTGATTTTCGATAGTTAGACATTATATTTATTAATGTTCTCTTGCGTAGTACCTACTATTAAACTATGATATTGATATTGAGAATAGCCATATAAATTGGCTTATGTAATAAATTGATCGGCAACTTTCAAGGATGGTGATTGAATTGTGTGTATGTGATCATGTGTAATTTATTTGCCACATATTTAATCATGTGAAATTTATTTATTACATATTTAGCATGAGAGTTGCGTTAATCCGAGAATACCCGAATGAGTCGAAAGACCCTCGTAGAAAGACAGGCATGTCCTCGATCAACCGTGATTGATCGCTCGAATGAGTCGAGAAGACCCCCATAGAAAGACGGGCATACCCTCGATCGGCCATGATTGATCGAAAGGATAAATACCCGAATGAGTCGGAAGACCTCCATAGAAAGACGGGCATGCCCTCGATAGGCCGTGATTGATCTAATGGATAAATCCCTAGTACAATTGGAAGACCTCCATAGAAAGATGGACGTGCCATCGATCGGCCGTGATTGATCAAATAAATAAACATTCGGTAGAACGGAAAGACCCTCGTGTGAGAGCGGCCGTAATAATGAGAGTATGCTTGAGTGCATTGTGCACGAGAAAGTGACATTTGTTACGATCATGCATTTATTTATTGCAATAAGTTGCTTACACTAGGTTGTAACGTGCAAGGCTCGTGCCAAGACAAGTAAGGTTACCTATCATTTTGTGATAACATACTCGTGCATATCTATACTATTTTGCATTGCGGGTTCTAAATGCATCCGAGCTGAGGTGACCTCCTAATCAAGGCTTAGGCCGTTACCTTGCTGAGATTTTATATCTCACCTATTGTTATTAACCAAATTTCAAGCCCTTAGCTTGGAAGAGTAGTTCCGGCTTGGAGAAGGGCGTAGATCTCTTTTGGAGTAGCTGTGAGTAGTGTTAACCCCTAACTCGATTTGATACTTCTAAGGTTGTAGGAAGTAGGCTCGAAGTGGGGTTTATATGCATAAACGTACTTCCCAAGATTAACAAATAACTATTAATAAAATGGACTTTTGCTGATGTGGATTGATGGGATGTCCTACTATCTATCCCTATTGTTATGTTTGTTTGGAGAAGTGGATTGCTTCCGAGTGCATTTAATTGAAACATAAAATTTTAAATGGGTCGGTGATGCGTCTTGGGACGTCACAACTTAACGACTGCGTAGGGATGTTGACGTGTCGAAGGGTGTAAGGCGTGACAGATATGATTTCTCGTCTTTGTTTCTCCAAGAACAAAGTATAGAGGTACTTGCCTTCAAGAAACAAATGTTAATTTCGAAGTATCATCATACTAATTGCTGATGTCCTGAAGGGGTGCTTACGGGCGATCGGTGCTGGCGAAGAATAAACAAGCAGGAGATGAGCTAAGCTCTTCGAAGTCCCTGATTAGAAAATAGAATAAGAAAGAGGCGATTAGTGAGGCTCTAGAGTGGATAAAAGCTTGAGAGTTAACTAGAGAGAAGATAAAAGCTTGAGAGTTATCAGAGCATGACAACAGAAAGAATTGCCAATTTCAGAAATCTAGGAATCCCATGAAATGCCTCCTTGGAGAAATTGTTCCAAGTTTTATTACAAGACGGTGAATTTCTGACCTATATTGCCATTTATAGTTTGTTTATCCAGTACGAGATAGCATTACCAAAGAAGCATCTTTGTTTCTGAGTCCAAACTTGAATACCAGAAACCAACATATGAATTTATGCAGCAATTTAGTGATTTTTGAACTGGCCATCATTGGAAAGACATTGTTTTGCATCTGCAGAAAACTGATGTGGCACTGCAAAAATGCATATACGAAAATGGTTGGGATCATGAACCAAGCGTAGGATCCTGTCTCCACCGATATTTGAGGATCTTGCTTGAACAAGAGAAGGTTTTGGCCCACGTTGGCCCAAACGATAGCGAGTGGAATGCTATCTGATAGGAAAATGATCATGGGCCTCTACTTGTGGATACCATGTGGTATTGCTTAGCTTTATAAGAGTGACCACAAATGTATCCAATGCACTTGCCATCCCTACCTGTTACAGACCAAGCATCTATAAGATGGTGTTTGGGGCAAATTCATAGATGTCCTTTAATGAAATTAAAGAAGTTTGTCACTATATCCTAGGAACCCAAATGAGACCTTGCTTGGAGCATCAGGAGTGTTTGCCAGAGACCACTCAACTTATAACCAATCGAAGAATCTGAACAGGAAAATTCTTTTATCTATTTCATTTTTAGACCGGGGTCCCCAACAATCTTTTTTAAGTGCAATTAACAAATATCCTAATTTGTGACAAACACCAACAATTGATCAATCTTTGTCAAACAGCAACCTACTCAGGGGATTTAGAAAGTAGAAGTGCACATAGTCTGAATTGAACCAAAAATTGCTGCAATTAGTTTATTGAACATGTTATGCCACGACTCTCGAGTACGCAACATCCCTATCAAATCACCTCAGGTCATGAAGGATAATATCCCAGGTACGCTATCGACCTACGATGCCATAATACGCAAGCGAAAACGTATACACTTCCAATCAACCATTATAATAGGGATAGCAAAATAGGATCATCCATACACTCGAAAGCAAAATATAACTGTTAATACAATACCCAAAAGCAGATGATAATTAACCCTATAGAACTATTGTCATACACAACCTCATTCTTGGGGACGACTCTCTCGAGACTATAAAAAAGGGATAAAGGGTCAAGTAGGGTTAGGCTCTCATCTACTCAAAAGGAACCATGTCAATATAGCTCATGTCGGTAATTGTAAAAAAGACTACGAACTCTCAAAGTCACGGTGAAGGGTCGCGGTTGGAAGTTAGCAATTGTTCGGATGAAGGCTCAACGATATCCTCATCAATCGAATCGGGGTTAGGGTCGGAGTCATGTTCGGGGTCTACGATTTCTCCGTTCGACGTATCAAGTTCCATTGGAACCCATGACGGAATAGGTGGGCCCGAGTCGGGTGACCTCTCGAGTCTACGAAGTGGGCCCCAAGTATCCACCCCATCATCCCGAACCAAGCTTTGAAGACATGTGATACTAGATGTAACAAGCTTTCATACACCCGGATCGTGTTGATGTGAAGTTCCCAAGTTACTGTTCGTGCTTGGGTTCCGGACGATACACGATATTGTAGGGTCGGTCGACTAGGACCCCGAACCTAATGGGTCGCTGCATCACTTGTAGACCTGAAAATGTTTAACAACATGGTGAGATAAAAATCTCCATGAGTCAACGCCTAAGCCCGGTTAAGGCGTTGATTTGCTCGGACCACCCTATCAATCAATCACATATCACATAGCATATATCCAATCACATGCGGGCTTGCACGCCAAAAGCCACATGGTATGTAATATTCGACTCGATATGATAATCGTAACCATCAATAGGCATCACATCAATTTGCATACAAAGGACACCATACGTGATCCAATTACTAATGGCCATTTAGCCTAATGCACATGTCTAGTGTGACTTTACACTACGATCGGTAGTGTCTACAGAGCGGGACTTGGTGTAACGACCCGAACCTCTTGTCCTCTTGCTCCGATACCAACCAAAGCGAAATTGCCGCCATAATGCAAATCTAAAAATTTTAAACCACAACATAGATGACCCAAGGCTTATCAAGAAAAAGTCCAATCGCATCGCACCTAACCTAGTTCGTCAATCTTGTGTGCTCTAGATTGAGATTTGAGGTTAAGTACCTAATCGAACAAATTAACACTACATCCGATTGTTACATTCAACTAGGCATTAAACCGCATCAATTTATATATTATAGAACAGAAACTTCACCACAACTCAGCATGTATATGCAGGCTAAAGAACACTAGAAGTGCCAAAACTTGTGTACGGCGCTCACTTTAGTGCCAAAACTTTCAAAATGATCACTTAAGTGCCAACTTTTTTAGAAAACGACACTTAAGTGCCAACTTCTTTTTAAAATGATCACTTCAGTACCAACTCCAATTTGAGCTGACGTGACTTGCCGGAAATTCGACACGTACTATTTTTTATTAATATTTGTGCTGACGTGACTCGATGGAGTTGACACTAAAGTGATCATTTTTAAAAAAATCTGGCACTTAAATGATCGTTTTTAAAAAAAGTTAGCACTTAAATGATCCTTTTGAAAGTTTTAGCACTGAAGTGATCCAACTTTATAATCCTCTACTCCGAGGCTCTAAGGACAACGGCTATAGCAATGCGAGCACACATGCTCAAGCGTCCCTCTACTCCGAGGCTCCACGGACATCGGCTATAACAATCCCCGCACACAGCTCGGGGTGTCCCACATTTACTTCACATTCATTTTTAACACCATTGTGAGCTCACATGATATGCCATACAATGGCATGATGGAAATGCTTTAATGGCGGAGCTCTTTACACTTGTTCTCACCCAACATAATTATTACATCATGTGTCTCATGACATGAACCACTATACTAGAACATAGAGCATGGGAGCCATTTCGGTATCTTATTCCTATGCATGCTTAACACATCACACTACCAAGTATACCATGTACAAGCCTATCTCGATTACTATCTCCTCCCGAGATTTCATTTCCATTGATAGCTCAATTCAACAACCATTGGATACATCTAAAAGCATGATCAATATGCAAACATCCATTGACTTAAACGCCTCTTACAAGATATTATTGAATTGCACAAAAAATTAATCAAATTTGTGCTTGTTGAACTTTATAAGACTACTTGAACGTAATGTAGTAAGGTAAATCTCTCTCTTTTTCTCTCTTTCTCAAATTACAAGGGCTATATCTCTCTCTCTCTCTCTATAAGAACCGTCAATTCCATGAGATATCCATCCTTGTTCTTTGATTGTTGATTAGAATCAATGATCCATTAGGTATTGTAAATGAACTTAGTTAGAGGCGCATTGTTGGACTTCATATGCTCACTGAACGGAATAGCAAGATGAACTCCTCCTTTTCTTAATAATTCATGTTCCTCCTTGAACATAATGTGCTTAATCTCCTAAAGCCATTCTCATATAAAGTCAGTTGTTCTCTCAATTCCTAGTCCAAATGGTCCCTGTAACCAGATTGCCCTCGTCACCATTTCATCTTTGTTCATGCACGCCCTAGTCGAGCTCACCAATTACATATCATGATATTAATCTCGTAGTTACACCATCCAAAAACTAGAACTCACCCAATTATCACATCTAATTTCATGGCAACAGACCTAAACCTAACCAACTTATGCTAATTTAGGAACATCAAAACTACACAAGGCAATTGGAAGAGTTTCTTGCCTCTTAGCACGAAGTAATCCCACCGTTTGCCAAGGTTTCTCGCCCATTGCCGCCACTAATCAGCCACAGATTCACCTCATGTAGCTACTGGTCATCGAGCACCAAGGGGAGAAGAAGAAGTTGAAGAGACCAAAAGACTCTCCTTATCCTTCATGCAAGTATATATAGACTTGGGAAAGAGTGGATGTCAAGTTTTGTGTGCCAAGTGGAAGCCGCATGCAAAGATATTTTGCTAATGTCTAGCCAAGTGTCATCAACCTTAAACAAACACACTCAATCTCTCCCTTCTTGCACCACTTGTTGAAATCTTTGATTAAAAATCTCCCACTTGTCTCACATGCAATAAGATAAGCCTTGATATCACCATTTGAAGGAAAGCTTTGAGGGAATTTGACACTTGGTCATCACAATTGGACACTTGGGGAACATGTACAATTGAATCGCCACTTGGAAGTTGAAGATATACTAAATCTTGCATGTGTGCCATTTGGTCTCTATGTCTTGCATGAGGGCCATTTAGCTTCTAACCCTTGCCACTTGTTATTCAACCCCTTCCACTTGGTATTAACCTTCCCTTGTCAATTCCATTTGTCACTCAATCTGTCCCCAACTTTCTCACGAAACAAAACAGTAGGTCTCCACGTCCAGATTCAGTCCAGCTCAAACTGAAAAAATTCTATTCACTTTTTGGGCTATAAAAGCTCATAGTCATGTTCCTCATGATCTTATGGTTGCGTAGAAAAAAATGGAGCTCAATTTGGACTCCAGGATGAGCACGAACGAGCATTTGCTTCTCGGACGTGCTCTAAAAATCGCAAGAAGGGGCTCTCGGGTCGTGGGCTGTTTCTCCTGCGAATTTACATTATATTGAAGGCCAAAGAGATTTTGATAGCTAAATTACATATAATATAACATTGTGACAACATCTCATCATCCCTTAGTCCCTTTTTGATCTGCCACTTGTCACTTATATGTCGATGTTAAGCAAATATCTTTGACATTTGTTTCTAACCAGCTCCTCTTGTCAACCCTTGTTGAACAAGCTATTTGACATTTGTATGATCAGCCCCTTACCTCTTCTTTATGCCAGCGATGTGTCGTCCTTGAGCGTATATTACCCCTTGATATGGTGTTCCTTCCCCATCTTTCATCTACGCATAATTCAAGAGTTGAAAGTCTCTTAGATTACTTACACATAGGAGTTTACCAATTCATGTTGGACACGTTCCCTTGGTGTTCTTTCATGCAGCTCACTTAAGTCATCATCACGACCTCAATCTACATCTTCGTACTTATCACAATTTATCAAGATCCCGAATTATTTATTTTTTATTTTTATCCGCCGAGACTCATCTTTGCGTGACTAGACAAGACGAACCTAATTTGTTTCATAATAGGACATTATGTTTTCGTAGCGCGCGATCAAGTGATCCCACATGTACCTCGGGCTCCTTAGCCGTACATAACCTGGCAATTTCAGTTCCAATTCATTTCTATTAATGCATATCCTATAATCAACGTTAAACCTTCCCATCCTTAGCTAGTTTCCAACCCCTTTCGGCCTTCCCGGGCCGTTTAGAATCCAAGAGAAGTGGGATGTCATAACCAGGCTTCGTTCCTTACTTTTGGCGACAACATTTGATAGTCCGTGTGATTCCGATCATCATGGCGACGGTATCTGTAGAGGCTTCGATCCATCATAAGCTGCAATCGGCATCCTCTCAATCGGCGTCACGGAAAGGCGATCATTTAACAAGTCGTGGAATTCGATCGGCACGATACGACATTGTAGGGGCTTGTTCCGACCGTCACAAGTTGCGACCGGCATCCGCTCAATCCAAGTATCATGAAAAGGCGTGCATCTAATAAATTGTGGAATTCCAATCGGCACGACATGATGTTATTAGGAAAAATCCCATGATGTGATTGTTCAAGCACAATCGGGAATCAACGATTTTATCTTTGAATTTAGCCAAACACATAATTCACGTCCACATATCGTCACATGGATATGCATATTATCCACCAGATTTTGCATCTATAAATAGGGTGGTCAACTCTCAAACAATCGTTTAAATCAATCAACAATCGGTCGAGACATCCAATCAAGCAATCGATATGGGCGATCGATTAAACAGAGCCAATCAATTCAATCACGAAGGCCAATCCGTCCATTCACGAACCTTCGATCAAACTATGCACATTTAACCCTAATTAATATATTAAACCGTTATTAACCAATCCGATTCGTCGTTCGATTGTTCGCTTGTCTCGACCTATCTCTTGCTCACGATCAAGCAATGTCAATTAATCAATCAATCAATCTAGTCCCAACTAGCCACGGTTGGACTATCCTAACTAATTAGGATCATTTAACCTAAACCAAGTCTCTAACCTATACATAACCTAATTAATCTACCTAAACACTCTAATTATCTAATTAAACTAATTCAGAACTAATTAGCTTCCTAACCAAGGATTAGAGGTCAACTCACGATCAACCTGGACGAGACGAGTACGATGGCAGTCCTAAAAAATCCTTCGGACACGAACTTGAACTCGATTGGATCACGGGCTCGGACTCAAGGACACTTGGCCTAAATCTTGATCACATGGCCCAAAATCTAGGCCCACTTGGCCCACGGACTTGGCACATGGGCCCAGGCACACAGCCCACTTCTCAAGACCACGGCCCAAGTCGGTTTAGGCCACGGTCCAGCTCGATGGCCCACCGTTCGTGCCCAAAAATAGGGCACAGCTCTAAGAACGAGGGTACGGAAGGGTTGGTTGTGGGTGTTTCGGGGGCCAATGGGTGGTGGTCGGCTCCGGGGCGACGGTGGTTGTATGCGATGATAGAAGAAGGGTAATGGTGGTTGGTGATAGCTTATGTGGCCGGGAGAGAGGCAAGACAGTGGCGGCGGCAAGCACGAAGCGAAACGGGCGTCGGGGCGAACGAGAGAAGTAGCAACTTCGGTTTGAGGGTGTTTAAGGCTCCACCGGTGTTCGAGCTTCGTAGGGTTGATGGTGGAGGTCAATGGAGGTCCGAGGGTCACGATGGTGGTCGCTGGTGGTTGAGGAGGGTGGCTAAAGCGGCACACATAGACAATGGAAGCATAGGCGAGCACGGGAGTAGAGTCGGAGGCATAGGAGGGGAAACTAGACCTCGGGGCTGCTCCTAGGGGCTCTATGGTGGCGCGCGGGAATCGGAGGCGATCGAAGGCGGTCGGGATAGGGGGTGTAATAGTGGGCGAGGCGGTGCTGGTGGTGAGGAGCCACTGCGAAGTAGAAATCCAAACAGAGCAACAATAGGTGCGAACCAGGGGTCCGGCATTGGGGCTGCCTTGCGGCGGCTAGGCACAATGGTGGATGACCGCAATGGCGACGAGGGCGGTAGAGGGTGGTGGTGGCGGCTAGAGGATGCTCGATGAGTGAAGGGGAGGTCGGCAGCAAGAGAGAGAGAGAGAGAGAATTTTTTACTTGGGTGGCTCAAGTGTTAAGGTGGAGCCTACACATTAGTTTTTTCGTCTTGTAGTTCATGAAACCTAGGGGCATTTTCGTAATTTCAAAAATTGGCTAGGGACATTTTGGTAATTTTGCAACCAAGGGTAATTCGAACATCCGGCAATCCGAATGAGGGTAATTTAATCCAATCTCAAGTCAATTTGGTCAAAACGATGTCTCGGTTGGAGAGAGGCATAGGCGACTACTCTTCCATTCTACAACAGGACGCAGGCTAGACCTCTAAGCGAAGCATCACTAAAGATCTCAAATTCTCCGGGATAAAACAGAATCGTCGGAATGGGAGCCGTAGTTAGCTTATGACTAAGCTCTTGAAAACTATGCTCGCATTTATCTGTCCATTCAAACTTCACGTCTTTCTTTAGCAATCGCGTCAAAGGTGTGGCTACAGACTAAGAACCTTTCCACGAATCGCCTGTAATACAACTAAACCTAAGAAACTTCGACTTCGAGTTACTATTGTTGGCCTCGGCTAATTCATAACCGCCTCAATCTTAGATGGATCTACTACAATACCTTCGCCGGAAGCCACGTGGCCTATGAATGCCACACAAGCTAACCAAAACTCGCATTTGCTAAACTTAGCATACAATTGATGTACCATAAGAGTTTCCAAAACGATCCTCGAGATGCGGTTCATGATCCTCACAATTTCTCGAGTACACCAGGATGTTATCTATGAATACTATCATGAAACGATCCAAGAACTCTTTGAATACCCTATTCATCAAATCCATGAAAGCAAGCAGGAGTATTTGTCAAACTAAACGGCATCATAGTAAATTCATAGTGACCATAACGTGTTCTAAACGCTATTTTTGGTATATCCTCTTTCTTGATCCTCAATTGATGATATCTCGTCCTTAAATCAATCTCGAAAAATACCGAAGCTCCTTGAAACTAATCGAACGGATCATCGATCCTCGGGAAAGGGTACTTATTCTTGATCGTTACTTGATTCAACTACCCGTAATTGATGCACAATCGTAATGACCCATCTTTCTTTTTCACAAATAACATATGCGCTCCCCAAGGCGACACACTAAGATGGATAAATCCTTTATCCGACGGTTCTTGCATTTGAACCTTAAGTTCCTTCAATTCGATAATGACATCTTATATGACGCCTTAGAGATTGGCTCCGTTCTAGGAGCTAACTCTATCACGAACTCTATTTCTTTTTCTTGCACAACAGGGATGTCTTCCAACTTAGGTTCCTTAATAGTTACATCCACAACGGACGCCAAATAACCTTGGCAACCACTTTTCAACAAACGAGTCGCCTCAAGCGCCGAAATCATCACAATCGACATTCCTCCTCGATTACCCACAAACTCAAAACTAGCCTTATCTAACGGACTGAATTGAATCACCTTACGATAACAGTTCATCGTGGCCCTTTGCTTCGTCGGCCATCCATTTCAACAATCAAGTTAAAGTCATACATCTCCAAAGACAATTAAAACTATCTTATCCTCATGGCCGGTCCACAACAAGTTTACAATCGGGACAACTTACGTAGCTACTACGCTATCCTTTAAAGGCGTAGATATCCTAAATACGGAACCCAATGGTTTCAAACTCAAACCAACAAGTTTAATAAATTGTTCAGCCATAACAGAATAGGTAGCACCACGACCAAACAGAGCATAAACAATTTGGTCATGTAAGAGAACCGTACACAGTAATAATCGGCGAGTCATTCGCCTCATCTCGGGTAACAACAAACATCATTCCTTGCACCCGGGGTCCATTCCCGGAAGTTACGTGGCGTGTTTCCTCTCGGTGGTCCTCGTTATGGCCTAAGTTGTTGCCTGCAGAGCGGCTCTCTCACCTAGTGGCCTTGTTGGCCACATCCAAAATAGGCTCCGCCACGAACGAGAATAGAGCAGATCCATGCCTCTAGTGGCAAAAATGGCAAAAGTCATCCCGGCGGGGCATAGACTTACTAATCGCCCCACTTCGTTGGGCGGGATGCGGTTGTTACCACTAAACATCAGCATCTTGCCTTGGCACTGTCAAATCTACTTGAGGATGTAAACCACGATCCGGATGCAGCAACTCTCTTAACCAAATCTCGCTTAACCATGTGAGCTCGTTCATACAAAGTTATCATAATCCTTCAGGTTCAACGACATCAAAACACTTTTGATTACGGGCTTCACCCGTCCCCGAACTCTCCTTGCCCTATCGACGGTATCCTCAATCATCCTTGGAGCATACTTTGATAGCTGAACAAACTTCGCCTCATATTCATCTACAATCATCGATTAAGCGCAGGCAAGGGAATTCAGCCATGTTGTATTCCCTCACGATATCGAAGAAATACTTGTTATTAAAGGCTTCCATGAAGGCTCCCCACGTCCGGACCATAGCCTCGGAAAAAAAGCACGTCCTTGGTAGCTCTCCACCAAGTACTCGCATTACCCTATAGTTGATACAGGCAGGTAGGCCATATCCACGTCGGTTCACCTCAGCGGGTTAAATGCTCTCTCTAACTCCTCGATCCACAAGATAGCAACCTTAAGGTCTCTAGTAATTGCAAACTTAGGCGGTTTCGGTTTCGAGAACTGCTCCACCAATTTCGGGCTTGGTGCCCATCATCTACCATTCCAACCGGTAGGTTTCCTTGTGGGACTTCGGCGGCAAGACGACATATTTTGGTTCCTCACTTACTTGCCCCATCAAATTTCCAATTGCTCTAAGCGCTTAAAGGATTCCATCAATCCTTCGATCTTGCTTAGCGGTGTCTCACTCGGGCGCGGATGGTTCACCTTCCATAATCTCCTTGATTCTCCTAGCAGGCCTACCTCCGGGCGTTCGCTCATTCCGTAGGTATAGTACAGAATCCTCTCACCCCACAAGAAAGCGTGATGAGAAGGCAGCCCAAAAATTAAAAACATAAGTAGCAATCACATGCAATAGTTTATAATCTTACTAATTATCCCATTTCCCATCGCTCTTTATCACTGCAGGCTAATGACCAGGATGGATCGGGCCGACCTTACTCGATATCACCTTGAGGGGAATGTCACGTCCCGACTCTCGAGCATGCAACATCCTTACCAAATCACCTCAAGTCATGAAGGATAACGTCCCAGGTATGCTATCGACTTGCGATGCCATAATACGCAAGCAGAGACGTATACACTCTCAATCAACCATTACATCGGGGATAGAAAAAGAGGATCATCCATACGATCGAAAATAAAATATAACTCTTGATACAATACCCAAAAGCGAGATGATAATTAACCCTATAGAGGTACTGTCATACACAACCCCATTTTTCAGGGCGGCTCTCTAAGACTATCAAAAGGGATAAGGGGTCGGTAGGGTTAGGCTCTCATCTACTCCAAAAGAACCATGTTAGTATAGCTCACGTCCAGAATCACAAAAAAGACTACGAACTCTCAAATTCACGGTGAAGGGTCACGGTCGGAGGTCATCGATCGTTTAGAAAAAGGCTCAACGATATCCTCATCTATCGGAACATGAAGAACAGGTCAAGCGGCCCCTTGAGTCCATAGAATGGGCCCCAGTATCCACCCATCGTCCGAAAACCAGGCTTTGAAGACATGTGCCACTCGATATGACTAGCCTTCATCCACCCGGATCGTGGTGATGTAAAGTTCCCAAGTTATGTTCGTGCTGAGTTTCGGACGATACATGATATCGTAGGTGTCACGCCCGATCCTCGGGTATGCAATATCCATACTTAAATGCCTCGGGTCATAAGTGATAACGTCCCGAGCACGTTGTCGATCCATTTATTTTTATCTTCTTATTAAGCACATGTGAAAAGGATTTACTCCCAAACAACACAAATTACAACAAGCAAATCACAACGATTCAGAATTGCCCCTTTTATTTAATTATATTTGTTAACCCAATGAAGTGAAATAACTACGAGCCCATTCTTTGGGATACTTTCTACAACCCTCGGAGATACCAGGTCGGAATTTACATGACTCCTAACTACTCCAACAAGATCCATGCCACTTTCAATTCTCTATGGTTAATGGCCCGAAAATGGTTAGCAGAACGGGGTGAGATATAAATTTGAGTGAGTCAACGCCTAAGCCCGGTTAGAGCATTGATTCGCTCAAAACATTCTACCAAGCAGCCACAAAAGCATCGAATATATAGATCAACCACATGCGAGCTTATCAATCTTCGAATGCATAATGCAATGCTCGACTCAACTTAACAATCACAACAACAATCAACTAACAAGACATCACATCAAATTGCACGTACGGGACACCATGCGAAGTTCAATTATTAACGATAATGCTACTTGGCCCGGCATACTAGACAATTGGTACCTAGCACACTAGACAGTTCATGCTCTACGCGAGGGATCGGACATCGTTCCATTACTTATGGTGACAAGACTTCTATGCCAAAGTATAATTCATATCAATACGGCACGACATAGCGGGCGTTCTTAAAAGGAGCGTCGGTTCGTCACAAGGTACAATCGGTATTCGATCAACTCGATGACATGGATTGACGTGCATCCGATCGGGCGGGCTGGAGGGCACGAGTCCAAGGCCAACGGCACGATAGTTCACGGTGGTCCGAAAATGGCCGGGACAAGGCAAGGAAAGCTCACGGGTCTAGGGGGCTCGGGCTGGAGGCGAGACGGAGAAGGCGGTGGCGCAGCGGCTTGGGCTATCTTAAGTCTAGCTGGGGCCGGGGCAGTTTTACGGGGGACTCGACTGCGGGGCTGGCACACGACGGAGGGTGCCGGATGGCGGTGACGGTGGTGCGGACGAGCGGAGGCCTTGAAAGGTCGGCCACGGAAGTCGATAACGGGATGATGGTGTGGCGGTGCGAGCGCGAACGATCGGCGACGGTGGATGTGGAGCGGCGGTTGGGCGGTCGAAGGTCATTAGGTGCGCCCAATTCCGGTCGATAGCTAGCGAATAGAGGCACAACGCAACTATGACGGGTAAAGGTGGACGATGGCGGCATGCGGTGGTGTCGAGCGGCCGGAGTGGCGATAAGAAGGAGGCGTCGGGAGGGGGAGTGTCATCCAAAGGGAGGCGTGCATAAGAGGGAAGAGGGAGAAAAAGGAGAGAGAAAAGATGAGGTGATGTGAGGTGAGGAAAAAGGTAAGATTTGACTTGGGTTGGTGGGATTTTGATATGTAGGGCCTACCATGGAGATTTTAATTGCTTTGTCTTCTAGTAAATGAATGGAGGGTAAAAAGGTCATTTGATGCTATAGGACTTGGGTCGGATATTTGGCTCAACCGATGGAGGATATTTTGATCTTTTCACCGACCGGGTTCAATTAGGGTGAGGCTCGGGTGCACGGACGACTAAGAGTTTCGAAGCCTATTCTAAATTGACCGACGTCTTAGAAATTATCCAATTATTGTCACTTAAATCCTCAAAATCCAATTTTATTCCACAAACTAGAATTCACAATTGGATCTAAATTGAGTCTAGTTATTTTACAAACGTCGAAATTTCGGGGCATCACAATTCTCCCCACCTTAGAAAATTTCATCCTCAAAATTAGGCCACTATAACTCCTCGAACTAAAAAGAATACCGACCCTCATAGCATTCTCACTGCTCGTCATACAATACTCGTTTTATATCAATCCTTATCTTAGCTCAACACACTAAAACCACGGTGCGACCATCAATACCCAAGCCGGATTCATGCTTATGACCCTTAATTATCCATCCGTCACAATTCCATATCCACAATGCCTGAGACAAGGTTGAATCATCTAACTTCAAAAATCCAAACCTAAATTATCACCATTTGAATTTCTTTGTCGAATCCAACTATCGATTACCATAGTATAATCACGATTAGCCACAAAAATTAGCCATCCCTACTTATCGATTGACAATCTCTTAACTAACAAATAGACATAAGTTGTTGCTATTTTCCCTACCAGACACAAACTTGTCCCACAACATAACATCTAGCATCCGAATTATCCTTCCCGGATCGGCCATCCGTGCACGGATGGTAGGTCGTCCTAACTTAGCTTTGTTCCTAACGCAACTTACAAAATTTTCCAAAATGTGGCAATGAACTTGGGATGACGATCCGAAGTGATTGTCGGTGAAACTCCAAAAAGACGTACTATTTGTAGTACATACATTTCAACCTATCTATCTAAAGAGAACTCTTTTCGCATTGCTATATGATGAGCGATCTTCGTCAATTTGCCCACTACAACCCAATTCAAATCATTTCCCTTTTGACTTCTTAGCAATCCCATCACAATTCCATCATGATATACTCCCACCTTTACTCTAGAATCTCCGGTAGCTACAAAGAATCCACCGATTCGTAAGGCCGCACCTTGACTCACTAAGACGTCTAACACTTTATCACATGCTTGGCTATGCCAACCTTCCCTATATTCTACTAGTAAAAGCGCCCCAAATTTTGGTACATCCCCGTGCTATACCGGACTAATACTAAAGCTACTTTGCGATGGGTCTCCAACAAAGAAGGAAGAAGGAGAAGCGGTATGGGGCGTTTCAAAACGAGAATAGAAGGGGAGGGTGAGGTCGGCGACAAGAGAGCGAGAGAAAGAGAAATTTTTGACTTGGGTGGCTCAAGTGATAAGGTGGGGCCCACACATTAATTGTTCTATCTTGTAGTTCATGAAACCCTAGGGGGCATTTTCATAATTTCAAAAATTGGCCGGGGGCATTTTGGTAATTTTGCAACCAAGGGTAATTCGAACATCCGACAATCGACGGAAGGTAATTTAGTCCAATCTCAAGTAGGTTTGATCGGAACGAGGCTCGAGAGCGAGTATTCAAATTCTAAAGAGCGGCAACTAACGATTAGAACTTAAACTAATTCGATCGACAATTCGAAAATTTTCCAATTTCCATCACTTAATTCCTAGGAATCCAAATTTGGGCAACAAATTGGAATTCACAATCTTTCGATAAACTAAATTTTACTATTAAACAGGATAACGAATTTTCGGGCGTCGCGGAATAGGAAACGAACTCGTATGATCGCCGGAACGAATTTGTAATGCCGAAACGCAAGAGAAATTAGCTGAACAGTAATTTGGGTTGCAAAGAGGAATGAATTGTTCTCTCAATTACGATTATCAAATCAATAGAATAATATCAAAAAGTCCGTCGAAACCTAGGAGTCTTAACACCCTGTTATACGATGTTAACTCTAATTACAATAGAAAACATAAAATTATGAAAACGCCACTAAAATTACAAAAGTGAAAAAACGACGGGGATGTCACGCCCCAACAATCACATGCGAGCACAATTAATCCTACTAACTATCTCATTTTCCATCGCTCCTTATCACTCCAAACCAATGATCGGTGGATCGGGCCGACCTTGTTGTGATACCACATTGGGCGAGGGATGTCATGCCCCGACTCTCGAGTGCGCGACATCCCTACTAAAACGCCGCGGTCATGAAAAGACAACGTCCCAAGTACGTTATCGACCACAATACTATGAGGCGCATGCGGAAACGCGAACTCTCCCGAATCACAAAATAGTAGGGATAGAAGTAAGATTAGTCATATACATGAACAATTGTCAATACAGATATTTAAAGCAGATGATCATTAACCCTACTGAGTTATAGTCAAATACAACTCCATTCTTCGGAGTGGCTCCTAAGACCATCAAAAAGGGTATAACGGTCAAATAGGGTTAAGTTCTCATATACTCTCAAAAATCCATGTCGGTACCTATCGAAAGATCTACGAACCCTCAAGGTCGGGCGAAGGGTCGCGATCGAGGCCAACGAATGCTCTGGTGACGGTTCAATGATATCTTCTTCGGTCGGGTCGGGGGTCATAGTCGAGTCATGCTCGGGGTCTATGATCTCACCGTCGAGCCTATCGAGTTCCATCGGAACCTAGGGCGAAACAGTGGGGCCAGGTCGGGTGGTCCCTCGAGTCCACGGAGTGGGCCCCTAAATTTCTACCCCATCATCCAAAAATTAGGCTTTGAAGACAGGAGGCACAAAATGTGGCAAGCCTTCATCTACCCGGATCGTGGTGACGTGGCGTTCCCATGTCCTATTCGTACTTGGTTCCGGAGACAATACACGATATCGTAGGACTAGTCGGCCGGGAGCCTAAACCTAACGGGTCGCCGCATCACCTGGAAACCTAAAATGGTGGATACGGGGTGAGATAAAAATCTCCGTGAGTCAACGCCTAAGCCCGACTAGGGCGTTGATTCATCCAGGCGGTCTTATTAGTCAATCACATATCAAATACAAATATCTCAATCACATGTAGCTCACTTGCTTGAAATCGGACGGCATGGAGTACTCAACTCAATATGTCAAATAAGGCAGCCAATGGTCATCATATCGATCACATACACAATACACAACACGTGATTCAATTATTAACGACCATCCGGCCTAATTGCACACGACTGGTGTGACTTTACACTACGACCGGCAATGTTTATTGGCGGGACTAGGCTTTGTCTCTTACTTCCGGCGACGGCATCCGATAGTTCGTGTGATTGAGATCGACATGGCACGGAACTACCACATAAGGGCTTCGGTCCATCACAAGTTGCGACGGCATCCACTCAATCCGACGACACGGAAAGGCGTGCATCGACCCGCCGTGGGGTTCCAATCAACATGGCATGACATTGTAAGGAATATTCCGTCGTGTGACCATTCAAGCACAATCAACAATCAATTCATTTTATCTTTACATTTAGTTGATTGTTATACGGGCGTACTCAGATTCATCCACAACCTCCGTCATGCAATTCATGCAACGATGCTCATGTAAAGTCACCCATACGCCCATATTATCCACCGGACTCTCTATCTATAATCAGGGTGATCGTCCCTCGACCAACCAGTTAATTCAATCAATCAACTATCAAGACAATTAATTCAATCATCCATATATAATAATTTAACAACAAATAATCAATTCAATGGCACTTGATTAAATTAATATTTTCACTCGATCATACGCTTACCCCTAACTTGCCATTCGGCTCACGATTGAACGGAACCATCCAAGTAAGCAATCAATTTAATTCCGATAATTTCATCCAAGCTCACCTAGGCAATTAGGGCCGTCTAACTTAAATCGAATCCCTAACCTATCTCGACCCTAATTAATATACCTAAACACCCTAATAATCTAATTAAACTAACTCGGAACATAATTAATGACCTAACCAAGGATTAGAGGTCGACTCACTTTTAATTGAGCGAGAAGAGACCAACGATGATCCTCAAAAAAATCCTCGGCACGAACTTTAGGCTCGAACGGATCGCGAACCAAAATCCTCGAACTACGAGCCATCGGGCTTAATGGGTCCACGGGCCTAGTATAAGGCCCAACTTAACAACCCACAACAAATTGGGGCGAGGCCCAATACGCAGTCCACCAACCAGGCCTAACAGAGGTCGGTCCAGCTCACAAAACAGGGCACCCAACAGAAACAGAGGGAGGGCACGGCTGGTTATGGCTATTTTGGGGGTTTATGGGTGGTGATCGGCTGCGGGATCGACAGTGGTGATGTGGGGTGGTCGGAGGAGGGTGATGGTGGTCGGTGGTGGCTCACGGTGGCGAGAGTAGTGGTCGGCGACCACGAACGAAGTTGCGACGGGCAGAAAATAGGGGAACCGAAGGCAATGAAGGCTAGTTCGAGGTCTGCTCCGAGGCTCCAGCGGCGTCGGGGCTTCGTGAGGCTGGTGCCGATGGTCCGAGGGGTGTCCAAGAGTATACAAAGTGGTCGAAGATGGGCGAGCAAGGCGTATGGCGGCGAATGACCGTTAAGAATAGAACCTACGCAATGCAGGGCCAAGATAGAGCGGACTGGAACGGTGGCTATTTTGGCCTCTCCAGCGGCTCGGCGATGGTTTTTAACGATCGACAGTGGTGGGGCTGGAGGTCATGGAAGGTCTAAGGAGGGGGTCGGAATGAGTGGTGATGGCTAGTCTTCAACAAGCGAGGCGCAGAGGCGGTGGCAACACGGACCCAATGGAAACAGAGCGGGTTGCCCGAGCTCTTTCTAGTAGACTTTCCGGTGACTCGAGCAATGCGACGATGGCCCGGTAGCGACGGTGGAGTTCTATGCTTGTCGCTAGAAATGAAGAAACAAGGGAGAGAAAAGAGGTTGGGAGTCGGTTTAGGGGGGGTATCGTGGACAACGAGAGAGAGAGAGAGAAGAATCCGGAAATTTGACCAAGGCTGAGGTGATAAGGTGGGACCCACCTCACTAATAATCTTGTCCACTAGTTCATAAAGCCCTAGGGGCATTTTTGTAATTTCAAAAAATGGTCGAGGGCATTTTGGTAATTTTACATCCTAAGATAATTCGGGCATCCGAAAACTCGACGGAGGCTAATTTAATCCGAACTCGAGTCGATTTAGCCGAAACTAGGCTTGATATGAAATTTTCTAGTTCTAGAGAGCGATTATTCGCTTAATCGAAATTTAATCCAATTCGAACAACGAAATCGAAAATTTCCAATTCCCGATTTCTAATCCTTGAATATCCGATCTTGAGCATCAAACTAAAATTTCTAGTCATTCCATAGACTAGATTTCACTATTAACAAATTTCAAATTTTTAGGGCGTCACATGGCCACAATTGGTGTCTCGGAGAGAGGAATAATAATGTCGGATGAGTTGTGAAGGCGATGAAGGAGCTGGATGGTGGAAATTGCATGCATAGCATACTTAGCCAAGCATAATCATCATCCATTTCGGACATACGCGCATTGCATCTATATTGGCTTGTATACACATACACTTGATCTCATTTATGAATTGAGAACCGAGCCGACTTTTGGACGAGTGTCGGCAAATGAATGGGAGATTAAAGAACTCCGAGTTAGGGATGACGGGGGTTTGGATGCTTTTGTTATTGAGCTTTTTAGCTCACCCTTACGTTGTTTTTTTTTTTTCCAGATTAGGAGTTATGGCGGCTCTACTTTCGTCATAAACGGAGCAAGAGGACCGGAAGTTCAAGTCATTACATATTTTAATTATTATCGAGCTTAGGTTAAGTGGAGTGATAAGGTGCATTAAGATATTAGAGTCTAGGAGGGCCTTGCATGTGATGGTTAGTGACGCTAAATTAGGTCTCGATAACGTTTACGCTACTTATTTGGTGCCGGTAACAAGTTACTTGTTATTTATTGAAGGATCGGTTGAGTATAGAAGATACGTTAGGTTGTAAGGCGTTGGTGATCGTAGAGGACACGAATGCCATATTGCCCGCCCGACAGTGTCATTTTATGGGCAACCTTCAAGGCATATGGCGATCATTGGGATAACGTGGACGTATGGGAAAACCACCACCTCGTATTTGATTAAAGGGATATAGGAAGCCATGGGATTGAGGACTAGGAGGTTAAGCATGGGAGTTTATTATGTGCATGGGGATAATAAGTCGAGTTGCCAAAGCTCACGCCCCGCTTCCCTTACGAGCACGTACATCTATAACACGCCGTAAGTACTATCCCAGGATACTCTTCATATATGGTGAATGAAATGAAGCTTGAAGTGGAAAGCGAAAGAAAATAAATCCAACTCCAGGTCCATCGTCGCAATACATCTACTTAATAAGACGCGGGGAAACTAAGAGACTTTATCCATAAAAAAAAAAAAAAAATACAGGTCCGTACAAACGATACCATAAAACTAACAATATACACAACGGAGGTCAAGGAGACAAGAGGGCAAACTAAAAATGAAACAACCAAGCCCTAACTTAACACCGTTCCCAACAAAAAGTAGCATCAAAGTCAACCAACAATGGAGACTCTAGAAAGTTCTAGTGTCCCCAGCTTGACTCGCGTCCTTGTCGAGAATCATACTCGGATAAAGACTCCAACTGCACTTCGATTGAATCCTCATCCATCTCGTCATCCTCTGAATCGAAATCTCTATTACTTCTATATTCTCGTCTCCCACTTGGTTCTTTTTTAGGTATATTCCTTGAGCTTACAATGGACGCTTCAACTTCTATCTCATCCCTGGTAGGGTGGCACCAAGAAGGTACAACCCCTTCTAGCACATCTTGGAGCCTTAACTGCTTCGGATACGACCCCGTTTACTCTACGGAACCATGCCTCGAACCTATGAGGCTTATAAGAAGCTTTAGGCGCATCTACCCACACCACGGTCGTCCTTCTAACATATACTACATCTTCTCCTTCAGGAAACTCCTCAATATACTTAGTCATTTCTTGGGGTTCACCCAGTCGGATAGGCAACATCTTCAATTTCTAGGATCGAAAAGAAAGGTCCCATGACGGGGTGAGATTTACATCTCGATAAGGCAAGTCCTATCTCTAGGTTAGGCCGATAGTTCATTCGAGGTAAAAGCAACATAAGCTCAATGTGCACAGTAATATGATGCATACAACAACCATACAAAGTACATGCATAATGATAAGTATCAATTACTCCATCATGGCGATATATCTCATCACTTTACTTAAGACAGGTGCACATAACGAAACCAAGCCACACCTTCATTTCTTTCCACCTTCATTTGATTCAAGCCCTCGTGTGAAACGCCTTAGGCTAGGTCCGTGTACTTACGCATCAGACCGTCTCATCGATAAAACCCTCGTAAAACGCCTCGGGTTTACGAGGGTTTCCGTCCCGCGTCACTTACGCATCGGGACGTTGGTCATTTCCACCCCGCGTCTTTATGCATCGGGTACCACAATTTCTCAAAGCATGCCAGCAATTCATCATAATCGTGACTTCAAGTTCAAATATAGCTCACACATAGAGCTAATAATAAAAGGCATGCGAGACAATCAATTTTCAATAAACAAGAGGCAATCAATACATATCAAGGCTATTCAATGAGTCTTTAAGTAATTGGCACAACATGAGATCATATATCAAACAACATCACCGTAACTCACCAAAATTTGCATAATCGTCATCGTATTCACCCATTTGAGCCCAATCGTTTTAGCCAAGGTATAAGAACTTTCTTACCTTAAGCTTAATCAGCAAAACACTTCTTTCTTAGCCCTTAAACACCTCAGCTCCCACAATTTTAGAACAGGGCAGCAAGCAGCCTAGAGAAAATCAATTAATTCATCAATATTTCTTCGCCTAAACACCAAATCATCGATCATACACTTCCTCAACATATCACTCCACACCCTAACATGCCTCAAGGATCAAATTAAATTTCAATTCCATCACAAACAGCCCCCTCTAACTCAGTAAGAACAAAACCGGAACAGGGTACCTTCTGTTCTGTTTCAATCCAGCTCAAACAGTCCACAACTCACCCTAATCCTTCAATTTATCCATCAATATCCTTGCTAATACCAAGTTCTATGTATTAAGGGGCCTCACCGAAAATTTTGGCTCAAGGCAACACCGGTTGGTCTTCGTTTGGAGCTAATTCCTTCTGGTTCGCCATTGGACAGTTTCTGCTCCTTTGAACACAACAGTGGTTCAAGGTCAAGATATCTTTAATTTTCGCCCAAAAATTTACAGCAACATCATATACAGGTCTACTAAATTTCACCAAAATTTGAGCTCAAAATTCATCCATTTGGTGGTCCAATAAAAATACCAACAGCAGCCTACCTCCGGTTGAGTCAGTTTCCGGCGACTCGCGGGAGATTGGCCGCCCTGAATTGTACAGTGGCTCAATAACTGTGATTCCACCTGGAAAAGTTCAGCAAGAGGATTATCTTTGCGATGGTGGCTGGCTCGTTGGCTGGGAGTCGACGGTTGAAGAGTTAGGTGTCGGTAAACACGGTGGAAATTTCTGGTCATGCAGAGTTGTTTCTGTGCGTGCAAGAGGAAGAGAAAATGATGAAGATGGTGGTGTTCCTGTGCTGTGCTCGTGAATTACCAGAGGAGGGAGAGATTAGATGGCTTGTTCTTATCCCCCAAAGTTCTAGAAGTGCTTAGGTGTAAAGGAAATTTAAATGCTCACCATGGGTTAATGACACTTGTCATTATATTCATAATATCCAACCTCCTATTGACTATAATTGACCTCCAATTTCTGTATAAAAATTTCGGCTAGGGTATAAGGTCTAAAAGACCCAATTGCCCTTGTCCATTCTTAAACTAAATTTGTAACTAAAAGGGCAAAACGGTCATTTTACTTCCGACGGCTAAAATTTCGAATTTTCCACGACAAATTACCTTCAATGAGACGACGTCAAATCCGTATCCGAAACTTTAATTCTTCAATTCCCTTGTCCCCATTTTGAGATGTCATTTCCTGATTCATTTTCTATCAATTGAAATTTCAGTTTGTTTCAAACTGACGGGCGGCTTTTGCGGCGACGTTACACGTATCGACTCAGCGATTTTTCATCACTCTTAGGCATACTCCAGTCATGGTCATTTTGATTGTCATATAGTTGCTAGGGTTTTATCGCTAGTCCATAGGTTTCGATCTTCAGAAATCGATTTAGGAAAATTCGAAAATTATACATTGGTTTAGCGGAATCACCCACGTACCAATCATATAATATTAGCAATGAATTCCACAATCGTTCCATGATCGTCTGTATTGGCTCAAAATATCCCCTCTTGCAATCCTTATGGTCAAAAGGCCAGTCCTTATTGAGTTTCCTAGGTCCACGTACCTTGTCGCGCGTTAGCCTTTCCCTTTTTGGTCGGTTAACTCAAGATTGATCAGATCCGAGCGAAACGTAACTGAAATACATTGATAGATCATTTCTCATTCATGAACCTCGAGAAGGACAGGAATTTCAGAATGTCGCACAAACACTGGACCTTAATGCTATGTTGGTCTACAACTTGATGGCCAATGTTTCATAATGGGACTGAAGCAATTGCTATGGAGGCTTCTTCACATGGACTGACTATGGGGAGGTATAACAATGCACGAACTTGACGCACAACAATTTGGATTTTCATGGAACCGAGGAGGAGTAAAAAGGCTAGCAAGGCAAAGTTGTTATCGAGAATGGTGGATCCCGAAAGGCATCGAAAGATTGTTAACATTGATGCCCCTAATGCACCTTTCCTCATGGCACAAAGAAACCCTGATGTGCCCGTTCACTTTTGCAATGGAATATAAAGATGCAGATGTTCATCCATTGAAGTTTGAACTTTCCTTGTTTGAGACTCAGGTTTTGATTAACACTCCTAATGGGATATTAGAAATATCATCAGGGTTGCTTGGAAGGCACAATATTTACAATATACTTGCAGCTATGGCGGTTGGAACAAACCAAATGCTTCCAGCATTGATGGAGGTTCTTGTTGGAATAATTGGAGTAATCAAGATGCCAGTTCATCATTGGGAAAGGCAGAAGACCCTTCAAAAGATTCTTAAAGTTGGGGTGGTGCCAACCTTAAGACGAGAAGTCGTCTTGATTCCTCTTGTGACGCTGCAGCTTTTGGAGAAAAGAATAAGGATTCAAGTGATAGCTGGGGCAACCAAGCCGGAGATTCTCGGAAGAAAACAGATGGAAATTCTTGGAGCGCAGCAGGTGAGGGCTCATCACTACAGAGAGATGAAGGGGTTTCTTCATAAGAAATTAGATGGAGTTTCTTCATGGAGCGAGTTAGATGGTGGTAATGAGAAAGGTGGCTCTCCTACATGGCGCAAACGAACTGACAGTTCTTAGGATAAAAACGAGCAAGGGACTTTCTTGGATTGAATCACAAGATGAGCCCAAAAGAGTTGCTTGAATGTGAAGTTGGTGACGCTGGGATAATTGCAACAGAAAAGTCTGCGGAGGCTTCTCTTATTCTAGTTAAATTCGAAGAGGCTCAGGATACCCTGAAAGAAGCCGATACCATAGTCAATAAACTAGTGATGACAAATGAAGCAATGAAACTCGACATCAGTAAGCGAAAAAAAAAGGAGAAAAAAGAAAAGAAGAAGAAGAAGAATTCTCTCCTCACTAATCTGAGAAAGCACAATCTTAAGTCAAGAAAGGAGATGGAAATATTCAAAATCCTCAAGGGAAAAATTGCTAGCTGACATCAAGAACAGCTTCGGTCGCCTCTTGAGGAAAGAAGATGAGGTTGGGGATATGAATAATAAGCTAGCCGGTTTTGAGAAAAACTTATTAGACCTACCGTATCAGGAGGAGTTTATGTTAGAAAGGTCTAACCACATTGGATCTCAACTTCCTATTTTGACGAAGGAGTTGGACCATACTAACTCAAATGCTATAAATCCCCTTCTGGATCAGGAGAAGCTGATGAGAACAAAAGAAGAGGCCTTGCATTCTGAGTTTGAGCTCCTTAGACTAGACTTATGCTCAAAGTACTTTGAGTTGCTTATCTTGCACCAGGAGATTAAAGAGATGGCTCTCCAAAAAGCTAGTTTAAACAGCATGAACATCAATTGTTCCGCAATTCTACACAATCTGACGAGGGAAGTCATTATATCCAAAGTCAAGGGAGATTTAAAAGAGCATGTATTTTAAGACAATGAGATTCAGATGTCTCTTCTAAAGAAAGAAATTGAGGAAATGCCTAATGCCTTGTGGATGTTGCTGAAAGTCAAGCGTTTGTATTATGCCTCCGTTGTGATCAGAGAGGGCCCTGTTGTGTGTTCAAGGTAAACTTAGAGTGAAATGAGACTCACATGAACTAGCCAGCCAACGATCCAGTGGTGTCGTGGTGGAATATGAGATGTTTAAATATCGTAACCAACGAAGTAGGCATAGCATGTCCCATTAGCATCAGGAATAGCAAGCCATGGAAATGGCATTGAGATGTGAATGAAAGTTATGTGAGTAACTAGTGCAATAGTACTATCACTAGGACTGTGAGCTATTGAGGTCGGGAATGACCATGAGCAAGGATTAAGATTGTGAGATGTGAAAAAAAAAAAGTGATCAGAGTGCGCAGCGGTAGTGGATGAAGGTCACTAGAATTCGCAGTTGGCAGTCATGTGTTCCTGAAGGTCTTGCCAAAAAGAGGCGTATCGAAATTCGGGAAGAAGGGAAAGTTAAGTCCCAAATAGATTGAAACTTTTGAGATCCTTGAAAAGATAGGAGAAATGACTGATCAGGTAGCCTTACCGTCGAAGCTATCTAGCATACATAACGTGCTTCGTGTATCAATGTTAAGAAAATAACAACCTGATCCTGATCCTGATCCTGTGCTAGAACATAATACAATCGAGGTGGATGGGAAAGTTAAATAGGTGGGACAACCTGTATGAGTCATGGACCGAAAGAGACAGAGTCATTCCATAGGTAAAAGTGTGGTGGCAGTATCACAATGTTGAGGATGCCACGTGGGAACTTGAGGAATCAATGAAACAACAGTACCCTCATTTGTTTGTCTCGTAGAAGAAGCCTCAAATTTCGAGGACGAAATTTCATAAGATGGGGGAAAACTGTGACATCTTACTTTTAATAGCCCCTAAGTGAGCAAGGAAGTTCGAAAAGGATTGAAAAGTGGGCTCGTAATGAGGAGATTTGCACTCTAATAAAGATGAGCGGGATTATGGCAGCCAAGTTTTGAAGATTGGGAGTCCTAAGGATTTGAATGGTTACTCAATTATGTACAATGGGAGTCAACACCCTATGGCGGAATAGGAGAGTCAGCCAGGTTCAGCTTGGTAGGATGAACTTTGGTGCGAGTAAAGACAGGGATTTGAAAGCTCAATGAATAGCGGGTGATGTGTGGACTGGTGTAGCATCCACAAGTCCTACGTATACAAGCACTCAATCATTCCACTCATGGCAATCAAAAGATGGTGAACGGTCAATATGACTTTGGACGAAGTGGATGATCATTCACATGTCATTTTACCCTTTAGAATTTTGAGCTATATGAAGGACCCGCAAATGGGGCCAAAGTGCACTAAGTGAACTTGATATATGCATCGTTCGGCCATCTACTTCATAAGATAGATTTTAGAACAAGTGGCAAGAATGAGAAGGATTATGTGGAGAATAGTTATCAAGAGAGACAACTTCATAGGCGCATGATTCGCAAGTGCCATCTCATCAATGACAAGTGGCAACACATGAATAACAAGTCGTGTCTTCAATCTAACAAGTGTCAATAGCCTCCTCAAACCCATCCAAGTGTCAACGTTAGACCACTAAGTGTCCATATAAGATCGCCAAATGTCGATTTGCGGTGACCAAGTGTCAACAGTCTAGTGCCAAGAGTTAAGCTTTCTTCCAAGTGTCAAACAAAAAAATCATCAAAGATCTCCCAAAACCCATTTTGTATGTCCTTTGCTCGCCAACCTTGAGTTGCATTTGGGGAAACGAACACCATAAGTTTCTTCCAAGTGTCAAACAAAAAAAATCATCAAAGATCTCCCAAAACCCATTTTCATGTCCTTGGCTCGCCAACCTTGAGTTGCATTTAGGGGAAACGAACACCACTTCAAGGAAGAACGAGGAACCGAATACATTCTGCTCAAGAAAGGAGATGGTGAAGGGAGGGAGGAAACTCAGCAATGGATCAACCAATTTATCGTCCAATTAAGGAGCGAGTAAAATCCCAGCTTCTCAGCTTAGTAATTTGCGGTTTGAAGGAGAAAGAACAGAGCTGGCCATCAATTACGAGGAAGAGGACTCGAGCAAACCGGCGACGCCACAGCCTCAATTCGAACACCTCAAGCAAGAAAACTGTCTAAACTCTAGTCATGTGTTCTTCAAATTAAGAAATATAAGACAAATTGTAAGCTTAGAAAGACATTGCAGCAGGTGCATTGAGCAATTTGCTGAACATAGAAGGGAAACGTATCCTCTAGTCTAGTAGATCGAGTTGATTGAGGTAGATACCCACCGTGGAGACTTTAGGACGTAGAATTCGGAAAGGGATGTGAGGTAATTAGTGTTCAGTAAGAAGGGGCCTAGGACCTCGAGGGGTTTGAAAGGATTAAAGTTTTAAGTTTAATTGGCGATGTCTAAGAAGGACGCTGAATCGGCCCGTGATTAAGGTTGTTCTGCGTGCATGTTTTCTACATTTTGGTGCAAGATGCTCCTTTAGGGTGTGATTAAGTTAGCTTGGTGAATGAATAAACTAAGATATTGTGACATTCTAAATTTCCTGCCATTTCGAGACTAATGAATGAGAAGTTATCTAACGATGTATTTCAGTCTTATCTCGCTCAAACCCGATCGGTCTCGAGTTAACCGACCATGAAATGGGATATCGAAATTGGACAATGGACAATGAAGCATGCCAACATTTGACACGAATTGGACATCACCTCATCGAGGGTAATATCTATTGGAAAAGCGAAAAATTTGGACTGCCGGTGCGAAATTACCATTTTGCCCCTTAAACCTTAACCTTGCATTAAGTTATTTGGAAGGCATTTTGGTCATTTGGCTTTTCTCCATGGCTACCGAAAATGTGAGAAAAAGAGTGGTCAATGGTAGTCAATGGCTTCAAGTTAATTATGAAGAAAAGCCAAGTGCCAATTATTGGAAATTAACCAAAATTGACCCATTTTGAATTACTATTCACTCTTTGACCATACCAATAATTGATGGATTAATACTTTCTCTCTCCTCACTTCAGCTAGACACACACTCTCTCTCTTTCTCTCCACGTTCTTTCCTTCCTTATCTACAATTTCCTCATGAATAGAATACATTACTTTCGATCGACCGCTGCCCGCCCGACGCCTTTCACAGTTCCAGACATAACTTCTTCATCCGACGTCGTCTTGAGGTAAGACCATCGTCATTTGAAAGCTTATCGTCTTATCTTTCTAAAGACATATTATAAGCTCCATTTAGCCCAGTACTTTTTCCTGTAGAGCTGTTTATTTGAGCAAAGATAAGGCGGATCGGTTTGGAAATACGATTTGAGGGAGAGCTCAATTTTGCTGGTTAAAGAGCTCATTTTGCTTCAAATGTTTGGTGGCATACTATTAATATATATTATAAGGGTTTGATAAGTTGAAGATGGCAATTTTTTGGAATTAAAATAGGTTTTAGAGGCTAATTTGGGCTGGTTTTTATGAAGCGATTCTACCCCTTTGCCGATCACGTGAAAACAGAATGGAAGAGGCCCTTTGAGGTGTTGTTTTGCTGCCAAATTTTCAGTGAGACCTGTATAATCATAGATTGAGAGGTTAGCAAGAAGATTATGGGATAATTTGAAGTTTAGAGGAAGTTTAATTGCTGATTTAAGTTGGTTGTTGCAAGAATAGTTTTTGGTTAGCTGCTTTGCCCTGTTCAAGCTGTTGGAGGCTATTTAAGGTGTCAATTGGCTTTGAAATTCTTGGGAAGACACCTTATGATATAGTATAATGTGTTATTGTACAGTATACGAATGGGATTGGAGTTTAAAAGTGGTTTCATGGCTAATTTGTGCAATTGAACTCAAACCGTATATCTGTCCTATTTTTTAACAGAATTGAAGTTGGACCTTGAGACTTCATTTGGTGGATTGAACTAGTCCAATTTGCTTTGTAAGTGACTCCTAACCCTTTATTAGGAAGTTAGGGTACTAATGAAGGAATTTGGCCTTCAATTGATTGATTTTACAATGTGAAATGTACTTGCAATGAGCAAGGTCCAATGTGGTTTAAGGTTGCCAAACAATGTGTGTTTACCTTAGAGTGAAATTGTGTATTCATGACCATATGATATTTGATTGCCATAATGTGTGAACTGTTTGCCATGCAATAAAAGTGTTTGGCCATGGTGTTTCTCATGTTAATAGCATTGTTTATTGCTTGAGTTTGATATACTCGATCATGAAGTTTGTGGAAAGATAAGAACAGCTCGTGAGCCCTTGATAATGAGAGACATAACATGAATTGGCCGGTGGATGGAAACGGGATATGTGAAATCTTGGGACTTGGCCATGCGGGGACGAGTTTACCCTAGGATTTAGCCATGTGGGGACGAGTTTACCCTAAGACTTGTGCCATGCGGGGAGAAGCTATATCTTGAGTCTTGGTCAATGCGGTGTGACATTCTGAAATTCCTATCCTTTTGAGGTTCATGAATGAGAAATGATCTATCAATGAATTTCGGTTGTATTTCGCTCGGATCGATCAATCATGGGTTAACCGACCAAAAAGGGAAAGGCTAACGCGACAAGGTACGTGGACCTAGGAAACTCAAATAAGAATTGGCATTTTGACCATAAGAATTGCAGAGGGGATATTTTGATCCAATAAATGACGATCATGGAACGATTATGGAATTCATTGCTAGTATTGTACGATTGAGTACGTGGGTGACTCCACTTAACCAATGTACAATTTGCGAATTTTTCCTAAATCGATTTCGAAGATCGAAACCTATGGACTAGTGATAAACCTTAGCAATTACATGACAATCAAAATGGCCATGACTGGAGTACGCCTAAGAGTGATGAAATCACCGAGTCGATACGCGTAACGTCGCTGCAAAAGCCGCCCGTCGGTTTGAAATGAACTGAAATTTCAATTGATAGAAAATGAATCAAGAAATGAAATCTCAAAATTGGAACAATGGAATCAAAGAATTCAAGTTTTGGATATGGATTTGACGTAGTCTCATTGAGAGTGTCTGTGGTGGAAAATTCGAATTTTCAGCCGTCGAGAGCGAAATGACCGTTTTACCCTTTGAGGAGTAAATTCGGTTTAATATCACAAAAGGGAAATTTGATCTTTTGGATCCTTATCCCAGCTGAATATAGCAGAAATGAAGAATTATTGGGGTCAATGTTGGTCAAATAAGGGTTGAGATATTATTTGCTCAATGACAAGTGTCATTAAGGTGTGGTAACTCATTAATTACCCTTCTAGAAGCCTTTTGGAGGATAAACAGCCTTTTATCTCTTTCCCTCGGCCATTTCACGACACCACCATCTGCATCTTCATCTCCATCTTCATTTTTCTCTTCACCTTACACGAGCAGAATTGCTCAGTCCAGACCAGAAATTGCCACCGGATTTGTTGCCGTTCCGAGCTCCAACCGTCAGCTTCCAGCCACCAAGCCGACCACCCTCACCTTATTCATCCTCTTGCCGAACTATTTCAAGTGGAATCAAGTCATTTGGCCAACTGAGGAATTCTGGCCATCGATTCTCCCGCGAGTCGCCGGAAACTGACTCAACCGGAGGTAGGCTGCTGTTGGTATTTTATTGGACCACTAAACGGACGAATTTTGAGCTCAACTTTTGATGAAGTTTAGTAGACATGTATATGATGTTGCTGTAAATGTTTGGGCGAAAATGAATGAAATCTTGACCTTGAACCACTGTTGTGTTCAAAGGAGCAGAAACTGTCCAATGGCGGATCAGAAGGAACTAGCGCCAAACGAAGACCAACCGGTGTCACCTTGAGCCAAAACTTTCGGTGAGGCCCCTTAATACATATAACTTGGTGTTAGCAAGTATATTGATGGATAAATTGAAGGATTAGGTTGAGTTGTGGACTGTTTGAGCTGGATTGAAACAGAACAGGGGGTACCCTGTTTCTGTTCTGTTCTTACTGAGTTAGAGGGGGCTGTTTGTGATGGAATTGAGATGTAATTTGATCCGTTGTTGGGACATGTTAGGGAGTCAAGAAGGTTGTTATTGAGGTGTACTAGTTGCGGGGTTGAAGTTTGATTAGTTATTTAGTCGAAATTGTCGAATCGCCGCTGAGTATATTGCTGCCCTGTTTTTTTTGGACAGCGAAGTCTTGTGCCGAAATCAAGTCGATCAAGAGGCTTTTGGGATTATTTTGCTATTGGGAATTGAGGTGAGTGACCCCTAACCTTTTATTAGGAAGTTCGGACGCTGACTGGATGTTGTCCTTGAGATGTTAAGCTCGAGGGTTGGACTATCGATCGATCTTGAGTGTAAATGAATCGTGTGTGTGCTTGCTGCGTTATAATTGCTATGTTGGCATGATCATGATGATGTGCTAGTAGATTATTTTGATTGCCTATATGGTAGTGCGAGACCGATTTTAGAGCCTCCATTGTGTGAAAGCACGTCATTCCAAGGTAAAGATGGGGATGTTCGATTACTAAATGTTCCTCATGTTGTAAGCAAGTAAATAATTGTTGTGCTACCTCATTTGTCTGGATTCCTTGAGGAAGAGCATTATAATAAGGAAATATCCTGAGGCGATGTAATCGCGGTTCGAGGATTTGTGATATAGAGAAATATCCTGAGGCGATATAATCGCGGTTCCAGGATTTGTTAAATAAGGAACTATCCTGAGCGATGTAATCGCGGTTCCAGGATTTGTGAAATAAGAAAATATCCCGAGGCGATGTAATCGCGGTTCCGGGAGTTGAGAAATGAGAAACACCCCGAGGCGAGGTAATCGTGGTGCTAGGGGATGTGGAATTGAGAAACACCCTCGGGCGATGTAATCGCGGGGTCGTGATAGAACTATCTTGCGTCATAAGTGACGAGATAATGCATTTTATTAAGCTGGTACGAAGGTTTGGCCATGCATGCCATTGTTGTTTGATTGTTATAAGAGCGAAAGCTCGATTTGATGCCTTGAGAAAGTACGGTGCCTTGTTTTCGTATGTTGAGTGTGCATGTTTATGCTTGTTTTGTTCGGTGGGACGAATAGCCTAATCTATGGTTAGGATAGCTCGGCGAGACGTAAGTCTCACCCCTTTATGGGATCATTTTTCAGATCGCGGGGATTGAAGATGCTTGCCTGTTCGCCGTAGCAATAAATAGTGGACTTAGAGGTTTGGGGACTCTTGAGCAATCTTTTGGGATGTGGTTCTCAACCTGGATCAAGTTATAGTCTTTTGTAGTCTTGTGTAGTCCGTTCTCGTAATGTCGATGTTAGGCGGCGTTGTTAATAGCCCTATATATATATTTTGGTTGTACCAACTAGCTTGGTGTGTATGTAAATGTTTTATCCCGTTTTCTCATTGCGTGTTGGAATTATTAGAGATTCGAAGTTTTCTTAAGTCTTCCGCATGCGAGTCTCATTTTAGTTGGACCGTGAGATTGTATCCCGGGTATGTTTACGGCAAAGGCGGATGTGGCGCGCTCGAAGTCGGGGCGGGTTGTGACATGCGGGGTAAGTCGATGTGTGTCGACATGGGCCATTGAGATGGCATTGGGAGCCCGATACGTTGAAACACGGGTCCCAGAAATTGTTATAGCCTGAAGCGTAATTTTACGCGGGCTTGGCCGTGGAATTGAGATTGAATGGTGAGCCTAAGGCGTATTTAAGCGAGCCAATTCACTGAGTTGAGAAATTATAGTAAAATGAGAATTAAACTATGATATATGAAATTATTTTCATGCTAGTACGTAAAGCTTCGTCATCTAATGAGCTATGCCTTGAAACCGTGATTGTTATGCTATGCATGTTGACATGCGTTGCTGTTTCATGCTACGTGCTTTGTTTTGTGGTTTATTATAAAAATAAAATAAATAATAATGTCTCTGGAGGTACTAGCTGCCCGGTCCAGGTTTAGGGTTAGCTTATCGAGATTAAATCTCACCCCATCGTGAGATTAACATTTTCAGGTCCCAAGTGATGGATCATGTGATTGCCATGGAGTGACATCGAAGGCATCTTTGGGAGGACTTAGATATTAAGCTCTATTCGGATGTAACCCTTTGTAGCCTTAAGAAATTGATAATTTTGTATTGTTTGTTTTGACTATGCAGCCAGTTTGCTGAATACTAAGAGAGGTACCATCCTTCGTCCTAAGTCGAATAGGTGATTAATGAAAATGAGTTGTTTGCTCGCTTCTTCAAGTTCAATTCATTTGTATGAACTTATAACTTGATGACCGAGGGATCCTGGGAGACTAAAGAAAGTCAAACGGCCTGGTGGAATGTCCGCATGCTTGCTGGGTTCGGAGCGTGACAGATATGCGACGGCTTATGGAGGATCGAATGGAATTAGTGTTGGCTTTGTTTTGAATACGTTGGAGAAGTTTGTTTATTGATTCTAAATAGTGTATTTAAGGCCAAAAGGGGGTGGAATAGTGTAATTCGTGGGCTGATCAACGAGTGGATAAATTGTTGCTGGTCGACTGGTTCTAATTTGTCAACTTGGCAATAACAGATCATAGTACTGGTAATTGTTGTATGGTACCTGAATAGAGTGCTCGTTTGCACTATTGAAACTAAGAACCTGTGAAGTAATTTAATTGTTTGTTAACACGAGGTGGTTGACTTCACTTGTCAATTAGCATGCCAAATAACATGGAAGTTGTTAGTAATATATTGTGAGTCTTGACCAAGAAGCTTGCTGATCTGTTGAGTGTCACATTTCGTCTATAGTATGCAATATAGCCGGTCGCTTGGCTTCGCTTGTCAACCTAGTACGTGAAGTAGAGTTCACGCCTTTGATTGTTGTGTAGTGCCTTAAACGTTCGCTCGATGACTCTATCGAAGATAAGATTGCCGTAAAAATGTGTTATATGAAATGTTTGACAATTTGTAATCATGGAACCTTCGGTTCACTCTAATAAAAAGATTGATATTGGTACTTGTGATTGTCACGAAAGTAAAGAAACCTTGAGCTATGTACGGGGAATGCTCACCCCTAAGTTGTGTGCGGGGAATACTGTGGTAACAATTGGTGTCTCGGAGAGAGGAATAATAATGTCGGATGAGTTGTGAAGGCGATGAAGGAGCCGGATGGTGGAAATTACATGCATAGCATACATAGCCAAGTATAATCATCATCCATTTCGGACATACATGCATTGCATCTATCTTGGCTTGTGTACACGTATACTTGATCTCATTTATCAATTGAGAACCGAGCTGACTTTTGGACTAGTGTCGGCAAATGAACGGGAGATTAAAGAACGCCGGTTAGGGACGACGGGGTTTGGATGCTTTTCTTGTTGAGCTTTTTAGCTCACCCCTGCGTTTTCTTTTTTTTTTTCAGATTATGAGTTATGGCGGTTACGCTTTCGTAAAAAACGGAGCAGCAGAACCGGAGGTTCGAGTCATTACATCAAAGGTCTTGTTACAAGGAATAAAGTGTGCCATCTTCGAAAATCAGTCGACAACCACCATTATGGAATCCTTATTCCATTGTGTTCTTGACAATCCCAAGACGAAATCAAGGCTAACATCCTCCCAAGGTGCAACTCGGGACGGTAGAGGCATATGTAAACCAGCGTTGGTATCTCTAGTTTTTGCCATATGTTATTCATATTCTATTTTCATATATTTTCAATTTCTTAATTTATTAAATTTTTATTTATTCTATTTTATTTGTATTTGAATTCTATTTATTATTAAATATTTTCTTTCTATTTTTATTTTTGAAAGAAAATAGAATTCAAAAAAATTCGAATTTCGAATTCTATCCTATTCGAAAATTCTATTAAGTTATAGAAATTCTATTGATTAATTATTTTTATATTAAGTAATAAAAATATTAACTAATCCATATTTTATTACATATTAAATAATAAACTATAGTATAAGCTATACTAATATACCTAAAATAGGTAATAAATTTCTTTTACCCATTTCTCTCGGTAATCTATTATTAACAACTTCTTTCCAACTCCTTTCATTGTAAAGAAAAAAAGGAATAGGATATTCTAGATTTACGACTTCTCTCAAATATCAAACAAGAGAAAGAAACAAACATCAAATTATTCATAGATCTTTACGATATGTTCCCTATGGTAACTGGGTTCATGAATTACGGTCACACCCTCTTCTTTTGTATTTCATTAATTGACTTTCTTTTAATTAAGATGAAATTCTGTAAAAACAAACCCCCGCCTTCTTTAAAATATCATAAACAGTTCCTGTAGGTTGAGCGCCTTTTTCAAGAAAATATAGAATAGCGGGAATATTTAAATACGTTTGATTATTTATTGGATCATAAAAACCCACTTTACAAAGATCCCTTCCTTCTCTCAGGGGATCGAACATCAATTGCAACGATTCGATAAATGGCTCATTGGGATAGACATAGATAAACTAGAACCCCCTAGAAACGTATACGAAGTTTTCTCCTCGTACGGCTCGAGAAATTAGAAGATATGTCTATATATGCAATTCTAATGTCAAATAGATTTATAAAGGCATTAAATCAAATAAATTAGATTATGATTAGTTAATACTTTTTTATTCTTCTTTTTCCAATTCAAAAAAAATCATTTGTATTCTCAAAACTCAAGTTGAGTAACTCAAAATAGCTCAAAGAGAAAACCCTTAGGCATTTGATTTTTTAGTGGTCTCTAATCACTTTTTCTTTGTCTCATTTCGAATATATTCGGACTCCTTATTCTTGACCTAGTTGTCGAGACAATAAAAAAAAGGACCTATGTAACGTCCCGCCATCCTTTGAGAACGCATACCCGCCCAAACCGTATAATTTAAACCCAGGATACTACCTCTACGGCGAACACCTAAAATGAAATGCGCATGCGGAAGGAATACTCCAACCCCGACAATAAAAGATACGAACGAAAAGGACAAGTAACACACAACAACAAATATATACAAGGACAGGGGTCACATGTGTACTAGTAGAAGAATATGTACAATATGAGCCAACCCAAAAAAACCAAACATCTAGATTCCTTCGAATCTACCCCAAAAGAAACTTATCCAGAGCAACCGGACTACTCGGAGGAACTAATAGTCACGTCCTCGCCCTCGTCTCCGTCGGAACGTACTCGGAGAAAGTATCGGAGCTCGTCTCCAGCATCTCATCCTCCGACTCATCCTTCTCTCGAATCGAATATGACGATCACCTCGTGATCCTCCTCCGCCGCCGGGTCTTCTCCACTATGTTCCTAGAAGCAGCTGCGACACTTGAACCACACCCTGACATCTTGACGGGATGGGTGGCACCATCCCGGAACTACATCGCAGGTACATCGGATGGCTGCAGAGGCCCGAACAAACTACTATTCCCTATCTTATGGAACCACGCTTCATAACGATGCGGTTGCGAGATCTTCTCCACCTATATCTACCCAAACGTAGTACATTTTCTTACAAAAACTATTCCTAAGTTAGCCGGAATTCATCCCATACGATTGTCATCTCTTTCGGATCTCCCAATCGCACCGGCAGCATTTCTATAACCTGGGGTCCGAAAATAAAGGTCCCGCTACGGGGTGAGATTCACATCTCAGCAAGTAAACCCAAATCCTATATTAGACCACTAGCCCTTCCGAGTTATGCAACAAAGCATACGAGATGACAAGATACAAAACAAGCCTCTTTGCATAGCACAATAGCATATATATATATATATCATACCACATCTCACGTAAACCGACATAGATAGAGGTCAAGATCAAGTAACTCGAATGCGTAGAGTAGACTTAAGTCATAACAACCTATACAATCAAATCGGTCCTACAGGAATGGTCCAACTTGACGTATTAGCAACTATTCATTCGTATCTCACACATGAGATTCTCATCTCATTACGAGTTCTCAAGATAACGACATAGCCGCGCAAAATGTTCCAGGTTATCAATACCGAGTTCGTGTCGACCTATATTGGTCGTTTTCCCGCATGATCAAGACTCGGGATATTTCATTTTCCCGCATGATCAAGACTCGAGGATATTTCCTTTCACATGTACTCCGCATGACCAAGGCCCAGGTATTTTTTTTTTCTTCCCGCATGTCAAGACCCGGAGTATTACACAAATTATTTCCCGCATGACCAAGACCCAGGGTATCGACCTCGCATGGTTTAAGACTCAGGACAATCTATTTCACTCTTTCACTCATATGCACATTAAGTTACACTTCACATTTTACGGCTATTCGTAGTATAAGTCATCTCATTCGAAGCATCTTAGTGATCAAAAAAAGGTTTCAGGGAACACTTACTTTTGGTTCCAAAAGCAACTTAAAAAAAGTCTCCTCACAACCGCAAAGGCTTGGCTAAATAGATTTCCGCATCGGATCTATATAAACCATAGCAAAACTCCATTAATTTTCGATCCAATTGAGTCAAAATGTTAATAGCACTCAAAGTAACATCTTAAAGCATCCAAATGACAAAATCACAGCAAGGCAACACCATATGTAGTCCCTCAAGTCCATGGTATATTCTGTCCAAAAACAGGACAGCTTGTTTCCTTGAGTTTCAAACACAAATTAGCCATGAATTCACTTCCAAACTTTAATTTAATTCATATACTCCCTCATAACACCTTCCACAATGTCTTAGGATGTCTTATATTCTAATTCCAAGCCAAAATATTCCTTGTACCACCCATGAACAGCTTTGGTACAACAGGGCAAAAACAGGGCAAAACCGGTCCTGTGTTGTCTCACCCAAAAAATCCAATTCAAAACTCCAATTTAACACTAATTGAACTTGTGGGAACCTTATTCTATATGTCTTAGGGGTCCACTAAAAATTTAGCAGCATAACCACTCATTTTAAGCCCCCAATCAACTTAACCAAACAAGTACACAAACTGTCCAGTATATGTCCAGCAGAAACACTTTAACCCAACCATCATAACTCGAATTTTTTTCCTTAATCACTCAGTGTCCCTAAATCATCCATACTCATCCCTACAAGTCTAGAAGTTACCACCGAAAATTGGGCATCAAAAGAAGTTTCTAAGAGGGAGAACAGCCCCTTACCCTCAGCTAGCTCCAAATCTGTCCGGTTTTCTTCCTCAGCTTGGTTCTTCCAACTGGAAGCTTAAAATGACGTGATTCCAATTGGAGGTTGTCGGGGACACGTTGAACTTCAAGTGGGTGGTCGGGGGTGGCCAAAAGACCACTGGAGGGTCCCTTCGTACGGACCGAACAGAACGGGCAGAAAGTGGTCAGCAGAAACAGTTTTCTGGTTTTGCTGAAAAACCTTGAAGATGAAGGAGATGATGGAAATGGAGCATGGAGATGGAGTGCTCGTGAATTTGAAGAAGAAGGAAGGCTGAAGAAGACTTGATTTAAAAAAAAATTCAATTAAGTGAATAGTAAGTCAAGGTCACATTAATGCTAACCATGCTCTCAATGACACTTGTCTCATGTCAATAATTATCCACATGTGTATTGACCAGCCTTTGACCTTATTATCTTCACATTTTCTGCTGAAACAAGGTGAAAATGATCAAAATTCCCTTTGATGAACTTAGAACAAGAATAATGCTTGAGGGGCAAAACGGTCATTTCTCATTCATAGACCTCAAAATGGTTGGAAATTCAGAATGTCACAACCTACCCCGCACCTCTCTATAAATCGAGTAACGTCACGCTCCATTCGAAGCCAATAAAAGTGCTCACACAGCAAGGCCATCATCTTATCCACCCCAAAATGCTCAGCTAGACCTCCTACATGACTCTCAATAATAATGGATTCCCTAAAAAAAAACACCTGAGGAATACATAGACTATTGCCCTTGAAAAGAAAGCCCTCCTTAATCAGAAATTGTTGAAAGGGCCATGTCTTGCACTTACTCCAAATATCTCCAAAATAAGAATCATCAATATACAAATCCTTAAAAGATCAAATCCCAAAACTCTCACCGCATCGTAGATAGTAGAGAATGTTTTACCGCTCAATGCATCACGCCACCTTATTCAAAGACTCCAAGATTATGTTTAATGGCAAAACTAAAAGTTTGAAAAAACTCCACGCACTTTGCATGCTTGGCATTCAGTTTATGTTGCCCATTAATGTACTTCAAGGCCTCGTGATTAGAATACAAAATAAATTCTTTTGAAATAAAGTAGTGCCTCTAATGCTCCAAGCTCCTCACTATGGCATAAAATTCCTTGTCATAAGTCGAATACCTTCTCTTCGGTTTGTTCAACTTCTCACCGAAGAACGCCACGGGTTTATTTTTCCGGCTTAGAACCCCTAATACCAACGCCCGAGGCATTACAATGCTCCTAAAAATCTCACCAAAATCCAAAAGCACTAAAACATGGGCTTTAGTCACTTTTTTCTTTAACAACCGAAATGCAGCATCTACCTTTTTGGTCTACGAAAATTTGCCTCCTTTCGGACAATCCGTAAGAGGTGTAATAATGGTGCTGAAATCCCGAATAAACCTCCGATAAAAGGACGCTTGCCCATGAAAGTTGTGCACCTCATGAATATTCTTCGACATCTCCCAACTCATAATGGCCTCGATCTTAACTTGGATCCATATGAATGCCTTCCATCGACACAATATACCCCAAAAAGGTCATATGATCGGTTAAAAAGTGACACTTCTTGGTATTGGCATACAATTTCTGCTCCTTCAAGACCTCAAATACTTTCCTCAAAATACTGCAAGTGTTGCTCAATTGATGCACTATAAACCAAAATATCATCGAAATAAAAGACAACAAATTGGCCAATAAAATGACAAAAAACTTGATTCATCGGCCTCATAAAAGTGCTCGGCGCGTTAGACAACTCAAAGGGCATCACCATCCACTTATATAGACCATCTCTAGTCTTAAACGCTATCTTCTACTCACCTCCAAGCCGCACTCTAATCCGATGATAACCACTCCTCAAGTATATATTTGAAAGATAGTCGCCCCATATAATTGATCAATCAAATCGTCAAATCGTGGGATAGGAAAGTGATACTTGATTGTGATTTTGTTGGCAACTCTGCTATTTATACACATTCTCCACGACCCATCTTTCTTAGGAACCAATAAGGCCGACACTACGCGGGGCTCATGCTCTCTCGGATCGCGCCTTTCTCTAACAGCTCCCCGCACTTGTCTCTCTTCATGTTCCTTAGGACTCATTCTATAAAGCTGTCTTATTGGGAATAACGGTTCCTCGGAATGAGATCAATGCAATGTTGAATGTCTCTCATGGGCGGCAACCCAGGGTGGCATCTCTTCCAAGCGACATCGATAAATTCCTCAAATAAGGGTAGAACTTGTGTAGGAATCTTGAAACCGTCGTTGCTCCATCACCACAACGCAAAAAGTTCGGACGTGTTCACCACCTCTTCCTAGAACTCGACTTGGATAGCAAATTATTCTTCACCTCCTTTTTCAAATCGAAGGTCCTAAGGTAATGGTCCGGCCATCCTTCTTGAATGTGTAGATATTGATAAAGCCATCATGCTGTGTCTTTTCGTTAAATTGCTACGGCCTACCCAACAGAATATGACAAGCATCCATTGGGACCACATCACACCATACCTCATCAGCATATTTTTCTCCAATCAAAAACTGCACAAGATACCTCTTGGTCACCTTCACCTCGTTCCCTTTCTTAAGCCACGACGAGCTTGTATGGTTGAGGATGATCTTCCGTTTTCAGCCCCAACTTCTCCACCATAGTAGCGGACACCACATTCTCGCAGCTTCCTCCATCTATTATCATGCTGTATACTTTTCCTCCACTAGTGCACTTAGTATGAAAAATATTATGCCTAAGCCAAGATTCATCTACCACAACAACATTTAAACTCTTCTAATGACTAGAGACTCACCAGAATCAGCATAGATAATCTCTTCCTAATCTTGATCCACATCCTCTTGTTCTCCACCGATTCATCAAAGATTGGATCTTCATCAAAGATTGGATTATCGTGAGCGTCACAAACCGCCTGTTCGGACAATCGGCAGCAAATGCCCGATTCCCCGACACTTGTATCACCGCTTGGCTACAGCTCCTCCCCTTCTAATTCCAGCACTACTATGTCCCTCTTTCGATGCGGGTTTAGAACTCGCACCCTTAATTGCTAGTGGTGTCAAGTTGGCTGAAAAACTCCTTGCTTTTCCTCGAAATTCCTTACCCGAGCATCGACTCGAAATTTGGAACTTGCTACCCTTGTTTTAACACCGCCCTTCCACCTTCAAAGCTAATCTACACACATTCTTATAGGTCCAATATTGCTATAATTGGACAACATCGAAAATTTCAGTTTGCGGCCACTGCCAAATATCGAGCAACCTTTTTGCTCATCTTCCTTAGCCACATCACAATGCATTCGCAAGCGATCAAACTCCTCGATATATTGCTGGACTATTAAATCTCATTGTTTAACATTATGATATTCAATAAATGCCTCCCCGCCTATAATGAGTAGGCAAAAATTTTCTTTGCAGCGATTTCTTCATCTTATCCCAAAGTGAACCACCTTCAATTTCCCCTCTCTAGCATGTCCTTCTTCACATGCTCCCACCATATCGAAGCATGTTTCCGTAGCCTTATAGCCACTAATTTAACTTTATGCTCTTGATCCATATCTTTAATATCAAAGATCCTCTCCACCGTATGCAACCAATCAATAAACTCAATAGGATGAGCCTTACCTTGAAACTCATGAATGTCAATCTTCATTCGAAATTATAAGAAGAGGGCTGATTTCCGGGTCATACTCCCGATTCCGCCCTTGGTTCGAACCCCGATAGGGTTAACGTCCTCCTCTTCATCATCGGATGAATCCTCAAATTCCACTCCTTCCTCGAATTAAACGTCCAAGCTCCCCTACGCAAGTTGTCGCTCCAAATCCCGGATCCGCCTTATCTCGCTCTTCAATTTCTACGTCTTGTAGGTCTCTTAGACGCGGTTGTTTGTTGTCGAGACCTAAAAATTAAATAATTTCACGTTAATGGATTATTAGGTTAATTAGATTAACTAATCTAGTTCGGACTCTTCCAAATCCTACAAAATTGCGACTTAGGTTCAATTGCATGTAAAATTTATTAATTTGGAGCCACCACTAATATTTTATGGTAGGTAGATTAGAAACCTAAACAAAGTATTCGGGAGAAAATACTTTATTTCATGCGAACTAGAAATTAAATAGATTTGGGGACTTCATTGCATTAACTTTTCAAATAATACCATTTCGGTACTTGATTTTCATGAAAAGATTCTTGGTTTGACGATTTGAATTAATTTTTTTGGGATTTTCTTTTATTAAATGCAATGCTAATGCAATCTAACTATATGACATGTGAGATATAATGACATGACAAAAATGCATAACATGGCATGATGACGTGGCAAATATGCATGACATGGAAGATATGATAATGCAAACTAGACTATATAATATGCAATGCGAATGACATTTTTTTTTTGTATTTTTATGTATTTTCGGATTTATGAAAAATTGAGGTAAAAGGCTATCCTAAAGTCAAATAGCAACTAATTTAAATCAAGAAATTGATTTCTCAAAATCCTAAGCTTTACTAGGTGTTATTTTACATGCAGAAGTATGAGAAAACATTATTTAACTTAAGAAATTGCAACATCTTTTTTTTTTTTGAATTTTTTCAGGAATTTATTTAAGCCATAAAAATGATGAAATTTGAACAAAAGTAAACAATATTGCCCATAAAACACCTTTAAATCCGAAATTCCAATTTTTATTCATAACATCCCCGAGATTAGGGTTAGCAAGTGACTATATTATAGAATTACCGTCGTCCCTATATACATAGGGAAAACTTCGAAATTTTATTTAGGGATTAGCAATCCGCTCCTCGAGATCGAGAATTTGATATCTAATTCACACGTACGGGCACAATCGTACTTCGAGATCGAAGTCATATGTTGTCTTTAATGTACGTTTTTCGATAGATAAGGCACAATTAGGGAGCATGTGTTATAGGCAATATGGTTTACTAATGTTCTAATTTTATAACAAAAATAACATAGAACAAATAATAAAATATATGCAAAAATAAATAGGGTAAAAGAAATCAACCATCCAGAGCACATGAATTTCAAAAATTATAGACGATTGCCGAAATTGTGAAGCAATCTTACCTTATCCATCAAGATTCACATCTTTTAAATTGAACAATTATCTTACGATATATTTTTTAAAAAATGTTTTAGACAATCGCCAAATTAGGAAAGATATTTTCAGTTCACATAGTGTTTGCCCACAAGATACCAAGATATGCAAAGACAATGTTCAAGCTAAGAAACAATATATCCAATCAATGCACAACCAAGATATGCGATCCAATCAAATCAAGTAACAAACTCAAAAATATTCAAGGATAGGAATTCGTTACCTAATTTGACAAATTGAATTGCCGAACAGACGTCGACCAAATCGACTTGCGAATGGAGACTTCCGGCTAGGGCTTTGGCGCATAGATCACAGGACAATGTTGTTCGGCTTGCTTTGGTAGTTGCAAGCGTAGCACTTCGAGATGGGGCCTGGATGACTATACTTGTCCTACTTTTGCCACAATGGGACAGTGGCTTCTTGACAAAGAAGATCTGCAAGAAGACAAAGATTAAGCACCACAAATTGTTAACTTTTGAAAAATTCCCTTCGTTGGACTTTGAGAAATTTGCAGAATAAGCTTCGGGGCCAATTGAAAACACCGCCAGTGGAGGGAATCGGCTAGATGGCTCTTCGAGGGGACACGACGATGCCGATACAGCAGATGGACGAATCAAAGCTGGTGATACAGGAAGGCACACTTTGACTTTGACCTCCCGTGGGGGTGATGAAGAACCATGGAACACGGAGGAGAGGGCACGTCGTTGTTGGACAATCATGTGAATGAAACAAAGAGACGGCCACCCTCCTATGTATCCTCGTGTTGATATGTCGCTCTCTAGAGCTCTTGACGTTTTTTTTTGGATTTTTTTTTCTGAATGAAGTCTCCCCGTTTTTCATGTCTGACTCCATCTCCTCTGTATAGGCAAGAACAACTCAACTTAGATAAGGAAAAAATATATATTTTTTTATTCACTCCCAATCAAGTGAAATTTAATTTTGCTCTTTTTTTTCAAGATGTGTGAATATGGCCAAAGAATCGTGTATCAATCATTTCAATGCGATTTTCTTTGTCTCCATTCACGCGTCTTTCAATTCCTTGATTGAGAAAGATACACCAAATATGCCCAGCATAAATTTGCTTAGTACTAGAAAATCACGCCTCAATTTTTTCCTCTTAAACAGACCGACTCAGAGCATTTTTTTTTCTTTTCCCAAGCGTGGTGTTCTTTTGAGTCACGTACGAATATATTTGGAATCCATGTCAGCTCTTACGCTCTTTTATATCCACTCAGAATCGTGGCCGACTCCCATTCCTTTACATGCACAAGAAGATTGAATTTCAAGACAAAAAATACATCCCCTCCTTTTTCTCCTGACGATTGCACGATTCCCTTTATTTCTTACCACCTTTGACCATGAATAAATGTTCTCCTTTTGAACGCATCTGCTCAAGTCACATATAATCCAACCGTCTCTTTTCCTTTTCTTGCCCCTGACTGTGATATGTGAACCTAAGTTAATATGGGCAAAACTAAAGTGGATCTCAGCTTGGGTCTAATTTCCTCATTTACTAAGCCTAACCAATTTCATTAAGCTTAGTACATCCATCACCGATCCAACTACACGTGCAAATGTTCTCAACATCTATCTGCAATATAAATGATTATTTTGTTTTAGGGACCGAGTCAAATCCTAATTTTTTATATAATAAATGGCTAAATGTGATGTCAAAATTCAGGTGTCAACATTCGTTTGCATTAGGAATGACTCCACGTCCCTAGCCGCCACGAGCCCGCCGTCTACGAACACTATTGTCAAGACCCGAACCCTGCGAGCCGTCAACATCCCACTTGGCCACGACGTGTACAGTTCTCCGAGGATCCAAAGGCCAACAAATACAACACTTGTGGAAGCGAAACAATTTCCCATACAGAAACCAATTAATATCACGATGACTTGGGACGATAAAACAAACTTATGTACATATATATACATAATTGTCACAACCTTCAAACCTAGGGCTTCAGAGGGCATCAGTACAATCTTGTGACCACTTATAACAAAAGATTATGTGGTCGAAGCCCGCTATGCTTCCAAAAGAAAATACTCTACAAAAGCTCAAGAGGCCAACTACCCTAGGCCTTGTCCTTGCTATCCGGTACTATATCATCTCTCGCCTCCAACTCATCCTCGTCAAGCTCGGGTGGCTGTTCCGCATCTGATGGCTCTACAACCTTCCCATCTTTTCTTGGTACCATGAACTCGGGAATACCGAATCTCCCGGGCGGATCATTCATTGTTGAGGCGGAGTGTACGAAAAAAATGAGAGCCCACGACGGGGTGAGATAAAATCTCGATAAGAAATCCCCTAACCCTAGGTTAGGGCTCTAGTGTCTCCGGACACGTCATAAGCGAGCAATTTCCAACAAATCCTCCGACAATAGGAAAAAAATTCCACAAATAAATTCCCGAATATTCTATTCTTTGGCCAAAAATTGCCACACCTTCACATATATTCCATGTTACCCCCATATCGGTATTTCACGCCTCGGATCGGAATAAAAATATTCCACGTTGCTCCAAAGTCCGCGTTCCATGCCTCGGCCATCGTATAAAATTTCACGTTAGTCCAGGGCCCGCGTTTAACGCATCGGGCTATATTATAACCGGACAGACCCGCGAAATAATAGCTCAAGACATTATAAATATTCCACGTTGATCCGAGCCCGCGTTTAACGTATCGAGGGCTATCATATAAAGTTCCACATTGGTCCGAGCCTGCGTTTAACGCATCGAGCTATATTATAACCGGACAGACCCGCGTAATAAGGCATCATGTCACTATAACCCACGTAATAACGCATCAAATTAAATATCCCGCGTTTAACGCATCGGGATAAAATAGTATGCCGAACCCCACGTTTAACGCCTCGAGGGTACTATAATAATAACAAGGCCGCGCGTCATAACGCCTCAGGCAATTTATGGTCTCACAACATATGAACCCCGCGTCATTACGCCTCAAGGTAAAATCCCACACTTCCTCTCAATTAATCCACATAAAGACCATATACCACAATAATTCCTTGATCGCTCATCCGATACTACACGATCACTTAAATCCTTCCAACGATCAATCTTCGCCACGTGATCTTGCTAAATTTCCTGATTAGCGAGATAGAGACCATTCGGTCTCACCAATTCCCTCCGACGAAAGATCGGAACATCACGATCTTCTCAATTTTTCTCAATTGCCCAATCGAGACCACTCGATTAAATTGTCTTGGCGGATACTCGATCGGAACCACGTGATTCACTCACGTTAGAGAATTAATAAATCGGGACCACCCGATAAAGTCACAATAGACCAATGGCCAATCGGGCCACACGATTAATTTTTGTCGCTACAAAAATTAATCTACGCCACACAATCGAAATTATAATAATGTAGCAATTAATAATTACCGTACGATCAGAATTCCACTAACGTACAATTAATACGTGCCATAGAAATAAACTATAGTATAGCAATTAATTTGAGCCATCCAATGAAAATATCATCATGTGCGATTATTTTCCACCACTCGACTAATCTTCACTAAGCAGGAAATAATCTTGGCCGTCCGATCAAGTTTCCTCAACAAGATTCATCCTAGGCCGTTGGATTAAAGCAAGATAAGGTAGATCAAATCCTAGCCATCCAATACTAATCATTCAATTTCACTATTCATTCAAGAACATCATCTTTTCTCTCTCCTCTCCCTCTCATTCTCGGCCAAGGCATGAAAATGGGCAAAAACTACCAATTTTTCACCCAAATCTACTCAATCTCAAGTCTATTAGCACCATAGATACCTAATCTAAGGTTAGGAACCAACTTACCACTATTTTAGCAAGTTTTCCGACGAGAACCGAGAAACATTTTGACTCCAATCCGGCGGCTCCGGCAACTCCTCTTGATCGGCCAAAACTCAAGCTATTCCGGCGGTTCTAGGCGGTTCACGGTAGAGAATGGAGCTTCGGCGGTTCACGACGACATCGGCGGCTGCTTGGAAAAATTTCGGCAATGGTGGCGGCGAGGGTGGTTAATCCAAGCTTGAGAGGGAGTGAAGTACAGAGAGAATTGTCACAAGATTGGGTAAAAAGGATGAAGATGAATGAATAGTTTAGGGAATTATTGGTCTTGAAAGTCAAGAAGACTAGTCAAATTCGGCCATGGGGTAAATTGACCAAAATGCCCCTTGGCCAAAGTGAAAAATTGCATATTTTCCAAGGGTAAATGGGTCTTTTCCCATATCCTGTCCAAATTTTATTTTTCCGAACCCTTTGCGGCGAATCGCGAAGTAATTGTACTCCGGATGAGGAAATGTCCAAAATTTAATTATTGGAACCCTAAGGGTCCGACGTCAAATTTTGAATCCCAATTCATGATTAATCTCGATGAATTGTAATTTCAGCATATCTCAAACTAACGGGCGGCTTTTAGGAGTTACGCGTATCGACCCGTGATTTATATCACGTTTAAGAATTTCTCGAGCCATGGCGACTTTGACTGTCATTCAATTGCGAGAGTCAATCACTAGTCCCGATGGGCACGATCGTTAGAAAATAATTTAGGGACGTTCGGAACCCATACGAGGTCAAACGGAATCACCCGTGATCCAAGCGTATGGTATTATCCAAATTGTCCCTTAATCATTCTAGGATCGGCCTATGTTAGTCCGAATATTCCCTCGACAATTTTCATGGCCAAAGAGTCAATCTAGGATCAAGTTCTTAGGTCGACGTACTTGATTTTCCTAGCTAACCATTCCCATTGGGTTACCGCTCGAGAGAGATCAACTCCGGAGTGAGATTAGGACTGAAATACATCAATGAGATATTTCATTCATTCATAGTTTCGAAAGTGGGTCGGAATTCAGGATGTCACAATTCTTCCCCCTTACAAAAATTTCGTTCTCGAAATTTGCAATCTCCAATCATCTCGTCTTTATGGGGTACTAACGCCTCATCGCTACCACGCTTTCCAAAGTAGTTCTTGTCGTCACTTGACACTTCGATAACGTCCTTAACAGCAACGGTTTTCATCCTTCAAAGCTTGTTTCCTTTGGTCCTCAACTGTGTTTACCTTCCTCTTCCCTTTTGACGTTCGCAAAATCTTGTTGGTAGCATGCCCTCGAGTATTCAAATCACCTCTTCCATTGTCTATTGGTCCAAGAATAACATGCATACCTTGCTACAATCCAGCTTTTTCTAATTCGGGACTGAAGGACTTTCCAAAGCATCGCATAAGACTCATGGCCTTCATCAACTTGCCTTTTATTATCCAAATCGAAGCGTAACCTTCTTGACTCCTTAAGCAAGTTCAAGATTACTTTCGTAGTAATCCGCTCTCAATCCCATTCGAAAACCTCCAACGATCATAGTAATCTTTCGATCTTCATTGTCATGCCTCTTCCCCGGCTGGCATGTCTCATCCTTGACCACATGTAAGACTGCTCCAACCTTCACTCCATTCCATTGGACACCGTAATTCTCCTCTCAAATTTTGATGAGGTCATATCTTTAGATTCCTCTCCACTATTGAACTTGTACACTCGTCTATTGAACTTCAAGATTTTTATCCTCAACTTCAAAGTTTCTTTTCCAAGTACTCGAAGTTTGGATTTCCTCCATGTTCTATTCATTTCCATGACCCTTAGAAGTCCGGGTCCATTCATCGCCACATCTCAATTCCTTTCGACCTTCAGGCTTGATGCTTCAAGTAACCATCAAACTAGTCAATTGCTAAACTTCCAATTTAGAAGTTGAATCTCTTATTCCTCGAGGTAAGATCTGTCCCTTCGTTGCCAAATGTAAGATGCTCAATTTTTGATTGTATGCCTCCGCTACTTAATTCACCATTCCTTAGTGATAAGGGCATCGCAGTCATGACCTTTCCTTCAGTCCCCCTTGGGGCATCAATATTTTTAACTCTTGTAGTTCACATAGTTGCGAGGTCATTCCTTGCACAAGCAACGCTCCCATTTCCGTAAACAATTTCATCCATTCGCACTACATCTCGTCCTTAGTCCTTTTCATCAATGGAATAATTCTTGTGGGGAATCTTCCTACGATCCGTCTATGACAATCCATCAATTCCAAGAAACTTCAAATTTCAGTAATTCACATCGACCTTAGTCGATCCATCATCACTTTCTACCCATGAAGGATTTATAGGGATCCCCTCTCTCGGACTTTACACGACCAATGAATTTCACCTTATCATACCCAAAACTCGCACTCTTCACACTTAGCATACAATGATTGTTTCCTCGGGGTCATGCTTCTCGTGACTCCTTAAATGAGTCCGACCATTGTCTTTAAAGACGGTAACAATTAATTCAATTATTCCTTGGATACACAATCCGATTATTGTCAGCTCTTGCTACCAGGTGTTGATTCGTTTAAACTGTCATTCGTACCATCCACTTGAGAGCTTATGCTTTGGCTCTCTGTCTTTATAAATTTCTAGTTAGACCATGCCGCATTTTGTTCATTTTTTGTCACTCTCTTCTTAGGAAGCATCAATGCCTCAATCTCTTGGTTCCACAACCAGGTGAATGCGATCTTATCCCCATTTCATTCATTCAAATGAACATCGACATTTCCCGGAATTCAACTTTGTCTACAAGATAATTCCTTAGAATAATTTTACGGAGATCATTTGAGTTCCGCATTTTCTTTCTCGCCTAGATGTTCAATCTTAATGCCACGACAATTAGAACTTTCTCTTTCTCTACACTAGGGTCTCTTACCCTATGAAAGAAACGATATACTTCGGTGGCATTCTTCTACTTCGAATCCACTTCGTCCTTGGAGTTCACGCCAATAGCGGTGTTCTTACTCCAGGATTCGATGCCTCCACACTTGACATTCTCTTCTAATAACCCAGTCATCTTTAGTGACAAGGTTCAAAGGAGATGAGGTTCTTCCTCGATCTCTGCACATCCACACCTTGGATATCTTAATTGATTAAATCAATTCACCTTGTGGTTACAATCCAAGTACCCCTTTTTGCTTACTCATCCATCCATGAACACTATGAGTAGTCGGACTATCAAGTCCATTTACTTTCCTTTCCATTATCGACCATCTCATGATCCAATCCCCATTTAAAAATGACGCCCTATTCTTTAGGATGATAACTCACAATACCACTTCCAGTGGTCCCGATTCAACCTTACTCAATCGCATATAAATCAACAAACTCGGACAACCGACATAACTTTTTCCATAATTTTTCCCCCGTGACGGAAGAGAAGAAACTTCAATCTTTCATTACAGTGCTCTACGCCAAGGTAATAGCCATTCCTCACAGGCACATTCCGTGCTCCACAAGGGAAAATTCCCTTCCTCGCAATTCATGAACGAAAATTCTCTTGCTTATTCCTCTTCCGATCATCCACTTCATTCATTACGACCCATTACCATTCCTCGAATCGGGAGTAACAACTAGCCATAAGGCTTTCGAGTTCCAATCCACGCAGGAACTTTACGTCTCATTAAAAGGGTCATTAACCACCCTTAGTACATTTAGACAACCTTGTGAACTTTGTCTCGCATTGGTGAATCGCCTTTAGATCTTTGCAAAGCTAGTAAAGTTCAGAAAATCCTTATTCTTGAGTAATCTTAGAAAGGTACTTTCCATTGAACAATGCAATGGAGACAATCCAAGCAGATATCATGCCTTCAAGGAAAACCTTTCCTTTGGTGACCTTTCACCAATCATCGACAACCTCTTGAGACTAGTAATCGCCAAGGTCACTTCTTTTCTTTTGTGCACCCAAAACCTCTAAGGTTTCCTTACACAATCCCCAATCCAGAGAAAGGCGGTTTTAAATTCACTCTCTCCATCGAGCTTAGTCAACCTCACTCTTATACATCCTTCCGCAAGCTTTCTTTCAAACGATTTTCGTTTCCATTCTCTATCGTCTTTCCCATGATCTCTACCATTTACTTTACTAACAACACAATTAACGGTAGCGGTCTTATCTCGCTTTGGGCAACAACGGCAACTCCTTCTCGAGTCCGCACTACCCATCGAATTTCAAATTCCTCTTAAGGTTCTCTTGACCCCTTCAACTCTTGGGTCTCGTACAATTTACAAGCTCCGGCAAACGCTCTTCCAATGCTCATACTCTCGTGATTCATCTTTACTTACTTATCATGATTCCTTTCGGTTCTTGAATCTTCTCATATCTTGCATACTCGAGCCAAATACTTCACTAGTGACCATACTCTAGTCGTTTGACCTCATTAGGTCCTTATGGCACTTGGAACCACTACAATTCCCTCTAGGAATTAAAGACTTAAATCATCTACTCAAGTCTAGCAGGTTTTAGGCTGCCCATCTCATTATCTATCACCAAGCACTCAACCATCCAATGGTTCTTAGGCAACTCTCAACTACTTGCCAATTATCCAAGGGTTTCAAATCACCCTTAACGAGTGACTACCTATCAAGCCAGCCTCAACGAGGCAATTTCTCAATTAACCGCCAATTACTAGGCAAGCCTCAACTAGGCCAACATCAAGCAACCATTCAAGGCATTACTTCGGTGAGTCAATCGCTCATATTTTAAGTATAAATGCACCTGTTCTTCTAATACAAACACAATAGGCAATCACACTTTCGGAAGATACCGGTTCAACGGGGTATAAACCCTCACACCGCCTAATTTCTCGCTTAGACCTTGGCCATAACAATCACATGATGCCAACTACAAAATGGCATCCACTACCCAAGACGAAGCTTTTAATCATGCCAATCCCAGGCGCCATCACAAATACCAAGCAAATTTTGAAATTTCACCTTGGGGATCAACTTGGTGCAACACGTCTCTTAATCAAGATCAAACTTAACCTGATACCTAGACTTTCCCTTTCAATTTATGGCCGGGTCATTCCTACACCTTGCTATCTTAGAAGCATCAGGAGCTCTCTGTCCCGGCGATCACTCCCCGCCCTCATCGGACACTGGTCGTTGCGGGTTGTCCCAAGTCATACACCTACGGAGAAAGCCCCGTTCCACATGTCCCATACCATGCTTCATTACGGTTTATAGGTATCCTGTCAACTTGTCCCATACCAAACGACGGTTTATTAGGTTCGATAGTGATAAGCTCATGCATGCACATTCCTCGACTTTCAATTTAATGCCACAAACATAAGCACTGCATGATTGTCCTCGTTACTCGTCATACTATAGTCGTTTCCAGATCAATTCTTATCCACGAAGATCTCTAATTCCACCAATGACTGTCACATCTCATAGATCCATTGCCTATGTTCTAGCACATAGCTCAAGTTAGGTCATTGGCAAGTCATAATCACAACCGTACAATCCATCTAACCCTCTGTTCATAAGCAATTCTCTATTAAACTCAAGCATATTTTCAACCTCACCTGTCCAGGCTTATGACATCTCAATCTCCGCTTGCTTCCTTATGAACCTTAGTCGTAACATCTCCCAAGTTCATCCATTACAATCATTACTAGAACCATTAGAGTACCACTCAAGTTCAAGCCTATAATCCTCAAGATTCAGAAATCAATACTTAATCGTAAGGCTCTCACTATCAAATCGTCCTCAAGTCATTACTCCTTATCACTCCAAGTCGATTTAGATCGAGGCGACCATGCTTTGATACCAATAAAACGGGGATGTCACGACCCGAACCTTGCGAGCAATCGACATCCCACTGGCCACGACGTATGTACAGTTCTCCAAGATTCAAAGGCCAACAAACACAACACTTGTGGAAGCAAAACAATTCCCCGTACATAAACCAATTAACATCACGATGACTTGGGACGGTAAAACAAACTTATGCACATATATATACATAATTGTTACAACCTTCAAACCTAGGGCTTCAGAGGGCACTATACAAGCCTGTGACCACTTATAACAAAAGATTATGTGGTCGAAGCCCGCTATGCTTCCAAAAGAAAATGCTCTACAAAAGCTTAAGAGGCCAACTACCCTAGGCCTCGTCCTTGCTATCCGGTACTATATCAACTTTCGCCTCCAACTCATCCTCATCAAGCTCGGGTGGCTGTTCCGCATCCGATTGCTCTACAACCTCCCCATCTTCTCTTGGTACCATGAACTCGGGGAATACCGAATCTCCCGGGCGGATCATTCATTGTTGAGGCGGAGTGTCCGAAAAAATGAGAGCCCACGACGGGGTGAGATAAAATCTCAAGAAGAAAGCCCCTAACCCTAGATTAGAGCTCTAGTGCCTCCAGACACGTCATAAGCGAGCAATTTCCAACAAATCCTCCGACAATAGGAAAAAAAATTCCACAAATAAATTCCCGAATATTCTATTCTTTCGCCAAAAATTGCCACACCTTCACATATATTCCACGTTACCCCCATATCGGTATTTCACGCCTCAAACCGGAATAAAAATATTCCACGTTGCTCCAAAGCCCGCGTTCCATGCCTCAAGCTATCGTATAAAATTTGACGTTGGTCCAGGGCCCGCGTTTAATGCATCGAGCTATTTATAACCGGACAGACACTGCGTAATAACGCCTCATGCCATTATAAATATTTCACGTTGATCCAGAGCCCACGTTTAACGCATTAGGCTATCATATAAAGTTCCACATTGGTCCGAGCCCGCGTTTAACGCATCGGCTATATTATAACTGGACAGACCCGAGTAATAACGCATCGTCACTATAACCCGCGTAATAATGCATCGAGATTAAATATCCCGCATTTAACGCATCGGGATAAAATAGTATGCCGAACCCCACGTTTAACGCCTCAAGGTAATATAATAATAACAAGGCCCGCGTCATAACGCCTCATGCAATTTATGGTCTTACAACATAGGAACCCCGCGTCATTACGCCTCAAGGTAAAATCCCACACTTCCTCTCAATTAATCCACATAAAGACCATATACCATAATAATTCCTTGATCGCTCATCCGATACCACAAGATCACTTAAATCCTTCCAATCGATCAATCTTCGCCACGTGATCTTGCTAAATTTCCTGATTAGCGGATCGAGACCATTCGGTCTCACCAATTCCCTCCTACGAAAGATCGGAACCACACAATCTTCTCAATTTTTCTTAATTGCCCAATCGAGACCACTCGATTAAATTGTCTTGAGCGGATACTCGATCGGAACCACGTGATTCACTCACGTTAAAGAATTAATAAATCGGGACCACCCGATAAAGTCACAATAGACCAATGGCCAATCGGGCCACACGATTAATTTTTGTCGCTACAAAAATTAATCTACGCCACACAATCGAAATTATACTAATGTAGCAATTAATAATTACCGTACGATCAGAATTCCACTAACGTACAATTAATACATGCCATAGAAATAAACTAGAGTAACGTAGCAATTAATCCGAGCCGTCCGATGAAAATATCATCACGTGCGATTATTTTCCACCACTCGATTAATCTTCACTATGCAGGAAATAATCTTGGCCATCCGATCAAGCTTCCTCAACAAGATTCATCCTAGACCGTTGGATTAAAGCAAGATAAGCTAAATCAAATCCTAGCCATCCAATACTTATCATGGAATTTCACTATTCATTCAAGAACATCATCTTTTCTCTCTCCTCTCCCTCTCATTCTCGGCGAAGGCTTGAAAATGGGCAAAAACTACCAATTTTTCACCCAAATCTACTCAATCTCAAATCTATTAGCACCCTAGATACCTAATCTAAGGTTAGGAACCAACTTACCACTATTTTAGCAAGTTTTTCGACGAGAAACCGAGAAAATTTTTACCCCAATCCAGCGGCTCCGGCAACTCCTCTTGATCGGCCAAAACTCAAGCTACTCCGGCGGTTCTAGGCAGTTCACGGTAGAGAATGGAGCTTCGGTGGTTCAAGCGACACACCGGCGGTGGCTTGGAAAAATTTTGGCAATGGTGGCGGCGAGGGTGGTTCGTCCAAGCTTGAGAGCGAGTGAAGTAGAGAGAGAGTTGTCACAAAATTGGGTAAAAAGGATGAAGATGAATGAATAGTTTAGGGAATTATTGGTCTTGAAAGTCAAGAAAACTAGTCAAATTCGGCCATGGGGTAAATTGACCAAAATGCCCCTTGGCCAAAGTGAAAAATTGGATATTTTCCAAGGGTAAATGGGTCTTTTCCCATATCCAGGTCAAATTTTATTTTTTCGAACCCTTTGCGGTGAATCGCGAAGTAATTGTACTCCGGATGAAGAAATGTCCAAAATTTAATTATTAGAACCCCGAAGGTCCGACGTCAAATTTTGAAGCCCGATTCGCGATCAATCTCGATCAATTGTAATTTCAGCGTATCTCAAACTAACGGGCGGCTTTTAGGAGTTACGCGTATCTACCCGTGATTTATATCACGTTTAAGAATTTCTCAAGTCATGGCGACTTTGGTTGTCATTCAATTGCGAGGGTCAATCACTAGTCTCAATGGGCACGATTGTTAGAAAATAATTTAGGGATGTTCGGAACCCATACGAGGTCAAACGGAATCACCCGTGATCCAAGTGTAGGGTATTATCCAAATCGTTCCTTAATCATTCTAGGATTGGCCTATGTTGGTCCGAAATATTCCCTCGATACTTTTCATGGCCAAAGAGTCAATCTAGGATCAAGTTCTTAGGTCCACGTACTTGATTTTCCTAGCTAGCCATTCTCATTTGGTTAGTCCGCTCGAGAGAGATTAACTCCGAGTGAGATTAGACTGAAATACATCAATGAGATATTTCATTCATTCATAGCTTCGAAAGTGAGTCGGAATTCGGGATGTCACAACTATGATTCTGTTTAGCCATTGATTCAAGGAAACCTGTGCTTTGACATCAAATAATGTCGAAACGCAATATAAATTGGCTAAACAGTGATTTGGGATTGAAAAAAGAACAAATTGTTCTCTCAATTATGATTATCAAATTGATAGAATAATATCAAAAAGTTTGCCGAAACCTAGGAGTCTTAACACCCTTTTATACGATGTTAACCCTAGTTACAATAGAAAACATGAAATTACAAAAAATGCTTAAAAACCCATTTAAATGACTCAAACGCGAAAAAAATGACGTCATAGAATACTTGTACCCTTTTGATCAATGGCCTATTTCCTTGCAGCCGACCAAATTTCAGCCCATTCCGACTTCGCCAACTTTAAGTGCATCAATTTGCGCTATAAATCTTCCTAGATAAATAACAGCTTGGAAGAATACTTTCATAGAAGTGACATAGTATGATGCTACTTTGCGATTCTTAAAATCATGCGTCTCTTAGCTGGTTTATCTCAAGATTAAAGCAGGAAGAATTCTTGTGTAGGACGTGGCCATGGAAGCACCGGAAAGTGCCTGCTCTCCAAGATTATCCACAAACATCACCAAGATCACCTGCAAACAATATAGATTAGGTTCACCGATACCTGTGGCCCACTTACCGGTGGACGCCTTCTCCTATTGGGAAACTGTTAACAGGGGTGACTCCAAATGTTGTTTCGGTTCTTCCGCCTCGATTGATTGCTTCCTCTGTGCTTTTGGGCATAGTGAGCAAAGCAAAGGGAAAAAAACGGGACAGTAGCTTTTAGAGATCCTAGAGATTCTCCCAGCAGAAACTAACCAAATTGAGGCCTTTAGAGGCATACCCACGTTTCTTTCTCTGACGGCTAAGATTATCTTCGTGCATGCCTTTAAAAGACTTGTACTTCATGTGAGAGTTGTGCATTTATCTCCATTTGCATGAAAAGTACGACAGAGTCAATGGCGGAGGCCTGCTAGAAAAAGTGGACTCTAATGGCGTAGATGAGGATGAGGCAGATGAATGGGGTCACGTGCGGGATGAAATCTTGCCACATGCCGTCCCCAGTGCTCTGCTCGGTGACATTGACAAGTGCAATAACCCACGTTGCCAAGGTCACCAAGCATAGAACTAAGAAGGGCGCATGGCAGGATCTCCTCCTCCATCTGACCTCGCCAGTCTAGCACATGCTTCTCTGCGCCATGGGCATCCAATTTTTCTAAAAAGGTTCTAGCATCGACGTCGTCATCTTGTACAGCTCTCACATTTTCAACAACGTCCTTTGACAAAAAGCTTTTCATGACCATTGTGGTGAAAATTTCGTATAGACAATGTTCATCCTCGTCAACTGAGGTACAGAGTATGTCTTCTCCTGAGGTACTCTCTCATTTTCTTTTTGTTTTTCTTCTCTTAATTTGTAGCATATTTCTCATTTTTTTATCTATCGTCAATTTTTATCTTTTTAACGTTGGGCGTGCATTAATCTTGTTATGGGCAAAATCAACATTTCAAAGGTGACCACTTCTGTACATGTCTCACGACCCTCCTGTAGCGCTCCACCATCCGAGGAGACAAGTTTAGAGGTAATGTCAAGTTGAGGACCAACAATCCTCAATCGGTGTAAATTCTCCCAAACCCTTTAACTTGCGTGACATTGGAATTTCATCATCCTATGGGAATTCTATAGGATAAAAATCACCATTAGCCTATTGAGGTAAGTTAGAAACCAAGTGAGATAGGGGAAAATAACTCACTTCTTTCGAAACAAGAATTCTAGACTATGGGACTTGATTACCCTAGTTATTAAACTAATGCCCTTTCACCACCAATTTGATTGATTGTTAACCAAGTCTTTCATGCATTCTTTGTTCAATTATCAGTCTTACAATTTTCGTTTGACTATGAAAATGAATCACAACACCAAAAGTCATATAAAAGAAATCATAACAAACCCATCAAGAATAGTAATAAAGAGCAAATAAAAGATAGGATATAGTTGTGACATCCCTTGTCCCACATTGCTTAGGAGGGGAGTCTTGGGTTAGTTTATATAGCTATGGGCCCTCTTAAACTTGCAAGACGCGTTCCGCAAGTGTGTTGCTCGGTGCTTCCGCTGCGCAGGAACAAAACCTTGAGGTCGAGGCCGAAGGCGGGTAGCGGTGTCGTCCGTGAGTCCCGGTGCGGTAGGGCCGAAGAGGACAATATCTTTTTCATAAAAGACGCATTTCAAAGCCATGAGGACTGTGTGTCCAAAGCGGACAATATCTTGCAAAGTGGCGTAGTGGAAACGTGGTCGGCCTAGGCCGTTCTGATTAGTATCAAAGCCGACTTCCGACAGCATGTGTGGACCGCAGTGGGCGTTCGCTGGTGCCGGCGAGGGCACAGCGGGGACGCTATGCCACTAAGGGAGTCTTGGGCTAGTTTATATAGCTATGGGCCCTCTTAAACTTGCAAGTGTGTTGCTCGGTGCTTCCGCTGCGCGATAGCGGTGTCGTCCGTGAGTCCCAGTGCGGTAGGGCCGAAGAGGACAATATCTTTCTCATAAAAGACGCGTTTTAAAGCCATGAGGACTGTGTGTCCAAAGCGGACAATATCTTGCAAAGTGGCGTAGTGGAAACGTGGTCGGCCTAGGCTGTTACGGTTGGTATCGAGCCGACTTCCGATAGCATGTGTGGACCGCAGTGGGCGCTCGCTGGAGTCGGCGAGGGCACGGCGGGGACGCCGTGCCACTAAGGGAGTCTTGGGCTAGTTTATATAGCTATGGGCCCTCTTAAACTTGCAAGACGCGTTACGCAAGTGTGTTGCTCGGTGCTTCCGCCGTGCAATAGCGGTGTCGTCCGTGAGTCCCAGTGCGGTAGGGCCGAAGAGGACAATATCTTTCTCATAAAAGACGCGTTTTAAAGCCATGAGGATTTGTGTGTCCAAAGCGGACAATATCTTGCAAAGTGGCGTAGTGGAAACGTGGTTGGCCTAGGTCATTACGGTTGGTATCGAGCCGACTTCCGATAGCATGTGTGGACCGCAGTGGGCGCTCGTTGGTGCCGCGAGGGCACAGCTGGGACGCCGTGCCACTAAGGGAGTCTTGGGCTAGTTTATATAGCTATGGGCCCTCTTAAACTTGCAAGACGCGTTCGCAAGTGTGTTGCTCGGGGCTTCCTTGCTTGTTGACACCTAATTTTACTAATCCCATATTGTTATTATTATTTTATTTTATTTTATTTTACTCTTTTTATTGATTAAATAAGAATACGTCAAATTTGTTAAATATGCGTCTTTTCTTGTTTTATTACCAAATGAAAAAAGAAGAAGAAGAGAACAAAAAGTGTGTAAAACAGAAAATAAAAAAAATCGGATCGGCCGGGCCTAATCAAGCCACGCCCGTATGCCCGGTTAGGCGCTTTGGCCCCGCGGGCTGCCCAATTTTCCTCTCTCTTGGTGCTAAGTCCATTTCTCCTCCTTGGACTTATACGCCCAAGCCCAATTTCCTTTTATTTCCCCTCCATTTGCATAACCTCCGCCCACATCTCTCTCCCTCCCAACTCATATGGTCCTTCTTTCACCCACATTACTCACTCATTCACCGCACATTCTCTCATGGACATAAATCACCCGCATTACCCACTTCTTCTCAGCCACACCCGCCGACTTGGGAGGAAGTTGGGGTTCGGCTATAAAAGAAAGGCGAGACGGAGAAGAAGGGGTTTTTTTTTTTTTTTGGTCTTCGGAGGAGGGCCTAACGGCCAAAAAATAGAGGGATGAGGGCAAAACCAGAGAGCTCCCGGATCTCTTGAAGTCTGGGGTTCCACGGAGAGGGCACGGACCGAGAGGGCGCAAGGAAAGGAAAAGAGAGAGAGAGCAAAGGGAGGTTACGGCAAAACCATCTTTCGGTTTGTGACCAACCTATTCTTACTCCCAAAGATTTCTTCCAACAAAGCAAGGCCCACAAGTAGTCTACCGACTCGATGTTTTCGTGAGCGGCTCGACCCTCCAACGACAAAGCTGCGAGCAAGGCCGAGAGAGCGAGAAGTAGAGGCCGAGCGAGCGGCGGCGGCGGCAAGCTGCGGCCGCCGATCCAGGACCGCGAAGGCATCCCCCAACTCAGCCTCGTAAACCTGGGTTGGCATCAAGAATCGCATCGGCAACCTCGAGTTGCTGCAACTTGGGTTCGTCTTTGTGGAGGCTGATAATGGTGTGAAAATGGGCACAATGGCCAGCTTAGAGGCGACATAATAGATCCCAACGTCGATGGTTTAGTAGCGGACGAGTGGACCCGACGTTTCCGGCGAGCGAGTCTAGACGAGCGGATCTTGGCGTCGCGGTCTCGGAGCTCGGTGAACGGAGCTGGTCGGCGTCCATGGGGGTGCATTCGGTGCTCTTAGTCCCGAGAGCCGATAGAAAACGAAGAGCGTAAGCTGGCCAGCGAAGACAAGGCGAGCTACATAAGCTCCACAACGCCTCGCTCTCGTTGCTCGCGAGACATCCCGGCCGACAAGTGGTACGAGGTTCCCGCTCAACGACCCGTCGCGACCCGATTCGAGCCCGAAACGGTGCCCGAGCAGAACCCGCAGATCCCGCGCTCGTTGGAGTCGTCTCAATGGAAGCTTAGCGGCTATCCGATTGCGAGCTCGGTCCCATGACGGTAAAGGTGGCGGTTGACCAAGGCGGCGTCCGCCCAGGCAGCCATGCGTGCGGTGTTCGAGCAACAACTCCAAGGCCTCTAGTCGCACCGGGTCGACCAAAAAGATGCCCGAGTTGGGCACGACGGAATCTCGGGCGCTGCTCGTTTCGTGGTCGTCGATGGTGAGGATCAACAAAGGAGGAGGCAGCTTCGGCTAGATTCCCAGTGGAGCGTCGCACCGAGAAGACGTCGCAGGGAGATGTCGGATGAAGAAGATGAAGTCATGGGTTAGTCCAGTGGAGGTCCACCAAAGTCATCTTTCGAGAAGAAAGAAGGTTGAGGCTGGAGGAGTCTTCGGTTGGGCTGCCTGTGTAATGGGCATGAGTTGAAATGAGTAGTGTGTGTCTTATTGGGTGGGCTGGTTCTGTTTTTATTTCATAGAAAATGGGAGTTGGGCTGAGGGTTTTAGTTTCATTTTCGTTTTAATACTTTGGTGCCCATGGGTTGGGCTCAAATTGTGAGCCCAACCTGTGTCCGCGCCCGTGCCATGGAGGCCCGGATCTGCTCGATCCGGTCGGGTCCAAAGACCCGACCCGTTCGGACCTCCCCTTTTTTAATCATAACAAAAAAAAAACTCCAGAAAATGTCAAAATAAAAATGAAAATAGGAGATAGATAGGAAATGCCTCTATTTGCCTATATATGTATAGCTAGGCTTCATAAACTTGATCGTTGTTATATTTTCCATGTGAATATTTTGATGAAATATTTGTTTAGCAATGCATGTCTCGAGTAAGTAAATTAGCATAGTAATTAGAGTATAATTCGAAATACTCATTTTATTCTTTAATTGGCTGAACTTTGCTAGTGGTCTCGCTTTGAGTGAATGCATATGCTTAATGGATGAGATTAATATTCCCGTGGCGATCGACGGTGATGTCTATAGAGCTAGCAGCCCATTGGGGCTTGGCGAGGACAAAGATCGACGTCCAATCCGGTTCATTTTTGTGTATCCGGTCCGTGTATCGGAGCAATTTTCTTTAAATATCGCAATTATAGATTTGGTCTCATATGCTTATTTCAATCCTTTGTTTGGCATATTTACCGATTGAGTGTTTACAACACTGTCTTTTGAAAAATTGCTTGTTAATCGCTTTTCCTATATTGCTAGGTTAAGGACAAATAGGTAATTGCACAAAATGACGAGAAAACATTATGCATGATCATTTAGTATTTGGTTAGATACTCGATAAGTGCAAAATGATATGCAATGCGTGGTCACCTTAAGGAATATTAACTGGTTAGGTACCGAAAGGGCGTTAATTATCTAGTTAGCGTAAACAAGTCCCCCGAATCTAGAAGCTCAGTTGCGTAGGAATCGAGATAATACTTCCGTATCTCGATTGGTTTCTAGCCGACCCCAATAGGCTAGTGGCGACTCTCAATAGCGTTTTAGTTTGCTAATTAGTAAAAAGAAATTCAATGTCACGCGAGGTAGGACTTGGGAGAGTCCATGCTATTGACCCATGGCAATACCTCTAAACCCGCGCGAACCCTCGTGAGAGGTTGAAGGCGGGTCGCGACAGCTGCGTAGGAACAAAACCTTGAGGTCGAGGCCGTAGGCGGGTAGCAAGATCGTCCGTGAGTCCCATGCGGTAGGGCCGAAGAGGACAATATCTTTCTCATAAAAGACGCGTTTTAAAGCCGTGAGGACTGTGTGTCCAAAGCGGACAATATCTTGCAAAGTGGCACAATGGAAACGTGGTCGGCCTAGGCCGTTACAATAGTAGAGTAACCCGATGCAATGTCGGGCAAAGAACATTTCAATGCCTCACTTTTATGTACCGGGAGCGCAAGCCACTGAGCTAAAATCAAATAGAATCCAAAGTTTAATTTTAATTCTAATCTCTAAAAAGGAATTTATTGCTAATGAAATCTGAGGAAAAACAGGTATATAAACTAATCACTAAATGCACATCTAATATTAATAGAATGAGATTCTTATCTTTCAGTTATACATATTTTTTCTTCATTATTACATTTTCTCTTTTTACTTAACTTTTAACTTTTTAATAATTTTTACTATTTTCTTACTTCGGTCTCTTTCTCAGTCCATCGCCTTCAGAACATCAACTCACACTTCGGTCCCTTTGCGTCTTTTATTGATTCTCTTTTTCCAACATCCTACAGAGACATAATCAACTCTTTGCTTTGTTCCTCATTCAGTTGTTCTAGCTTCAAAAAAACTTATCATCATAAAAAATCTTCATTAAAGCCATAATCCATATTCTAACCATCACATATGTAATCAAACATGCTCAAATCACAAATAGGAACTCAATGGCAGACGATCTCGAGGGAATCAGCAGATATGATTTCTCGTCTTTTTTTCTCCAAGAACAGAGTATAGAGATACTTACCTTCGAGATGCGGATGTTGATTTCAAAGGATCATCAAAATAAGTGCTGATGCCTTAGAGGCCTGGCTGCTGGCGATCGGCGCTGACGAAGAATAAACAAGCAGGAGCCGAGCTCTTCGAAGTCCCTGATCAGAAAATAGAGTAAGAGAGATTCGATCAGTGAGGCTCCGGAGTGGCGGATGGTATTGGCAATTCAGGAAAAGATCGAGGATCAATGTCATTGACTGAGTCAAAGAAGGAGAGTCGGTGAATCATGATGATATAGAATAACCAGAAAGAAACAAAGAAAATCGATATAGCAGGTAAAGTAGCAACACGTCATGAACTTTTCTTTCTCCGGCTGCGCTGCGTTTGCTCTTCTGGTTCAAAGTTACATACTTACCATGGAAAACACATGTGAAACTGTGGCGAGAGAGGATCGGAAGGAGGGCAATTTTTCAAATTAGGATAAAAAAGAAACATATTTATCAAAATAGGTGAAAAAAAAAGATATTTGTCAAATTAGGTGCCGCTCGGCAATCATGGCGCCCGAGCAGCACCTGCTCGACGATCACCTTGCCGAGCATGATCCGCTCGGCGAGTATAAATGCCGAGCGGGCCCCCGCTCGGCAGTCGAATGCCGAGCGAGGGGCCCCGTCTTTGCCTTCAAGGCACTGCAGGCTTTGCGGCGCCTTTAATCAGGCGCTGCAGCCTTTGCAGCGCCATAATGGCCCTGCAGGCGCCTTCACGGGCGCTGCAGAGAGCCTTTGGCTCTGCTTAAAACAAGCGAGCCAAAGGCCTCTCACCTCTCATCTTTCACTCTCACATTTTCTCATCTTCCGTTTTGCCGTTCTCTCTCGTTCTCTCGTCTTTCGTCCGCCGTTCTCTCTTGTCTTTCATATTCTCCCTTCCTCGCTCACTCAACACAAAACCTTCATAGATTCCTCCCTCGCGTCGCCTCAAAACGTTCATTCATTGCTCAAGGTAATTTTTTCTAGCTTTTTCTGTTCATCGGCTTCATTTGCGAATTTATTGATGTTATTATAGATTGATAGTATTTTTATTTTATTATTAATATTTTCGTCGTGTTTAACTTAATTTAGGAATTATTTATTTTGCAGAAATTGAGATAAAAGTAAAGTCGTCCTCCTTACTCGGTGCTTTCTCTCAATAGTTTAAGCGCTTCATTCGGTGTGTGCTTACTCTCGATAGTTTGAGGTAAATTTCATTGTACTTATTTTTTAAAGTTTCGTAAGTATAAATTTATTTATGTGATTATTATTTATGCCCGAATCATTTATGTTACTTATAATTTGTTAATAAAATATTTTAATCTTTTGCTAATATAGTTTTAATATTTACGAATTTAGGTAAATAAAAAAATAGTCCTAATCTCTTTATCTTATAAAAAAAAAAATCACCGCAATCAAAAGAAATTTTCCGAGACTCATTTTCGTAATTATGTCCATATTTATTTTGGCGATTTTCAAAATATTAAAAATCATTTTAAGAGTTTAAAATAATTTTTTGAATGAGAAATTATTTTTTAATAATTTCAATTTAAAAAACAAATCCGCTCGGCCGTGGATTGGAGTGCCGAGAGGGGAGGGAACCCCCGCTCGGCGGTGGAACGGGAAGTTACTCCCGCTCGGCGAAAAAACTGTCGAGCGGGCCGCATTCCCCCTCGCCGGTACAACCGCCGAGCGGGGGTACTTTCCCCTGCCGACGGGGGAGGGAGCCACCGTCCATCCCTCGGAGGCGGGAAAAAGGGCCTCCCCTCGAGTCTCATAATTTAAAATTATTAAAAAAAATAAAAATTCGTTCCCTTTGCGGGGAGTGTCGAGCGGGGAGCCGAATGAGAAATTATTTTTTAATAATTTGAAATTATAAAAAAATCGGCTTTGATTGCGAGCGGGAGTATATGGAGTGGTTCCGTATACATACAAGGAAGTGGATTTCTATTACGGGAGCCGCAATGGGTTCAACGGTTCGTGCAAACACTTTCAATTTAATTTATTATTTATTTTTTTATAATATAAGTTATTGACATTTGATAACTTTTGTTATTTTTGATATCATTACCAGGATAATGACATCGAACAAATATTGCATATCATAAGTTCACGTCCATATCGTCGGGGTTGAGCAAATGTGGGGCGGATAGCTAGGGCAATGATATACGCCCGGAATGAGGAGAGACGGCTTATAATGATGCCACTACCCCAACTACCCGAGCTCTGTTCAGCCAACCCGAAGGACTCCTCAAGCTCATGTAGTTGGTGATATCATCTCTTACACCTTCGAGTATCATACGACATATTTCGCTCCGGGGTTCACTTTAGGGTTGGGCCAGACAGATTTCGATACTGAGGATTCACCCGGTTTACCGGCAAATTTCCCGAGGGACCAACTTTTGCATTTCCCGACATGCCACGATCGCAGACTCCAGCTACTTCCCCTACTTCATATGGATCCGATTTCTCTCCTTTTTATCCAGGCCCTTCTACGATGGGATATGTACCGTCTAGGCATGGCATATTTGCACCAGATATGCCTTCATCATCTACACATCCTACTCAGCCGGATCCTCGTCCTCGTCGGCACAATACTAGACCTGCCGAACTCCGGGAACAACCCGATTGCGGGACGGAGGTCATGTAGGAAGACAATATCGTTAATAGATGTAATTGCGGTTAACGATTGTTATTTATTATAAAAATCTCATGTTTTTCATATATCTCAATACTTTCATTTTATGAATATTTTTTACTAATTTCATAATTAAAATTTATTTATTAATTATATATATTGATTAATTAATTATTGATAATTATGTTACAAAATAAGCTTAAAAAGAATTAAATAAAATAAATGTTATAAAAAAAGTAAACAAAAAATAGGATAATTCGGCCGCGTGAGGGGGGAACGGGGAACCCCTTGCTCGGCAAGTATGATCGCCGAGCGGCACCTAATTTGACAAATATCTTTTTTTTTCACCTATTTTGGGAAATACTTTTCTTTTTTATCCTTATTTGAAAAATTGCCCCCAACTATCCACCGTTTTTCCAGGAGCGTTCCTGTGCGAGCGAGTCATGAGCTAAAAGAGAGAGAGAACGAATCACGAGGTTTCGTCTTTCTCCGGTCTAAATTTTCGGCTCCCCACTATTCTGTGTGCCAGTGAAATTTGAAAAGAATCCCATTATAACAAGGAAATCCCAACAAATTCTATCTTCTTGCAACAACATACGAGAAATCTGCTTTGCTAACAGATTTTTTTTTTTTCAAAAGTAACCGTCAAGAAATCTCCTTTTGTGTTATTTCCCAATATGAAACCCACGTCAATCTTGGTTTCTTTTTAGTTCAAATCCAACTCACTCTAGATTGCCTTACCTAGATTTAGGGCAACTAGTGATATCGCTTCATCTTTTGAAATCATCAGCATGTGATGGCGGGCTATCTATAGGAGGTGATCCTGTGTGCGATAGTCCGCGGTAACGTTACACAGAGGCCATAAGATTGTCATGTGCGATGCATGACCTTTGAGAGGCGAATGTCAATTATGCAATTGGTATTTTTGTTTGGGGGTCAAATTTGATCCCTGAATTTTATATACAATAAATGACAAATAAACTAGACACTATCAACACATTTAAGCAGTGCTCATTGGCTTGTCTATTGTATTATCCTTAAGTATCTATATTTTATTTAGTTTAGAACTTTAAAAAAATGAATAAAAGGAAAGTATCTCAAAAATGTTCTTGAATGATACAGTTAGTTTCTAATAAATCTTTCTTCAATAATATAATAATTAAGTTCGATAAACCAAATTTATTAAACTAAGAATGATGGATCCTTGCGAATCGATCTTACTTTGTAGTGAGTCATATCCAAGTTCATTTATTGTAAACCTATCTAATTTTTCATTGCATTTCAAATAAGAATTGTGAGAATAATTATGACAAGACCCAATAGAGATTGGTATTTCGAGAGCCCTTCACGCACTAGCAGCATTGTGACGTGGCCCTATTTAGATATGATCTCTAGTCAGCAAAAAAAAAAAAGAATTAATTAATCAGACCCCGTTTCTGGTATGAAAAAGAAAAAAATTAAAATTAGCCCAAGTGTGAATTCCACACAATCTAAGAAAGGATGGTTTCAGGAGGATGTGAGAATATTTACGTATGCTTTGGATGTTTGAGGATTTTGGAACTTGGGAAAAGAATTATAAGCCATCATCTGGATGACGTAACTAAGCTGTTCCATGTTCTTTACTTATTTCAACTCCACGTTTGTAAGTGTGAGACTACAACAGTTATAGACCCCCCCAAAAAAAAAAAGTTTCCAAGATCAAGTTCAAGCCTTGTGTTATTTAATCAATTTAACATTTGTTTCAGGTTCTCGGTAGAAGCAACCGGTATTTAGGGTGAGAAAAAAAAAACATATTAGGATGAATTAATCTGGAAAAAAATTCCAAATTTTTGCCAATTGTTGAGCCTCTTACTTGTCTGCTTCCAGTCAAAATATGAATTTGTGAAGTGCAAATGTACCAGATTGAGAAGACCGAACATTCGAGTTTAGGATTAGGAAGAAGTCCCAAGAGTAGGACTTTCAACTCGAAGGACCAACTCTCGAAACGGTTGTAGTTAATGAAAGAACTAGAAACATTCATTTAGGCCGGTTCGTCTTATAGAGAAATGAGAACCAAAGAAGATAATCAAGATGCCGCATGCTCTATGCTTAGAACCAATTCACGATGAATTCCCTTTTTTAAAAAGAATGTAAGGATTATTATCTACATTGACAATGATAATTTTTCATTTTGTGTGTCGAGCAATTGTTTTTATTTAACTATCATAGATATAACCCGCTAATGAATTGGAAAAATGATGTCACCCAAATTAAATGTTTTTTAATTCCCTTAGAGTCTTTTCTTAAGCAAAAGTGAACTAGAAGAAGCACTAAGCTTGAGAAGTACTAGAGCATGACAGCAGAAGGAGTTGCTAACTTCAGCAATTCGGTCCAAGTTCTTGTACAAGACAGTGAAATCCGGACTTATGCGAGATAGCATTTATCAAAACCGTGCCTTCATTTCCCAGTCTGGACTTGAACACCAGAAATCACCGACATATGAAGTTGAACATTTTGAAATTACAAGACAATAAGAAATGTCTTCACATCGATAAAACTTACGTTTAAATAATTATATGATGAAAATATATTTCGTGAGTTCTTTTTAGGCAATCATTTTTAAAAATAGATATTTTTTAAATCATTCATTTTTTATGAAATAAACGGAGCGTGGTAATTGGCATCTAATGCCATCAAGATAAATCAGATATCACATTAAAAAAAATTCACAATTGCTTTCTATCGGTTTCGGTGCGACGTGCGTAAATCACAGAGAAGTAGAACTTGTAAAGGACCAACGCATGCAAGGAAGGCCAAGGCTGTGGCCACAACATGCAATTTGCGCGTTGAAATCCTTCGACGGGGCTTCTTTGTGATGATGGTTCGAGCCCGAAATGACCGAGGCCCAAAAGAAAGTGGCTCACGCGAGAATCTTTTATCGAACTTAATCCGTTCGTTTTCCGAAAATGGGTTCCGAGTCAGTTTTGGACAGAGAGTGTCAAATGCAATGGATGTCTTTATTAAGACAAAGAGGGCGTATTACGGACTCTCGATGGGTTAGACAACCCGGTGCGTTCGGTAGTCAAGATGTACGGTAAACTTCAACGCAACTCCGGAATTGAATCGACAAGGTCGGATGAAATCAGTAGGATACAATGCTGGAATTGAATCGACAAAGACCTGGACGGGGAATATAGGACACAATACCGGAATTGAATCAACGGTACCGGACAAGACGGAAGGGATGTACAACACCGGAATCGAATCGACGGAGTTGAACCTAGTGAGCAAGCGTCGGAATCTAATCAACGACACTTGACTCGGATATGAAACTCGCCGGGAATTGAATCGACGACGGGATTACTGGAAAGCTATAATTACGCTAGGCTAAAAGGCTATAAGCTAGGAGCTAGTTTGAGAAGATGTGTGTGTGTCTGTCCGTTGTGTGTGTTCGCTGTGGGATATATATAGGTAGACTTTTGGTAACCGTCAATCGGTTACTTCCTTCGGGTCCCCACGTTCTACTCTTCTCCACAAGCCACGTGGATTGCTCTTTCGACGGTTTCTTAGTCTTCGCGCTCTTTTAATTTCACCTCGTGGGGATTTACCGCCACTCTTTGGTAACTGCTCGATTGTGGCTCTCTCCGCGCGCTTTTCTTGTTCCGGAAGGAAATGGCGCCATAATTTACCCTAACACGTTGCACCTGCTTGATCAATGTGTGCCTTACCTCAATGTTCTCCTTATAGGTGATTGGCGCCTCCTCACGTGTTTGTCACGAGCCTTCTCGGAGTTTTTTAGGTGTCAACACATGCCTCCTTTTTAAAAGATATAAATCGAAGATTTATCTCTTTTAAAATATATCCTCTCGATTCGTAGGTTCCCGGTTGTAGAAGGACGATCACGCTTTTCCTTTGGTTTCGTACAGTGCATCGGCTCCTTTTGTTCTGTTTTTTTAAGGATCCTAAAAAAGCTTTCAATCGTCGTCTTTCTGCGTCTAAGGCTTTTCTTCTAAACCCTAAACCTTTGTCGAACATTTTAAGCTTCCATGACGACCGAAACCTCTCGGGTTCCTTCCTCATCGGTTTATCTCTCGCTTTGATGGGATCATAAATAGCAATGAAGCTAATCACTGTCTCTTCCCGGTTGTTGAATACTCGACGAGAGCATGCCGGTCTCATTCTTGGGCCCGGTCTCCATGATCATCATCACATTCCGAGTCCCTTCAACCTTGCTTTCCGATGCGGGCGGATGAGCTGCTTCCTATTCAAGCTTCCCCACTAAAGGATATTTGGACCGCGCCGGCTCAACGGTTTAGGAGCTTTCCGTCCTTCGATGACAAAGCTTATACCCGGTTTCAAAGGCTTCGGGGTGACGCCCAACGATTGCCTTTTGGGAAGCGGCGCAAATAAGGACAGCGATCGAGATCGGCATCTTTGTCACACGACCCGAATAGAGGCTTCTGGGGGCTGTTATAAGCTTTTGGTCCTCCTCTATCAATTGTTTTTTCTTCCCATGGGATCCTATGTCTGTAACCCTTTTGGATACTTTTGCCATTGCTGGGTCTCTCCCCTTATGGGACATCCGTTAAAAATGCGGGGAAAACCAAAGACGCCCCTTTTCGACGATACTCTTGCCTATGGGAAATTCATCGATACTTATGGTAGGACCTGCAGGGGTTTACTCTGAAGAACGAACCGATTTCCTTCGTTTTGGCTATCGAAATATCTATTTTTCAGCCCGACTCTTAAAGTGTCCAGGGATTATTTCGACCTTGCCTCTCTTCTAGCGAAAGGAAATCTTATTGCTCTTGGTTCACTTGCCCCGGCGTCTTTATACGAAGTGTCTCTTACTGCCCCGATTAATGTCGAGCTTTGAGGAAGATAGTGTGTTGTCGGGTCCTCTTTGGATTCTTCAGGCTTGGGTCGCATTTTATTTCCCTTTCTTGTTTGAGAGCGTTCCGCCCTTTGATCCCAATAAAGTCCTCTAAAGCTTGGAACTCGGCTCCTTGATCTGTCCCGTCGAAGGCCTCCGGCGATGTTCCACCTTTTCGCTTCTTCCTTCGACGGCTCTTATCTTAGGGAAGCCGATCGAATAAATTTCTTCCCTTATCGTTCGAGTGAATTCGATTTCTGTTTTGATTCTCGGACCTTGAAACGATTTAATCATCGTGATTTTTGGACCTTCGTCCTATTTCCTCGAGACCTTCCAATCAGGCTTTGCCTCAAAGGGAGATTCTATCCCGGTTTTGAACCATACTCTCCGCACTATTGTGCTAGGCGGTTTGGCCTTCGACAGGCGGTGCCTATACCCATCCCTTATCTCATGGATTTTCCAACCCTGGATAAAAAGTTTACAACATCAAGGTCGATGAACCGTTCACCTGCTGTGCCGAGGTCACGAACGTGATGTATCGGCGGTTTTCGGGGGACATCCCATCGATACTACGTTCCGGTCCTGGCGTGACTCCCGAGTTCGTAACCTGGTGGACATCTTTTGCCTTCGAGAGCCCTTTTGAGGATGTTATCTCGTCTATACTCAAAGGTGGTCGGATACGGCTCTTCAGCCATACCGTGAAGAAAGCTGGAAAAAAGGGTGCAACCAAGGCCCTGTCGATTGGTAGTCGCAAGCGCCCGACGACTATTTCTGGTAAATTTCTTTCTTCCTAGATTTCTCGGTATCACCGGCCTCCGAAATAACTTCACTTTACCTTTGGTATTAGGCAACGACTCGAGCGATGATGCTGATGAGGAGACGCTCACTTCTCTTAAACGGCGAAAATTGGGGGGCGAAGAAGAGCAAATCTCCGATGGAGTCCCCGATAGAGACTCGAAAGCTCCTCGGTATGTTGAAGCTCCTCCTACCCTTTGTCTGAAGGCCTCTTGGGGAGCTCGACCCACTTACCGGGAGGCTCGACTATATTGCTGCTGGCGGAGTCTGCCCGACCCTGCTGTTTCGGTGGTGGCTGCTTCATCTAAGGCACCTCAAGAGGAGTTTTCTTCGCTTGCTATAGTTCCAACTTCGATGGTTGAAGTGCCTTTGATAGCTGAAGATCCTATGATAGCCGAAGATCCTTCGTCGATGGACCCTCTTTGGGATTTTCCTCGCTTTGCTTCTCTCCTTCTGCCGTCCGTCGAAGATGTTCGGCCTATCTTGTTGGGTCTTCTCATACTTCGGACCATGCGAAGTATACCCCCTTCTTTCTCGTTCTTTCTCGTTGTCGCATGTCGCCACGATCCATGTATTCTCCCACGTTCGGGTAACTGCCATCATTCTCCTGGGTTGGTTACTTCCCAATTCTTTATAAATAATGGTTGTTTCTGTATCAATCCATGCGACCTTCACTATAGACTTCACATGAGTACTCACGCAGCTTCGTGCTTGTCGCGCTTCGACGCTCTCTATCGAATGAAGCCAAGAGGGAACTTTCCTTATCCTTCATGGATTACCAGCCTGGCGATGGTCACATCATTTTGGGTCCACATCTTACCGGTTTACCGCCTTCTCCTTTGTTGATTAATTGTTTTCCCCGTTGCTCTAAGGAAATCTTACCTTTTGAGCAATCATCATTTGTGCCTCGCCTTGGTCGTCGAATAATCACAGATTTTCTTCGTATCCCTCCTTTGACTACCGATTTTATAACTGGTACAAACGACTAGAAACGGAGGTAGCTATCGTCCTGGGCACGAGCCCGGATAGACGTCCTATTAACATTTTGTGGTATATCCATTGATCCCCTAGAGTATGGGCTTGTTGGCGGTTTGTGTTGCTTCGGTCGCCCTCATTGAACCGCTTCTTCTTTCCCATTGGTCGATGACGCCTACCCTTCTTGATATTTAGTCTCCGACCGGTCTTTCTCTATTCATCGAAAGTGACATTCGTACTTTGAGCGACCAATTTCTACCGATATGTCCCGCTACTCCGGGCTTACCGTATGATAAATTCATGAATCATCATGCCAAATCTTCAGGACCCATTCTTCTCGGGAAACATACAGCCTTTCTTTTGTGTTGGCTTTGCAAATATGTCTTTTGTCTCCCCACATGTCGAATTTCTTCGAATTTCTTGATATGGCACATGAACCGGCATGTGGTGTCGACATTGGCTTAGGCCAAATGTTCCCGGCTGCATTGTATCGAGGGTTGTCGGATGTACAATCTTCGCTGGAGGGTAAACACCCCATCCTTTTTCAGGTCCTTTATGGATCTTGCATTATTGGGTCCGAGCATATTTCCCTCATATGTTCCTAGAAAAGGAGCTTGTTTCAAGCAGCCGGATCATCGAAGAGTACTTGGAAATGATGCTCCGATGGCGTTCAACCAATTTCTTCGCCGCGATCCCGATAACCCCGACCCTTTCGATGATCTCCTCGCCGAGCTGTTATCTCTCACTAGTTTTGATTTTTTCAGGCTGCACGTTGATGATGATGTTTACAGCTCCTCCAAGACAAATCCCGATTCTCACCTGTTTTGGATGAGTGTGTTGGTCCCAGCCGACTTAACTATAAATTTGACGGGTGGAGGTGACTTCTCATCGGGATTCGAAATTTATAATCCTCATTCTCGCTCGCCAATTTGGACTTACTCAGGGAATTCCAATGCCGATAGTATATTCCATGAATTTCCCTTTTCCGGGACACAAGGAAGATATAACCGGCCGGATAAGCCATATCGAAGTTGCACGTGCTTGTTTTCAAGCGTTTCATGTTCATTGGCTTCTCCGGTCATCCCCGTAGTTCCTCGTCTTTCGATGAATGGTGGCTTTCTTATCGCTCCTTCCTGTTCCCGGTCCATGTACGAGGAGTATCCTCCCGAGAGTTTGTCGAACCCCTTTGGGTTTACTGCATCCTCTAAGGAAACCTGCCCCTTTTCTTATACCGAGCGTTATGCTTGAACAGCCAATCGATGAAGGTAAGCCCTTTCTCAATATCGGTATGTTAATAACCTATGGAGGTAGGAGCTTCATTCTTATCCGGCATTGGTACTAATCGGCTTTTCCTTTAGATGGTTCACCGGCTTCGACGGCCGTACGGATGACCTACCAAGTAAATCGTGGGTTGTTCATATGAACATGGCCGGTGTTTCAGCCGGGCCATAGAATGTTCTTCAAGATGATTACCCATTTCTTCGTGCTAAATGGCTGCGCCGCATGAGTTACTTGAAGAGAGGCTACACCGTTATATGTAATAGAGCATCCGTCGAAGATGAGATCAAAGCTCTTCTTACTTTTTTGGCTCATTTACCCTTCTCCATTCAATGTCGTGCTCTTGAGCCTGCCATTAATGAACTCTTTCTCACCTTTGGCTCTACCTTAAGGCTTTTCGGGACGAGGCGGCGTGAACCGACAGTCATCGACAAGTTGGAAGCAGATTTTCTCCTTGCTAACAATGAGGCGGGCTTATCGACGTAGTATCCTCGGGAATACGGAAGGTGATGGTAATACCACCCTACAAGCCTTATCCGCCCAATTGAAGATGGTTAGACGACAGGAGTCGATTTGCGAATCATTGCATCTTGATATGATGCGGGCCAAGTATCAAAAGGAAGCCATCGTCGATGCTAACCGGAACAGTGAGATGCAACTACATAGTTTTGTTCTAAGCATTGAGCAGCACGTCTTCGTGATCCACCGTTACCGGTCCCGTACTCGTGCCACCTGTTATTGCCGTCATCTTGATCTCTTATTGATTTTTCTTGGTCTTAGCGTCAAATCTTCCAATTCATCATGACATGATCTTATCAAGACTATCTTCTTTCTAGCGGCATTTAATGACAGGCATTATTCCACCGATTTTCCTTCGAATCCAAATCGCCGCGATTGTTCGATGTGGACATTAACTAGCGAAAAACCCACTATACGTGTCATTATGGCCACTCTACCAACCGCGACGCCCCCCTTCGTCCCGATAACCGCCTACTAACTCGTCGCTTCGATTATCGGAAGGTCGTGGGCGGATACTTAGTGTTGTGGGGTGAATCGTTCCTTGATCTTTGCCTATAAATAGCACCCTTTATTTGGAGTGAATTCTCATCCAAATCCTTTGCCACCCAAAGAGCAACCTTTTCACAAATAACAAACCTTCTACGATCATGGAACGTGCTTCGTCCTCTTCGGCCTCATCTCTTCATTCGCAGTTTAGCCGTGAGTTTTCGACTACTTGGAGGGAGATTATCTCCCTTCGAGTTATACTTACACTATGCTAGTGTTGAAACCTAGGGCTCTCGAGAAACCGAATGCCCTCTTGAACCGTTCTGCACCTCGGAATCTCCCCTCCGAACACCCGTTCCGGTCGACTATGAAGAGTTCATCACGCTCTTCGACTATAGGCTGGAGAAGTTTCGTGAAAACCTAGCTACCATGTCCTAGCACGATCTCACCAAACATGAAGTTTGGTGCAAGATCGAAGAGATTGAGAACGGGGAGGTGGTGTTTAAGGAGCTCTGCAACGTGCAGGAGGCCCTCCATGCCTCTCGAGGCCAGCATCCTTCAACTTCGGAATATCGTTTCCGACCGCCTAAATGCTAGCCAGCGACACTGCGAAGGCCTTTGACGGGCTCCGAACAGCCGAGAGTATGAACTGGCTGAAGCCTGCGAGTCTCAATCCTTGGCCTTCATTGAGGCGCCCTCGGAGGATTTGAAGGCCATGCTTTGGACTCCACCGATGGTCTCATGCGGGTCCGGAAGGGGGTACCTTAAAGCACTGGAGAACGAGAAGGACAAGCTGGGAGGCGGCAATGGAGGGGCTGGTGGCCGAAGCCCACCATCGTGCAAAAGAGGAGAACCTCAAGCTGGGAAGACCGATTACGGGACTTTGTCGTTCGTTTCAAAGAATACTTTCCGTGAGGGCCCGGTGAAGTGAGTAGGGTGAGAGAGAGAAGGAAAGATAGAGCGAGAGAGAGAGAGATAGAGAGAAAGAGCAGGAGAGAAAGAGAGAGAAGGGATGGAGGATGTTTAGCGATGCTTTGATGAATGAACCGACTTTCTTAGCTCGTGTCCCCCGATTTTTCTCGCATCTCCCACATCGAAGAGTAGAACTTTTTCAAATATTTCCCGTTGATGGATCGCCGTAGTTCCCTTCCATGGATTTCCATCATTCGATATGCGTTTCCTCGGGAGAACATCCATTATTACGTATGGCCCTTTCCATTTCGAGGACCATTTGCCAAACTTCTCACTATCGAGGTTCGACGGCAAAATAGTTTTCCAGACCAAATCTCCCACATCGAAGCGCTTAGCTCTTACGTGTTTGTTGTAAGCTTTAGCAACTCTACGTTTCGAGCCATCAATTTCTCCAGTGCCGTGGCTCGATTATCTCCCAACTCATCAATATTGGCATACATCATCTCATCGTATTGTTCTTTAGCCATACTATCTTGGAGCTTCACCCTTAATGATCGCACAGTAATTTCAAGAGGTAACACGACTTCTTGTCCGTATGTGAGCATGTAGGGACTAACTCGAGTACTTGATCTTTTAGATGTTCGGTAGGCCCATAACACTGTCGACAAGCAGGTGAGTCCCATTCCCTTGGGTTGTCCTCCAAATACTTTTTAATCATCCCTATGATTATTTTATTAGAGGCTTCACGACCATTAGCCCGGCATAATAGGGCGTTGAATGAATCATCTTGATGCCCCGAGAACTGGTGAAATCCGGTATCTCTCGCCCTGTAAAGACTGTCCCTTGATCGGCGGTGATGGTCTCCGGGATACCAAATCGATGAATAATCCTCTCTTCGATAAACTCCCCGATCCGTCTTTTGTGTCACGTTTTTATACGTCGCTGCCTCAACCCACTTCGTGAAGTAGTCGGTGGCCACTAAAATGAAGCTATGTTTCTTCGTCGAGGGAGGATAAATTTTTCCTATTATATCCATCGCCCATCCCCGAAAAGGCCATGGCTTGATTATTGGGTTCATTAGTGCGGTTGGTGCGTCTTTGACTGGTCCATGTCTTTGGCATGGCCGACATCCTCTAGCATAGTCAATACGATCTTGAGTGATCGTTGGCCAAAAATACCCATGCCGCCTCAATAGCCATTTTGTTTTTACTCCGGCTGATGCGCCTCGCATATTCCTTCATGGACTTCATGTCATAGCTAGCATTGCTTCCTCCCGCCCCAAACACTTAAGAAGCAGTCCGTCGATTGTTTTTCGATATAGCTCGTCGTCAATCAACGAGATATTTCAGAGCTTTCTTTTTGAAATCTTTGCTGCCGAAACCTGGGTTCTTCAAGTAATTTATCAAAGGAATCCTCTAATCTTGTTGTCCTTTGATCGGGTTTTCAGATTTCTCACCCTCAATCATCATCAACCTAGCATCCATCGACGGTAAAGTCCTTACCCGAGTAACGATATGCTCTGCTAACTCTTTCGATATGCAATATCCCGATGCCATTTGAGCCAATTCGTTGGCCTCGAGTTTTCACTTCTCTTGACATGGATTAGCTCATGCTCGGCGAACTTCGACAACAATTCATTAGCCAAATGATGATGTCGAATAATGTTTTCACTCAGGCATTGATACTCACCACTCGGTTGTTTAATCACCAGTTGGGAATCGCCCTTTATTTTAATTGACTTTACCCCATGTCAATTAAAATATTCAACCCCACGATCGGGGCTTCGTATTCGGCTTGATTGTTCGAGCACTCGAAATCAAGCCCGAATATAAGCTTTTTTTTTGTTTAAAGGGTGATATGATCATGATTCTCGCGCCGCTAAACCCGACGCCACCGATCCATCGAAATATAATACCCAAGGTGCAATGCTTGAGAGGATTTTCATCCTCAATTTTCAACTCGATGGATACTCGGCGATGAAATCGGACACCGCTTTGCCCTTTTACTTGCTTTGAGCGGCACGTAAATCAAATCAATTTCTATCAAAGTAAATGCCCATTTTGCAATCCGACCTCTAATGATGGGCCCGGACAACATGTACTTAATTACATCTGTCTTGCAAATTACATGTACCGTCGTCGGCAACATGTAATGCCGTAATTTTGTACAAAGGCGTAATACAATGATAAACATAGTTTTTCTACTTGGCGTGTATCTTGTTTACGCGTCATTGAGCATTCTGCTCATGTAGAATATGGCTTGCTCTTTGCCTTCATCGTTCTCTTGAGCTAACATACTCCCAATCGTGATTCCGACGGCCGATAAATATAACCTTAATGGCCGTCCAACCTTTGGTTACATCAAAACTAGTGGCTTGATCGGATACCTTTTTTAACTTGTCGAAAGCCATTTGATGTTTTTCTTCCCACACAAACTCTTGTTCATTCTTCAATTTGAGTAATGGGGAGAAAACTTCAATTTTTCCCCGACAAGTTAGCTATAAAACGCCGCAAGAAATTCAATTTCCCTATTAGCATTTGCGGTTGCTTTTTCTGGCGAGAGATGGCAACTCTATGATAGCCTTCGCTTTGTTCATGTCTATCTCTATGCCTCTTTGATGGACCAAAAAACCTAAGAAATTGCCAGCTCCTATCCCGAATGCACATTTCAACGGATTCATTTTTAACTTAAACTTGCGCATTCTCTTAAAAGCCTGTTCTAGTTGGTCTAGATGACTTACCTGTTCTGTCTTGACAATGATGTCATCAATGTAGACCTCCATGAATCTCCCAATCATGTCGTGGAAAATGCAATTCATTGCTCTTTGATATGTAGCACCCGCGTTTTTAAACCCGAAAGGCATGACAACCCATTCGAATGTGCCAATGGCTCCAGGGCATCTAAAGGCTGTCTTGTGGACATCCTCTCGCTGCTATGAATATTTGATTATATCCCGAATGTCAATCCATAAGGGACATCATTTCATTGCTTGGAAGTTGAATCGATCAACATATCGGCCATGGGCATCCCGGTACTCATCTTTTGGGGTAGCCAAATTGAGGTTGCGGAAATCGATGCATAATCGAAGTTTGCCATTCTTCTTCCTAATAGGCACGATATTCGACAACCATTCGACATACCTTGCTGCTCTTATGAACCCAAAGAGAGAGAAGGCGCTCAATTTCTTCCTTAACTTTAAGGATTACTTCCGGAGCGAATCTTCTAGGAGCCTACTAATGAGGTCGGAATCCCTTCTTAATTGGCAACCGATGCTCAACCACACTTCTCGATAAGCCGGGCATCTCGTGGTAATCCCAGGCAAAGCAATCTTTGTATTCTCTTAACAGTTTTACCATTTGAACCTTGTACTGTCGATCGAGTAGGCGGATCGATATAAGTCGGTTATAACGGATCCCGAGCTTGGATCACTTTGTCATCCTTTTTAATTAGAGATTCTTCGAACTCTAGAATGCCATCAGCCCAGCTTGCTAGTTTGGCCATTCCGTTCGGCCCGGTAGGCCGCAGACCTCTCGAGAGGTTTTGTACAAAGAATTGAGTTTCCATCTAGAAACCGATCAATTGGCTCCACCGGTTCCTTCCTAGGGACCCATTCGGTGGTTCCCTTATCGAAACGGCAGAACGCGATATCCCTTGGATCTGCTTCAGGTGGCTTCGATACGCGAAGGCAATCATCCGACATAACTTTGTCCCGTCCGGATATACGGGTCCAAGTGACACAAATCGGAGATTCGCTTTTACATATTCCACCTTTTCCCCATTCCGAATGCCAGCATTTGGTGTAACGTTGACGGCACACATTGATTTCCATGTATCCAATCTCTCCCTAGAAGCAAGTTATAAGATCCGTCCGCATCCACAATGCAAAATGGCGTCCTTGATGTTTTGGACCCGACGGTTAGATTTGCAACATATACCCCTTTTACTTCGATAATCTCGCCAAGTGAAGTCGGATAGTCTGTATATTTGACGGGATTATCTCATCATCACTTCTTCCTATTTTCTTGAAGCAGCGGTATGGAATGAGATTTAATGTTGAGCCCCCATCTACCAAAGCCTTTCATTACCGGTCGCCCGTTAATCCTTGCATTTATGTTGAGCGACCTTAAATGATTTGAGACGTCTTCCACCGGGTTTTCGAATTCCATGGTTTCCTCATTGTCGAAGCAAAATTGGGCTTTCTCTATCTCTTGCGCGGTTTCTTTGTCGCCATCAGCGAAGATGACTCAAGTCGGAATTCGTGCGGCAACTTAACTCGCACCATACAAGAGCTCAAAGGTGATATTGACCGGCTACATGGAGTTCTAAACCGCGATTTAGGTGCGGACGGTTTACGTGGCTCGATGGTTTTGTCGTCTTTTTTCGAACCGTCGATGCTTCAATCCGGCGCCGCCTCGAAACCAAATTTCTTGCTCTCCGGGACATAGTATGGTTAGGAGCTGCCGATTTTGATTCACGGCTGATTGGGATATCCCGTTGTCGTAGAATGTGGGTTCTCTTTTTCCTTTGCACTCTTCTTTTCGAGTTCGAGTCATGCTTTTCTCCTCCTTTTGATCCTCTGTTACCTCGTACCAGGATCCCTCTCGTAGGGTTGCTTGGTATCATCGAGTTCGTTGTCGATACGGATGCCGTAAGTTCTATGTCGAAGGTCTCTGTCGAACTCTTCTTGCCATCTATAAGGGACTTCTTGTCTAGGATGGACGGGTGGCGGACCATAACTTACATAATAGTCGAACTTGCCGCTTGGCTCGCCCAAGGTACCAATTGTGGGGTCCCCTTCCTCATACCTCTGCTTAAATGATTTATAAGCACCTCGATGGTTGAGGCTTCCACGATGTCTGGTATTTTTGATCCGAGGAGGTACCCGACCCCTCCGATGGGTTTGGTTATTTCGACGTAACCTCCCCTGGGTACATCCGCGTTTTCCAATTTTCGTCTACGTAAGAGCATATACCTAGTACTTTATGCTCGTCATTCGACCGCCTTAAAGAAACCATCCCAGTCATCACCGGGAAAGGATCGATGTCGACATCCATCGGAGGTTTACCTTTGTCCTCAGCAAATTTGATTTTTCCTTGCCGAATTGCCTCTTGAATGTTCTTTTTGAGAACTAAACAATCCGAGGTATTATGGCTCCGGGAGTGGTGCCATTTGCGGTACTTTTTTTCCTCGCTAATTCCTCCTTGGATGGTATCTTACGCCCTTCATTAGCCTTATTTGTCCGTCGGCCAACAACATGTCGAAGATTTCTTCCGCTCGGTTTGCGTCAAATGAGTAGAATACTGCGTCCTTCGCTTTAGCCATTATAGTAGACTTTTCTTTCATTCTTGCGGGCTTCGATTGCTTGGCAAGTGTATGGCTTGTCGATGGTTAGTTGGGCAACGGCTACATCAACGAGGATCCGTTAAATCTTCATCAAAATCGGGTGATTCGACGAGACTTATGTCTCCCTCCGAGTGTGCCTCTTGTCTTTTCTTTGAGGATGCTCTCTCATGTTTTACCGCCATCGTAGATAATTCGAAAAGATCAGCACATGGATGCCCGACCATCCTGTCTCGTATTTCGAATTTCAACCCATTGAAGGCAAACTCTGCAAATGTCTTTTCAAGGAGAGGAACCAAGCATTTGTTCCGAGCTCGTTTGAACCTTGCAATAAACTGTTCAACGGGTCTCATTCGTTATTTGCTTCATTGTCGATAAATCCGCTACCGACAAATTCGGGACCGCTATTTGGAACTGCCCATGGAACAAACATTCCATCTGTTCCCACGTTAGCACCGCATTGGGTGGCAATGTTGTGTACCAAGTAAAGGCATCCGTGACAAAGATAATGGGAATAGCCTTAATTTCCGGTGATCCGCCCGTGTAGCATCTCCACATAATGCTAAGAAACTGATTGACATGTTCATACGTAGATTGGTCATCTTCACCGGTGAACGACAGGTGAACTCGGGTATTTTGAATCCTCTTAGATATGGAATCGTGTCTACCCAATCGGGATATGGCTTTCGGTAGACATTAACCCTATATCCCACCATCGGGTCAATGTACGCGGTACACGATCGATCACCGGCTGATAATATGGCATATGGTATCCCGGTTGTGGTGCTTGATACACGGGTTGTATGGGAGGCCGATAAGCGTGAAACATAGGCTCGGGACACCTGCGGTAGGCTTGATTCATTGGATGAGGCTTAGGCCGTATGTCTTGAGGTATAAACTGGCCCCGGCCTCCGACCTGGTGAATTTGGTCCCGCCCCCTGGCTCGCCACTGCCCCCTAAAGGGTATTGGTACTCCTCCCTAGTTTTCGATAACCACGGGTGCTGGTTGCTCGTTGCCAATGACAAGTTATACTTTGGACGGGGATTTCTCGGCGAGCAATAGGCATAATTTGTCGAACAGGATGTCCAGGGAACATACACTGTGTTTGCATTTACCGGGGGGTCCAGGTTCGTTGGCTAGCAACACTTCGCCTCGTTGCGAGAATCCGTGTAGGTTCCAAAGGCTGCATATTTTGTTCAACAGTGCCTACATTTGGTGGTGTTGTTACTTGGGTAATGCATAGTTCGCTGCTGGGTGCGAAGCCATCTCCTCCTTGTCCTTGAGGTGGGTTGACCAGTAGTTCCGTCTTGTCCTGCAAAGCACATTCGTGATACGTGTTGATGATCGGTGGCCTGACGACCTCGGTCATTCGGCTGAACCATATGATCAGCAAATTCGTTCTGGACTTCCTCGATAGTGCGTCTTATCGCTGTTAACATGACGGGTGTCAATTCCGGGATTCCTCGTCGGTTCTTCGACATTCACGTCGAGAGATTTCTGCGTCTTCTACTTGGACTCGACGGGCCGTAGATGACTCTACTCCTTGCATCTCTTCTCGAGGTTCGTCTCCCGCACCGTCTAGATTGTTACGTCCTCTTGTGCGTGGCATAGCACTTCTCTCGAACTAACACCGTCAAGTCCCACTTGGGCGTGCCAAAAAAGATTGTTGCGCGTTGAAATCCTTCGACAGGGCTTCTTTGTGATGATGGGTCGAACCCGGATGTGACATCCCGAAATTTGGGGTTCTATTAGAAAGAAAAAAAAATTCGATGGATTTTAGTCTCGAATTATGGTCTAGTGAATAAGATGAGATTTTCGAGATTTAAGGGACAATGGTTGGACGCAATTGTAATTAATCCGAAAAGGGATTTGGATAATCCAAGTAGTATTGGTCGAGAAAATCAAGTCCGGACAATTGAACTAAAGTATCGAGACCATTCGCGCTGAGCTAGCCCCGACCAAACCATGGTTGTGAAATTACCAAGTTGCCCCTGGATATTATTCATAAAAAACAAAATTCATTGATGGAGAATTGACCGGTGGGCCCCACATTTTCTTCTTCTTCCCCAAGCTTGGCCATAAGTCTTTTTCTTTCCTCTCTTCCCCTCCATTTTTCGTGTGCAATTCCCCCCATCCCGAGAGCCCGTCTTCTCGGATTTCTGCGCGCGCCCGGGAGGAAATCGCTCGTTTGAGCTCATCCGGAGGGCGAATTGAGCTCCATTTTCTTCTACGCGACCATAAGATCAAGGGCTACTTGGATCTAGGGGCTGATTGCCAAAGAAACCCTGTAATTTTCGTGGGTTTGAGCAGAACAGAGGCTGGTTGGTGAGATCCGGTCCGTTCTTGCTTCGATTTGAGCTCCATCAAGCAACAGCAGCACAACCAGGTCTGTGTACCTGCTGTTCGGTGGTCCATGATGGTTCCGTGTTGATTTCAGACCAAGCCACGCGTAGCCCTCGCCGCCGCAGGCGCCGGTGCTTCCGGATTTGAAATCGGGTGAGTTAACCCCTAATCTCGATTAGGTCGTTAATTACGTTTAGGGATAGATTAATTTATGTTGATTGTGGGTTAGTTTAGTTAATGGTGGTTGGATTAAGTTAATTGACCACGGTTGGGTTAGTTGACTGCGGTTGGGTTAGTTAACCCTGGTTAGTTAAAGTAACCGTAGTTACTTTTAGTTAACCGTAGTTACTTTTTACTAACCGTAGTTACTTTTCATTAACTATAGTTACTTTATGTTAACCATAGTTACTTTTTGTTAACCATGGTTAGGTTAGTTAACTTTGGTTGATAAGCTATCGATTTTGGTGATAAGCTATCAAGGTTTGGACGATAAATTATCGGGGTTTGAGCGATGAGCTATCAAGGTCGACGATAAGCTATTGAATTATTATTTTATTAATATTATTGTGTAGTTTTAATACTCATCTTTGAGTGTTCTATGCTTGAATTGTGATGTCAACGTTGGGAACAGCCAAATAAATTGGCTTATATAATTAATTATATTGATCGAAAATCCTCAAGAATGTTTGAATATGAAAGTATGCCGAGTTTGGTAGTTGAATCATGTGATTAAGGTTTGATTGTTGGGATGTGTCTAATCTTGTGATGGTTAAAGCGTAGCGCTAATCGCACGCTATTGATCATTATCGACAGTTGACTTGTATGTTTAGGCCGTCTGAGCGAATCGGCGCCCTACTCGGACTTAGGCGTTGACTCACGGAGATTTTATATCTCACCCGTTGTTATTAACCATTTTTCAGGTCCTTAATTGTGGAGTAGCGAAGAGGAGGACGTGGATGTTGGTCTCTTTTTGGAGTAGCTTGGGTAGTGTTAATCCCGACCCCGAACTAGCATCTTTTGTGTGGTTAGGAAGTGGCCCTGAGGTAGGACTTGTATAAATGTATTTCCCGGGGTTAACGATATAAATAAATAAAATAATTTTTTTAGATGTTGATTAATTTGATTGCCTACTGTTCTATCCCTACTGTTTTTAATATTATGCAGGGAAATAGAACGTTCCGCATGCGCTTAATTAAAAGATAAAACTAATGGGTCGGTGACGCGTCCCGGGGACGTCACAACTTAACGACCGAGAAGGGATGTTGGCGCGCCCGTTGGGTGCGGGCGTGACATCCCCGTTTAAGTGGTATCGTAGCAAGGTCAACTTCGAACCATTTGGTCATGGCTTGGAGTGATAAGGTGCGCTGGGAATTGGGATAGTTAGTAGGATCAAACCCCGTGCTTGTGATTGTTGAGTGACCTTTGGGTTACTTGTTCTTGAGTTCTCTTGGTGTATCGACTTTGGTCGATCACGGTTCCGTAAGGTTCCCGCAAATTGAGCAACCGTAATACAAGAGTGCCTAGAGAAAGGGCAACTCAAATGGAACCTGGAATGGATGAGATTTTACAGGAGTTGGAGGCCTTAGGAGATATAGTAAGGTAGCAAGTGAGGAACCAAGCTGCATATCGCCGAACCGACGAAGTTTGCGCTAAGGATGGTTAAGGACCCTATGGATAGGGTAAGAAGATTTCGAAGATGGACTGAAACACGAGATTGGGGATTAGGTAGTGCCACTGAATCTTAAGGATTATAGGCTTGAACTTGTGTTGTATTCTAATGGTTTTAGTATCGACTTTAATTGACGATTACGAGTGGTGATATGATTGAGATTCGCAAGGAAGCAAACGACAATCGAGAAGTTTCAAGCGTAGATTTGAGCTAGTAAATGTGCTTGAGATTTAGTGGGTTACTTATAAACAAAGGGCCAATTAGACTATATGAGTGTGATCCTAGATTGTCAATGATCGGACATAAGGTTATAGATCGATCTTAGGCAATTGATCTTTGAGATGTGATGGTTGCTTGTGGAATTATAAAGTTTCGATTGATAAGGATTAATGTGGAAATAAGTATTGTGCGATGAGTAGTAGCGAGGACGATCATGCATTGCACGTGTTAATTGCATTAAAACGAAAATTGAGAAATGTGCACGCATGAGCATATCATTATTTTATCGGACTTGATAAACCGTCGCTTGGTATGGGACAAGGCATGCGGGATGCCTACAAACCGTAATGAGATGTGGTATGGGACATGTCGAACGGGACCTCTTAGTAGGTGTCTAACTTGGGGATGTCCTGTAACGACCCGGTCCGACGAGGGCGGGGAGTGATCGCCGGGGCAAGAAGGCCCGGACAAAGAGCGGCTCTCGGCAGGCTTCTAGGATGGCGTTGGAAGCGGGAATGAACCAAGTTACGCATTGAAAAGTGGGTCTAGGCGTTGTGCTAAGTCTAACTTTATTAAAAGATACATTGCATTAAAGTTGATTCTCAAAGTGAAAAATATTTATTTTGAAAATTCATAGCATTGCATCTCTAAGATTGGAGTGGTGAATGACAGAACAATGAGTGGATTGAAGTACTATGGATAAGGATGTGAAAATGCCTGGACTGCTGGTGGGAAGTTGGTGAAAGTCTATTGTGATACCTCCGAGGTTGTTGCCGGAGAAAGATCCTGTATGTGTGAGGGATGTGTTGTTTATATGTGTCTGCGGTGATGTGTCTGCGAGAGGTCTAAATTGCATCACGGAATGCCCGGAGGTTGATTCCCGGAGATCCGATGATTGCGTCAAACTTGTTTGAATTGTGTTTTGTGCGAAGACCGTAACCAACGGAACCACGGGCAGGCATGTTGATCAAAGAGTTGTAGAAACGAACGTGAATGGTTCGTAATGGCAAATTTTGATTGTATGACATATTATAGTTTGCCAGCTGAATCTATGAGTTACTAAGGTCGGTGATGACCCGGAATGAGGTTAAGATTACAAGATATGGCAATTAAGGAAAATAAGTAATCGAGTGCGCAGCGAAAGCGTAGTAAGGCCCCTAGTTTAGTGAAATGATGACCATAAGGGTTTTACATTTGATAAGGAAAGAGTTTGAAGGCCAAATTTCGGGGACGAAATTTCCTAAGGAGGAGATTGTGACATCCCGAAATTTGGGGTTCTATTAGAAAAAAAAAAATTCGATGGATTTTAGTCTCGAATTATGGTCTAGTGAATAAGATGAGATTTTTGAGATTTAAGGGACAATGGTTGGACGCAATTGTAATTAATCCGAAAAGGGATTTGGATAATCCAATAGTATTGGTCGAGAAAATCAAGTCCGGACAGTTGAACTAAAGTATCGAGACCATTCGCGCCCGAGCTAGCCCCGACCAAACCATGGTTGTGAAATTACCAAGTTGCCCCTGGATATTATTCATAAAAAACAAAATTCATTGATGGAGAATTGACCGGTGGGCCCCACATTTTCTTCTTCTTCCCCAAGCTTGGCCATAAGTCTTTTTCTTTCCTCTCTTCCCCTCCATTTTTCGTGTGCAATTCCCCCCATCCCGAGAGCCCGTCTTCTCGGATTTCTGCGCGCGCCCGGGAGGAAATCGCTCGTTTGAGCTCATCCGGAGGGCGAATTGAGCTCCATTTTCTTCTACGCGACCGTAAGATCAAGGGCTACTTGGATCTAGGGGCTGATTGTCAAAGAAACCCTGTAATTTTCGTGGGTTTGAGCAGAACAGAGGCTGGTTGGTGAGATCCGGTCCGTTCTTGCTTCGATTTGAGCTCCATCAAGCAACGAAGCACAACCAGGTCTGTGTACCTGCTGTTCGGTGGTCCATGATGGTTCCGTGTTGATTTCAGACCAAGCCACGCGTAGCCCTCGCCGCCGCCGAGGCGCCGGTGCTTCCGGATTTGAAATCGGGTGAGTTAACCCCTAATCTCGATTAGGTCGTTAATTACGTTTAGGGATAGATTAATTTATGTTGATTGTGGGTTAGTTTAGTTAATGGTGGTTGGATTAAGTTAATTGACCACGGTTGGGTTAGTTGATTGCGGTTGGGTTAGTTAACCCTGGTTAGTTAAAGTAACCGTAGTTACTTTTAGTTAACCGTAGTTACTTTTTACTAACCGTAGTTACTTTTCATTAACTATAGTTACTTTATGTTAACCATAGTTACTTTTTGTTAACCATGGTTAGGTTAGTTAACTTTGGTTGATAAGCTATCGATTTTGGTGATAAGCTATCGAGGTTTGGACGATAAGTTATCGGGGTTTGAGCGATGAGCTATCAAGGTCGACGATAAGCTATTGAATTATTATTTTATTAATATTATTGTGTAGTTTTAATACTCATCTTTGAGTGTTCTATGCTTGAATTGTGATGTCAACGTTGGGAACAGCCAAATAAATTGGCTTATATAATTAATTATATTGATCGAAAATCCTCAAGAATGTTTGAATATGAAAGTATGCCGAGTTTGGTAGTTGAATCATGTGATTAAGGTTTGATTGTTGGGATGTGTCTAATCTTGTGACAGGTTAAAGCGTAGCGCTAATCGCACGCTATTGATCTGATATCGACGGTTGACACACCCGTATGTTTAGGCCGTCCCCGAGCGAATCGGCGCCCTACTCGGACTTAAGGCGTTGACTCACGGAGATTTTATATCTCACCCGTTGTTATTAACCATTTTTCGGGTCCTTAATTGTGGAGTAGCGAAGAGGAGGACGTGGATGTTGGTCTCTTTTTGGAGTAGCTTGGGTAGTGTTAATCCCGACCCCGAACTAGCATCTTTTGTGTGGTTAGGAAGTGGCCCCGAGGTAGGACTTGTATAAATGTATTTCCCGGGGTTAACGATATAAATAAATAAAATAATTTTTTACGATGTTGATTGATTTGATTGCCTCTTGTTCTATCCCTCTTTTGTTTTTAATATTGTATGCGGGAAATAGAACGTTCCGCATGCGCATAATTAAAAGATAAAACTAATGGGTCGGTGACGCGTCCCGGGACGTCACAACTTAACGACCGAGAAGGGATGTTGGCGCGCCCGCCGGGTGCGGGGCGTGACACCGTAAAAGACCGAGGCCCAAAAGAAGGTGGCTCACGCGAGAATCTTTTATCGAACTTAATCCGTTCGTTTTTCGAAAAGGGGTTACTGGCTCGATTTTGGACAGAGAGTGTCAAATGCAACGGATGTCTTTATTAACACAAAGAGGGTGTATTACGAGACTCTCGATAGGTTAGACAACCCGGTGCGTTCGAGTAGTCAAGATGTACGGTAAACTTCAACGCAACTACGGAATTGAATCGACAAAGTCGGATGAAACCGTAGGACACAATGCTGGAATTGAATCCACAAGACTCGGACGGGGGATTATAGGACACAATACTGGAATTGAATCAACGGTACCGGACAAGACGAAGGGATGTACAACACCGGAATTGAATCGACGGAGTTGAACCTAGTGAGCAAAGGCGTCGGAATCTAATCAACGACACTTGACTCTGGATATGAAACTCGCCGGAATTGAATCGACGACGGGATTACGGGAAAGCTATAATTACGCTAGGCTAAAAGGCTATAAGCTAGGAGCTAGTTTGAGAAGATGTGTCACGTCCCGAACCCTACGAGCCGTCGACATCCCACTCCGACCAACAAATAAGTACAGTTCTCCAGGATTCAAAGGCCAACAGATATAACACTGCGGAAGCGAAAACAATTCCCCGTACGGAAATTAATTAACATCACGATGACTTGGGACGGTAAAACAACTTATGTACATATACACAATTGTTACAACCTTCAAACCTAGGGCTTCGAGGCCATCAGCAAGCCCGTGACCAACTATAACAAAAGATTACGTGGTCGAAGCCCGCTATGCTTCCAAAAGAAAATACTCTACAAAAGCTCAAGAGGCCAACTACCCTAGGCCTCGTCCTCGCTATCCGGTACGATATCGACTCTCGCCTCCAACTCATCCTCGTCAATCTCGGGTGGCTGTTCCGCATCCGATCGCTCTACAACCTCCCCATCTTCTCTTGGTACCATGACCTTGGGGAATATCGAATCTCCTGGGCGGATTATTCATTGCTGATGCGGAGTGTCCGAAAAACAACGAACCCACGACGGGGTGAGATAAAATCTCAGTAAAGCTAGCCCCTAACCCTAGGTTAGGGCTCTAGTGCCTCCCGAGACAAGTTTTAAAACAGCAACTTTTCAACATATCCTTCTTCACCTCAATAATTCAACTAATAAATCTCGGAATATTCCATACTTGTTCCGAAAATTCCCACACTTTCTCAAATATTCTACGTTACCCTCATATTGATATTTCACGTCTCCGGCCGGAATAAAAAAATATTCCACGTTGCTCCAAACCCCGCGTTCCACGCTTCAGGTTATCGTATAAAATTTCACGTTACTCCGAAAATATTCCACGTTACTCCACGACTTCATACAAGTTCATAACATTGAGCCTCGGACCTTTATGGAACACGGCTCCACATATATACATACTAGGGTCTCGACTCATAGAAATACGACCCATAAATCACGGTCTCGGACACATAGGAACACGACCGGATTAAGTCTCGGACAATTAGTCGAACACGACTCACTTTGGTCTCGGACGACTTAATTGAACACGACTTTCACACTTTCTCGGTCTCGGACAATCGAGGCGAATACGGCTCACTTTGGCCTCGAACGACTTGATTGAATACGACCATCATACTTTCTCGGTCTCGGACAATCGGACGAATACGGCTCGGTTTGGCCTCGGACGACTTGATTGAATACGACCCATAAATCTCGGTCTCGGACACATAGGAACACGACCGGATTAAGTCTCGGACAATTAGTCGAACACGACTCAATTTGGTCTCGGACGACTTAATTGAACATGACTTTCATACTTTCCGAGAATAGACGGACCCGCGTAATAACGCCTCAGGTTACTATCCCGCGTTTAACGCCTCAGGGATATTATAATACTCATAACCCCGCGTTTAACGCCTCGGGGTATAATAATAGTAAAGCCCGCGTCATAACGCCTCAGGCTATAATTCCTCAATCCAACATCGGAGCCCGCGTCATAACGCCTTCGGGCAACATATGGTCTTATAAAGTACAAACCCCGCGTCATAACGCCTCGGGGTAAAATTCCACATTTCCTCTCTTTCATTCCACTTAAGACCATTTACCACAATAATTTCCCGATCACTCGTCCGATATCACACGATCCTTTAAATACTTTCGATCGATCAATCCTTGCCACGTGATCCTCGCTAGATTCCTTGATTAGCGATCGAGATCATCCGGTCTCACCAATTTTCTCCAATAAAAGATCGGGACCATGCGATCTCTCCAATGTTTCTCAATTGCCCAATCGAGACCACTCGATTAAATTGTCTTGGCAAACACTCAATCGGGACCACGTGATTCACTCACGTTAGAGAATTAATAAATTAGGACCACGTGATTCACTCACGTTAGAGAATTAATAAATCGGGACCACCCGACTAGATCATACAAGACCAATGGCCAAATCGGGCCACAAGATTAATTATGCTACCGCAATAATTAATCCACGCCACACAAAATTAATTCTACTAACGCAGCAATTACTAACGGCCGTATGTTCGAATTAGACTAACGTACAATTAATTCACGACTATAGTACTAAACTATAGTAATACCATATTTAATTAACACCGTGGCATAACAACATGTTGTCACATAAAAAGTAACTATAGTCGAATATAATCTAACCATGGTTCAAAATTAACTAGAGTCAATAACTAACCTAACCATGATTAAATAATAGCATAAAGTAACTAGAGTTAGGCATAAAGTAACCATTGTCCAACTTTGACCATACCCAAATCCTCTTGACTTCACTATTCACTTCAAGAACATGATTTCTCTCCCCTCCTCCTCTTCATTCTCGGCCAAGGCATGAAAATGGCCAAAAACAACCAATTTTTCATTCAAATCTACTCAATCTCAAGTCCCTTAGCAACCTAGATACCTAATCAAGGTTTAGGAACCAACTTACTTGATTTCTAGCCAAATCCTTTGGTGAAAATCAGCTGGAAACCGAAGCAGAAACTCCCTCTCTCAAACCGGGTCAGATTTGCCTCATCTGGACCTTTGCCCATTCAAACGGACCTACGGGAAAAACTACCGGGCCAAATCGAGCTTATAATATGTCCCTGGAACGCTAAGACAATAAGCTTTCAAATGGAAGTGGTCTTACCTTAAACCGACATCGGATGAAAAAGTTATGGCCGGAACAGTGGAGCTGTCGGGACAGGGCAGCGGGTTGGGCGAGGGAGAGAAGTGAGAGAAAATTGTGTGCAAATGAAGAAGATGAATATGGTGGATAGATAAGCTAGGCTAGGATATTTTGGGATAAAAAGTTTGATTAGAATTCTTGGTCTTAAAAATGATGAGACAAAGACTTGTGGGTCCCATTAATAATTCATCTCGCTTTCCCAAATCCAGTCCAGTTTCACTTTTCCGAACACTTTGGGGCGAAACGTGAAATACACATGCTCGGGATGAGGCGACGTCCAAAATATTATTATTGGAACCCCCGAAGGTCCGACATCTAATTTCGAAGTTAAATTCGCGATCAATCTCGATTAATTGAAATTTCAGCGAATCTCAAACTAACGGGCGGCTTTTAGGAGTTACGCGTATCGACTCGTGATTTATATCACGTTTAAGAATTTCTCGAGCCATGGCGACTTTGGTTGTCATTCAATTGCGAGGGTCAATCACTAGTCCCGATGGGCACGATTGTTAGAAAATAATTTAGGGACGTTCGGAACCCATACGAGGTCAAACGGAATCACCCGTGATCCAAGTGTAGGGTATTATCCAAATCGTTCCTTAATCATTCTAGGATCGGCCTATATTGGTCCGGAATATTCCCTCGACAATTTTCATGGCCAAAGAGTCAATCCAGGATCAAGTTCTTAGGTCCACGTACTTGATTTTCCTAGCTAGCCATTCCCATTTGGTTAGTCTCGCTCGAGAGGGATCAACTCCGAGTGAGATTAGGTAAATACATCAATGAGATATTTCATTCATTCATAGCTTCGAAAGTGGGTCGGAATTCAGGATGTCACAATTCTTCCCCCTTACAAAAATTTCGTCCTCGAAATTTACAATTCTCCAATCATCTCATCTTATGGGGTATTAACGCCTCATCGCTACCACGCTTTCCAAAGTAGTTCTTGTCGTCACTGACACTTCGATAACGTCCTTAACAGCAACGGTTTTCATCCTTCAAAGCTTGTTTCCTTTGGTCCTCAACTGTGTTCACCTTCCTCTTTAATATAGAACTTATACACTTGTCATTGGACTTCAAGGTTTTTATCCTTAACTTCAAAGTTTCTTTTCCAAGTACTCGAAAGTCTGGATTTTCTCCCTGTTCTATTCATTTCCATGACCCTTAGAAGTCCGGGTCCATTCATCGCCACATCTTAATTCCTTTCGACCTTCGGGCTTGATGCTTCAAGTAGCCATCAAACTAGTCAATTGCTAAACTTCCAATTTAGAAGTTGAATCTCTTATTCCTCGAGGTAAGGTCTCGCCCTTCATTGCCAAATGCAAGAAGCTCAATTTTCAATTGTATGCATTGCTAATTAATTCACCATTCCTTAGTGATAATGGCATCGCAATCATGACCTTTCCTTTAATTCCCTATGGAGCAATCAATATTTCTAACTCTTGTAGTTCACATAGTTGCGAGGTCATTCCTTGCACAAGTAACACTCTCATCTCCATAAACAATTTCATCCACTCGCTCTACGTCTCGTCCTTAGTCCTTTTCATCAATGGAATAATTCTTGTGTACAATCTTCCTACGATCCGTCTGTGACAATCCATCAATTCCAAGAAACTTCAAATTTCAATAACTCACATCGACCTTAATCGATCCATCATCACTTTCTACCCATGAAAGATTCATAGGGATCCCCTCTCTCGGACTTCACACGATCAATGAATTTCACCTTATCAAACCCAAAACTCACACTCTTCACACTTAGCATACAATGATTGTTTCCTCGGGGTCATGCTTCTCGTGACTCCTTAAACGAGTCCGACCATCGTCTTTAAAGACGGTAACTATTAATTCAATTATTCCTTGGATACACAATCCGACTATTGTCAGCTCTTGCTACCATGTGTCGATTCGTTTAAACTATCATTCGTACCATCCACTTGAGAGCTTATGCTTTGGCTCTCTGTCTTTATAGATTTCTAGTTAGACCATGCCGCATTTTGTTCATTTTTGTTACTCTCTCCTCAAGAAGCATCGGTGCCTCAATCTCTTGGTTCCACAACCAGCTAATGCGATCTTGTCCCCATTTCATTCATTCAACTGAACATCAACATTTCCTGGAATTCAACATTGTCTACAAGACAGTTCCTTAGAATAATTTTACGGGAGATCATTCGAGTTACGCTTCTTCTTTCTCGGCTAGACGTTCAATCTTAATTCCACGACAATTAGAACTTTCTCTTCCTTCCACATTAGGGTCTCTTACCCTATGAAGGAAACTATACACTTCGGTGGCATTCTTCTACTTCAAACCCACTTTGTCCTTGGAGTCCACGCCAATAGCGATGTTCTTACTCCGGATTCGGATGCCCCCATACTTGACATTCTCTTCTAATAACCCAGTCATCTTTAGTGACAAGGTTCAAAGGAGTCGAGGTTCTTCCTCGATCTCCACACATCCACACCTTAGATATCTTAATTGATTGAATCAATTCACTTTGCGGTTATAATCCAAGTACCCCTTTTTCCTTACTCATCCATCCATGAACACTGGGAGTAGTCGGACTATCGAGTCCATTTACTTTCCTTTCCATTAACGACCATCTCATGATCCAATCGCCATTTAAAAATGACGCCCTATTCTTTAGGATGATAACTCACAATACCACTTCCGGTGGTCCCGATTCAACCTTACTCAATCGCATATAAATCAACAAAGTAAGAAAACCGACATAACGTTTTCTATAATTTTTCCCCATGACAGAGAAGAAACGTCAATCTTTCATTACAAGCTCTACGCCAAGGTAATAGCCACTCCTCACAGGCACATTCCGTGCTCCACAAGGGAAAATTCCCTTACTCGCAATTCATGAACGAAAATTCTCTTGCTTATTCCTCTTCCGATCATCCACTTCATTCATTACAACCCATTACCATTCCTCAAAATCAGGAGTAACAACTAATCATAAGGCTTTCAAATTCCAATCCACGCAGAACTTCACGTCTCATTAATAGGGTCATTAACCACCCTTAGTACACCTAGACAACCTTGAGAACTCGTTTCGCATTGGTGGATCACCTTCGATCTTTGCAAAGCTATGAAAGTTCGACAATCCTTGTTCTCGAGTATCTTTATAAAGATACTTTCTATCGAACAACTTGGAAAAGACAATCCAGGAAGATATCATGCCTTCAAGGAAAAACTCTTCCTTTAGTGATCCTTCACCAATCATCGACAACCTCTTAAGGCTAGTAACTACCAGGGTCACTTTCTTTTCATCCGTGCACCCAAAACCTCCGAGGTTTCCTTACACAATCCCCAATCTAGAGGAAGGCAGCTTTCAAATTCACTCTCTCCATCGAGCTTAGTCAATCTCACTCTTATACATCCTTCCGCAAGCTTTCTTTCAAATGATTTTCGTTTCCATTCTCTATCGTCTTTCCCATGATCTCTACCATTTACTTTACTAACAACACAATTAACAGTAGCAGTCTTATCTCGCTTTGGGCAACAACGGCAACTCCTTCTCGAGTCTCCATACCCATCGAATTTCAAATTCCTCTTAAGGTTCTCTTGACCCCTTCAACTCTTGGGTTTCGTACAATTTACAAGCTCCGGCTAAAAGCTCTTCCAAAGCACTCATACTCTCGTGATTCATCTATACTTACTTATCATGATTCCTTTCGGTTCTTGAATCTTCTCATATCTTGCATACTCGACCCAAATGCTTCTCTAGTGACCATACTCTAGTCGTTCGACCTCATTAGGTCCTTATGGCACTTGAACCACTACAATTCCCTCTAGGAATTAAAGACTTAAGTCATCTACTCGAGTCTAGTAGTTTCAAGCTGCTCATCTCATTATCTCGTCACCGCAATCAACCACCCAAGTGGTTCTTAGGCAACTCTCAACTACTTGCCAATTATCTAAGGGTTTCAAATCACCCTTAACCAAAGTGACTACCTATCAAGCCAGCCTCAACGAGGCAATTTCTCGATTAACCGCCAATTATTAGGCAAGCCTCAACTAGGCCAACATCAAGCAACCATTCAAGGCATTACTTCGGTGAGTCAATCGCCCATATTTTAAGTATAAAGGCACATATTCCTCTAATACGAACACAACAGGCTATCACACTCTCGGAAGATATCGGTTCAACGGGGTATGAACCCCTCACGCCGTCTAATCTCTCGGTAGACCTTGGCCATAACAATCACATGATGCCAACTACATAACGGCATCCACTGCCCAAAGATGAAGCTTTTAATCATGCCAATCCCAGGCGCCATCACAAATGCCAAGCAAATTTTTGAAATTTCACCTTGAGGATCAACTCGGTGCAACACATCTCTTAATCAAGATCAGCCTTAACCCGATACCTAGACTTTCCCTTTCAATTTATGGCTCGGGTCATTCCCGCCTCCTTACTATCTTAGAAGCCTGTCGGGAGCCGCTCCTTGTCCGGACCTCTCCGTCCCGGCGATCACTCCCGCCCTCATTAGACCCGGTCATTGCAGGTTGTCCCAAGTCATACATCTACGGAGAAAGCCCCGTTCCACACGTCCCATACCATGTTTTATTACGGTTTATAGGTATCCCGTCAACTTGTCCCATAGCAAGTGACAGCTTTATTAGGTCCGATAGTGATAAGCTCATGCATGCACATTCATTGACTTTCGTTTTAATGCCACAAACACCTGCACTTGTATGATTGTCCTCATTACTCGACGTACCATAATCGCTTCCAAATCAATTCTTATCCACAAAAGATCTCTAATTCCACCAATGACTGTCACGTCTCATAGATCCATTGCCTATGTTCTAACATATTCTTCAAGTTGAGTCATCGACAAACCATAATCGTAGTCATATAATCCAACCGACCCTTCACTCAAAAGCAATCCCCTATTAGCCTCAACCACATGTACAACCTCAAAATCCATACTTATGGCTCCTCAATTTCCTGCTTGCTCACTTATAAACCTCAATAATATCATCACCCAAGTTTACCAATAAAACAAAACGATACTAGAACCATTAGAATACATTACAAGTTCAAGCTTATAATCCTCAAGATTCGAAATCAATGCCTTATCGTAAGGGTCCCGAGTATCTAAGCGTCCCCAAGTCATCACTCCTTATTACTCCAAGTCTCAATCTCATTTGATCGAGCTGACCTTGCTCGATACCACTTAAACGGGGATGTCACGTCCCGAACCCTACGAGCCGTCGACATCCCACCGGCCAACAAATAAGTATAGTTCTCCGGGATCCAAAGGCCAACAGATATAACACTTGCGGAAGCGAAAACAATTCCCCGTACAGAAATTAATTAACATCACGATGACTTGGGACGGTAAAACAACTTATGTACATATACACAATTGTTACAACCTTCAAACCTAGGGCTTCGAGGCCACTGTACAAGCCTGTGACCAACTATAACAAACGATTACGTGGTCGAAGCCCGCTATGGTTCCAAAAGAAAATACTCTACAAAAGCTCAAGAGGCCAACTACCCTAGGCCTCGTCCTCGCTATCCGGTGCGATATCGACTCTCGCCTCCAACTCATCCTCGTCAATCTCGGGTGGGCTGTTCCGCATCCGATCGCTCTACAACCTCCCCATCTTCTCTTGGAACCATGACCTTGGGGAATATCGAATCTCCCGGGCGGATTATTCATTGCGATGCGGAGTGTCCGAAAAACAACGAATCCACGACGGGGTGAGATAAAATCTCGAGTAAGCTAGCCCCTAACCCTAGGTTAGGGCTCTAGTGCCTCCGCACAAGTTTTAAAAACAAGCAACTTTTCAACATATCCTTCTTCACCTCAATAATTCAACTAATAAATCCCGGAATATTCCATACTTGTTCCGAAAATTCCCACACTTTCTCAAATATTCTATGTTACCCTCATATTGATATTTCACGTCTCGGATCGGAATAAAAAAATATTCCACGTTGCTCCAAACCCCGCGTTCCACGCTTCAGGCTATCGTATAAAATTTCACGTTACTCCGAAAATATTCCACGTTACTCCACGACTTCATACAAGTTCATAACATTGAGCCTCGGACCTTTATGGAACACGGCTCCACATATATACATACTAGGGTCTCGGACTCATAGGAATACGACCCATAAATCACGGTCTCGGACACATAGGAACACGACCGGATTAAGTCTCGGACAATTAGTCGAACACGACTCACTTTGGTCTCGGACGACTTAATTGAACACGACTTTCACACTTTCTCGGTCTCGGACAATCGACGAATACGGCTCACTTTGGCCTCGAGACGACTTGATTGAATACGACCATCATACTTTCCCGGTCTCGGACAATCGACGAATACGGCTCACTTTGGCCTTAGACGACTTGATTGAATACGACCCATAAATCTCGGTCTCGGACACATAGGAACACGACCGGATTAAGTCTCGGACAATTAGTCGAACACGACTCACTTTGGTCTCGGACGACTTAATTGAACATGACTTTCATACTTTCCGAGAATAGACGGACCCGCGTAATAACGCCTCAGGTTACTATCCCGCGTTTAACGCCTCGGGATATTATAATACTCATAACCCCGCGTTTAACGCCTCGGGGTATAATAATAGTAAAGCCCGCGTCATAACGCCTCAGGCTATAATTCCTCAATCCAACATCGTAGCCCGCGTCATAACGCCTCGGCAACATATGGTCTTATAAAGTACAAACCCCGTGTCATAACGCCTCGGGGTAAAATTCCACATTTCCTCTCTTTCATTCCACTTAAGACCACTTACCACAATAATTTCCCGATCACTCGTCCGATATCACACGATCCTTTAAATACTTTCGATCGATCAATCCTTGCCACGTAATCCCGCTAGATTCCTTGATTAGCAGATCGAGATCATCCGGTCTCACCAATTTTCTCCAATAAAAGATCGGGACCATGCGATCTCTCCAATGTTTCTCAATTGCCCAATCGAGACCACTCGATTAAATTGTACCGGCAAACACTCAATCGGGACCACGTGATTCACTCACGTTAGAGAATTAATAAATCAGGGACCACGTGATTCACTCACGTTAGAGAATTAATAAATCGGGACGACCCGACTAGATCATACAAGACCAATGGCCAATCGGGCCACAAGATTAATTATGCTACCGCAATAATTAATCCACGCCACACAAAATTAATTCTACTAACGCAAGAATTACTAACGGCCGTATGTTCAAAATTAGACTAACGTACAATTAATTCACGACTATAGTACTAAACTATAGTAATACCATATTTAATTAACACCGTGGCATAACAACATGTTGTCACATAAAAAGTAACTATAGTCGAATATAATCTAACCATGGTTCAAAATTAACTAGAGTCAATAACTAACCTAACCATGATTAAATAATAGCATAAAGTAACTAGAGTTAGGCATAAAGTAACCATGGTCCAACTTTGACCATACCCAAATCCTCTTGACTTCACTATTCACTTCAAGAACATGATTTCTCTCTCCTCCTCCTCTTCATTCTCGGCCAAGGCATGAAAATGGCCAAAAACAACCAATTTTTCATTCAAATCTACTCAATCTCAAGTCCCTTAGCAACCTAGATACCTAATCAAGGTTTAGGAACCAACTTACTTGATTTCTAGCCAAATCCTTTGGTGAAAATCAGCTGGAAACCGAAGCAGAAACTCCCTCTCTCAAACCGGGTCAGATTTGCCTCATCTGGACCTTTGCCCATTCAAACGGACCTACGGGAAAAACTACCGGGCCAAATCGAGCTTATAATATGTCCCTGGAACGCTAAGACAATAAGCTTTCAAATGGAAGTGGTCTTACCTCAAACCGACATCGGATGAAAACGTTATGGCCGGAACAGTGGAGCTGTCGGGACAGGGCAGCGGGTTGGGCGAGGGAGAGAAGTGAGAGAAAATTGTGTGCAAATGAAGAAGATGAATATGGTGGATAGATAAGCTAGGCTATGATATTTTGGGATAAAATGTTTGATTAGAATTCTTGGTCTTAAAAATGATGAGACAAAGACTTGTGGGTCCTACCAATAATTCATCTCGCTTTCCCAAATCCAAGTCCGCATTTCACTTTTCGAACACTTTGGGGCGAAACGTGAAATACACATTCTCGGGATGAGGCGACGTCCAAAATATTATTATTGGAACCCCTGAAGGTCCGACATCTAATTTCGAAGTTAAATTCGCGATCAATCTCGATTAATTGAAATTTCAGCGAATCTCAAACTAACGGGTGGCTTTTAGGAGTTACGCGTATCGACTCGTGATTTATATCACGTTTAAGAATTTCTCGAGCCATGGAGACTTCGGTTGTCATTCAATTGCGAGGGTCAATCACTAGTCCCGATGGGCACGATTGTTAGAAAATAATTTAGGGACGTTCGAACCCATACGAGGTCAAACGGAATCACCCGTGATCCAAGTGTAGGGTATTATCCAAATCGTTCCTTAATCATTCTAGGATCGGCCTATATTGGTCCGGAATATTCCCTCGACAATTTTCATGGCCAAAGAGTCAATCCAGGATCAAGTTTTTAGGTCCACGTACTTGATTTTCCTAGCCAGCCATTCCCATTTGGTTAGTCTCGCTCGAGAGGGATCAACTCGAGTGAGATTAGGATCGAAATACATCAATGAGATATTTCATTCATTCATAGCTTCGAAAGTGGGTCGGAATTCGGGATGTCACAAGATGTGTGTGTGTCTGTCCGCTGTGTGTGTTCTTTGTGGGATATATATAGGTAGACTTTTGGTAACCGTCAATCGGTTACTTCCTTCGGGTCCCCCACGTTCTACTCTTCTCCACAAGCCACGTGGATTGCTCTTTCGACGGTTTCTTAGTCTTCGCGCTCTTTTCATTTCACCTCGTGAGGATTTACCGCCACTCTTTGGTAATCGCTCCGATCGTGGCTCTCTCCGCGCCTTTTCTTGTTCCGGGAAGGAAATGGCGCCATAATTTACCCTAACACGTGGCACCCGCTTGATCAATGTGTGCCTTACCTCAATGTTCTCTTTATAGCTGATTGGCGCCTCCTCACGTGTTTGTCACGAGCCTTCTCGGAGTTTTTTAGGTGTCAACGAAAGACGACAAGGCGGATTTACCTATGTGGTTTGCACCGACGGGGTTGTGCTCGCCATCTGGTAATTATGACTGCGCCAGAAACTATTGGGCGCACCTATGTGGTCTGCGTGGGGTCTCAGCTACTTCTTATTAGTTGATGGATGTAAAATGAGGTAAACATCAGCTATCGAGATATATGGAAACACTCAAGAAAGTATCAGGTTGAGATTAGCATTTTTCATTCCACTTTAGTTCATCTAATGTCAAGATACTATAATTTTGGCATATCTATGATGGGGAATTTAGAAATGATTGTATTTATATGGGAAAAGAGTAGGAAATGGTACTGTAAGATTCCAAATCCAATCCGTTCAAATTTAGAGTGACTAATCTCTATGAATGCACATAAATCGCCTTTATTGGGTCAGAAAACATACAAGTCAGGGAATATTTTTAAAAAACAAATTGACTATATGGCTGCCAACCCTATAGAACGAAAATCTTCCATTGAGATGTGGACAGCTGTCCAAATGATGTGAAAATTGTCATATACACAGAATACTCGAAATCCTACGAAGCGCTATACCTCTCCTCTCTTTTGGCAATCTTTAACCATGGCCACTGTAGTTAGCAGAGCCGCCATCGTTACCGTCGTCGTCAAGACGTGCTCCTTGCAACCAACAATATCGTACTCTCTCTCTCTCTCTAATGGCATGTATCTCGAGTTTTCTATAGCGAGACTCAACGACAATATTGGAAGTCTATCAATAGTGGTATTTGGAGATCTTGTTGCAATTGGCTGGGACTGTAGATCTTGCGTTTAAAGCCAACCAAGATGTTTAGAGATCTAGACTATTAATGGATTCAATCTCAAGTCAGGAGAGATACTAAAGGAATGTAGTACCTGCTCAAATGAATTTGAACCGTCTACCTTGGTAGGTGGAATTTCATCCTGGTGAAGGATAAGTGAGTTGGCCTCATCACATCACACTTCCTTCTCTTTCGAAGGAAAGTCCACTAGCATCTACGGTCCGTTTGTTTGAGGTATTTTTTTTTGTTTTTGGAAATTGGTTTTCTGGACTTTCACCCTTTTGATTCGTCGAAAATAACTTAGTTGACGGAAAAATTTTCTGATCAACAGAAAATTCATGCACAAAATTAAGAAAGTGAATTCCTAAATCTAAAGAGGTGAAAACCATTTTCGAAATTCCTCCTCTCAAATTTTTAAATGTTTTATTTTGTTTATATTTTTATATTTTACATGTATATATGTATTTAATTTTTTATTTTTATTTAATTTTATTTGTTTGTTTTATATTGTTTTTATTTTTTCTTTTCTTTTCTTCCCTTTTCTTTTTGATTCTACCTATGCCGCTTGCGGACCTTGGCGACGACGGTTGGCGGGCTGGCCAACCTCGAGCTCCCTAGATCCCGGCAAGCCCGAGCTCATTCAAGGCCGTCGCCAGCGGTCATGGTGGAGGACGTCGCGACGGAGGAAGAAGGAAGAATGAAGAAAGAAAAGAAAAGAAATAAAAAATAATATAAACTGTAAAAAAAATTAAAAAGTGAATTAACTTTTTTCCCTAACATAAAGCTATGAAATTGAAATCATTTCCAAATGAGAACTAAACACCAGAAAATGTTTTGGGTCACATATCACCAAATAAAGAAAATAAACAGTTTTCTTGGAGGGAAATAATTTTCTTTTTTCATGGAGCTTTCTGTGAAAGAAACTCATCCTTGGTGGACTTGATTTAGCAAGTCTTCCCACTAGCTTCAACCATGAGTAATATGACATATATTACGAAGAGCTTAAATGTAAGTGTATATTTATCCGACACCATCACTGTTTGAAAAAATGATTTCTAGAGGCCATAAATAAAGCTCATATTTGACGCGTTCATCATTCGCCAAAAAAGCCAGCTCCATGCAAGCAAAGTGAATTAGAGATGCAATTTCTCTCGGTCAATGTTTTTCCATAGCTAACTCTTGCTCGGATGATTTCTTAGTATATCACTATCCAACTAGAGTTCATTACTTTTGGGCACGGTTATGAATATTCGAGGGAGAAATTTTTGTTGGTCCTTTTTTTTTTTTTGCATTTGAGTATTGTATTTTTTTTCAGATCCACCTGAGCAAATATCACGCAATACAAGATGTATTATTTATTTAAATAACCTAACGAAATCGTTCGTTTTTTACCACGTGCCCCCCACCTTATAATTATTTCCTCAACTGTCTCTCGTTGCTGACTCTATCATGTCGTTGTTAACCCTATTTTTCTTGTTTTTTGCATCAACATCTCCCTCGTTGCAGACCTCTACTTTGCCGCAAATAAGAACAAGGCCCCACCTCTACTTTGCCGCAAATAAGAACAAGGCCCACCAATGGTGATCACCTTGCACAACGATAAGAACTTCATCGACAACACTCCCCTCACCACAACGACGCCAATTGCGCACCCCTTCGCATGCAGCTTCTGCAGAAAGATCTCCGAGCTGTACACCCATATGATCGACCCCATCCCTATGGATAATAACGCCACGTAAGACACCACTGAGGCGATCTACATGGCCTTGTGCATCGCCTCGCTGCTGTTCTACATGGGGTTCTTCTCCATTGGAATGGGCCCAATTATGCTGGTGTATAGCTCTGAAATCCTCCTATTGAGACTGCGTGTGTAGAGTTACGCAATCGACGTTGCCTTGAGCAAGGTGGTGCATAGAGTTTTATGAATAACATTCTTATTGCCGTGCAAGGCGATCACCATCGATGGGGCCTTTTTATTCACGGCAATCTCGAGCGTTGCGTGGGTTCTTCTACACGATGAAGCTGGAAATGTAGAGGAAGTGGTGCAATTTTTTCGATAAACACATGAAGTGAAGGTCTGCAGCAAGGGAGATGGAGATTATAAAAAAATGTGGTCGACCATGAAAAATGGATGCCTTTGATAGGGTATTTAGAGGAATTGTATTAGATATGAATTAGGTGATGTTTGCTTTTGTGGATGAGGACAAACAAGAATTACTATAACAAACTTTCGAAAAAAAGAAGCTGAAAAAATTCCTCAGGAAATTTAATTTTCTTGAGAATAAGAAGTATTTGATAAAGTGGTTGGGAATTATTTTTTTGCCCATCGGAGCCTGTCCCCACTATTTAGTTCGGCCACACTCTTTTTTCTTTGGTCTTGCCGAAATTTCCCTTTATCGTGCATGTAGCATAAGGTGCCGGGCATTGCTGTGGATGCATGCATATGTAGTGCAAGCATCGTGCATGTGGAATACACATGACATAATGTAGATAGTTGAAAACTAAAATCAGCGAAGACGGCGGCGGCGGCGGCGAGGCTACAGCATGGGTAGCTACAATGTGATTTCTACTGAGAGAGAATTTTGTTTTTCTTTTGGGTGGGGGCGTTGGTGACATGAAAAAGAGAGAGAAGTTAGATGTGGACGCCACATGAAATTCATGTGGATGCCTGCATGTTAAAGTTAACTGCATCATTGTCCACATAGGTTAATGCCATTTGATTTTCCACAACATATGACATCAAATCCATTTTGAAAAGTTCAAGTACTATACTAGCAACAAGAAAAATTTAGATAAAGTGTAGTTATCATCCAAAATAACGAAACTTAAAAAATCCCATATGTAACAAAGAGAAATGAGGTGCCACCTCCTTTATCAGAAAGTATGAATATGAAGAATCAGCCTTATTAATTCTGCACGAGGAGCCATCTCATTGAAATGGCTCCAACCTAATTCTCCCAGCTTTTATCGACCGCCAAATTGATAAACATTATCTCACTTTGCCTTGGACTATTTTAACTGTTTTACAATATAGAAAAAAAAATGATCATGCATCTTATCCATTTGTTTAAATAATTTGGCAGAGGTACCCTTTGTATATGAAAGTGTTTCCCGCAATTCTTAAATGTTAAGATACACCTCTAAATTATCCCTACTTATCAGTTTGGCTATTTGAGCTCACCTTGATGCTGAAAATTTCAAACCGGTAACAAGTTATCAATTTAGCTTTTAGTTTAGCTACTGGTTTGTATTTGATATTTCTCCAGATATATAAATTATTGAAATGGAGTTCAAATTGAAACAAACCGAACCACGAACGCCCCTAAAGTATCTCCTATCAATTCAAATAGGCATAACATGGAAACTTTTATCCAAGAATACCTTCGAGATAACACAGCGAAGAGCTGATGCAGATCTTGAAGATGCTGCGATCGTGGCACTTGCACCGCAGTTCACTTTCTTAATGTCTCTATCAACTTCCCAATCTTCAACTTCATAATATTTCTTTCTTGCTAGAGACTAGCCAATTTCAGTTGAAGCTGAGAATTTATTGAATTCTCTTGATGAACTGTGGTTTATGATGGTGGGGTTCCTGTACATCAGAATATAGTATATTTGCGTTAGCGCAAAATCTACTTCGAAAGAAACAAGGGCTGGAGTAGTAGAATGTCACATAAGCAAAACCACAACATTTAAATGAAGGCACCGATGGAGTTGGGAGCCAAAGTTCAGATCTATAGGCAAAAGGTCTGACATGTGCGGACAGACGCAAAAGTTGACTTCATATGTGTAGAATGCAAAGGAAACAAGAGAGAAATAAGTACACCATGCTGCAAATTCTTTTACTTACCTTCTCATAATCCTCTCGAACTTACTAAGACAATCCAGCAAAAGATAACAAGCAAATAGATGGAGAAAGGACCAATATTTTAAAGGAAATCGGAGAAACAACAGTTGCAGCAAATCATTATGATACAAAAACAACCAGAAAGAGAAAAAGAAAATCAGTATAGCAGGTAAGTTGCAACCCCTCATGAACTTTTCTCTGTCCGGCTGTGTTGCATTTGCTCTTCAGATTCAAAGTTACATGCTTATGATGGAAAATGAATGTAAAGCTGTGGCAAGAGAGAATCGGAAGCATTCCAAATATCCGCCGTCTTTCCTGGAAGGTTACTGTGTTCAAGCCGGTATTATCTCGCCGCCTCTCAAAGTGAGCAAGTCATGAGCTGAGAGAGAGAGTTTTCAGTTAATCCCCCTCTCTAAGTGAGCGAGTCATGAGCTTAAAGATCGTGGGTTTGTTTCAATTGATGCACTTGTCAGTTGTCACCTAAGCGATTTGATCAGGGGCATACCATTCCCCCTTGATATTAGGATAGATGATTTTTCCCCCTTAAAGTTGGTTGCTTAGTAAGTTCTTAATTACATAGGCTTATTTCGTATTGTTAGGATTCACATCCACAAAGCGAAAACTTAGATGATGATTCTTATACAAATATACTTTTTATAAATCATTGTTCTTTTGATGAGCACGATTTGGGTGCATATGTATCGGTATTCAGTTAAACACATTGAAAAGGAAATGAAAATCATATGGTTAGAACACTGATTATAAGACCCATATGGCAATTTTATTACCCATATTCGGCAAATTTCACAATGACGAAAATTTCGATTTTTGGCTCTATGGGACGAAAATTTTGTGGACCGTAAATGTGACAAAAACCATCCTCATCCATCGCGATTCATTGTGAATTGTAGTGTATGTTACAAGAATGCTGGCGGTCCAGTAATTTAATATCAGGACATTCCTTCGAGACTAGCGTACCTAAACAAGAACCATCCAAAAAATGGAAAATACAGAGAGAGTTTGGGAATTAATATTTAAAGAATTGAAGATGAGATCTCAAAGCAAGACATTTTATTGATCTATAAATCATAATATCACTGTGACCGGGGTTATGACAACTCAAGAGCAGCATCATTTTTTAAGCATGAGGAACAATGTCACATGGTCTTCCTGATGGGTTTATTACACACTTCTGCGCGCTATTATCCACATTAAATGCTATACCAGTCTATATGTTCAGTGAACTTTTTTTTTTTGGTTCGGAAGCGAAAATTTAATTTCACATGAAAAGGAAATACATAAGTTCAAGACAAAAACAAATCCCGCAGAATTATAGTGCAATGCAAATCTTGATGTAGAACAACCGGCATTTGATTTTTTGGAAAAACATGATTGCTAGAAATTAGGTAGATTTCATCGATTTGAGGCCGACGAGCTCGGATTGCGCTCAAATTCGGTCACCTGAAGTGAAACGGCCTTATGATCAATAATCACCGCTTTGCTATGCCGTAAGATGGCTTTTCGTGTTTCGAGCCGTTTCAATAGGTTTTCAAGCGCTTTTCTATTTTTGGCAACTTTGCGATATATCCGATCGCGATATTTGATTTGATTTAATTTTTATTTTATTAGAATTAGATTTGATTCATATTTAATTTCTTAAGAGGTCCTATCTATATAAAGGACGTCCGTCCTATGTAATCGATATTATTATTTAATCAATTTTAGTATACCCTTTGGAAAGAATTTCCTGTTATCGTTTCCCTACGTCATTTAGTATCGAGCAAGGTTTCTCCCGCGACGATGGCTAATAACGCCAACGTCAATCTTCATGTAGCCGAGGGCCGTGAAAACAAGCCTATTACACGGGTTGAGTTCAACCAATTCGTGGAGCATAACGAACGAAGGTTTCAAAAATTACTTGTTACCATCTAGTGTTTGTTCACAAATTCCATACCTGGTAATCTTTCACCAAACGTTTCCGGCTGTTCGAGTTCCGAAAGTAGCTATGGAACGTGGGGCAAATCCTCGACAAAGGCAACCAGCCTATGTCGAGGATTCCAAGAAGGAGAGGAAGATTTCCGGGACGAGCATGAACCTATTCGTAGAGCCGCCGACATGGGGAATTCCAAGACGATCATGTTTGTAGAGGTCATCGACATGGGGGATACCGATGAGATCCTGAGCAATACCAATTGAAAGTTGATCTTCCAACCTTCAATGGTAATTTGAATATTGAAGATTTTCTGGATTGGCTCTGGGAGGTTGAAAAATTCTTCAATGCCATGGATGTCGAAGGGGACCGCCAAGTAAAACTTGTAGCATATAAGTAGAAGGACGGCGCCTCAGCCTGGTGGGAGCAAATGCAACTAACCCAACGTCGACAAGGAAAAGCTCCCATCTCGAACATGGAATCGGATGAAACAAATGTTGAAGGTTTGGTTCCTCCCAACCGATTATGAACAATTGTTGTTTCAGCAGCCTGCACTGCAAGCGGTGAGCCGATCAGTCCAAGCCTATACAAAAGAGTTTCTCCGACTCTCCACCCGCAACAACCTAGTTGAGTGGAAGCACAACAAACCACTAGGTACATCAACAACTTGCGACTTATTATTCAGGATCGCCTTTCTTTACACCGTTTGTTCTTCGTTGAGGATGCCCAAGAGATGGCATGGAAGATTGAGATGCAATTGGAGAGAACGGGTCCAAATACTCGGGCTAACAATTACTTTGGTCATGGATCATTTGGAAAAGGAAGGCAATCGGACGTTCCGAGCTCTTCTAGTCAACAAACCAGCAATACAAACCGAAATTTCGGGAGTACAACAGGGCCATCGTCCAGGGAACCAATCGCTACAAACAATTGTAACTCCAATTTGAATTCCCGGAATCCATATGCTAAGCCGTAGCCAATCAAATGCTAAAAGTGTAACGAATTCGACCATCGTTCAAGCGATTGTCCATGGCGGAAGATGGCTAATATAGTCGAACACAAAGACGACGTATATGAGGACGATCGGGTGGATGAAGAAGAGGTGGAGGATGAAGAGGGCGAGCATGTTAGTTCCATTGCCCGACGACTATTACTTGCCTGGCAAGTAGAGGACACCAACGAGATCAGCTTTTTCGTAGTCGATGTACCGCTAATGTAAAAGGGAAGTTAGGCTTGAGATATATCGATTGCTCGAAATTCTAAAGAGAATTGGAATTTTGGCATATCATTTGGCTTTGCCACCGAAGTCGACACAAGTACATGATGTTTTTCACGTGTCCATGCTAAGAAAATATGAGTTTGATCCGATCCACGTCTTGAATTATGAAGAAATAGACGTGAACGACGGGGTGTCGTACGTAGAAAGACCAAGTGCGAATTGAAGACATAAAAGAACAAGTGTTGCGGAACAAGACGATCCTTCGGTTAAGGTAATCCGGCAACATTATGGAACGGAGGAAGCTACTTAGGAAAGTGAGAAATTAATGAAACGACAGCGTCCCCATCTTTTTGAGTAGTATGGTTGTCACGTCCCGAACCCTACGAGCCGTCGACATCCTACCGGCCAACACTATGTACAATTCTCCAGGATCCAAAGGCCAACAAATATAACACTTGCGGAAGCGAAACAATTCCCCGTACAGAAATTAATTAACATCACGATGACTTTGGACAGTAAAACAACTTATGTACATATACACAATTGTTACAACCTTCAAACCTAGGGCTTCAGAGGCCACTTAGGCAAGCCTATGACCATCTATAACAAAAGATTACGTGGTCGAAGCCCGCTATGCTTCCAAAATAAACTACTCTACAAAAGCTCAAAAGGCCAACTACCCTAGGCCTCGTCCTCGCTATCCCGGTACGATAACGACTCTCGCCTCCAACTCATCCTCGTCAAGCTCGGGTGGCTGTTCCGCATCCGATCGCTCTACAACCTCCCCATCTTCTCTTGGTACCATGACCTTGGGGAATATCAAATCTCCCAGGTGGATTATTCATTGCGATGCGGAGTGTCCGAAAAACAACGAACCCACGACGGGGTGAGATAAAATCTCGATAAGCTAGCTCCTAACCCTAGGTTAGGGCTCTAGTGCCTCCAGACAAGTTTAAAAAAAACAGCAACTTTTCAACATATCCTTCTTCACCTCAATAATTCAACTAATAAATCCCGGAATATTTCATACTTGTTCCGAAAATTCCCACACTTTCTCAAATATTCTACGTTACCCTCATATTGATATTTCACGTCTCGATGGAATAAAAAAATATTCCACGTTGCTCCAAAGCCCGCGTTCCACACTTCAGGCTATCGTATAAAATTCCACATTACTCCAAAAATATTCCACGTTACTCCACGACTTCATACAAGTTCATAACATTGAGCCTCGGACCTTTATGGAACACGGCTCCATATATATAAATATATATATATATATATATATACTAGGGTCTCGACACATAGGAATACGACCCTTAAATTGCGATCTCGGACACATAGGAACACGATCGGATTAAGTCTCGGACAATTAGTCGATCACGACTCATTTTGGTCTCGGACGACTTAATTGAACACGACTTTCACACTTTCTAGGTCTCGAGACAATCGGACGAATACGGCTCACTTTGGCCTCGATCTACTTGATTGAATACGACCTTCATACTTTCTCGGTCTCGCACAATCGACGAATATGGCTCACTTTGGCCTCGGACGACTTGATTGAATACGACCCATAAATCTCGCTCTCGGACACATAGGAACACGACCGGATTAAGTCTCGGACAATTAGTCGAACACGACTCACTTTGGTCTCGGACGACTTAATTGAACACGACTTTCATACTTTATGAGAATAGACGGACCCGCGTAATAACGCCTCAAGTCACTATCCCACGTTTAATGCCCGAAGATATTGTAATACTCATAACCCCGTTTAACAACTCGGGGTATAATAATAGTAAAGCCCGCGTCATAACGCCTCAGGCTATAATTCCTCAATCCAACATCGAGCCCGCGTCATAACGCCTCGGGCAACATATGGTCTTATAAAGTACAAACCTCGCGTCATAACGCATCGTGGTAAAAATTTCACATTTCATCTCTTTCATTCCACTTAAAACCATATACCACAATAATTTCCCGATCGCTCGTTCGATACCATACGATCCTTTAAATACTTCCGATCGATCAATCCTTGCCACGTGATTCTCGCTAGATTCCTTGATTAGCGAGATCGAGACCATCCGGTCTCACCAACTTTCTCCAACAAAAGATCGGGACCATGCGATCTCTCCAATTTTTCTCAATTGCCCAATCGAGACCACTCGATTAAATTGTACTTGGGCAAATAGTCGATCGGAACCACGTGATTCACTCGCGTTAGAGAATTAATACATCGGGGCCATCCGATTAATTTATGCTACCACGTAATTCAATCCACGCTAGGCAACCATATTATACTAACGTAGCAGTAAATTAATAGCGTACAATTAAAAGTACACTAACGTGGGAATTGATCCAGGCCGAACCATATTAATTTCTAACGTACAATTAATTCACCACTATAGTACTAAACTATAGTAACCCCACATTTATTTAATACCGTGGCATAACGATATGTTATCACATATAAAGTAACTATAGTTAGAATATAATCCAACCACGGTTAAAAGAATAACTAGAGTCAAGGAAAAACCTAACCATGATTAAATACTTGCATAAAGTAACCATGGTCAAACTTTGACCACACACAATCTCTCTTGACTTTACTATTCATTCAAGATCACCAATTTCTCTCTCCTCTCCCTCTCATTCTCGGCCATGGCATGAAAATGACCAAAAACCATCAATTTTTCACCCAAATCTACTAAATCTCAAGTCTATTAGCACCCTAGATACCTAATCTAAGGTTAGGAACCAACTTACTTGATTTCTATCCAAATCCTTTGGTGAAAATCAGCTGGAAACCGAAGCAAAACTCCCTCTCTCAAACTAGGTCGATTTGCCTCGTCCGGACCTTTGCCCCTTCAAACGGACATACGGGAAAAACTACCAGGCCAAATCGAGCTTATAATATGTTTCGGAAAGCTAAGATAATAAGCTTTCAAATGGAAGTGGTCTTACTTCAAACCGACATCGGACGAAAAGTTATGGCCGGAACAATGGGGGTCACGAACGGGCGGCGGGTTGGGCGAGAGAGAGAAATGAGAGAAAATTCTGTCCAAATGAAGAAGATGAAGATGGTGGATAGATAAGCTAGGCTAGGATATTTTGGGATGAAAAGTTTGACTAGAATTTTTGGTCTTAGAAATAATGAGACAAAGACTTGTGGGTCCCACCAATAATTCATCTCCTTTCCCATATCTAGTCCAGATTTCACTTTTCCGAACACTTTGGGGCGAATTGTCAAATATACATGCTCGGGATGAGGCGACGTCCAAAATATTATTATTGGAACCCCTCAAGGTTCGACATCTAATTTCGAAGTTAAATTCGCGATCAATCTCGATTAATTGAAATTTCAGCGTATCTCAAACTAAAGGGCGGCTTTTAGGAGTTATGCGTATCGACCCGTGATTTATATTACGTTTAGAATTTCTCGAGCCATGGCGACTTTGGTTGTCATTCAATTGCGATGGCCAATCACTAGTCCCGATGGGCACGATTGTTAGAAAATAATTTAGGGACGTTCGGAACCCATACGAGGTCAAACGGAATCACCCATGATCCAAGCGTAGGGTATTATCCAAATCGTTCCTTAATTATTCTAGGATCGGCCTATATTGGTCCAGAATATTCCCTTGACAATTTTCATGGCCAAAGAGTCATTCTAGGATCAAGTTCTTAGGTCCACGTACTTGATTTTCCTAGCTAGCCATTTTCATTTGGTTACTCGCTCGAGAGGGATCAACTCCGAGTGAGATTAGACTGAAATACATAAATGAGATATTTCATTCATTCATAGCTTCGAAAGTGGGTCGGAATTCAGGATGTCACAATTCTTCCCCCTTATAAAAATTTCGTCCTCGAAATTTGCAATCCTCCAATCATCTCGTATTATGGGGTACTAACGCCTCATCGCTACCACACTTTCCAAAGTAGTTCTTGTCGTCACTTGACACTTCGATAACGTCCTTAAAGCAACGGTTTTCATCCTTCAATGCTTGTTTCCTCCGGTCCTCAACTGGGTTCACCTTCCTCTTCCCTTTTGACATTCGCAAAATCTGTTGGTAGCATGCCCTCGAGTATTCAAATCACCTCTTCCATTGTCTATTGGTCCAAGAATAACATGCATACCTTACTACAATCCAGTTTTTTTTAAAATTCTGGACTGAAAGTCTTTTCAAAGCATCGCATAAGACTCATGGCTTTCATCAACTTGCCCTTTATTATCCAAATTGAGTCGTAACCTTCTTGACTCCTTAAGCAAGTTCAAGATTACTTTCGTAGTAATCCGCTCTCAATCCCATTCGAAAACCTCCAACGATCATAGTAATCTTTCGATCTTCAAGGTCATGCCTCTTCCTAGCCGGCAAGTCTCATCCTTGACCACATGTAAGACTGCTTCAACCTTCAGTCCATTCCATTGGACACCGTAATTCTCCCCTCAAATTCCGATGTGGTCATATCTTTAGATTCCTCTCCACTATTGAACTCGTGCACTCGTCTATTGAACTTCAAGGTTTCTATCCTCAACTTCAAAGTTTCTTTTCCAAGTACTCGAAGTCTGGATTTCCTCCATGTTCTATTTGTTTCCATGACCCTTAGAAGTCCGGGTCCATTCATCGCCACATTTCAATTCCTTTCGACCTTTAGGCTTGATGCTTCAAGTAGCCATCAAGCTAGTCAATTGCTAAACTTCCAATTTAGAAGTTGAATCTCTTATTCCTCGAGGTGAGATCTGTCCCTTCGTTGCCAAATGCAAGACGTTCAATTTTCGATTGTATGCCTCCGCTACTTAATTCATCATTCCCGAGTGATAAGGGCATCACAGCCATGACCTTTCCTTTAGTTCCCTTTGGGGCAATCAATATTTCTAACTCTTGTAGTTCACATAGTTGCGAGGTCATTCCTTGCACAAGTAACACTCACATCTCCGTAAACAATTTCATCCACTCACTCTATGTATCGTCCTTAGTCCCTTTCATCAATGGAATAATTCTTGTGGAGAATCTTCCTACGATCCGTCTATGACAATCCATCAATTCTAAGAAACTTCAATTTTCCATAACTCACATCGACCTTAATCGATCCATCATCACTTTCTACCCATGAAGGATTCATAGGGATCCTCTCTCTCGGACTTCACATGACCAATGAATTTCACCTTATTCGACCCAAAACTCACGCTCTTCACACTTAGCATACAATGATGGTTTCCTTAGGGTCATGCTTCTTGTGACTCCTTAAACGAGACCGATCATTGTCTTTAAAGACGGTAACAATGAATTCAATTATTCCTTGGATACACAATCCGACTATTGTCGCCTCTTGCTACCAGGTGTCGATTCGTTTAAACTGTCATTCCTACCATCCACTTGAGAGCTTATGCTTTGGCTCTATGTCTTTATAGATTTCCAGTTAGACTATGCCACACTTTGTTCATTTTTTTCCTCTTTCCTCTAGAAGCATCGGTGCCTCAATCTCTTGGTTCCACAACCAACTAATGCGATCTTGTCCCCATTTCATTCATTCAGCTGAACATCAACATTTCCTGGAATTCAACATTGTCTACAAGACAGGTTCCTCAAAATAATTTTACGGAGATCATTCGAGTTCTCGCTTCTTCTTTCTCGCTCTAGACGTTCAATCTTAATTCCATGACAATTAGAATTTTCTCTTCCTCCACACTAGGGTCTCTTACCTTATGAAGGAAACAATACACTTTGGTGGCATTCTTCTACTTCGAATCCACTTCGTCCTTGGAGTTCACGCCAATAGCGGTGTTCTTACTCTAGGATTTAGATGCCTCCACACTTGACATTCTCTTGTAATAACCCAGTCATCTTTAGTGACAAGATTCAAAGGAGTCGAGGTTCTTCCTCGATCTCCGCACATCCACACCTTGGATATCTTAATTGATTAAATCAATTCACCTTGCGATTACAATCCAAGTACCCCTTTTTCCTTACTCATCCATCCATGAACACTGGGAGTAGTCGGACTATCGAGTCCATTTACTTTTCTTTCCATTAACGACCATCTCATGATCCAATCGTCATTTTAAAATGACACCCTATTCTTTAGGATGATAACTCACAATACCACTTCCAGTTGTCCCGATTCAACCTTATTCACTCGCATATAAATCAACAAAGTCGGACAACCGACATAACTTTTTCCATAATTTATCCCGTGACAAAAGAGAAGAAACTTCAATCTTTCATTATAGGCTGTACGCCAAGGTAATAGCTATTCCTCACAGGCACATTCTGTGCTCCACAAGGGAAAATTCCCTTACTCGCAATTCATGAACGAAAATTCTCTTGCTTATTCCTCTTCCGATCATCCACTTTATTCATGACGACCCATTATCATTCCCGAGAATCGGGAGTAACAACTAGCCATAAGGCTTTCGAATTCCAATCCACGCAGGAACTTCACGTCTTATTAATAGGGTCACTAACCACCCTTAGTACACCTAGACAACCTTGAGAACTTTATCTCGCATTGGTGGATCGCCTTCGGATCTTTGCAAAGCGATTAAAGGTCGATAATCCTTGTTCTTGGGTATCTTTAGAAAGATACTTTCAATTGAACAACTTGGCGAATACAATCCCGGCAAATATCATGCCTTCAAGGAAAAACTCTTCCTTTAGTGATCCTTCACCAATCATCGATGGCCTCTTAAGGCTAGTAACTACCAGGGTCACTTTCTTTTCATCCCGTGCACCCAAAACCTCCGAGGTTTCCTTACACAATTCCCAATCCAGAGAAAGGCGGTTTCAAATTCACTCTCTCTCCATCGAACTTAATCAATCTCACTCTTATACATCCTTCCACAAGCTTTCTTTCCAACGATTTTCTTTTCCATTCTCTATCGTTTTTCCTACGATCTTTACCATTTGCTTTGTTAACAACACAATCAACGGTAGTGGTCTTATTTGCTTTGGGTAACAACGACAGCTCCTTCTTGGGTTTGTCTACCCATCGAATTTCAAATTCCTCTCAAGGTTCTCTTGACCCCTTCAACTCTTGGGTCTCACACAATTTACAAGCTCGAGCCAAACGTTCTTCCAGCGCTCGTACTCCAGCTTATTCATCTTTACTCATTTCTCAGGATTCCTTTCGCTTACGGAATCTTCTCATATCTTGCATACTCGAGCCAAATGCTCATCTAGTGACCTTACTCTAGTCGTTCGACCTCATTAGGTTCTTATGGCACTTGAACCACTACAATTCCCTCCAGGAATTAAAGACTTAAGTCATCTACTCGAGTCTAGCGGTTTTTAGTGCTCATCTCATTATCCTGTCACCAAAATCAATCACCCATGGTTTCTTAGGCAACTCTCAACTACTTGCCAATTATCCAAGGGTTTCAAATCACCCTTAACCAGTGACTACCTATCAAGCCAGCCTCAACGAGGCAATTTCTCGCTTAACCGCTAATTATTAGGCAAGCCTCAACTAGGCCAACATCAAGCAACCATTCAAGGCATTACTTCAATGAGTCAATCGCTCATATTTTAAGTATAAGCACACCTGTTCCTCTAATACGAACACAACAGGCTATCACACTCTCGGAAGATATCGGTTCAACGGGGTATGAACCCCTCACGCCGTCTAATCTCTCAATTAGACCTTGGCCATAACAATCACATGATGCCAACCGCATAACGACATCCACCGCCCAAGACGAAGCTTTTAATCATGCCAATCCCAAGCGCCATCACAAATGCCAAGCAAATTTTTGAAATTTCACCTTGAGGATCAACTCATCGCAACACGTCTCTTAATCAAGATCGATTTAACCTGATACCTAGACTTTCCCTTTCAATTTATGGCCCGGGTCATTCCTCGCTCCTTGCTATCTTAGAAGCCTGTCAGGGAGCCGCTCCTTGTCCGAACCTCTCTGTCCCGGCGATCACTCCCCGCCCTCATCGACCCGGTCATTGCAAGGTTGACCCAAGTCATACATCTACGGAGAAAGCCCCGTTCCACACGTCCCATACCATGCTTCATTACGGTTTATAGGTATCCCGTCCAACTTGTCTCATACCAAGTGACAGCTTATTAGGTCCGATAGTGATAAGCTCATGCATGCACATTCATTGACTTTCGTTTTAATGCCACAAACACTCGCACTTGTATGATTGTCCTCGTTACTCGACGTACCATAGTCGCTTCCCGGATCAATTCTTATCCACAAAAGATCTCTAATTCCACCAACGACCGTCACGCCTCACGCATCCATTGCCTATGTTCTAGCATATTCTTCAAGTTGAGTCATTAACAAATCATATTCATAGTCATATAATCCAACCGACCCTTCACTCAAAAGCAATCATCTATTAGCCCCAACCACATGTACAACCTCAAAATCCATACTTATGGCTCCTCAATTTCCTGCTTGCTCACTTATAAATCACAATAATATCATCACCCAAGTTTACCAATAAAACAAAACGATACTAGAACCATTAGAATACATTACAAGTTCAAGCCTATAATCTTCAAGATTCAGAAATCAATGACTTATCCTAAGGGTTTCAGTATCTAATCGTTCCCAAGTCATCACTCCTTATTACTCCAAGTCCCAATCTCATTTGATCGAGCCGACCTTGCTCGATACCACTTAAACGGGGATGTCACGTCCCGAACCCTACGAGCCGTCGACATCCCACCTGGCCAACACTATGTACGGTTCTCCAGGATCCAAAGGCCAACAAATATAACACTTGTGGAAGCGTAAACAATTCCCCGTACAGAAATTAATTAACATCACGATGACTTGGGACGGTAAAACAAATTATGTACATATACACAATTGTTACAACCTTCAAACCTAGGGCTTCATAGGCCATCAGATGCCTATGACCACCTATAACAAAAGATTACGTGGTCGAAGCCCGCTATGCTTCCAAAATAAAATACTCTACAAAAGCTCAAAAGGCCAACTACCCTAGGCCTCGTCCTCGCTATCCGGTCCGATAACGACTCTCGCCTCCAACTCATCCTCATCAAGCTCAAGTGGCTGTTCCGCATCCGATCGCTCTACAACCTCCCCATCTTCTCTTGGTACCATGACCTTGGGGAATATCGAATCTCCCGGGTGGATTATTCATTGTTGATGCGGAGTGTCCGAAAAACAACGAACCCACGACGGGGTGAGATAAAATCTCGATAAGAGCTAGCCCCTAACCCTAGGTTAGGGCTCTAGTGCCTCCAGACAAGTTTAAAAAAAATAGCAACTTTTCAACATATCCTTCTTCACCTCAATAATTCAACTAATAAATCCCGGAATATTCCATACTTGTTCCGAAAATTCCCACACTTTCTCAAATATTCTACGTTACCCTCATATTGATATTTCACGTCTCGGATCGAATAAAAAAATATTCCACATTGCTCCAAAGCCCGCGTTCCACACTTCAAGCTATCGTATAAAATTCCACGTTACTCCGAAAATTCCACGTTATTCCAAAATATTCCACGTTACTCCACGACTTCATACAAGTTCACAACATTGAGCCTCGGACCTTTATGGAACACGGCTCCATATATATATATATATATATATATACTAGGGTCTCGTACACATAGGAATACGACCCTTAAATCGCGATCTCGGACACATAGGAACACGACCGGATTAAGTCTCGGACAATTAGTCGAACACGACTCACTTTGGTCTCGGACGACTTAATTGAACACGACTTTCTCACACTTTCTAGGTCTCGGACAATCGACGAATATGGCTCACTTTGGCCTCAAACGACTTGATTGAATACGACCTTCATACTTTCTCGGTCTCGGACAATAACGGACGAATACGGCTCACTTTGCCCTCGCACGACTTGATTGAATACGACCCATAAATCTTGGTTTCGAACACATAGGAACACGACCGGATTAAGTCTCGGACAATTAGTCGAACACGACTCACTTTGGTCTCGGACGACTTAATTGAACACGACTTTCATACTTTCGAGAATAAACAGGACTGCGTAATAACGCCTTAGGTCATTATCCCACGTTTAATGCCCGAAGATATTATAATACTCATAACCCCGTGTTTAACACCTCGGGGTATAATAACAAGAAAAAGCCCAGCGTCATAACGCCTCAAGCTATAATTCCTCAATCTAACATCGAGCCCGCGTCATAATGCCTCGTGCAACATATGGTCTTATAAAGTACAAACCCCACGTCATAACGCCTCAGGGTAAAAATTCCACATTTCATCTCTTTCATTCCACTTAAGACCATAAACCACAATAATTTCCCGATCGCTCGTTCGATACCATACGATCCTTTAAATACTTCCGATCGATCAATCCTTGCCACGTGATTCTCGCTAGATTCCTTGATTAGCATATCGAGACCATCCGGTCTCACCAACTTTCTCCAACAAAAGATCGGGACCATGCGATCTCTCCAATTTTTCTCAATTGCCCAATCGAGACCACTCGATTAAATTGTCTTGGGCAAATAAGAGAAATGAGAGAAAATTCTCATCCCAAATGAAGAAGATGAAGATGGTGGATAGATAAGCTAGGCTAGGATATTTTGGGATGAAAAGTTTGACTAGAATTTTTGGTCTTAGAAATAATGAGACAAAGACTTGTGGGTCCCACCAATAATTCATCTCCTTTCCCATATCCAACCGCATTTCACTTTTCCGAATGCAGGTTTGGGGCGAATTGTCAAATATACATGCTCGGGATGAGGCGACGTCCAAAATATTATTACTGAACCCCTGAAGGTCCTACATCTAATTTCGAAGTTAAATTCGCGATCAATCTCGATTAATTGAAATTTCAGCGTATCTCAAACTAACGGGCGGCTTTTAGGAGTTACGCGTATCGACCCGTGATTTATATCACGTTTAAGAATTTCTCAAGCCATGGCGACTTTGGTTGTCATTCAATTGCGATGGTCAATCACTAGTCCCGATAGAGCACGATTGTTAGAAAATAATTTAGGGACGTTCGGAACGCATACGAGGTCAAACGGAATCACCCGTGATCCAGGCGTAGGGTTTTATCCAAATTGTTCCTTAATTATTCTAGGATCGGCCTATATTGGTCCAGAATATTCTCTCGACAATTTTCATGGCCAAAGAGTCATTCCAGGATCAAGTTCTTAGGTCCACGTACTTGATTTTCCTAGCTAGCAATTTCCATTTGGTTAGTCTCTCGAGAGGGATTAACTCCGAGTGAGATTAGACTAAATACATCAATGAGATATTTCATTCATTCATAGCTTCGAAAGTGGGTCGGAATTCGGGATGTCACAATGGTCATTCTAAATTTCGAGAAGGAAATTTCTTTAAGGGGGAAGAGTTGTGACATCCTCAAATTCGATCCTATTCGGGATGAAATGAAATGACGAATTTAAGTGATGTCATCGTTAGTAATTCTCGCTATGAATTGATCATTCATGAGAATCTAGCCAAAAGGGAAAAGCTATTAAGGATGTAAATACACTTGACCTGAGAACTCAACTATGGATTGACAATGCGATTATAAGGATTGATGAAGGACAGTTTGAGCCATTAAGGACCCATTAAGGAACGGCTATAGAATGTTTCGACAATAAAATACAATCGGATCACGGGTGAATCGCACCGTTGTATGGATTGCGAACAACCCAAAAGCAATTCCTAAAGATCGTGTACATTGGAACTAGTGATTGAATCCTCCGAGCTACATGACAACCGAGGTCATCCATGGTTCAAGATAGCGTAAACGTAGATTGATATCAAATCAATTACGGGTCGAGTATGTATAACTCCTAAAAGCCGTCCGTTAGCTCGAAATGAACTATAGTTGCAATTGATTAATTTTGATCATGAATTAAAATCCAAATATGGGTATCGAATTTTCGAGGATCTCAAGACAAAACTATTGGACGTCGCCTCATTGACCTACCAATCTATCCCATTAAGCCATTCTAAAGCCTTTTGAGCCCAATTATAATTTATACGAACTCGTACAAAATACTAGCTCAAATATGTGTATAGTACTTCATACTATACTTTGTGAAATTACCAAAATGCTCTTGTTTTTTGAAAGACCAAATTGCCCTTCTTGCATTATTAGCAAAAGACAAAAAAGTCTTAATGAGATGAAGACTTTGAGGCATGCATTTATGGAGGGTTTCTTATCCGGAGCTAGGCTTGCTCAAAAAGCTAAAAATGAGATAATATCTCATGGCTCTCTCTCTCTCTCCTTATTGAATTTTCAGCCAAACCTCTCCCAATCCCGAGCTTTCTCTCTCTCTCTCTCTCGATTTTCTACGCACGCTCGAGAAGAAATCACTCGTTTGAGCTTGACCGGAGGGAGAGTTGAGCTATGTTTTCTCCTGCGCGACCATAAGATTGAGGGTTGATTGTCCAAAAAGTTGATGAAATTTCTTGGATCTAGACTGGACATAGGCTGCTTGGTGGAGACCCAGTTCGTTCGGTCATCCGACGTTGTTTCGTGTTGATTTCAAACCAAGCCATGCGTAGCCCTCGCCACGCCAATGCCCCTGCTTCCAGATTGGAAATCGAGTGAGTTATCGCTTTAATCCCTTGATTAGTATGTTAAACTTGATCGGGATGTGTTTAGATTAGTCAAAATATGCTTAAAACTAATCTAATTGACTATGGTTGAGTTAGTTAACCATAGTTGGGTTAGTTGACCATAGTTGGGTTAGTTGACCTTGGTTAGGTTAATTAACCATAGTTATTGTTGTTAACTATGGTTGAGTTAGTTAACCTAGATCGATGAGCTATCATGATAAGGTATCGAAAATATGATAAGCTATCGAGGTCTTGGCGATAAGCTATCGAGATTTTGATGATAAGCTATCGAGGTTTTGGCGATAAGCTATCGAGATTTTGATGATAAGCTATCGAGGTTTGGACGATAAGCTATATAGGTTTGAACGATAAGCTATCGAGGTTTTGGGCGATAAGCTATAGAGATTTGGACGATAAGCTATCGAGGTTTTGACAATAAGCTATCGAAATTTTGATGATAAGCTATTGAGGTTTTAGCGATAAGCTTTCGAGATTTTGATGATAAGCTATCGAGGTTTGGACGATAAGCTATCAAGGTTTTTGTAATAAGCTATCGTTATTTTATGATAAACTATCGGGTTATTTGAGAATTATAATCTCTAATTAATTGAATTAATTAGAGATAGTTAGACATTTTATTTATTAATGTGCTCTTATGTATTATCTAATATTAAACTATGAAGTCGCTAATGGGAATAGCCATACAAATTGGCTTTTGTAATAAATTGATTTCCAATGTACAAGGATGGTGATTGAGTTGCGTATACATGGTCACGTGTAATTTATTTACTAGGTATTTGGTCACGTGCAATTTATTTATTAAGTATGTTGTCACGTGCAATTTATTTGTTAAGTATTTGGTCACATGCAATTTATTCACTTGCGTACATAACATGAGAGTTGCGTCGGTATGAGAACTCCCGGATAAGCCGAATGACCCCCGTATAAGACCGGCGTGCCCTCGATCAGCCTGTAATTAATCGAAAGAATAAAAACCCGTATGAGTCGGAAGACCCTCGTACGAGACGGGCGTGCCCTCGATCGACCGTAATTGATCGAAAGGATAAATACCCGAATGAATCGGAAGACCCTTGTATGAGATGGTCGTGCCCTCGATCAGCCTGTAATTGATAGAAAAAATAAATACTCGAATGAGTCGAAGACCCCCGTAGAAAGACAAGCATGCTCTCGATCGGCTGTAATTGATCGAAAAGATAAATATCCAAATGAGTCGGAAGACCTCCGTAGAAAGACGGGCGTATCCTCGATCGGCCGTAATTGATAGATTGGAAATATTCCCGGATAAGCCGGAAAGACCCCCTAGAAAGATGGGCGTGCCTTTGATCGATCATAATTAGTTGTCTGGATAAATTCCTGCGGAAAACCCCCATAGAAAAATGGGCGTGCCCTCGATCGACCGTAATTGATCGAATGAACAGATGCCGACTGAATTGAAAGACCCTCGTGTGAGAACGGGCGTGCCATGAGTGGCCGTAATGATGAGAGTATGCTTGAGTGTACTATGCACGAGAAAGTTGACATGTGTTCTGTTTGTATTATTGAATTAATGGCATTTAATTGTGTATAGTGGATTATAACGTGCAAGGCGCGTGTCAAGGCAAGTAAGATTGCCTAAGACTATGTGATAGCATATTTGTATATGTATATACTGTATTGCATTGTAGGCTCTAAATGCATCCGAGATGAGTTGACCTTCTAATAGAGGCTTGGGCCATTAACTTGCTGAGATTTTATATCTCACCGGTTGTCGTTAACCAATTTTTAGGCCCTTAGCTTGGAAGAGCAATTCCGGCTATGAGAAGGATGTGGATCTATTTAATGTTGTTTAAAATTCTTAGAAAAGTCCAACACATAAGCTAAAAATGATAGGTCGAGGGAGGACACTACATGTATATAAAAAGCACATAAAACAGTATCGTGACCACAACTCGAGTGACGATGAGCATAGGGTGAATGGAAATTGAGGTATTCCTTGACCGTTAAATATGGACTTTCCCAAGTCTATACCTCATGTGACATTGAATTTCTCTATAGAGTTGAATTAACCTCTTCTAGAGGTCGCCACTAGCCTTTGAGGTCAACTAAAAATCAAATGAGATACAAAAAGTTAAGAGTTTAACCTCTAACTCGGTGTGGTTGTTTATCTAACTGGTCATACCCGTTTTTGCCAATTAAAGGTCATTGATGTGTCAACGTGTTCATGCAAAATCTAACATCGAATGTATTGAAGTGCGGAACTAAACACTCAAGAATTTAAACAACATTAAAGAAAAGAACGGAAATGAAAACTCGCTACTTTTCGGGCTTAAAAAAATATTACATGGCCTGGGACATGAACCCCCATAAGTTTGACACTAAAGACTAACCACACAAAAAAAATTGAACTAGATTAGGGCGAGCCTAATTCTACTCATTTTATTAAGTAACAAGACTAAACTAGCCTAAACTAATTAATTACTAAGAAAATGATTCTAAGTCTCATTGATTTTTATTTTTCTAGTTTAGACTGTATTAACTAAAAGTCCAAATTGATTATTAATTGTTAAGTTTATTAACTAAAGTAACATAATTAACACTACTAATTGAATCCTAAATTTAATCATTGGGGACCGCCAAAATGGACTCGTCGGCCATTACTCCGAAGAATTTCAGCTAGTCTCAATAAACTCCAAGCGGATGCTCCCCAAATCCTAACAGAAAACAAATCATAGAAAAATGGAAAGCAAGAAGCAAATTTGTAGGACTAAATTCTCTATGGAATAAGATCAAAACTTGGTTCAAACTAATAGTCAACAAAGCACAAGGATCTTGTCTTACCTTGAGGGATCGGCTTCCTCCAGAAATAATGGTCTAGAACAATAATTCCAGACTTCGTGTTCATTGCCCCCCACCATGAGAAATCACCAGAACATAATACAGAACAAAGAAACAAAAGGATGGAGTCAGATTTGGTTTTCAACACATTGAAATATAACCAGAATCAAATCCAAATACTAGTGGACCAATTAATTATATGTGATCTGCATCAACACATCCACAGTTGTTCATTAAAAATGGACAAAGATCAAATGAAGGTCACAGTCAAGCATGGAACAAAACTAGCAATCTGCTCAAACATCCTCACGCTAGACAAACTCATCTACATCGTGCAAGAGCAGCACCGAGTTTGAATCTCCCTAAATTACATCCAATTAGTACCATCTAGCAACATCCAGAATTATTACAGATTAATCAAGATCAAAATTTCCAACCATTTTGTAAAGAATTGATGCGAAGCTGATGTAATGTCTTCACACTAATATACCCGACCTTATGTCATCAAACTAAACCAAGTAGAATGAGAACCTTATTGGACTGAGAGATACAATCACGGTCAGTATGCATTTGGTTCAATTCCAGCCTGTTTTCAACAAAATTCAGCAAGATTCCAGAATGTTTTGACAAGATTCACCTCATTTCAACAGGACTCCTCCGTTCTCACTTCCAAGACACGTCAACTCCCCTTTCCATCCTTCTTTCAGTTATTCTTACATTCATTCTACAGTTGCTTATACAAAATCACGAACAACTAAAGAAAATCTGCATGAGAACCAAGCATCCCGAACAGAGCAAATTTATACAAGTTACATGATATTCATTCAATCTATTTAATCTTCGTTTCCAGACTTTTATTTTATCTTTTTACAAGCCGACAAAGAGAACAATATACATTCGAACATGATCAAGAAATTCCATAAAGCAGCTCGAGGTTTGTTCAACCATATGCAAGACTCCTATGCTTCAAAGGGAACATTCACCATGGAGTCCATGATAAATGGAAATCAAACGTGTCATTGCGTCAATATTTTCACTGAGCGCAAGATAAATGCTATACTCTCCTTCAGCTAGATACACTTGCAAGCATCAGTCAGACATTTACTCGTCTCATGATTATAACAAGCAATATAGAATTGTCTTTGCTATTGGAGTGTGACCAAACTAACGAAAGTGATTCACAGACTTAAGCCAAGCCACATTCGGGAGTAGATCTGAGGCAGGCACGTATGATACGCCATGAGGGACTTGTGAATCAATTAAGAGATAGTCACACAATCTTCAAAATACCAAACACAGCGTGCTACTATGGTTCAGGAATTTAGTCCGTCCGGTGGTAGGCAGGTTAGCATCAAAACACAAGAACGAAGCATCGATTTTAAAAAGAAATTCACAAACACAACGTCATCGAAGCAGGCTTAATCAATAGTGGAGTTCTTGGCCTCAGTCTCACGTGCAAAGTACTAAAGACAAATCATAAGTAATACTTTGAAGAAAAGTAACAACGGACCTTGAATGACGATCGACTCGGAGGGAGAGATCATCAAAGACAATGATGCCGGACTGAAAGATCACCAGAGCTGCCAAAGAATACAAAGACACAGAGAAATCAGAAATACGGACTGACTGTAATGAATAAAAAATAGAGAAAGAGAGAACTTAGCTTTCGCAGCAATCGAACAATGCAGAACCTTGAGGAGAGCAGAATGGAGTTGAACAGTTGTAGACTGGAATAGAGCTGGTAGGATGATTGGAGGAGGCTCGTGGCTGTCAGAAATTCAGTAGAGATGATCAGCTATAAATTCGAAGACCGAGAGCTCCTTCAAGTGTTCCGTAGGTAAAGGACTGAGATTCTGGATGCATGGTGCTGGAATTGAAGCGCAAATGCTGATAATATGAGCAAGATACCGCTAATCAGTACTGCCTATCAAATGGAGTATCAAAGCTGTAATGCTTGATTTTTTTGACTAGGTCAACAAGGTGGTGGGACCCACCTTTAAAATAAATACAATAAAAGACCTTCTTGAGTCTTCCAACCCAAGCTCACGCACAGAAGGAGGGGGAAAAGAAGAAGAAGAAAAAGAAAAAGGAAGAAGGAGAAGGGAGGGAGGAAAGAAAATAAAAGAAAGGAGCGCACGTGTGCGCCACCAGCCATGGACGCCACATCAACCTCGTTCTACTACGTGCCACAACATTAGGTAAGGACTCGCACCTCTCGTCCCTCCTATTGAAGTGATTTTTCGGATTTAGGGTAAAATTCGAATTTTTGGGGAAACTGAGCTGCTGTGTCTGATTTCATGGGGGATTGGCTGCGTTTTGCTTGAAAAAGAAACTTTAGGATGTTATGGACCTGTAGGATTTGACGGATCTTAATTTGACACTACGGTTTGCCCGGAACAAGATTTTCAATTCTGGTGCGCTACAGTACAGCGCGAACAGTGAACTTCGAGGCCGGATTTCGTTAGTTTCCAGTTATCGGCTGAGGTTGGCTATGTTGAGACTTTTGTAGTACGTCGAATAAGCTTCGCGTGGACAGTAAGATAGCTTGAAACGGAGTTCGGTGGAGGAAGATATGGCCCGAGAGAATTCGACGCGCGCAGTGAACAGTACGCGACCAGAACATGTTGCCCCCCGTTCTTGCCAATTTTCGAATAGATTCTAGTCAAGCTATGTTGGGGGTTTTGTATTACTTTAAAAGATCTTTCTTTAGACTACAAGTTTGTTTAAATCGGAACTCGAGTGAGGGAGTTACAGTCCGTTTAAATTTGTCGCGCAACTTGCGCGTAGCGGACAACATGCGTGTCCGCTATAGGCGATCGTTTTGTTGATGCGTGGGTGTCGCCTTAGCAACACATAGGCCTTTTTCATTCGAGTTATGTTGTAGGGTAGCATAGTACTCAGTTTTTGATATCATTTTTCATATATTTGATAGGGTTTCGAACGTGTCGATCCGAGTAGGCTTTAGAGTTTGCTTCTAGCGTTGTCGAGTGAGTGATACTATTTCTTCTTTGTGTTTTCAAAATGCATATTGGAAAGAGATAGTACTATATGTGTTATGAATTGAGAAAATGACATTTTGTTTCATAAAAACAGGATCGAACATTTACCGCTGTTTTTATCCGTTTGATATGATTCGTTATCAATATGTGCTATTGGTTTTGAGTTGATTCTCGCTACATTCTAGTTATAAGGAGGATGTTGTTGTTTGCTTTTGTGATGCTCAAGCTAGCTGTGAACCCGGTTGAGGGGTTTGTGAATATGCGCATATTACTTAAGATATCCTTGTGGGCCGAGCCACCGGCATTGTAGGTGGAGACCTTGCCAAGGGGGGATCTTGGTCGCCTTTTGTCACGAGCGTTATACGTGACCATGGTTAGAATCTTGAGCATGAGATTAGCTAATGGATAGACCATTGGCATATGATTTGATGAGATTAGTCAATGGATAGACCATTGATGTATGTTTTGATGTTATCATCTCGATATTGATACTTTTGCTATAAATATATTATGTTAAGATAATATATAACTTGTTTTCATCATAAATGTTTGATATGTTTCGATCTTAATGTAAATATCTTATATTTTGAATATCAAATGTGCATAGTGGTTGTTCGATCCGCTTAGAAGAAATGTATTACTCATCGAGCCGTGTTAGCTCATTCCTTTCATCTTCCTTGTCTTTATGGTTTGGCGAGTCGCCGATGGGACGTGAGAATAACGTAAGCTAAAAGATCCGTCTAAGGTTATAGAAAGCTCATATCGTAGTGCAGGACCTTTTTATCGTATATATGTGAATATATATATATTGATATCGGGTTAAGCAAGTGTTACATTTTGAGGCTGCATCCTTTGAGTGAAAGGATGGCCATGTCATTGCCCTATTCTTGCGAGGAACCGGGGTGTGCCATTTATTGGTATCGGAGCCTAGGTTTTGATCTCTATGGGTAGATATGAGACGTTATGAGATAGTGAGATAGAATTTAATGCGTTAGCCCGAGTGATACTAAGGTATAACTTGGTTTCATTCTTGGATCCAGGTAACCATGAGTTCTAATCCGGAGCTGCTTGCTAATTATCGCAAAAGAGGTAGGGGCAAGAGAGCTGTCACCTTCGATTCCAGAGAGGTGCCTCGAGGTTCCGAGGTAGGCCTTCAAGAGGAGAAGAGGATACAATAGCAGAATCTCGGGAATCAAGAGAAGAGAGCCAGCAACCATTGGTCCAAGACAATGTAGCTAGAGCCGAGGAGCCTAAGGGTGATGGAGCCAAAGAACCATTGGTCCAAAACCGATCCTCTTGCGGCGAACGTTGGATTAGAAAGATAGAGGGGATCTTCAGTTGAAGGGGTCCCCCGAGGAGAAAAAGGTCGACTTTGCTACATAATACTTAGAAGGTGAAGCCGAGTATTGGTGGGAGGGAATGAGGTCCGCCTTTGGAGATGAAGATATTGTTATCCCTTGGAATGACTTTAAAGAAACTTTTAACGCCCAATTCTTCCCTTAGTCGTTCCAGGCACGGATGAAGAATGATTTTCTTCATATATCACAAGGTGACTCTTTTCGTTATGGAGTATGCGAGGCCACTTCAATCGAATGAGTAGATTTGCGGGACGTTTGGTGGCGGATGAAGGAGAGAAGGCTGAACACTTTGTGAGAGGACTCCGACCCGATATTCGTTTTACACTTGTGCCTCTTTCATTACCAACTTACAAGGATGTGCTTTGGAACGAGCAATCAAAATTGAACGAGAGATTTCTATCAGCGGTACTCAAGGTGCTCCTTCGTTTAAGAGGCCAAAATTCGCACATTTTCGGGAAAGTCAAGCAAGTGGTAGCATCGGACAAAGAAGCATTAGCAATCGTGGAAAAGGGAAGAGTCAAGTTATTCGGGGCCCTTGCGCTACATGTGGGAAACATCATGGTGGTCTTTGTCACCGCAAGACAGGAGCATGTTTTATTTGTGGAAAAATAGGACATATGGCACGTGATTGTCCCACTCGAAGAGTGCACCTATGGATAGGAGGGTATGTTTTGTTTGTGGCCAGCCTGGGCACGTAGCAAGTACTTGTTCTATGAGGAAGACGGGCTTTTCAGCTGGTAGGCCTCAAGAAATGCAACAAAGGCGAGAAGATGACCGGGAAAATTTTTGCTATGACAAAAGATGATGCAGCAGCTTCTAATACCGTTGTTGCGGGTATTATCTCACTTGCCTCACGGTGTGCTTATGCATTGTTCGACTCCGGTGCTACTCATTCCTTCATTTCTATGGAATTTGCAAAGAAACTTGATGTGCTACCGACCCTCTTGATTATGAATTATGTGTTGATACTCCTACGGGTGATTTCTTGATTGCTGATTGTGTGTTCAAGAGGTGTAACCTTCGAATTGATGATGTGGAAATGCCTGGAAATTTGGTGTTGTTAGATACACGGGATTTCGATGTTATTCTTGGGATGGATTGGCTATCCACATATCATGCTACTTGTTGATTATTATTTGAAGAAAGTTGTCTTTCGACTTCCGAATCAACCCGAGTTCTCTTTTTCGGGAAGTCATAAAAGCACTTTTCCAAAATTAATTTCAGCTATGCAAGCGAGGAAACTTCTAAGGAAAGGTTGCTGTGGTTATCTAGCTTGCGTAAAAGACACCGGTAAAGAAGTTGTAAAGCTGGAAAATATTCCGATTGTTAAAGAATTTCCGGATGTGTTTCCGATGACTTAACTAGTTTACCTCCCGATAGAGAGATTGAATTTTGCATTGAGCTGTTGCCTGGGGACAGTACCTATCTCTAAAGCACCTTATCGGATGGCACCCGCCGAATTGAAAGAGTTGAAGACGCAGCTACAGGAACTTTTAGATAAGGGTTTCATTAGACCCAGTGTTTCACCTTGGGGACTCCTGTTCTTTTTGTGAAGAAAAAGGATGGTAGTATGAGGCTTTGCATAGATTATAGAGAACTTAACAAGGTGACGATCAAGAATAAATATCCTTTGCCTCGGATTGATGATCTATTTGATCAGCTTCGGGGAGCTCGGGTGTTTTCTAAGATTGATCTTCGTTCGGGTATCATCGCTGAAAATAAAAGCGAGATGATGTGCCTAAACCGCTTTCGAACAAGGTATGGCCATTATGAATTTCTTGTCATGCCTTTTGGACTAACGAATGCACCCGCTGCTTTTATGGACTTGATGAACCGAGTATTCAGGCAATATCTTGACAGATTTATTGTGGTGTTTATTGATGATATTCTGGTGTATTCGAGGAGTTTGGAGGAGCATGACCAACATCCGAGGCTTGTTTTGCAAACTTTGCGTGAGAAAAAGTTATATGATAAATTCAGTAAATGCGACTTTTGGCTTGATCATATAGAGTTCTTGGGCCATGTGATCTCGAAGGAAGGTATCTCCGTCGATCCAAAGAAAGTTGAAGCGAGTTGTTCGGTGGAGTCGTCCTACAACCTGTTCTCGAACCGAGAAGTTTTCTTTGGTTAGCTGGTTATTACGGACGATTTGTGAAGGGGTTTTCCAAAATTGCTAATCCACTTACTCGCCTAACTCGGAAAGGGCGTCAAGTTCTTATGGTCGGATCGGTGTGAGAGTAGTTTTCAAGAATTGAAGAGACGGTTAGTGACAGCTCCTATATTGACCTTGCCTTCAGGAAATGGTGGCTTCACTATCTATTGTGATGCGTCTAAAGAAGGTTTAGGTTGCGTTCTTATGCAAGATGGTAAAGTCATTGCTTATGCCTCTAGACAGTTGAAAACACACGAGAAGAACTATCCCACTCATGATTTGGAGTTAGCGGCTATTGTGTTTGCCTTGAAAATATGGCGGCACTATTTATATGGTGAAAAATGCGAAGTTTTTACAGATCACAAGAGCTTGAAGTATATCTTTACTCGAGAGAGTTAAACATGAGACAGAGGAGATGGCTAGAACTCTTGAAGGATTATGATTTGTCTATCAATTATCATCCAGGAAAGGCAAATGTAGTGGCGGATGCCTTGAGTCGTAAATCTTCGGGAACATAGCAAGATTGCTCACTTCTCAACAACCTATTCTCGAGGATATGAGGAAACTAGAATTAGAGGTATTGGTGCATCAGCTTGGTGCTCGGTTAGCTAATCTTCAAGTACGGCCAACATTGATTGATAGGATCAAGGCTAAACAGAATGAAGATCCTCGGTTGGGCAAGATCAAAGAAGGTGTAGAAGCTGGGGGGCAACCAAATTTCAGTATCCATGTGGATGGATCATTGAGATTCCATGGTCGGCTATGTGTTCCCGATGATGCAGGATTGAAAAAGGAGATATTGCAGGAGGCTCACACCACTAGATACTCAATTCATCCAGGGAACACTAAGATGTATAGAGATTTGAGAGAAAATTTCTGGTGGGTCAATATGAAGAAAGATATTGTCAAATTTTTCGACCGAGTGTCTTGTTTGCCAAACAGGTAAAGATAGAACATCGAAACCAGGTGGTCAACTACATCCACTCGAGATACCTAAATGGAAATGGGAGCATATCACCATGGACTTCATTGTTGGTTTACCGAGGACGCCTAGTGGTAAGAACGCTATATGGGTAATTGTCGATCGATTAACTAAGTCGGCACACTTCTTGTCATATCGATTTGGCCTTTCAATGGAAGACATGGCGAAGCGGTACGTAAATGAGATAGTCAAGCTACATGGGGTTCCGGTGAGCATTGTTTCGATAGGGATCCCCGATTTGTATCTAACTTTTGGAAGAGTTTACAAGGGGCGTTAGGTACCAGGCTTAATTTCGACGGCCTTTCATCCGCAAACAGATGGGCAATCGGAAAGAACGATCCAGACACTAGAGGATATGTTGAGATCATGCGTTATTGACTTTGGTGGCTCGTGGGATGAACATTTACATTTGGCGGAATTCTCTTATAATAACAGCTACCATTCCAAAGCATCAAGATGGCCCCTTTTGAAGCTTTATATGGTCGAAAGTGCGGGACACCGGTTTGTTGGGACGATGTTGGTGAGAAAAGACTAACTGGTCCCGAGTTTATACAGCAATCGGAAGAAAAAGTCGAGACTTGTTCGAGAGCGTTTGAGGACAGCACAAAGCCGCAGAAAAGTCGGACTTGTTTCATGTATCTCTCGTTGCGCAAATATGTGCCAAGTCCTAATCATGTATTGGATTATACTCCTTTGAAGTTAAGGGAAAACTTGACATATGAGAAGAAGCCTATCCGGATCATTGACGGGAAAGATCAAGTGTTACGACGGCGAACTATTCCCTATGTTAAGATTCAATGGCGTAACCACACGTAAAGAGTGGCTACCTGGGAACTCGAAGAGGAGGTGAGACGTAAATATCCTCATTGTTCCAAAGTTGAGGTAAGTTCAGTTATTCGAATTTCGAGGACGAAATTTTTTAAGGAGGGTAGAATGTAATGCTTGATTTTTTTGACTAGGTCAACAAGGTGGTGGGACCCATCTTTAAAATAAATACAATAAAAGACCTTCTTGAGTCTTCCAACCCAAGCTCACGCACGAGAAGGAGGGGGAAAAGAAGAAGAAGAAAAGAAAAAGGAAGAAGGAGAAGGGAGGGAGGAAAGAAAATAAAAGAAAGGAGCGCACGTGTGCGCCACCAGCCACGGACGCCACATCAACCTCGTTCTACTACGTGCCACAACATTAGGTAAGGACTCGCACCTCTCGTCCCTCCTATTGAAGTGATTTTTCGGATTTAGGGTAAAATTCGAATTTTTGGGGAAACTGAGCTGCTGTGTCTGATTTCATGGGGGATTGGCTGCGTTTTTGCTTGAAAAAGAAACTTTAGGATGTTATGGACCTGTAGGGATTCGACGGATCTTAATTTGACACTACGGTTTGCCCGGAACAAGATTTTCAATTCTGGTGCGCTACAGTACAGCGCGAACAGTGAACTTCGAGGCCGGATTTCGTTAGTTTCCAGTTATCGGCTGAGGTTGGCTATGTTGAGACTTTTGTAGTACGTCGAATAAGCTTCGCGTGGACAGTAAGATGGCTTGAAACGGAGTTCGGTGGAGGAAGATATGGCCCGAGAGAATTCGACGCGCGCAGTGAACAGTACGCGACCAGAACATGTTGCGCCCGTTCTTGCCAATTTTCGAATAGATTCTAGTCAAGCCATGTTGGGGGGTTTTGTAGTACTTTAAAAGATCTTTCTTTAGACTACAAGTTTGTTTAAATCGGAACTCGAGTGAGGGAGTTACAGTCCGTTTAAATTTGTCGCGCAACTTGCGCGTAGCGGACAACATGCGTGTCCGCTATAGGCGATCGTTTTGTTGATGCGTGGGTGTCGCCTTAGCAACACATAGGCCTTTTTCATTCGAGTTATGTTGTAGGGTAGCATAGTACTCAGTTTTTGATATCATTTTTCATATATTTGATAGGGTTTCGAACGTGTCGATCCGAGTAGGCTTTAGAGTTTGCTTCTAGCGTTGTCGGAGTGAGTGATACTATTTCTTCTTTGTGTTTTCAAAATGCATATTGGAAAGAGATAGTACTATATGTGTTATGAATTGAGAAAATGACATTTTGTTGCATAAAAACAGGATCGAACATTTACTGCTGTTTTTATCCGTTTGATATGATTCGTTATCAATATGTGCTGTTGGTTTTGAGTTGATTCTGCTACATTCTAGTTATAAGGAGGATGTTGTTGTTTGCTTTTGTGATGCTCAAGCTAGCTGTGAACCCGGTTGAGGGGTTTGTGAATATGCGCATATTACTTAGGATATCCTTGTGGGCCGAGCCACCGGCATTGTAGGTGGAGACCTTGCCAAGGGGGATCTTGGTCGCCTTTTGTCACGAGCGTTATACGTGACCATGGTTAGAATCTTGAGCATGAGATTAGCTAATGGATAGACCATTGGCATATGATTTGATGAGATTAGTCAATGGATAGACCATTGATGTATGTTTTGATGTTATCATCTGATATTGATACTTTTGCTATAAATATATTATGTTAAGATAATATATAACTTGTTTTCATCATAAATGTTTGATATGTTTCGATCTTAATGTAAATATCTTATATTTTGAATATCAAATGTGCATAGTGGTTGTTCGATCCGCTTAGAAGAAATGTATTACTCATCGAGCCGTGTTAGCTCATTCCTTTCATCTTCCTTGTCTTTCGGGTTCGGCGAGTCGCCGAGGGGACGTGAGAATAACGTAAGTGAAGGATTTTGGGTAGGAAATTTTTGCTACAAAGTGTACGTAGGTGTGTTGAGATTTGGAGATAGTTCCTTTTGATGGATGTATATATATATCTGTCTGAAGGTTATAGAAAGCTCATATCAGAAGTAGTGCAGGACCTTTTTATCGTATATATGTGAATATATATATATTGATATCGGGTTAAGCGAGTGTTACATTTTGAGGCTGCATCCTTTGAGTGAAAGGATGACCATGTCATTGCCCTATTCTTGCGAGGAACTGGGGTGTGACAAAAGCCAAAGGAAACTTCATATAGGGAACTGTCCTTGCCAAGCCGAAATTCTGAACAATAAGGCCGTAAGTCTCCGTCTTTCAAATTCTATTTTCACATGAGGGTGTGCTGACCTATTTCCAAGCTGAAAAAGATTTTGTCACCATCAATTACAAGCAGGTATTTCAGAAAAGTATTAAAACAAAAACAACCAGATAACTGACTTTTTCCTCAACCATATGAGGGCTCTATCACCTCAAAGGTATGAAATAGAGAACTGCATTTCCAAATAAGTTTAGAAACTTTCAACAAAGTGAGTAAATAAGTTGAAACTCAACTGTTCTGATGTTGCTTTCAATTCTCCAAATAGCCAAAAAAAATGAAAAAAAATATAATGCTCAAGTGAAGAAATTGTCAATACCTATAGAAATATAAAGACTAGGTTCAATCATCAAAACATTCCGAATAAGCTACGACTCATTCTAGGCAATTTCAGGTATGGGAATTAGTTAGGTCACAATCTAGGTATCTACTCTGAATAGCTAGAGCTCATGGCCACAACTTGGAGCCTGTCCGCATTCCCTAATGAATTAGAGGTGCTCCGAGGAAGTTAGTGTTGTACAGGGATCACGGAAGTGATAGTGTGGTGGGATATGCGAATGCAGAGAGGGCAGGTTTCAACCTCTATCCTGATGCAAGGTATGTAAAGAATGTCGGAATCAAGGACAGTCCTTAGCAGAGCATGACAGGTTTATTACTGCAGAAATGGACAATCTACTAAGAATGTGATTTTGTTAGAGCATATGACATTTAATATTGAACCACATTTTCATCCATCAACTTAAGCTTTTAGATAAATTAGTAGTGGTTCAAAGCAATAAAACTCGTGTTTTAATCTCTCTAGACCCCGATTTGCCTTTCCAATCATAATTGGTTATGCTTTATTCTTAGACCAATCCCTGCCTACCACGAGGAAGAGTCTTAAAGCATTTAAATCAGACACCAGGCCTTCATGTAATGGCTAAAGTTGCAAAATAAGTTGGTACAGGCTTTACAACTTATATACCTAGTCCCTGTCCTCTTAAGAAGAACTTACTTTTAGCAGCAAAATGCAACATGGATTCGCAAGCTTGATATGGTAGGCATGCGAAGCAACATATACATACTTAAAATATATTGAAATGCCTCTCTGGACATAGCTGCTTTGACCGAGGAAGTTCTTCATGTCCGGTTTCTCGGACTGATTCAGTCCGCGGAGGGGTGTAGCCAGGATGAGGATCCAAAGTGGGCATGTAAAACACCATCAGTATCCCAAACAAAGCTACACCAGAACAACAATACCACATTATTAGCCAAATTAGATTGACAAAAATAAGGAATAACATTACTTAATATAAAATAAACAGAATAAAAAACTGGGGTACCAATATAGGGAACAAAAGCACAAGCATGAGAGCCCCCAAGCTGCTGGTATAGAAGCACCATTGCAACAATTATACACGAAAAAGAGCGGACCACATAGCGTGAAGGGATTGACATATTTGCTGTCGGCAAAAAGGAACAACTTTAAGAAATAGCAATATCAGGTTTGGGTTTGTTGATTTCAAAGAAGAAAATTAGTCTCTTCTATATCTTATATTCACAATGTTACATAGAACATTACACATAAATAGTCAAGGACAACTACGCTATAGAAAGGAAATAAAAGCAGAAAAGGAAAAGATTTCCTACTTCCTAATATTGAGGATTAAAGGGTCTGTAATATTTACTAAACCACTTGGAAGAAGGAATTTTCAAAGATGAAAAATCAAAGAGATATTTATCGAATGATTATTATGGTGTTGTTGTTGGTGGGTTCGTTCTGGTTTATGAGTATATGTAACTCGTCACGTCCCAAACCATACGAGCCGTCGACATCCCACCTGGCCAACACTATGTACGGTTCTCCAGGATCCAAAGGCCAACAAATATAACACTTGCGGAAGCGAAACAATTTCCCGTACATAAATTAATTAACATCACGATGACTTGGGACGGTAAAACAACTTATGTAAATATACACAATTATTACAACCTTCAAACCTAGGGCTTCAGAGGCCACTTTGTACAAGCCTTGTGACCACCTATAACAAAAGATTACGTGGTCGAAGCCCGCTATGCTTCCAAAAGAAAATACTCTACAAAAGCTCAAGAGGCCAACTACCCTAGGCCTCGTCCTCGCTATCCGGTACGATATCGACTCTCGCCTCCAACTCATCCTCGTCAAGCTCGGGTGGCTGTTTCGCATCCGATTGCTCTACAACCTCCCCATCTTCTCTTGGTACCATGACCTTGGGGAATATCGAATCTCCCTGGGCGGATTATTCATTGCTGATGCGGAGTGTCCGAAAAACAACGAACCCACGACGGGGTGAGATAAAATCTCGTTAAGCTAGCCCCTAATCCTAGGTTAGGGCTCTAGTGCCTCCAGACAAGTTTTAAAAACAACAACTTTTCAACATATCCTTCTTCACCTCAATAATTCAACAAATAAATCCCGAAATATTCCATACTTGTTCAAAATTCCCACACTTTCTCAAATATTCTACGTTACCCTCATATTGATATTTCACGTCTCAGACTGGAATCAAAAATATTCCACGTTGCTCCAAAGCCCGCGTTCCACGCTTCAGGCTATCGTATAAAATTCCACGTTACTCCAAAAATACTCCACGTTACTCCACGACTTCATACAAGTTCATAACATTGAGCCTCGGACCTTTATGGTACACGGCTCCATATATATATATATATATACTAGGGTCTCGAGACACATAGGAATACGACCCATAAATCTCGGTCTCGGACACATAGGAACACGACCGGATTAAGTCTCGGACAATTAGTCGAACACGACTCACTTTGGTCTCGGACTACTTAATTGAACACGACTTTCATACTTTCTCGGTCTCGGACAATCGGACGAATACGGCTCACTTTGGCCTCGGACGACTTGATTGAATACGACCTTCATACTTTCTCGGTCTCGAGACAATCGGACGAATACGGCTCACTTTGGCCTCGACGACTTGATTGAATACGACCTTCATACTTTCTCGGTCTCGGACAATCGACGAATACGGCTCACTTTGGCCTCGAGGCGACTTGATTGAATACGACCTTCATACTTTCTCGGTCTCGGATAATCGGACGAATACGGCTCACTTTGGCCTCGGACGACTTGATTGAATACGACCTTCATACTTTCTCGGTCTCGAGACAATCGGACGAATACGGCTCACTTTGGCCTCGAGATGACTTGATTGAATACGACCCATAAATCTCGGTCTCGGACACATAGGAACACGACCGGGATTAAGTCTCGGACAATTAGTCGAACACGACTCACTTTGGTCTCGGACGACTTAATTGAACACGACTTTCATACTTTCCGAGCGTAATACGCCTCGGGATATTATAATACTCATAACCCCGCGTTCAACGCCTCGGGGTATAATAATAATAAAGCCCGCGTCACAACGCCTCCGGCAACATATGGTCTTATGAAATACGAACCCCGCGTCATAACGCCTCGGGTAAAATCCCACATTTCCTCTCTTTCATTCCACTTAAGACCATATACCACAATAATTTCCCGATCGCTCGTCCGATACCACACGATCCTTTAAATACTTCCGATCGATCAATCCTTGCCACGTGATTCCGCTAGATTCCTTGATTAGCGATCGAGACCATCCGGTCTCACCAACTTTTTCCAACAAAAGATCGGGACCATGCGATCTCTCCAATTTTTCTCAATTGCCCAATCGAGACCACTCGATTAAATTGTACTGGGCAAATACTCGATCGGAACCACGTGATTCACTCACGTTAGAGAATTAATACATCGGGGCCACTCGATTAATTTATGCTACCACAGAATTCAATCCACGCTAGGCGACCATATTATACTAACGCAAATAAAGAAATTAATAGCGTACAATTAAAAGTACACTAACGTGGGAATTGATCCAGGCCGAACCATATTAATTTCTAACGTACAATTAATTCACGACTATAGTACTAAACTATAATAACACCACATTTATTTAATACCGTGGCATAACGATATGTTGTCACATATAAAGTAACTATAGTTAGAATATAATCCAACCATGGTTAAAACAATAACTAGAGTCAAGGAATAACCTAACCATGATTAAATACTTGCATAAAGTAACTAGAGTTAGGCATAAAGTAACCATGGTCCAACTTTGACCATACCCAAATCCTCTTGACTTCACTATTCACTTCAAGAACATGATTTCTCTCTCCTCCTCCTCTTCATTCTCGGCCAAGGCATAAAAATGGCCAAAAACAACCAATTTTTCATCCAAATCTACTCAATCTCAAGTCCCTTAGCAACCTAGATACCTAATCAAGGTTTAGGAACCAACTTACTTGATTTCTACCCAAATCCTTTGGTGAAAATCAGCTGGAAACAGAAGCAAAAACTCCCTCTCTCAAATCGGGTCAGATATGCCTCGTCCGGACCTTTGCCCCTTCAAACGGACCTACGGGAAAAACTACCCGGCCAAATCCGGCTTATAATATGTCCTTGGAAAGCTAAGACAATAAGCTTTCAAATGGCGGTGGCCTCACCTCAATCAGATGTCGGACGAAGAAGTTATGGCCGAAACAGTGAAGCAGTCGGGGCAGAACAGCGAACTGGCGAGAGAGGAAGAGAGAGAACATGGCCGGCGAAACAAATGAAGAGAAGAGAGATATATATATATATATATATATATAAGAGATAATATCTTATTCTTTTAGCTTCTTGAGCAAGCCTTGCTCAAGATAGGAATCCCTCATTAAAGCTTGCCACTAAAGTCTTCCTCTCATAATGGCTTCTTGTCTTTTTTTTGTTGTTGTTAATAATACAAGAAGGGCATTTTGGCAATTTCACAAAGTATAGTATGAAGTACTATACGCGTATTTGAGCTAGTATTTTATACGAATTCATATAAATTGAAATTGGGCTCAAATGAATTGAGTTTGGGCATTATAAAGGCTTAATGGGATAAATTGGTAGGTTAATGAGGCGACGTCCAACAATTATCCCTTAATCCTCGAAAATCCAATATTATCAACCAGACTGAAATTCGTGGTTAAAATCCATCGAATTCATTTATCTTACAGATGTTGAATTTTCGGGATGTCACAATCTCTCCTCCTTAGGAAATTTCGTCCCCGAAATTTGCAATCCTCCAATCATCTCGTCTTATGGGGTACCAACGGCTCATCGCTACTACACTTTCCAAAGTAGTTCTTGTCGTCACTTGACACTTCGATAACGTCCTTAACAGCAATGGTTTTCATCCTTCAAAGCTTGTTTCCTTTGGTCCTCAAATGTGTTCACCTTCCTTTTCCCTTTTGACATTCGCAAAATCTGTTGGTACCATGCCCTCGAGTATTCAAATCACTTCTTCCATTGTCTATTGGTCTAAAAATAACACGCATACCTTACTACAATCCAGCTTTTTCTAATTCGGGACTGAAGGAATTTCCAAAGCATCGCATAAGACTCATGGCCTTCATCAACTTGCCCTTTATTATCCAAATCGAGTCGTAACCTTCTTGACTCTTTAAGCAAATTCAAGATTACTTTCGTAGTAATCCGCTCTCAATCCCATTCGAAAACCTCCAACGATCATAGTAATCTTTCGATCTTCAAGGTCATGCCTCTTCTTGGCCGGCATGTCTCATACTTGACCACATGTAAGATTGCTCCAATCTTCAGTCCATTCCATTGGACACCGTAATTCTCCTCTCAAATTTCGATGAGGTCATATCTTTATATTCCTCTCCACTATTGAACTCGTACACTCGTCTATTGAACTTCAAGGTTTCAATCCTCAACTTCAAAGTTTATTTTCCAAGTACTCGAAGTCTGGATTTCCTCCCCTGTTCTATTCATTTCCATGACCCTTAGAAGTCCGGGTCCATTCATCACCACATCTCAATTCCTTTCGACCTTCAGGCTTGATGCTTCAAGTAGCCATCAAACTAGTCAATTGCTAAACTTCCAATTTATAAGTTGAATCTCTTATTCCTCGAGGTAAGATCTGTCCCTTCATTGCCAAATGCAAGACGCTCAATTTTCGATTGTATGCCTCCGCTACTTAATTCACCATTCCTTAGTGGTAAGGGCATCGCAGTCATGACCTTTCCTTCGGTCCCCCTTGGGGCAGTCAATATTTCTAACTCTTGTAGTTCTCATAGTTGCGAGGTCATTCCTTGCACAAGCAACGCTCCCATTTCCATAAAAAATTTCATCCATTCGCGCTACATCTCGTCCTTAGTCCTTTTCATCATTGGAATAATTCTTGTGGGAATCTTTCTACGATCCGTCTATGACAATCCATCAATTCCAGGAAACTTCAAATTTCAGTAATTCACATCGACCTTAGTCGATCCATCATCACTTTCTACCCATGAAGGATTTATAGGGATCCCCTCTCTCGGACTTCACACGACCAATGAATTTCACCTTATCATACCCAAAACTCGCACTCTTCACACTTAGCATACAATGATTGTTTCCTCGGGGTCATGCTTCTCGTGACTCCTTAAACGAGTCCGACCATCGTCTTTAAAGACGGTAACAATTAATTCAATTATTCCTTGGATACACAATCCGACTATTGTCGCTCTTGCTACCAAGTGTCGATTCGTTTAAACTGTCATTCCTACCATCCACTTGAGAGCTTATGCTTTGGCTCTCTGTCTTTATAGATTTCTAGTTAGACCATGCCGCATTTTGTTCATTTTTGTTACTCTCTCCTCGGGAAGCATCGGTGCCTCAATCTCTTGGTTCTACAACTAGTTAATGCGATCTTATCCTCATTTCATTCATTCAAATGAACATCGACATTTTCCGGAATTCAACATTGTCTACAAGACAGTTCCTTAGAATAATTTTACGGAAATCATTCGAGTTCCGCTTCTTCTTTCTCGCCTAGACGTTCAATCTTAATTCCACGACAATTAGAACTTTCTCTTCCTTCCACATTATGGTCTCTTACCCTATGAAGGAAACTATACACTTCAAGGGCATTCTTCTACTTCAAACCCACTTTGTCCTTGGAGTCCATGCCAATAGCGATGTTCTTACTCCAGGATTCGGATGCCCCCATACTTAACATTCTCTTCTAATAACCCAGTCATCTTTAGTGCCAAGGTTCAAGGGAGTCGAGGTTCTTCCTCGATCTCCACACATCCATACCTTGGATATCTTAATTGATTGAATCAATTCACTTTGCGCTTATAATCCAAGTATCCCTTTTTCCTTACTCATCTATCCATGAACACTGGGAGTAGTCGGGACTATCGAGTCCATTTACTTTCCTTTCCATTAATGATCATCTCATGATCCAATCGCCATTTAAAATGACACCATATCCTTTAGGATGATAACTAACAATACCACTTCCAGTGGTCCCAATTCAACCTCACTCACTCGCATATAGATCAACAAAGTCGGACAATTGACATAACGTTTTCTATAATTTTTCCCCATGATAGAGAAGAAACGTCAATCTTTCATTACAGTGCTCTACGCCAAGGTAATAGCCACTCCTCACAGGCACATTCTGTGCTCCACAAGGGAAAATTCCCTTACTCGCAATTCATGAACGAAAATTCTCTTGCTTATTCCTCTTCCGATCATCCACTTCATTCATTACAACCCATTACCATTCCTCAAAATCAGGAGTAACAACTAATCATAAGTCTTTCGAATTCCAATCCACGCAGAACTTCACGTCTCATTAATAGGGTCATTAACCACCCTTAGTACACCTAGACAACCTTGAGAACTCTGTCTCGCATTGGTGGATCACCTTGAGATCTTTGCAAAGCTATGAAAGTTCGAATAATCCTTGTTCTCGAGTATCTTTATAAAGATACTTTCTATCGAACAACTTGGAAAAGACAATCCAGGAAGATATCATGCCTTCAAGGAAAAACTCTTCCTTTAGTGATCCTTCACCAATCATCGACAGCCTCTTAAGGCTAGTAACTACCAGGGTCACTTTCTTTTCATCCGTGCACCCAAAACCTCCGAGGTTTCCTTACACAATCCCCAATCTAGAGGAAGGCGCTTTCAAATTCACTCTCTCTCCATCGAACTTAATCAATCTCATTCTTATGCATCCTTCCACAAGCTTTCTTTCCAACGATTTTCTTTTCCATTCTCTATCGTCTTTCCTACGATCTTTACCATTTACTTTGCTAACAACACAATCAACGGTAGTAGTCTTATCTCTTTGGGAAACAACGGCAACTCCTTCTCGAGTCCGCCTACCCATTGAATTTCAAATTCCTCTTAAGGTTCTCTTGACCCTTCAACTCTAGGGTCTCGTACAATTTACAAGCTCGGGCCAAACGCTCTTCCAAAGACTCGTACTCCCAGTTATTCATCTTTACTCATTTCTCAGGATTCCTTTCGGTTCTAGAATCTTCTCATATCTTGCATACTCGAGCCAAATGCTCCTCTAGTGACCTTACTCTAGTCGTTCGACCTCATTAGGTCCTTATGGCACTTGAACCACTACAATTCCCTCTAGGAATTAAAGACTTAAGTCATCTACTCGAGTCTAGTAGTTTCAAGCTGCTCATCTCATTAGCTATCACCAACAATCAACCATCCAATGGTTCTTAGGCAACTCTCAACTACTTGCCAAGTATCCAAAGGTTTCAAATCACCCTTAACCACCGACTACCTATCAAGCCAGCCTCAACGAGGCAATTTCTCGCTAACCGCCAATTATTAGGCAAGCCTCAACTAGGCCAACATCAAGCAACCATTCAAGGCATTACTTCAAGGAGTCAATCGCTCATATTTTAAGCATAAAGGCACCTGTTCTTCTAATACGAACACCATAGGCTATCACACTTTCAAAAGATATCGGTTCAACGGGGTATGAACCCCTAACGCCGTCTAATCTCTCGCTTAGACCTTGGTCATAACAATCACATGATGCCAACTACATAACGGCATCCACTTGCCCAAAGACGAAGCTTTTAATCATGCCAATCCCAAGCGCCATCACAAATGCCAAGCAAATTTTTGAAATTTCACCTTGAGGATCAACTCGATGTAACACATCTCTTAATCAAGATCGGACTTAACCCGATACCTAGACTTTCCCTTTCAATTTATGGCCTGGGTCATTCCCGCCTCCTTGCTATCTTAGAAGCTCGTCAAAATCCGCTCCTTGTCCGAACCTCTCTGTCCCGCGATCACTCCCCGCCCTCATTAGACCCGGTCATTGCGGGTTGTCCCAAGTCATACATCTACGGAGAAAGCCCCGTTCCACACGTCCCATACCACGCTTCATTACGGTTTATAGGTATCCCGTCAACTTGTCCCATACCAAGCGACAGTTTATTAGGTCCGATAGTGATAAGCTCATGCATGCACATTCGTCGACTTTCGTTTTAATGCCACAAACACCCGCACTACATGATTGTCCTCATTACTCAATGTACCATAGTCGCTTCCAAATCAATTCTTATCCACAAAAGATCTCTAATTCCACCAATGATCGCACGTCTCATAGATCCATTGCCTATGCTCTAACATATTCTTCAAGTTGAGTCATCGACAAACCATAATTGTAGTCATATAATCCAATCGACCCTTCGCTCAAAAGCAATCCCATATTAGCCTCAACCACATGTACAACCTCAAAATCCATACTTATGGCTCCTCAATTTCCTGCTTGCTCACTTATAAACCTCAATAATATCATCACCCAAGTTTACCAATAAAACAAAACGATACTAGAACCATTAGAATACATTACAAGTTCAAGCTTATAATCTTCAAGATTCGAGAAATCAATGCCTTATCCTAAGGGTCCCAAGATCTAAGCGTCCCCAAGTCATCACTCCTTATTACTCCAAGTCTCAATCTCATTTGATCGAGCTGACCTTGCTCGATACCACTTAAACGGGGATGTCACGTCCCCAAACCCTACGAGCCGTCGACATCCCACCTTGGCCAACACTATGCACGTTCTCCAGGATCCAAAGGCCAACAAATATAACACTTGCGGAAGCGAAACAATTCCCGTACATAAATTAATTAACATCACGATGACTTGGGACGGTAAAACAACTTATGTAAATATACACAATTATTACGCCTTCAAACCTAGGGCTTGAGGCCATCGTACAAGCTCGTGACCACCTATAACAAAAGATTACGTGGTCGAAGCCCGCTATGCTTCCAAAAGAAAATACTCTACAAAAGCTCAAGAGGCCAACTACCCTAGGCCCCGCCTCGCTATCCGGTACGATATCGACTCTCGCCTCCAACTCATCCTCGTCGCGCTCGGGTGAGCTGTTTCGCATCCGATTGCTCTACAACCTCCCCATCTTCTCTTGGTACCATGACCTTGGGGAATATCGAATCTCCCGGGCGGATTATTCATTGCTGATGCGGAGTGTCCGAAAAACAACGAACCCACGACGGGGTGAGATAAAATCTCAGTAAGCTAGCCCCTAATCCTAGGTTAGGGCTCTAGTGCCTCCGGACAAAGTTTTAAAAACAACAACTTTTCAACATATCCTTCTTCACCTCAATAATTCAACAAATAAATCCCGAAATATTCCATACTTGTTCCGAAAATTCCCACACTTTCTCAAATATTCTACGTTACCCTCATATTGATATTTCACGCCTCGAATCGAATCAAAAATATTCCACGTTGCTCCAAAGCCCGCGTTCCACGCTTGCGGCTATCGTATAAAATTCAACGTTACTCCAAAAATACTCCACGTTACTCCACGACTTCATACAAGTTCATAACATTGAGCCTCGGACCTTTATGGAACACGGCTCCATATATATATATATACTAGGGTCTCGGACACATAGGAATACGACCCATAAATCTCGGTCTCGCACACATAGGAACACGACCGGATTTAGTCACGGACAATTAGTCGAACACGACTCATTTTGGTCTCGGACGACTTAATTGAACACGACTTTCATACTTTCTCGGTCTCGCACAATCGGACGAATACGGCTCACTCGGCCTCGACGACTTGATTGAATACGACCTTCATACTTTCTCGGTCTCGCACAATCGGACGAATACGGCTCACTCGGCCTCGCACTGACTTGATTGAATACGACCTTCATACTTTCTCGGTCTCGGACAATCGAGCGAATACGGCTCACTTTGGCCTCGACGACTTGATTGAATACGACCTTCATACTTTCTCGGTCTCGCACAATTAGACGAATACGGCTCACTTTGGCCTCGCAGACTTGATTGAATACGACCTTCATACTTTCTCGGTCTCGGATAATCGGACGAATACGGCTCACTTTGGCCTCGGACGACTTGATTGAATACGACCTTCATACTTTCTCGGTCTCGGACAATCGGACGAATACGGCTCACTTTGGCCGCAGACGACTTGATTGAATACGACCCATAAATCTCGGTCTCGGACACATAGGAACACGACCGGATTAAGTCTCGGACAATTAGTCGAACACGACTCACTTTGGTCTCGGACGACTTAATTGAACACGACTTTCATACTTTCCGAGCGTAATACGCCTCGGGATATTATAATACTCATAACCCCGCTTCAACGCCTCGGGGTATAATAATAATAAAGCCCGCGTCACAACGCCTCGGGCAAATATATGGTCTTATGAAATACGAACCCCGTCATAACGCCTCGGGTAAAATCCCACATTTCCTCTCTTTCATTCCACTTAAGACCATATACCACAATAATTTCCCGATCGCTCGTCCGATACCACACGATCCTTTAAATACTTCCGATCGATCAATCCTTGCCACGTGATTCTCGCTAGATTCCTTGATTAGCAGATCGAGACCATCCGGTCTCACCAACTTTTTCCAACAAAAGATCGGGACCATGCGATCTCTCCAATTTTTCTCAATTGCCCAATCGAGACCACTCGATTAAATTGTACTTGGGCAAATACTCGATCGGAACCACGTGATTCACTCACGTTAGAGAATTAATACATCGGGGCCACTCGATTAATTTATGCTACCACAGAATTCAATCCACGCTAGGCGACCATATTATACTAACGCAGCAGAAAATTAATAGCGTACAATTAAAAGTACACTAACGTGGGAATTGATCCAGGCCGAACCATATTAATTTCTAACGTACAATTAATTCACGACTATAGTACTAAACTATAATAACACCACATTTATTTAATACCGTGGCATAACGATATGTTGTCACATATAAAGTAACTATAGTTAGAATATAATCCAACCATGGTTAAAACAATAACTAGAGTCAAGGAATAACCTAACCATGATTAAATACTTGCATAAAGTAACTAGAGTTAGGCATAAAGTAACCATGGTCCAACTTTGACCATACCCAAATCCTCTTGACTTCACTATTCACTTCAAGAACATGATTTCTCTCTCCTCCTCCTCTTCATTCTCGGCCAAGGCATAAAAATGGCCAAAAACAACCAATTTTTCATCCAAATCTACTCAATCTCAAGTCCCTTAGCAACCTAGATACCTAATCAAGGTTTAGGAACCAACTTACTTGATTTCTACCCAAATCCTTTGGTGAAAATCAGCTGGAAACAGAAGCAAAAACTCCCTCTCTCAAATCGGGTCAGATATGCCTCGTCCGGACCTTTGCCCCTTCAAACGGACCTACGGGAAAAACTACCCGGCCAAATCCGGCTTATAATATGTCCTTGGAAAGCTAAGACAATAAGCTTTCAAATGGCGGTGGTCTCACCTCAATCAGATGTCGGACGAAGAAGTTATGGCCGAAACAGTGAAGAAGTCGGGGCAGAACAGCGAACTGGCGAGAGAGGAAGAGAGAGAACATGGCCGGCGAAAAAAATGAAGAGAAGAGAGATATATATATATATATATATATATATATATATATATATATATATATATATAAAAGAGATAATATCTTATTCTTTTAGCTTCTTGAGCAAGCCTTGCTCAAGATAGGAATCCCTCATTAAAGCTTGCCACTAAAGTCTTCCTCTCATAATGGCTTCTTGTCTTTTTTTTTTGTTGTTAATAATACAAGAAGGGCATTTTGGCAATTTCACAAAGTATAGTATGAAGTACTATACGCGTATTTGAGCTAGTATTTTATACGAATTCATATAAATTGAAATTGGGCTCAAATGAATTGAGTTTGGGCATTATAAAGGCTTAATGGGATAAATTGGTAGGTTAATGAGGCGACGTCCAACAATTATCCCTTAATCCTCGAAAATCCAATATTATCAACCGGACTGAAATTCGTGGTTAAAATCCATCGAATTCATTTATCTTACGGATGTTGAATTTTCGGGATGTCACAAGAACCCTACTAAAAAGAAGGCTTTGTTAAGTCTACCATAGCTGAGAAACAATAATATGATGTTGTCGTACGTGATATTGTTCTTATACCAAGAATTGTTGTTACAATTCCGTGTGAGTTTTGAGGATGCCAACATAGGAATGCAATGGTGCAAATGCAATGTCAAAATGATGTGCAACAAGTAGAGGTATTCAAGATGGAATGAGCTCCAACAAGCCATTGAATGATTGTTTGAGTGCCATAGATTTAGTTAAATCGACCACTTAGGTTATTGAATTTTCACAAAGTGGCCACTTAAGTACCATATATTTTAAAAGTGGCCACTTAGGTTTCTCAATTTTTGAAAAGTGACCACTTACGTTCCTCAATTTTTGAAAAGTGGTCACTTAATTTCCTCAATTTTTAAAAAGTGATCACTTAGGTTCACTTTTTTTATATTGCTACTTCACTTGTATCACCTGTAAAATACTATTTATCTTGATACAACAAGCCAATCCAACTACAAATACCATTAACATAATCATTGCTACTTAATGATACTGCATATTCTTACATCAACAACAATAACAGCCAACCAAGTTCAATTACATAATGTTCCGCTAAACACACCAACAAAAAATGCAGCGAAGAAATGTTGCTGTTGAACACATGTTCCAAACCAAAATGCAGCATATTACTGCCTAGCCAAAATGCTTGTAATATCACATCTTAACCACATTGCTGCAGAACATACATCAAATCAAGTTGCAACATCAAACACAATTCTAGCAACTTCAAATTTCTAAAAGAAACATCAACAACAAACATCATCTCAAATCCTCCCATCAATCAAGCCGAACAACCTCGTCACTTCCTTTTGTTTTTATCTTCAAAGGCTTCACTTGATTCATGATCCTAGCACTCTTCCGAATTGGAATTATATTCACACGCCATATTGCCATGTCCTTCTCCACTATCTTGTCTTTTGGAGGAGCCCACCTCACTTGGATGTTTAGGTACATTTATATTGTCTCCCGTTGAACTCACTGTCCGTGTTAGCACCTGTGGCAGCAAGCTGTGCATTGACATTTGTAGGATCATTTGACCGATATAGAACTAAGCTTGGGGCGGGAGCTTCTTTTTGCAATTAGCCTTTTTACCCTTCGTTTTGGAGGTGGCATTAATTGCTTTTTTTTTTTTCCCACTTGTGCTCGGGTAACCATTGGTTGGTTTATCGGTGCCTCCTCTTGGCTTCTTTGTATCGGTGTAGTCGATTCTTGAGTTGGTCCTCCTTCGGATATCAAGACCCCTGAATTTCTTGAGTTGGTCATGCCGAGGTTCATGTCCAGTCAACCCATGTCTACTTCTTTTTCCAATTGCGCCATCTCATGCGTTATGATGCATAAGTTTGAGGAACGTTTTCAGCTGGTCTCCTTTTAACCTGCAATGAAGTTAATGCCTCAAGGATTTATAGTCAAAAGCAAAAACAATAATAAATAGCTTACTAGATATTTCCTCCTCCGTTGTACACTATTGGACTGAGTTTGGTTTGGAGTTGGAACCGCTTGTATTGCCTGTCGTAGTGCCCCTGCAGTAGCTCACGAATGTCTTCAACCGGTCTCCTTCTAACCTGCAAAAGAGAGAAAGCAATGAAGTCATTGCTCCAAGGATTTACAATAAAAATAAAGGACAATAACAAACAGCTTACCGGATATTTCTTCCTCTACTGTACATTTGTGGATTGAGTTAGGTCTGGAATTGGAACTACATGGCTGCTTGTGTTGGCCTCGATGCCCTTGCATAATTGGCTTGTGTTATCTCCAATTATTGTTGTTGTTGGTGCTGTTTCTTAGCTCGATAACCAGCCTTATTATGCCCTTCTCCACGGAAAAATAAGCATTGAATTATTCCATTAGCCTTGCTCATTTTGTTACCACTATTCTCAATTTCCTCTAATCTCATTTTCCTTTTAGGCCTGCCAATTTGCTTCTTCAATGGTAGAGCTTTAGGGATCGATGATTTGTTTCCTCCCGAATTTGCTACTCCTTAGTGGCTGCATCATGAACCGATATGCAGCCAAATACTGATTTTTCTTATAACAGTCATCAACATAATTCTCCACATTGAGATTCTTCAACCGGAGTGGCACATATGGCATGTGAACATGGTATTCCAATCAATTTCCATGCTCGGCAAGAATATTTTTTCCTCTCCAAGTGGAACAACATAGTTATCACCATTATTCTTAATCTCGAAGCCATCGTCCCCTTTCCAAATCGGCTCGCAAAACCTACTACCCCGTACACTCTCCTCCAATTTCTTCACAATCCTACACTTGCATTGCCTAGGCCACTTTGCACATTCATCTCTCTACTTGTGCAGCCTACTCATGACCATCACTCTGTTGTCTTCAAGCATAATAATTATTGATTTGCACCTAGCTCCTATAATCGTGCTTTGTTGAATGCCTCACAAAGATTGTTATCAACGATGTTGCACCGAATTCTTCGTTAAAAAGGCCTTACACCAAGGTTTTGCTTCATCCGGAACAAGTCTTCAAAGACTTTGGCAGACAACTTATATAGGGCTTGCTTGTGAACTCTAAAGTTTGCCATGTTGGTGCTCTTTGCAATCAACCAAAATTGCTTCGTAGGTCATTGCATCTCGTACTTCTTCGCCCAATTTGTGTATATGTGCCAAGCATACATTCTGCAGCTTAGCATATTTTATCAATTTAGCTATAGCTGGAACAAGTCCCTAGAAAACTAGCAAACATTAGTAACATACACAAAATGAGTATATTAGAAAGATAACAGGTTCAATTACGATTGTCTCACCTTTTGTTGATCGCTCATAAATGCCCAACCACTTCCGTCGGTTATATCAAGATCGGCCATTAGATTTTTCAAAAATCGGACCAAGTTTCCTTGTTCTCCGACTTCATAACAGCCCAGGTTATTGGAAACATTTTGTTGTTTCCATCTCTTCCAATTGCTACTAATATCTCTCCTTTGCATAAACCCTTCAAGAAATAACCATCTAATCCTATCACTCTTCCGCAGCCAGGTAAAAAATCCTCTCTGTATGCCTCAAAACATATGTACATCCCTGTGAAACCATGTCTCATGCTCATCCAATGACAGCTCCTCAACCTCAACATGAATTCTACTTGGGTGGATTTTGAAACCTACACTACTTGGCATAGTCCCAAATCTGTGCATACTCTTGCTTGTACATGCCCATCAATTCACTCATCACATTGTGCTTAGCTCTCTTACATAGATTTCTAGACACATTCATACCTACTTTCTCTCTAACTAGTTGCTTCAATTGAGTACTGTACTTGTTTAGCTCTGGCATGGCCTTAATGGTGTTGAAAAAGTGCTTGGCCAACCTTACACTTGTCACTCTATTATTATGAAAATCGATACCACAATTATGCTCATGCTTGGAGTGACCGAATTTGAAATGAGTCGGTTTCTTCTATCCAATGCAGCATATATCATCCATGGACAATTATCTTGTGCACACTTCACCTTAATATAATTCTTCGTATTTCTAGTGAACTTCGATTCCTTTGTTGAGCGATTGAATACTTTATGATAGTCTCTCTTAATTGTTTTGCATTATCAAATTTCATTGATAAGCAAAAGAAAGGGCTTGCAGAATTTGAATCGTAAGAAGGGTACTTACTTGACCTTTGCCCACTTTGAAGCGCACCATCTTTATTGTTGTCTAAGCTACCGCAATCATCCTCACTGCTTTCCTCATTTTTTGTGTCATCAACATCATTGATAATAGATCCAACAGCTCCATCTTCCCCGCCTACATAAGTGCTTTCATCAACTTCGCCAACTTGTCCTTCTTTCCTTTGCCAAATGCTCTTACTTCTTCTCATGCTTGTGCAATGTCTTCATCATCAGCATCGGTTGGGCATTGTGTATGCGATGAGTATTTCCTCATCTTCATCATTGGACAACACAACTTCCCAAGAGCTCACATTTATTCGAGTCGATTCTTTAGCTACTGTGTCTTCACCATCGATATATGCCACCAATTCTTTCAAGTTACTCACACAAACTCTAACACACAAGCCGTATGGGAAGCTTCGATTATCCTCTCGCTTGCACATTTTCTTCTAAAATAGATGCATCACAATCCCGGGTTTCCACATGAGCTTCCAAAATTACTTCCTCACCTCCATCGCCATCAACATACACGTACACCTCTTGACTATGAAGAAAATAGTAAACAACATCCCTAACACCACTATCATCATGCATGTATCTCATCCCATCCTTCATACTCGACCGTGTATTGCATAATATAGCTTAACAATTTTGCATCGTAACTATTGCACTATATCATTCTTAAACTCTTTATAAGACAGTCTATTCACGCTAATGAGGACAAAAGCCACATCTCCATCAACATATTTAGTCTCACTATCTCCAATTACAAACTTCCCACCGAAGAAAACTTTGATCGGCGCAATCGTATCGCCCATAGTAACGTTGTTGATTTAGAAAATAATTATTTCTATAACAGGGACCACAATGCAAGCTATGTTAACACTTTGCATGAAAGATAAAATAAATTTTTTATAGAACAAGACCACAACACAAACCATGTTAATAGTGCGGTATAAAAGAAATAATTTTTCTAGCATTCTTTATCATCTACTAACAATTTTGCTAGCTTTTGCAGCCAATTACAATTAGTTTTTTCCCATCACAAGGACCACAACAACATAAATCTTTAACAATGCAGTTATAGAAAAAACAATCCTTTTTTATAATGGGGACCGCAACCCTCGACACTACACCAAAGAAAGGGACCACAACAAAGAAAAGATACGACAACTTCAAGACTCGGTCCCCACTAGCCCATTACATTCGGTAAAAACAATCTCGTTGTTGGCCGATGGACAAAACAATGACATAAGGTATAACTCGAGAAAATGAAGCTCACCTTTATACTATGCCAATGAGACCCTAATTTTTCCCTCCAACGGATCGCCTTTCTCTCCTTTTCTTTCGCTTTCACTTGCTGTCAATAACGCCAAAATGAATAAACATGCGTGTCGTCTATTAATCACTTCACATAAACAACAAATCACTTACCTTTGCTTGTGTCGACCCCTGGTTCGTCATGCGACAAACACTTCCTCTAGCTTCAGGATACTCCGACATGAATCACAAGAATAGAGTAGGGCCTTTGATCAATTCGTTTGAGACACTAAAGGTTGATGAAGATCAAGCCCTAATTTGATTTGGCGAGCGTCAAATCTATTGGACAGAAATTGATTTGCAAGAGGGACTTGTAATTTTGGATCCCTAATTTTTCTCGAGCCAATTTTGATCGTTCTCTCTCTCTATCTTAAAGGTAGGTTTAAGACACAACAAAGGCGGCGTCATATTCTCTTTAAGAAGGACACGCTGGAGAAGACTTTCCATGGTGGACTTGTAATTCTTTTTTAATTTCCACATCACAATAAAACATTAAGTAAAAAGTCCACGTAGGATGTTTTGCCGGAGATGGCACTTAAGTGATCCCTTTTGCTCAATTTGGTACTTAGGTGATCGAAAAAAAAGTTGTGGCACTCAAGTGATCGTCGTACAAAAGTTATGGCACTTGTATTGTACTTACCCCCATAATATCATCATCCTTACAAATAGTAACAGATTCAAACAATTACCCTGAACTTGTCTACTTGAGCTTGTTCCATCTTCAAAGAAATAGGGTCCTCTACTCTCTCCGGCACCGCTAATCGTCCTCCCCGAGGTCAAGTCCTCGAAACTCGCAATGAGATGAGAAAAAATTAGCTTGGCTCTTTTGATCGAGAGGTTATTTTACTAATGGATAGCAAGTTACAAGATAGCTTTGGGACATGAAGAACATTATGAAGCATGAGAGTAGGGGAGGGCCTGATGGATCCTAATCCAACTATAGCCGAAAGAGAACCATCTCGCAATTGTGATTTTTTTATTTCATGCACATAGATTATAGGTAGAAAAGAGTTTTGAATAGCTTTGTCATATGATCGATTGCTCTGAATCAAGAATCCATGGAGTATTTTGGTGTGGATTTTCTATGAGGAAAGTAGTAGAAAAAGGATTACCTTGATGGGCTAAAGAACAAGAAGGATTTAAAGAAGGTTGTGGAGGTTGACGGAATTTGTACAGGTGCTCTAACTGTTCCTTTGTGAATGGAACCAAATTTGACTTGATTTGCTCTTCCTCATTTCTCGCTTGAAACGCATGACCATCACTTCTACTCCTTCTCTTCCAGCCTTCTTTTTTTGCAATTCTACGATTTGCCATGAATTTTCTAGCACGTTTTTTTGGTATACCATGGTTTCTTGCAATGTTCACACCATGGTTTCTTCCTCGTCTCTTCTTTAGAATCAAGCCTCCGCACTACAAGTGCAGAATTCTCGGATATAGAGTTCACATTTGTTTTCCAATCACGTAGCATGATTCGCCTCCAAGATTCCTCCCTTCTAACTTCGGAGAAAACCTCGTGATGGATGGCAAAGGTTTCTAACCAAGGATTCTGCCTCTCACCTTATCCAAGCTTCAATTAAGGCCTACTAGAAACATGTAAACTCTATCATTCTCTTCTCTCTTCATTTGTCTTTTGCAATTAGCCAGACTTTCCCATGTATCATCATAGCATTAATCTAATTCCTTCTAGAAGGCTACTATTTCATTGAAACAAATAGTGACCTCACGATCTCCTTGCCTTGATTTCCATAGCTTTGTCTTCAATTCGAAGATCTATGAGGAGTTCTCCAAATCAAAATATGTTTCTCTAACAACGTCCCATACATCTTTAGCGGTCGGAAGGAATAGATGTGGTTTTCCAATTGTTGGCTCCATAGAATTAATCAGCTAGGCGATGACTAAGGAGTTCTTCGATCTCCAAGCTTTCCATCTCGAATCCCCTTTTTTGGTTCTTTTTCCTTGCCTGTCATGTGGCTAAGCTTTCCTCTTCCATCGATCGCTAGTTTCACCGATTGAGCCCACTCCAAATAATTTCGACCATTCAATTGGTGAACTGTTAATAGCAAGCTGGAGTTATGGGAAAATTGCTCTCCACTAGTGCTCGATTGTCTAGAGAGATCGATTGAAATTCTCTCCGGTACGACACCTAAATTGGCATCCTTCCGAGCTTCGGTCGTCACCATTTTCACCGTAGTAGGAGCTGAATTTAAAATCTCAACTCTAATACCATGTTGATTCCAAAGAAGAAAAGCAGTGTATACTATTTCTTATATTCACAATGTTACATAGAACATTACATATAAATTGTCTAGGACAACTATGCTATAGAAAGGAAATAAAAGCAGAAAAGGAAAAAATTTTCTACTTCATAATCTTGAGGATTTAGAAATAAAGGAAATAAAATAAATGGAAATAAAAAAATCATATCCCAAGATTTTCTTCTGATTTTCCAAGATCTTCTCCTGATTCTTCGACAGTGGTTAACCAAATAAGTTGCTGCAAACACCCATGATTAAAAAAATGAATTAGCTGACCAAAGAAAAACAGAGCATCGAAGGAAAAAGAGACAGAAAAACATGAAGGAATATTAGTAATTCAACGATTATAACAATCGATAACATATAGTGAAAAACAACTTCAGGATCCCAAATTACAGAGGGAAAAATTCAATCATTCTTCTAACATGAAAATCACTACCTCAAGACATCTCGTAAATATTTAACCTCTATCCATACAAGCTTGGCTTCAGAACATACCTAGGTTTTAAGTTGTCGTCCTACAAGGCAAAACTTGTATAAGGTTGTGCATTAATAAGTCAAAGAAAGTGCATACAAGCAATGACCCAATGCCTTAAAAAAAATTTTGAATGTTCAATCAAGCAGAAAATGTATGTTGACAATATGACACAATACATTAGATGAAGAAAGTAGAGTCAAAACCCCATTGCCAAAACTCATGCAACTACAGGTCAATTAAAATGCGATTCCCAAATGAATTGTCAAAAGTGCCATGCCCCCCACCCTCTTTCTTTTCTTCAACTAGCGTAGTTGAAGCATATCAGGTTTGGGTTAACCAAATAAGTTGTTGCAAGCACAGAAGAACATGAAGGAATACAAATAATTCAATAATTATAATAAATCAATAACAAATAGTGAAAAAGAACTACCGGATCCCAACTTATAGAGGGAAAAATTCAATCATTTTTCTAACATGAAAATCACTTTGTCAAGATATCTCATAAATATTTAACCCTATCCACACAAGGTTAGCTTCAAAACATACCTAGATTTTAAGTTGTTGTCCTACAAAGCAAAATTTGTATTAGGTTGAGTATTAATAATGCAAAGAAAGTGCATACAAGCAATGACCAAATGCCTTGAAAAAATTTGAATGCTCAGTCACGCAGAAAATGTATGTAGATAACATGACACAACATAAAAGATGAAGTATAGTTAACAATAAGCATGTTACCCCACAGTCATGGCTCATGAAGTAGAATTCATTTAAAATGCGATTCTCAAATGACTTCTCAAATGTGCCATTCAGTGAAAAACATGAAGGAATATCAATAATTCATCGATTATAATAAATCAATAACAGATAGTGACAAACAACTCCAGGATCCCAGCTTACAGAGGAAAAAATTCAATCATTCTTCTCACATGAAAATCACTACCTCAAGACATCTCATAAATATTTAACCCGTCTCCACACAAGCTCGGCTTCAGAACATACCCAGATTTTAAGTTGTTGTCCTATAAAGCAAAATTTGTATTAGGTTGTGTCTTAATAATGCACAGAAAGTGTATACAAGCAATGACCAAATGCCTTAAAAAATTTGAATGTTCAGTCAAGCAAAAAATGTGTGTTGATAATATGATACAAATACATTAGATGAAGAAAGTAGAGTTAAAAATACACTAGTAACCCCACCGCCAAAACTCATTTAACTAGAAATCATTTAAAATGCGATTCTCAAATGACTTCTCAAATGTGCCATTCACAGAAAAACATGAAGGAATATCAATAATTCAATGATTATAATAAATCAATAACATGTAGTGAAAAACAGCTCCAGGATCCCAACTTATAGAGGGAAAAATGCAATAATTCCTTTCACATGAAAACCACTACCTCAAGACATCTCATAAATATTTAACCTGTATCCATACAAGCTTGGCTTCAAAACTTCCTTGAATTTTAAGTTGTCGCCCTAAAAGTTTTTCTTAGGTTCTGTATTAATAATGCAAAGAAAGTGCATACAAGCAATGTCCAAATGCCTTAAAAAAATTCGAATGTTCAGTCAAGCAGAAAATTTGTCTTGATAATATGATACAAATACATTAGATGAAGAAAGTAGAGCTAAAAACAAACTAGTAACCCCACTGCCAAAACTCATGCGACTAGATGTCATTTAAAATGTCATTCTCAAATTACTCCTCAAATGTGCCATTCCCCTAGCCCCTCTTTCATTTCTTCAACTAGCGTAGTCATAGCATATCATCTTTGGGTTAAACAAATAAGTTGTTGCAAACACTCATGATTAAAAAACTATATATAATTAGCTGACCAAAGAAAAACTAAGCTTTGAAGGAAAAATAGACAGAAAAACATGAAGGAATATCAATAATTCAACGGTTATAATAAATCAATAACAAATAGTGAAAATGAACTTCAGGATCCCAACTTACAAAGGGAAAATTATTCAATCATTTTTCTAACATGTAAATCACTACCCCAAGACATCTCATAAATATTTACCCCCTTTCCATACAAGCTTGGCTTCAGAACATACCAAGATATTAAGTTGTCAACCTACAAAGAAAAATTTGTATTAGGTTGAGTACTAATAATGCAAAGAAAGTGCATAAAAACAATGACCTTTGCCTTAAAAAAATTCGAATGTTCAGTCAAGCAGAAAATGTGTCTTGATAATATGACACAAGTACATTAGATGAAGAAAGTAGAGTTAAAAATAAACTAGTAACCCCACTGCCAAAACTCATGTGACTAGATGTCATTTAAAATGCAATTCTCAAATTACTTCTCAAATGTGCCATTCCCCCACTCCCTCTTTCATTTCTTCAACTGGCGTAGTCATAGCATATAAGCTTTAGGTTATCCAAATAAGTTCATACAAACACCCATGATTAAAAGTACATACATTAATAGCTGAGTAAAGAAAACAGAGCTTTGAAGGAAAAAGAGACAAAAAAACATGAAGGAATAGCAATAATTCAACTGTTATAATAAATCAATAACAAATAGTGAAAAAGAACTTTGGGATCCCAATTACAGAGGGAAAAATATTCAATCATTCTTCTAACATGTAAATCACTACCTCAAGACATCTCATAAATATTTAACCCCTGTCCATGCGAGCTTCGCTTCTGAACATACCAAGATATTAAGTTGTTGTCATACATAGCACAATTTGTATTAAGTTCTGTATTAATAATGCAAAGAAAGTGCATAGAAGCAATGACCAAATGCCTTAGAAAAACGTGTTGACAATATTACACAATACATTAGAGGAAGAAAGTAGAGTTAAAAACAAACTAGTAACCCCACTGCCAAAACTCATGCATCTAGATGTCATTGAAAATGTGATTCTCAAATGACTTCTCAAATGTGCCATTCCCCACCCCCTCTTTCTTTCCTTCAACTGGCATAATTTTAGCAAATCAGCTATGGGTTAATCAAATAAGTTGCCGCAATACCCATGGTTAAAAAAAAAAATGAATTAGCTGACTAAAGAAAAACATAGCATTGTAGGAAAAAGAGACAGAAAAACATGAAGGAATATCAATAATTCAACGATCATAATAAATCAATAACAGATAGTGACAAACAACTTCAGGAACCCAACTTACTGAGGGAAAAATTCAATCATTCTTCTCACATAAAAATCACTACCTCAAGACATCTCATAAATATTTAACCCTAGTCCATACAAACTTGGCTTCAAAACTTACCCGGATTTTAATTTGTTGCTTCTACAAAGCAAAATTTCTATTAGGTTGTGTATTAATAATGCAAAGAAAGTGCATACAAGCAATGACCAAATGCCTTAAGAAATATTTGAATATTCAGTCAAGCAGAAAATGTATACTAACAATATGACACAACACATTAGATGAAGAAAGTAGTATTAAAAATAAACTTGAAACCCCACCGCCAAAACTCATGCAAATAGATGCCATTTAAAATGTGAATCTCAAATGACTTCTCAAAAGTGCTATTCCCCGGCAACTAAAATAGTATTCTATCCAACACCAGTTACTTCTATAGGACAAGAGCTCCTAATGAAACAATTACCTATTATATCTAATTTACTGCCAATACCGAAAAAAAGACAGTGTGTGACATCCCGTAATCCGGCTCGTTTTGAAGCCTTAAATAAATGAAAAGCCTCATCGATGTATTTCAGGGGAACCTCATTCGGAGTGGATCCCTCTCGAGTAGACTAATCAAATGGGAATGGCTAGCTAGGAATTTCAAGTACGTGGACCTAAGAACTTGAACATGGACTGACTCTTTGGCCATGAAAATTGTCGAGGAATATTTTGGACCAATATAGGCCGATCCTAAAATGATTAAGGAATGATTTGGATAATACCCAACGCTCGGATCACGGGTGATTCCGTTTGACCTCGTATGGGTTCCGAACGTCCCCGAAATTATTTCTAACGATCGTGTCCATAGGGACTAGTGATTGACCCTCGCAATTGAATGACAACCAAAGTCGCCATGGCTCGAGCAATTCTTAAACGTGATTTTATTACGGGTCGATACGCGTAACTCCTAAAAGCCGCCCGTTAGTTTGAGATACGCTGAAAATTTTATTGATCGAGATTGGTCGCGAATCGAGCTTGAGAATTTGACGTCGGACTTTCGGGGGCTTCAATAAATAAAATTTTTGGACGTTTCCTCATCCAAAGATCCGAATCCTTCGCGGTTCGCCCCAAAGAGGTTCAGGAAAAGTAGATTTGGACTGGATATGGGAAAGGACCCATTGGCCCTAAAAAAATATCCCATTTTTCACTTGGAACGAAGGGTATTTTGGTCATTTTTCCCTTTGGCCGAGATTGACTAGTCAATGATGGTGGAAATGACCATTTTGCCCCTCTTGCTTTTCAAAACCAATTATTGCCTTCACTATTCATCATCTTCATCTTTCTACCAAAATTTGTGATCAACTTTTCTCTCTCCATCTCCCTCCCCCTCACCTTGGCCGAACACCATCTTGCCGCCGCCGTCGCCGGAAAAATTTCATTGAGCCTCCGCCGACTCGGTTTTGAAGCGCAGAGGTCGTGGGCTACCGTGGGTCGTCGGAATTACCGCTAGATTCAAGTTTTCTCAACCGTTTAACGGGGGTTTTTGCGATTTTTTGAGGTAGGATTACTTCTAAACCTAAATTAGGTAGTTAGGTTGCTAATAGACCGCAAAATTGTGGATTTTTGGATGAAGAAATGGTTGGATTTGGGCTTGATGAGGGTTGGCCGAAAATGCAAGAAGAAGGAGAGAAAAAAAAATGGTGTCTTGCATGAATAGTAAGTCATGAGAGAGATTGTGTGGTCAAAGTTGACCATAGTTACTTTTGCTAATATTTTAACCATGGTTGGGTTATTTATTAACTCTAGTTATTTTTAAACTATGGTTAGGTTATATGTTAACTATAGTTACTTTATATGTGACGTTATTTCGTTATGCCACGGTATTTAATTGTATGTGACATAATGTTGTTATGCCACCGAGTAATTAAATGTGGTATTCTTATAGTTTAGTACTATAGTCGTGGATTTATTCGATACGTTAGAATTAATATTTGATTGGCCCGAATAAATTTCTACGTGAGTATATTATGGTCGCCTTGGCGTAGATTAAATTATGTGGTAGCATGATTGATTGGGTGGTCTGGTTTAATCTATGGATTAGCGTGAGTCAATCGGGTAGTCCAATTTATTAATTCTCTAATGTGAGTGAATCGCGTGAGTCCGATCTATTCCGAGATAGTATGATGGTCGTATTCAATCAAGTTGTCACGTCTCAAACCCTGCGAGCCGTCGACATCCCATCTAGCCGTTTCTGTTTTAGATTGGCTTCCGGATCCTTCGGCCCACAATTTCATAAAAATCCATAAAACAAGGGAAGCGGGTAAACATCTCCATACATCAATTCAAATGAATGACTTAGGACAAAAGTGGTATACATCATACATCTCGTATATTACACTTCAATTGATATAGCGGTCAAATACCAATCGTTCAACCTTAATCCATAGAATCCAACATAATCCATAAGGCCACAAAATATCTTATATTCATTCGACCCACATATTTCTCGAATGCTAATTCTTAGCAGACTTGATGTTCCATCGCCTAATACCTGAAAAATAGGTCCCACGACGGGGGGTGAGATAAAATCTCGCAAGCTAGTCCCTAACCCTAGGTTAGGGCTCTAGTGCCTCCAGGACAAGTTTTAAAAACAACAACTCTTAACATATCATTCTTCACCTCAATAATAAATCCCCAAATATTCCATACTTGTTCGAAAATTTCCACATCTTCTCAAATATTCTACGTTACCCTCATATTGATATTACATGTATCGATCGGGATAAAAATATCCCACATCGCTCCACAGCCCACGTTCCACGCCTCGAGCTATCGTATAAATTTCCACGTTACTCCGAAAATTCCACGTTATTCCGAAATGTTCTACATTACTCTACGACATCATATAAGTCCATAACATTGAGCCTCGGACTTTTATAGAACACGGCTCCACAAATATATATATATATATATATATATATATCGGGGTCTCGACATATAGGAATACGACCCGTAAATCTCGGTCTCGGACACATAGGAACACGACCGGATTAAGTCTCGGACAATTAGTCGAACATGACTCACTTTGGTCTTGGATGACTTAATTGAATACGACTTTCATACTTTCTCGATCTCAGGACAATCGACGAATACGGCTCACTTTGGTCTCGCACGACTTGATTGAATACGACCATCATACTTCCTCGGTCTCGGACAATCGGACGAATACGGCTCACTTTGGCCTCGACGACTTGATTGAATACGACCTTCGTACTTTCATAGAATATATCGGGATCACGTGATTCACTCACGTTAGTATATTAATAAATCAAACTACCCTATGAATTTACGCTACCACAAAAATTCAATCCACGCTGTGCGACTATAATATACCAACGTAGCAATAAATAAATAACGTACAATTAATAATATACTAAGGTAGGAATTTATCAAGGCCGAACGAATATTAATTCTCAATATATAAATAAATTCACAACTATAGTACTAAACTATAGCAATACCACATTTAATTAAATACCATGGCATAATGATATAATGTCACATAAAAGTAACTATAGTTAACATATAATCTAACCAAAGTTTAAAAATAACTAGAGTTAATAAATAACCTAACCATGGTTAAAATATTAGCATAAAGTAACTATAGTCAAGTTTTGACCACACAATCTCTCTCTTGACCTTACTTTTCATGCAAGAACACCTTTCTCTCTCCTCCAACATCTCATTTTCGGCCAAAGCATGAACATGGGCTAAAACAACCAATTTTTCACCCAAAACTACTAAATCTCAAGTCTATTAGCACCCTAGATACCTAATCTAAGGTTAGGAACCAACTTACCACAATTCTAGCAACTTTTCCGACGAGAAAACGGAAAAATCTCGATTCCAAATCCGGCGGTTCCGGCGGTCCTTGCTTGGCCGATTTTGATCCACAAAATCCGGCGATTTCGGCAGCCCACGGTAGCTCACGACCTCCGTGCTTCAAAATCGAGTCGGCGGCGGCTCAACAAAATTTTTCCCACGACGGCGGCGGCAAAGATGGGTGTTCGGCCAAGGTGATGGAGGAGAGGAAAAGTTGTCACAAATTGGTAGAAATGAGGAAGACAATGAATAGTCCAAGAAATAATTGGTTTTGAATGCAAGAGGGATAAAACGGTAATTTCCCCTTACTTGGACTAGTCAATCTCGGCCAAAGGGAAAAATGACCAAAATACCCTTCGTTCCAAGTGAAAAATGGGGTATTTTTTTAGGGCAAATGGGTCCTTTCCCATTTTCAGTCCAAATATACTTTTCTTGAACCTTTTTGGGGCGAACCGCGAAGGATTCGTACACTTTGGATGAGGAAACGTCCAAAAAATTTTATTTATTGGAAACCCCGAATGTCCGACATCAAATTACGAAGCTCGGTTCGCGATCAATCTAGATCGATAGAATTCTTAGCGTATCTCAAACTAACGGGCGGCTTTTAGGAGTTACGTGTATCGACCCGTGATAAAATCACGTTTAAGAATTACTCGAGCCATGGCGACTTTGGTTGTCATTCAATTGCGAGGGTCAATCACTAGTCCCCGATGGACACGATCGTTAGAAATAATTTCAAGGACGTTCGGAACCCATACGAGGTCAAACGGAATCACCCGTGATCCAAGTGTATGGTATTATCCAAATTGTTCCTTAATCATTCTAGGATCGGCCTATATTGGTCCAAAATATTTCCTCGACAATTTTCATGGCCAAAGAGTCGGTCAAGTTCAAGTTCTTAAGTCCACGTACTTGAATTTCCTAGCTAGCCATTCCCATTTGGTTAGTCCGCTTCGAGAGGGATCCACTCCGAGTGAGGTTCGCCTGAAATACATCGATGAGGCTTTTCATTTATTTAAGGCTTCAAAACGAGCCGGATTACTGGGATGTCACAATTCTTCCCCCTTACAAAAATTTCGTCCTCGAAATTTGCAACCTTCTAGCCATCCAATCTTTTGGGGTATCGGCACCTCATCGCTACCTTACTTTTCAAAGTAACTCTTTTCATCAATTGGCACTTCCATAGCATTCTTGATCGGAGACCTTTTCGAGCATTATATTAAACTCAAGTTCCATGCCCATCACGATCATCACTAACTCATCGCAAGAATGCACTCTTTCTTATCGATATATCTAATACTTGACCACTTGTTGGACTAACCCAAATTTTCAATTCAAACCCTCGATAGTATTAAGGCAAATCTTGGCACACCTTTGTGCCACCCCAAGGGACACCATCATTCTCCCTTCGAAATCCCAATGAGGTCATTTCTTTAAGTTCATCTTCAATATTGGGTTCATACTTTCATCCATGGGACCTCAAGGGTTCTATTCTCAACTTCAAAGTTTCTTTCCTAAGCATCCGGAAGTCTGGATTTTCTTCTTGCTCTATTTACTTCCTTAATCCCTTAGATATCGAGGTCCATGCTCATTCTAACATCTCACTTTCCTTTCTAACCTTCAGGCTTGATGCTTCAGGTAGCCATCAAACTAGCCAATTGGAAAACTTCCAATTTAGAATTAAATCTCTTATTTCTCGAAGGAAGATCCGTCCCCCTATGACCAATTACACATTGCTCAATTCTCAATTATAAGCATCCGCTAATTAATCCGTCCTTCCTTGGCGATATGGGTATCGCAGCAGATAATACTTGGGTAATCTCTTCGTCCACGTGACTTTCCTTCAATTCCCTTTTACGTGATCGATTGCTCTTAACCTCTTATAGTTCACATAACATTGAGGTTTTTCTTTATACAAGCAACGCTCTCATATCCATAAGCAATTTCATACATCGGCGTTGCCTTTTGTTCAATTCCTCTCGGGAACCTACTACCTTATTTTCTTGTGGTAGATATAGACTCAAAATCTTTTTCCAACCAAACAATGTTTCCCAAACTTTGTCACGAGAACATTAGCAAACCAACTCTAGTCATACACTGAGCATTCCAACTCATAAGGTCTTATTGTCACAAATAGCATTCGCACAACCCTCTTCGTATTGCCTTGTTACGCCTCAATTTCTCCCTTCCACATCACATCATTATAATTCTCTTGATCCCTTTGATTCAAACGATAACGCCATTAACCGCTTAGTCATCAACTTGACTCAAGTCCTCAAAGACTCTTTTCTCGTTCATTCCTCTAGTCACGTTATATCTCGTCCTTAGCCCATTTCATCAATAGGATAGCTCTCGTGGGGAATCCTCCCATGATTCGTCTATAACAATCCATCAATTCTAGGAAACTTCAAGTTTCGACAACTCACATCGACCCTAGTCGATTCATCACTCATTTCAATCCTCGGAGGCTTCACAGGGATTTCATTTTCCACAAATTTCACGGCTAAGGAATCGACCTCATCGGGTCCACAGCTCGTGCTCTTTACATTTAGCATTCAACGAGCATCTCCTTAGAGTCCATGGGATACTCTTAAAAGTTGTTCATGTTTCTTATGACTCCTTAAATGAGTCACTTCATCGTCTCTCAATACTATAATAACCAATTTAATTATTTCATGGATACTCAAGTGACTATCATCGGTTTCTTGTCACTAGGCGTAGAACCGTCCAAACCTCCTTCATACGTCTCACTTAAGAGCTCAAATCTTGGCCCTCTCATTGTCAAGGGTTTCCACTTGGACCATACAATATTTTGTTCATTTTTGTCATTCTTTCCTCGGGAAGCATTATTGCCTTGCCCTCTTGGTTTCACAACCAACTAATGCAACCCTATCTCGATTTCATTCATTCCACTAGACATCCACATTTCCTCGGGATTCATTATCGTCTACAGAGCGGTTTCTCGGACTTCTCCTTCAAGAATCATCCAATTTTTGCGTCTTCTTTCTCGGTTCGACACTCAATCTTAATATTAAGACAGTTAGTATTTTCTCTCCCTTCTACAATAGGGCTCTTTCCCCATGAAAAAAACTATACACTTCAGTGGCATTCTCTTACTTCGAATCGCCCTCGTCTTTCCCATTCCATAGGACGTCAATCTTGGAGTCTATGTCAACTACGAGTTTGTACTCCAGGATTTAGATGCTACCATACTCGGCATTCTTCTTCTAGAGACTCGGTCGCCTCGGGTGACAAGGTTTCAAGGAATCAAGGTTCGTCCTTAATCATCATAAATCCACACTTGAACATGCAATTTGACTTCCTCAAGTCACTTTGTAATTACACTCTAGACGCTCTTTTCGCTTACTCAACCATTCAATAAAATTACAAACAACCAGGATATCAAGTCCATTCGCTTTCCTTTCCTTCAACGACCATGTCATGGTTCAATCGCCTTTTAAGAACGACATCCTACTCTTTAGGGGTAATAACACACAATGTCACTTCTAGTGGTCCCGATTCATCCTCAATCAATCCTATTTTATTCAACAAGATCAAACAATTGACATAACTTCTTCCTTAATTTTCCTCACGACGGAAGAAACAAAACATCAATCTCTCATTATGAGTCTTACGGCAAGGTAATAGCCGTTTCTCGTGCACGTTCCATGTTCCATAATAAACATTTATTTGCTCGAAATCTATGAGCAAGGGTTGTCTTATTCATATGTCTTCCAATCATCCGCTCCCTTCATTAAAATCCATTACGATTCCTCGAGCTCGGGAATAACAACTAGCCATAAGGCTTCCAGATTCAAATCTACTCGGGGGACTTCATGTCTTATACAAAGGATCCTTGACCACCTTTAACATATGCTTAAATGACTTTGAGAACTCTATCTCACACTTTGGTCGATCGTCCTCGGATCCTTATAAGATTATTAGGATCTACACAATCTTTGCTCTCATGCAATCCTAGGAAAGTACTTCCATTAAACACTCAATGAAGGCGATCATCAACAGCCTCTTAAGGCTAGTAACTTGCCAGGGTCACTTTCTTTCTTTAGTGCACCCAAAACTTCTAAGATTTTCTCACGAAACCCTCAATCCGAAGGGGCGGTTTCAAATTCACTTTCTCTATCAAACCTTAGTTGACCTCGGCCTCGTGGTCCACCTCACAAGCTATTCAAAGCCCTCATGGTTCTTCCCACACCTTCAATTCAGAAATGAGTAACTCATAGTCACCTTTCTCGTGACTTCTATCACTTAACTCATCAGCACTAATATCTGTCACCATAGTGACTTAGGCACAATGGCAGCTCCTCCTCGAGCTTGCCTACCCATCAATTTTTCTCATTTCCATTTAAAATTCTCGTGACCCCTTATTGCACTTGGGTCTCACATAAATAACAAATCGAGCCATATTCACTTCTAGTACTTATACTCCGAGCGCTTATCTTTACTCAATTCTCGTAATCCATCTTAGTTCTTGGATCTTTTCATATCTCACATAAACAAGCCAAGTGCTCCTTTAGTGACCGTAATTTGGTCGATCAACCTCATTAGGTTCTCATGTCACTTGAACTACATGATTACCTCTAGGCATCAAAGACTTAAGTCATCTATTCAAGCCTAGCGGTTTTGATCGCTCACCTCATCATTCTTCGCCAGCAAGTAATCATCCATTGGTTCTCAAACAACTCTCAGCTAGTTGTCCATTATATAAGGATTCCAAATCATCCTTAAGCAACGACCACACATCAAGCAAGCCTCACGAGGTAACTTCTCAATTAATAGCCCATTACTAGGCAAGCCTTTAACTAGGCTAAAACTCAACGAGGTCGGCACCAAGCAAATACTCAAAGTACCATTTCAATCGCTCATGCCATAAATCTAGAGGTATCTACCACTCTAGCATAGTCACAACAGTTATCTCAATTTCAACGGGCATCGGATTAATGGAGTATAAGCTCCTCACACCTTGTCTAATCTCTTAGTTAGACATTAACCATAACAATCACACGATGCCAATTACAAAATACGCCCAATAGGCGCTCGCAATTATCACTTTTCCTTTCAAACGGCATCCACTGCTAAGCACGAAGCTTCCAACCATGCCAATCACAAGGTCATTACCAATATCATGCCACTTTCAAACATTCACTTGCGAATTAATCCCGTGTCATACATCTCTTCACCATAATCAAACTCAACCTGATACCTAGGCTTTCCCTTTCAATTTATGACTTGGGTCATTCCCGCCTCCTTATTATCTTAGAAGCACATCGGGAGCCGCTCCTTGTCCGGACCTCTACTGTCCCGGCGATCACTCCTCGCCCTCATCGACACAGTCATTGCGGGTTGTCCCAAGTCATACATCTACGAAGGAAGCCTCGTTCCACACATCCCATACCATGTTTCATCACGATTTTTAGGTATCCCATCAACTCGTCCCATACCAAGTGATAGTTTATTAAGTCCCGAAAGTGATAAGCTCATGTATACACCCTCATCAACTTTTATTTCATATCCACAAACACATGCATAGCATGTTTTTTTTTTTCACCACTTGTCATACCACAATCGTTTCTAGATCAACTCTTATCCACGGAAGATCTCTAATTCCACCAATGACCGTCACATCTCATAGATTAATTACCTATATTCCAGCATATACCTCAAGTCTAGTCGCTATTCAAGTCGAATCCATATACGTTCGATCACAAATGGCCTTTAATCCCTATAGTCCTTGTCCGCTTCCTTGTATACATTTCATCTCATATCATCCAAGGTTGTCAATAACACCCGATAACTAAAGTCATCATGATATAACGCAATTCAAGTCTGAAGTTACTAATACCAGTCGTCTCTTTATAGCTCATATTCCTCAAGTTGGGTCATTGACTAACCACGGTCAAAATCATGTAGTCTAATTGACCGCTCATTCATAAGCAATTCTCTATTTAACTCAAGCACAATTACTACTTCAAATCCTTGCTTATGTCTCTTTAACTCCAGCTTGCTTCCACTTAAACCTCAATCACAACATCACTCAAGATCATCCATTAAAGTCGACACTAGGATCATTAGAATACCACACAAGTTCAAGCCTATAATCCTCAAGATTCAGCAATTAATGCTTAATCCTAAAGGTCTCACTATCTAATTGTCCCCAAGTCATCACTCCTTATCACTCCAAATCTCAATCACATTGGATCGAGCTGACCTTGCTCGATACCACTCCAAATGGGGATGTTACGTCCCGACCCCTGCGAGCCGTCGACATCCCATCTAGCCGTTTCTATTTTAGATTGGCCTCCAGGATCCTTCGGCCCACAATTTCATAAAAATCCATAAAAAGAGCGAAGCGGGTAAACATCTCCATACATCAATTCAAATGAATGACTTAGGACAAAAGTGGTATACATCATACATCTGTATATTATACTTCAATTGATATAGCGGTCAAATACCAATCGTTCAACCTTAATCCATAGAATCCAATATAATCCATAAGGCCACAAAATATCTTATATTCATTCGACTCACATATTTCTCGAATGCTAATTCTTAGCAGACTTGATGTTCCATCGCCCGATACTTGAAAAATAGGTCCCACGACGAGGTGAGATAAAATCTCAATAAGCTAGTCCCTAACCCTAGGTTTGGGCTCTAGTGCCTTTAGACAAGTTTTAAAAACAACAACTCTTAACATATCCTTCTTCACCTCAATAATTCCACTAATAAATCCCCAAATATTCCATACTTGTTTGAAAATTTCCACACCTTCTCAAATATTCTACGTTACCCTCATATTGATATTACATGTATCGGTTGGGATAAAAATATCCCACATCGCTCCACAGCCCGCGTTCCACGCCTCAAGCTATCGTATAAATTTCCCACGTTACTCCAGAAAATTCCACGTTATTCCGAAATGTTCTACATTACTCTACGACATCATATAAGTCCATAACATTGAGCCTCGGACTTTTATAGAACACGGCTCCACAAATATATATATATATATATATATATATATATCGGGTCTCGACATATAGGAATACGACCCGTAAATCTCGATCTCGGACAAATAGGAACACGACTCACTTTGGTCTCGGACGACTTAATTGAACACGACTTTCATACTTTCTCGATCTCGGACAATCAAACGAATACGGCTCACTTTGGCCTCGACTTGATTGAATACGACCATCATACTTCCTCGGTCTCGACAATCGAGACGAATACGGCTCACTTTGACCTCGAGACAACTTGATTGAATACGACATTCGTACTTTCATAGAATATATCGGGATCACGTGATTCACTCACGTTAGTAAATTAATAAATCGACTACCCTATTAATTCACGCTACCACAAAAATTCAATCCACGCCGTGCGACTATAATATACCAACGTAGCAATAAATAAATAACGTACAATTAATAATATACTAACGTAGGAATTTATCAAGGCCGAACGAATATTAATTCTCAACGTATAAATAAATTCACAACTATAGTACTAAACTATAGCAATATCACATTTAATTAAATACCATGGCATAACGATATAATGTCACATAAAAGTAACTATAGTTAACATATAATCTAACCATAGTTTAAAAATAACTAGAGATAATAAATAACCTAACCATGGTTAAAATATTAGCATAAAGTAACTATGGTCAAGTTTTGACCACACAATCTCTCTCTTGCCCTTACTTTTCATGCAAGAACACCTTTCTCTCTCCTCCAACATCTCATTTTCGGCCAAAGCATGAACATGGGCTAAAACAACCAATTTTTCACCCAAAACTACTAAATCTCAAGTCTATTAGCACCCTAGATACCTAATCTAAGGTTAGGAACCAACTTACCACAATTCTAGCAACTTTTCCGACGAGAAAACGGAAAAATCTCTATTCCAAATCCGGCGGTTCCGGCGGTCCTTGCTTGGACGGTTTTGATCCACAAAATCCGGCGATTTCGGCGGCCCACGGTAGCTCACGACCTCCATGCTTCAAAATCGAGTCGGCGGCGGCTCAACAAATTTTTCCGCGACAGTGGCGGCAAAGATGGGTGTTCGGCCAAGGTGATGGAGGAGAGGAAAAGTTGTCACAAATTGGTAGAAATGAGGAAGACAATGAATAGTCCAAGAAATAATTGGTTTTGAATGCAAGAGAGGTAAAATGGTAATTTCCCCTTACTTGGACTAGTCAATCTCGGCCAAAGGGAAAAATGACCAAAATACCCTTCGTTCCAAGTGAAAAATGGGGTATTTTTTTAGGGCAAATGGGTCCTTTCCCATTTTCAGTCCAAATATACTTTTCTTGAACCTTTTTGGGGCGAACCGCGAAGGATTCGTACCTTTGGATGAGGAAACGTCCAAAAAATTTTATTTATTAGAAGCCCCGAATGTCCGACGTCAAATTCCCGAGCTCGGTTCGCGATCAATCTCGATCGATAGAATTCTTAGCGTATCTCAAACTAATGGGCGGCTTTTAGGAGTTACGTGTATCGACCCATGATAAAATCACGTTTAAGAATTACTCGAGCCATGGCGACTTTGGTTGTCATTCAATTGCGAGGGTCAATCACTAGTCCCGATGCACACGATCGTTAGAAATAATTTCGGGGACGTTCGGAACCCATACGAGGTCAAACGGAATCACCCGTGATCCAAGTGTAGGGTATTATCCAAATCGTTCCTTAATCATTCTAGGATCAGCCTATATTGGTCCAAAATATTCCATCGACAATTTTCATGGCCAAAGAGTTAGTCCAGGTTCAAGTTCTTAGGTCCACGTACTTGAATTTCCTAGCTAGCCATTCCCATTTGGTTAGTCTCGCTCGAGAGCGATCCACTCCGAGTAAGGTTCGCCCGAAATACATCAATGAGGCTTTTCATTTATTTAAGGCTTCAAAACGAGCCGGATTACAGGGTGTCACACAAGTCGTATGAGGCCAAAGTGAGCCGTATTCGTCCGATTGTCCGAAACCGGAAAAAGTATGATGGTCGTATTCAATCAAGTCATCTCGAGGCTAAAGTGAGGCGTATTTGTCTCGATTGTCCGAGACGAGAAAGTGTGAAAGTCGTGTTCAATTAAGTCGTCCGAGACCAAAGTGAGTCGTGTTCGACTAATTGTCCGAGACTTAATCCGGATCGTGTTCCTATGTGTTCGAGACCGTGATTTCCGGTCGTGTTCCTATGTGTCCGAGACCGTGATTTACGGGTCGTATTCCTATGTGTCCGAGACCCTGGTATATATATATTTATATTTATGGAGCCGTGTTCTATAAAGGTCCGAGGCTCGAGTGTTATGGACTCGCACGATGTCGTGGAGTCACGTGGAATATTCCCGGAATGACGTAGAATATTTGTGAAGTAATGTGAAATTTTCGGAGTAACGTAGAATTTTATACGATAGCCCGAGGCGTGGAACGCGGGCTTTAGAGCAACGTGGGTTATCGTTATTCCGGTCGAGTTGTGATTTATCAATATGAGGGTAACGTAGAATATTTGAGAAGGTGTGGGAATTTTCGGAATGGAAATGAAATATTCCGGGATTTATTAGTGGAATTATTGAGGAAAAATGAGGATATGTCGAGCTTCGTTGTTTTAAAAATTTGTCTCGGGAGGCACTAGCGACCTGAGTTAGGGTTAGAGGTTTTCCTACTGAGATTTTATCTCACCCCGTCGTGGGTTCGTTGTTTTTCGGACCCTCCGCCGCATTAGTGAATGATCCGCCCTGCAGGTCGTGGCACCCGAAGAGGATGGGGACGTTGTGGAGCCTTCCGATGCGGAGCAGCCTCCAGTAGGATGAGGCCTAGAGTAGCTGGTCTCTTAACTTTGGTAGATCGTTTTATTTTGGGAGTGTAGCGGGCTTCGACCACGTAATCCTTTTGTTATAGTTGGTCACGGGCTTGTACGGTGGCCCTGAAGCCCTAGGTTTGATAGTTTGTAACAACTATGTATATATGTACATGAGTTTGTTTTTATCATCTCAAGTTATCGTAGTATCGTTATTTTCTGTACGGGGGATTTCTTCTGATTCCGCGATGTGTTTGTTGGCCTTTGGATCCCGGAGAATCATGCGAGATTATGGCCAGGTGGGGATGTCGACAAGCTCAAAGGGTTCGGTCGTGACAAAGTGCATACAAGAAATAACCAAATGCCTTCAAAAATATTTGAATGTCCAGCTAAGCAGAAAATGTATGACGATTATATGACGCAACACATCGGATGAAGAAAGCATAGTTAAAAAATAAACTATTAACCCCATTGCCAAAACTCATGCGACTAGATGTGATTTAAAATGTGATTCTCAAATGACTTCTCAAATGTGCCATTCCCCCATGCCCTCTTTCAGTTCTTCAACTGGCGTAGTTATGGCAGATCAACTTTTGGTTAACTAAATAAGCTTATGCAAACACCCGTGGTTAAAAATATATATAATTAGCCACCCACAAGCAGAGCATTGAAGGAAAAAGAGACAGAAAAACATGAAGTAATATCAATAATTCAATGATTAAAATAAATCAATAACAGAAACTAAAAAAGAACTTCAGGATCACAACTTACGGATGTGAAATTCGATCATTCTTCTAACATCAAAATAACTGCCTCAAGACATCTCATAAATATTTAACCCCTATCCACACATGCTTGGCTATAGAACATACCCAAATTTTAAATTGTCGTCATACAAAGCAAAAGTTGTATTAGGTTTTGTACTAATATTGCAAAGAAAGTGCGTACAAGCAATGACCAAATGCCTTAAGAAAAATTTGAATATTCAGTCAAGTAGAAAATGTATATTGACAATATGACACAACACATTAGATGAAGAAAGTAGTGTTAAAAATAAACTTGTAACCCCACTGCCAAAACTCATGCAAATAGATGTCATTTAAAATATGAATCTCAAATGACTTCTCAAAAGTGCCATTCCCCGGCAACTAAAACAGTATTCTATTCAACATCGGTTACTTCTATAGGACAAGAGCTCCTAATGGAACTATTTGATTCACTGCCAATGCCCAGAAAAAGAAAGTGCATACAAGAAATAACCAAATGCCTTAGAAAATATTTAAATGTCCAGCCAAGCAGAAAATGTATGTCGATTATATTCGATAACATATCGGATGAAGAAAGCATAATTAAAAAATTTTTGAAACCCCAAAAAAATTCCCACCCACATTTTTTCCCTCCCTTTGAACACATGACAAAGTTTGTCCCTCATAAAAATCCAAGAGACCAAGAAAGAAATAAATAAAGTTTCCAATCAACTCCTTTTTATCCCCTTCACTTCTTTGCTATTAATGCGGTTCAACTCCACGCATGATATTACCAAATTGATAGCTGTGTGTATATATATAACAAAGCCTGCTTCAAGATAAAATGTCAACCCCAATTACACCAAATTGCATTATCAGAAGTAATAGCAAGTCTAGTCTTCTTCTCACTACATAGTTTGTACTCTAAATCACTTTTTGATTGCATGCAAGGTAGACGTATATGGAACAACTGTGAATTATCTGATTCCTGGCAGGACGACAGAGTTCCAAGATTGTTCCGTGGTATCAATATCCTCTTCTTTCTATGTGTATGGGCGGGTATTATAATTTAGAATATACCGTACTTGAATGCAGGCTGATGTATATAACTAAAGGATATCAGAAGGCTAGCATGAACTTTGACCTTCACTTTTCAATGACTCTTCTCCCCTAATTCCCACTAAACCACAACTTCAATCAATCATGTGTATGCAGAAGCCTGCAACAAAACGAAAGCTTCATATTCAAATAATTTTTTTTAAAAAATAGTTAGCTCCAATTCAATACATTGTAGTTCACCAGGGTTTCAAGGGTAAAGCTGCTATAAATTATCTTCAAGCAGGTGAACAAGCATTAATAAACGGTTTTGGGGAAACAAGAAGCCAATATGACAAGCCTCAACTATTTTAGGGAATACAAAAGCTCCCATAACATGACTTATATAAAATAATACTTACTAATGAAACTTACAATGTACATGCATATTGTTACCCTTTTCACAGGAAAGAATCATGATATGGTAAAAAGGTATGTCTTCCCTGACAAAGAACATCAAAATTCATGGAACCACTTATAAGTCACAATAAATTCAACCAAATAAAGATAATTAGATATTGACTGGACATATTTTTGTCAACAAACTTCACCCAGCCTAATGCCTCAATGGCAGCATTAGAATGGATGTCTAATTTATGCTCTTCCTCATACTCAGATGTCTCTTGTTCATTCTCCATTTCAGCATCCTCGCCCTCCTCTCCACCACCAACTTTGAGATATACTTACCCTAGTATCAATCTTAGGAGACTTGTCAGATCTTACATGTGAAGCATTAAATACAAGTCAAAGGTGAATTCATAAATCATGCTGGTAAATAATATGCTATTTTGTGACAGCTCAATAGCCAAGTAAAATTTCATTTCATTTATAATCGCTACAAGTGAGAACTTATGCAAGGACACTAGGGCCATAACGTGCTACTATTTCTACCTTACAAATTGAAATATTTCCACTCTAGTTTTAGGGATTCCAAATACTATTGAGACATTCTCAAATTCGACCCTATTCAGGATGTAATGAAATAACAATCTTAATCGAGACACTATTAGTAATTCTTGCTCTGAATTGTTCACTCATGAGAGGCTAACCAAAAGGGAAAGGCTATTAAGGATATAAATATGCTTGACACGAGAACTCAACTATGGATTGACAATTCGACCATAAAGATTGACGAAATACGCTTTGAGCCATTAAGGACTAATTAAGGAACAAGTTATAGATCATTTCGACAATAGTATACAATCGGATTACGAGTAATTCCGCCTAACCATTGTATGGATTGTCAACGATCTTAAACTAATTCCTAATGATAGAGTAAAGTGGAACAAGAGATTGATCCCTCACGGTTACATAACAACCGAGATCGTCCATGGTTTGAGAAAGCTCGAATGTGGATTGATATTGAATCAACCACGGGTCGAATGAGCGTAACCCCTAGAAGTTGTCCATTAGCTCGAGATGAACTATAATTGCAATCGATCAATTTTGACCATGGATTATAATCCAAATGTGGATTTCAAATCTTCAAGGATCTCATGACTAAATTATTGGAGGTCGCCTCATTGAACTACCAATTTATCGGTTTGCTCAAGACTCTTGGATTTGGGATCAATGGGTTGAGATTTAGAGCCTACGAGGAAGCGGGCCGGATGAGGGCCCATTGGGCTCAATTAAGCCCACTAAAGCCCATTGATCTTTCTAAAGCCCACTAAGCCATTCTAAAACCCAAATTTTATTCATTTGAGCCCAATTTCAATTTATACAAATTCGTACAAAATGCTAGCTCAAATATGCGTATAGTACTTCATACTATACTTTGTAAAATTACCAAAATGCCCTTACCTTGTGAAATGACTAAATTACCATTCTTGCTTTATGAAGAAAAGCCAAGAAACTATCATGAGAGGAGACTTTTGTGGCATGTCATTTATGAAGGGAACTTATCTTGATCAAGCTTGCACAAGAAGATTTAGTAAGGTAAATCCCCCTCGGACTCTCTCTCTCTCTCTCTCTCTCTCACTCATTTGGCCGAACTCTCCTCTCCCCTTTCTCATTTTTGGCCAGCCCTCATCTAGCACCAAATCAGCCCATTTGTTGTTGTTTGACAGGCCAAGACATCCCCAAGTGCCACCATGGTCTCCTCGTTGCCGTACATTGCTTGTTCTAGCCATTTTCATCGCCAAATCGAGCCTCGTCAAGCCAAGAACAGCCCACCAGTTTTGTTTTGCTGCTATCCAGCCATCCTCGGTAGTCTTGTGTAGTTTTTGAACCAAGCCACGCATAGCCCTCACCACCACCGATGCGTTGGTGTTCTCGAATTTGTAATCGAGTGAGTTATCGCCCTAATCCCTTAAATAATATGTTAAACTTGATTAGGATGAGTTTAGATTAGTATAAGTATGCTTAGTACTAATTTAATTAGTGATTAGATTATCATGATAAGTGATAAGTGGTCTTGATAAGTTATGGAGGAAGCAATAGGCTATCGGTATTTTATGCGATAAGCTATCGCCAATTTTATGATACGCTATCACTAATTTTATGATAAGCGATCGATATTTTACGATAAGCTATCAACCATTTTTATGATAAGCTATCACTATTTTTATGATAAGCTATCGCCAATTTTATGATAAGCTATCGATATTTTTATCATAAGCTATTAATATTTTACGATAAGCAATCGAGTATTCTTATGACAAGCTATCACTATTTTTATGATAAGCTAACGGGTTATTTGAGAATTATTATTTTCTAATTAAGTAAATTAATTTTTATATAGTTAGACATTATATTTATTAATGTGCTATTGTGTAGTAATTAATATTAAACTATGATGTCAATATTAGGAATAGCCATATAAATTGGTTTATGCAATAAATTAATTGGCAACTTTCAAGGATGGTGATTAAGTTGTGTGTATATGCTCACATGCAATTTATTTACTGCATATTTAATCACGTGCAATTTATTTATTGCATATTTAGCATGAGAGTTGCATTAATGTGAGAATACTCGAATGAGTCGGAAGACCCTCGTAGGAAGACGGGAGTGCCCTCGATCTACCATAATTGATAGAAAGGATAAATACCGAATGAGTCGGAAGACCCTCATAGAAAGATAGGCATGCCTTTGATTGGCTGTGATTGATCGAATGGATAATCTCCAAAGTATAGCCCAAAGACCCCTATAGGAAGACGGACGCACCCTTGATCGGCTGTGATTAATCGAATGAATAAATACCCTAGTAGAGTCGAAAGACCTCCGTGTGAGAACAGGAGTGCCATGAGTGGCTATAATGATGAGAGTATGCTTGAGCTATTCTACACGAGAAAGTGACATATGTTCGATCATGCATTTATTTATTGCAATATGTTGCTTACAATGGGTTGTAACGTGCGAGTGCGTGCGCTAAGGCAAGTAAGGTTGCCTATGATTGTGTGATAGCATACTCGTATATATATATATATATATATATATGCTGTATTGCATTACGGGTGTTCTAAGCGCATCCGAGCTTAGTTGACCTCCTAATCGAGGCTTAGGTTGTTAACTTACTGAGATTTATCTCATTGTTGTTGTTCTAAACATTTTTAGACCCCTGAGCATGAACCGTCCCCCTCGACTTACTCGTTTTGGGTTACCCATGGATGTGGGTACCATAGTAGTGGAATATCTGGTAGGACCGTAGAAGTATATCTAAAGCACATGACAACCGTTCGGGTTAACGAGGTATTTGAGATGCGGTAGCCACATGAATTCCTGGCATGGTTTCTTAAGGATGGGCTTGAGCTGTATGGCCCAATTAGAGGTTTTGATGGACCCCACCCCCTGGTGGTGGCGCCGGAGAGGAAATCTTGAATCCTCCGAACCTTGACCCTTCTAATGGAGTTGTTACTGATCCGGATACTAGTCCGTATGATGAAGAAGAGGATGAGTGTGATCCGGGGAGCTTCCCGCGAGCTATGGCCGGATGTGGTGATAAGCTCGCATGCTTATCTTTTTGTGGCTAACGTAGGTCTAGCGGAGTTAGGTTAACCCATCCACCTGTCCCTTTTTTAGTATGTGGTTAGTAGAGATGGCTTTGTGATAGGCTTGTAAATATTGTAGTCCTCCCAAAGTTAACAAGTAAATAAATAAAAAGTACTTTTGCTATCTCTATTTGTTGTTTTCCTTCCGACTATCCCTACCTTTGTATTTGTCCGGGAAGTAAATCACTTTCGTGTGTGTTTAATTGAAAGATAAAATTTTAAATGGGTCGATGACGCATCTTGGGACGTCACAACTTAACCACTAAGGGTAGGATGTTGGGCGTTCCTATGGGTACGGGGCATGACATCCCCGTTTAAGTGGTATCAAGGTAAGGTCAGCTCGATCTCGGTTTAGTCAAGACCTTGAGTGATAAGGAGCAATGAGTCTTGGGGTAGCTCGTTAGGAAAACAAACTATACCTGTGATTGAATTACATCTTATTTTATATAAGATGTTCGTTTGTTGTTCGTTTGCTTAAGATGGTTTAGCTTGAGTTGGCGATATAAGTCTCTAATTCCTTGATGGAATTATCTATTAGGTTTCCTGGACATCTTGTGAGATAAGTAACCGAAGAAGAGGAACTCAAGGCCAATCTAATGTACAAGCAAGAGCAACCGAAAACCCCGACATAGCAGGAATCTTGCAAGCTCTGGAGAATATTGGGAACCTAAGAGGGCAACAAGCCTAGAATCAAGCAACCGTTGCTTGCCATTCTTTGCTATTCCGCTACTCTTGCCCGCACCCCTTGGAGTCTCGTTGGCTAGAAACGGGAATGGGGATCGACAAATGCACAAGTTGGTTGAGCAATTTTTAAACCGAAGCCGCCAAAGTTTACTAGCTCGGGCGACCCTAAGGTAGCAACCCTTTGGTTCGAGAGAATTGGAGAAAGGCTTTGCTTTGTTAGGATGTTCCGAGGAGGAAAAGGTGACATTAGCGGTATACCACTGCAAGGGTAACGCTAGTACCTAGTGAGAAGCTACTTAGAGAAGAATCTTTCTCGAGGGTACGGTTCGATGTAGAATGCCTTCGTTGAAGCTTTCAATGGGAAATACTTCTCGGACGTGCTAGGGAGCGAAAATGGCTGGGTTTCAATGGCTTAGTTAAAACCATCAGTCGATTGATCAATATGAGGTCAAGTTCGCTGAATTGTCAAAGTATACACAAAGATGAGTTGAGGACCCAATCAAAAGAGCGAGGAGATTTTGGGATGGACTAAAATCGAAAATCAAGAGCCAACTGGTGCCCATGAATCGAAGGATTTTAATGAGCTATATGAAAAGGCTCAGCCGATTGAGAGGAACATGGCCGAGCTTGTAGCCGCGTCTGGATCGCGATCATGCCTAATCGAGTTAATCGTCAATTTGGAAAAAGGCGGATGATTGGAGGAAAGTATCCCATCCCTCATAACAGAAAGAATGGTGTTGGAAAATTTGCATACAACTCTAATGCCTGCATGTCGATTCAGGAAGAAAGCATGGGAAAGGCCTTTACCCGGTTAGGACTAGAGCATGCTTTGATTGTGGCTAGAAAGGCCATTTTTGAGGAATTATCACCGTCGTGGGATGCCACCTCAACAACCTCAAATGGGATAGTGAGTTAGGAATGCTTGCGAATACAATCGAACCGACCCTACACACAAGGAAGGATGTATCTTTGTGGCAAGGAACGAAGCGGAGGATGCGTCGAGCGTGGTCACAAGTACGATCTCTTTATGTGATGCTTCTACTTATGCATTGTTTGATCTAGGAGCTTCGCATTCATTTGTGTCCGAACAGTTTTTTAAGTTAGTGGGGCTTAAATTTAAACCTTTGGAGGTGATTATTTGTGTTACCAATCCACTAAGGATGAAGTACGAGTTATGGTAGGTTGTCCAGGCTATAAAATAATTATTGGCGGTAGGGAGGAAGTAATAGACCTAGCTATGTTAGCGATGTATGACTTTGACGTTATCTTTAGAATGGATTGGCTCACCAAGCAACGAGCTATAATAGATTGTTACCGTAAGGTAATTCACTTGAATTCATTGAATCATACTAGTTACGAGTTTGTGGAGAACGGAGGAGGAACCTCGATCCCTTTAATTTCTTTGCTTAAGGCAACCAAGCTATTGGATGAAGGATGCTAAGGTTATTTGGCGACCGTGGTTAATTCGTTGGGTGAGGAACTAAGGCTAAAAGACATAGATGTGGTATGTGATTTTCCCGATGTCTTTTCAAGGAATTGCCGAATTACCACTTGAAAGAGAAATTGAATTTGTGATTGAGTTGGCCTCAGGGACGAGCCAATCTCTAGAGAGCCTTATAGAATGGTATTGTTAGAATTAAAGCAAATAAAAGTACAAATGTAGAAATTGTTAGATAAAGGATTTATTCATCCTATTGCTTTGCCTTGGGGAGCACCTATACCGTTTATAAGAAAAAGGATGGTTCACTACGTTTGTGCATCGACTTATCGGCAATTGAATCAAGTAACCATCAAGAACAAGTATATGTTGCCAAGGATAGATAACTTGTTCGATCAATTGCAAGGGGCTTTGATATTTTCTAAGATAGACCTAAGGACGGACTATCATCGGTTGAGGATCAAGAAGCCGGATACACCGAAGACGGCATTTCGTACGCGTTACGATCACTCTACGAGTTTACGGTGATGCCGTTTGAATTGACTAATGCCCCATCTACTTTCATGGATTTAATGAACCGAGTGTTCAAGGCGTACTTGGATCGAGTTCATCATAATGTTTATCGACGACATACTTGTATACTCGAAAAGCCTTGAGCAGCATGAACAGCATTTTAGAATGGTTTTATGGACCTTAAGAGAGCATGCACTTTACGCAAAGTATAGTAAGTGCAAGTTACGCTCAATCAAGTAGCTTTCCTTGGTCATGTGTTATATAGAGAAGGAATCTCGGTAGATCCGGGAAAGATTAAGGTGGTCATGAATTGGACAAGATTGACAATAGTGAGCGAGGTTCGGAGCTTCCTAGGTCGCGGCAAGTTAGTACAGGCGATTCATGGAAAGGTTCGCTACGATCGCTACTCCTTTGACCCGAGTATTGAAGAAAGAAGTAAAGTTCGAATGGACGGATAAGTACGAGAGAAGTTTTCAATAACTCAAGCATAAGTTGACTACGGCTCCAGATCGACGATATCTTCCAGTTATGAGGGTGTGAGATTTATAGTGATGCGTCGATTAAAAGATTAGGAAGTGTACTCATACAATATGGAAGAGTGGTTGCTTACGCATCTCGACAACTAAGACCTCATGAGTTGAACTACCCGACTCATGACTTGGAGTTAGCGGCGAATATCTTTGCCCGAAGATTTGGAGGCATTACTTGTGTGGGGAAAAGTTTTAGATTTTTTACGGATCACCAAAGTCCGAAATACTTATTTTCTCGGAAAGAATTAAACTTGAGACAGGCGTCAATGGATGGAACTTCTCAAGGGCTACGACTACGACGTCTCGCATCACCCCGGGAAAGGCTAATAAGGTAAGCGGATGCACTTAGTCGAAAGTCTTCCATTGCGCACCGATGATTAAAGAATGGACTCTACTCAAAGGAGTACGAGACTCAAAGTTCAAGTTTGAAGTAGGTTACCTCTGGAGTCTCTTGGTTACCCCAAGGATTGAGCCCGGAAGTGCAAGCTAAGATTAAGACGTTGTAATTAGCGGACCCTATGATTCGGAAGATCCTACAAGGAGATGAGATAAAAGAAAGCCGGACTTTCAAGTAGCGAGGATGGAATTTTGAGGTTTTGCGGATGATCATGCGTACTGACAATATGGAACTCAAGGACGAGATTCTGTTCAAGCACATCGCAATAATTATACCATCCATCCTAGTAGTACAAAAATGTATCGAAATCTACGTCACCATTATAGGTGGAGTGGAATGAAAGTGGATGTAGGAAAACATGTAGCTAAGTGCTTGACTTGCTAACAAGTGAAAGCGTAGCATTGCAAGCCATGTGGATTGCTATGACCACTCAAGATCCCGGAATGGAAATGGGAACATATCACAATGGATTTTGTGATAGGATTACCAATAAGTCAAAGAGGTAATGACTCTATATGGGTCATAGTGGATAAACGATCAAGTCAGACATTTCATCACCGTACGAAAGAATTGTGCCTTGGATAGATATGTTGAGTTGTACGTGTGTCAAATAGTTCACCTTCATGGAGTACCGGTGACAATTACTTCGGATCGAGATCTCAAGTTCATCGCTACATTTTGGAAAAGTCGTCAAAATGCCACGGGAACAAAGCTGCAAGATAGCACAACTTATCATCCGCAGATGGAGGGGCAATCCGAGAGAACAATTCAAACTCTCGAGAATATGCTGCGAGCATGCGTTTTGAATCTCAAGAGAATTTGGGAGGATCAACTGCATCTCGTTGTGCTTGCTTATAACAATAGCTATTAACAGAGCATTGGAATGGCACCATTTGAAACTTTGTATGGTAGAGCTTGCGAACTCGATATGTTGGGATGAGATTGGAGAAAGGAGAATTACCGGTCCGGAGTTGGTGCAGCAATTAGTTGAGGTAGTTAAAGTTATCGGAGAAAGGTTTAAGATAGCCTAGAGTCTTCAAAAAAGTTATGTGGATAAACGATGAAGGCATTTGGAATTTCAAGAAGGTGATCATGTCTTCTTCAAAGTGTTACCTATGCGAGGAACATCGCGACTTGGCAAGAAAGGAAGTTAAGTCCGAGATATGTAGGACCATTCGAATTTTTAGAGAGAATTGAAATTTTGGCATATCGTCTAGCCTTAACGCCAAAACTAGCACAAGTACATGACATCTTTCATGTGTCCATGCTAAGAAAATATGAGCCCGACCCGACCCACGTGCTGAATTATGAAGAAATAAACGTGGACGACAGGATGTCATGCGTGGAAAGACTAGTGCGAATTGAAGATAGGAAAGAACAAGTATTGCGGAACAAGACGATCCCTTTGATTAAGGTGATCTAGCAACATCAAGGAACGGAGGGAGCTACTTTGGAAAGAAAGGAAATAATGAGACGACAACATCTACATCTTTTTGAATAGTATGATTGTTGTAGATTTTGAGGATGAAATTTTTTTAAGGGGGGGAAGAGTTGTGACATCCTCAAATTCGAGCTTATTCAGGATGTAATGAAATGACAATTTTAATCGATGCACTATAGTAATTCTCGCTTTGAATTGATCACTCATGAGAGGCTAACCAAAAGGGAAATGCTATTAAGGATATAAATGCGCTCGACACGAGAACTCAACTATGGATTGACAATTCGACCATAAGGATTAACGAGGGATAGTTTTGAGCCCTTAAGAACCGATTAAGGAACCTGCTATAGAACATTTCGACAATAGTATACAATCGGATCGCGGGTGATTCCGCCCGACCATTGTATGGATTGTGAACGATCTTAAATCAATTCTTGATGATTGAGTAAATTGGAACTAGTGATTGATCTCTCACAATTATATGACAATCGAGGTTGTCCATGGTTCGAGAAAGCTCAAACGTGGATTGATGTTGAATCAACCACGGGTCGAATACATGTAACTCCTAGAAGCCGCCCGTGTCACGACCCGAACCCTACGAGCCGTCGACATCCTACCTGCCACGACCGTATGCGCTTCTCCAAGATCCAAAGGCCAACAAAATCAAATTTCTCGGAAGCAACAAAATCTCCGTACGTAAAACCAATAACACTACGATAACTTGGGATGGTAAAAACACACATATGTACATATATACATAGTTGTTACAAACCGACAAATCTAGGGCTTCAGGGGCCACTGTACAAGCTCGTGACCACCTATAACAAAAGGCACGTAGTCGAAGCCCGCTACACAACCAAAATACAACTCGCTACAAAAACCATGAGGACAACTACCCCAATCCTCGTCCTCGCTACCCAAGACAAACCCGTATCGGGCTGCCACCTGGCCTCATCCAACTCGGGACCGGTCAGCATCCGAAGGCTCCACGACTTCGCCATCTTCTTCTCGCAGTACCGTAGTTATGGGGTCGGGCGCCAAATTTCAGGGGCAGCCTCGGGATTCACCACTTCACCATCCGGAGGTGCAGCATTCACGGGATCGTACTCCCGACTCCATTAAAGGGAACTTCAAAACCGCTCAATGGTCCCACGGTCAGGTTCCCGTGGCGATAAGTCCATGCCACGTAGGTCCGAGGCTTCCCAGTATAGCTCTCCGGTGTCTTCCCATACTTGTAGTACCATACCGATAATAAACTTGGTCCTCCCCGACAAGATACTCTGTCACCTGCGTATCCATGTCCCGAGGAATACCGAACTTGGGGACGGAACACTCATGGCTGAGGCGGAGGGTCCGAAAAACAACGAACCCACGACGGGGTGAGACAAAATCTCGATAGGAAAATCTCTAACCCTAGATCGGGTCTCTAGTGCCTCCAGACACATTTTCATTGAAAAATTTCCGACAATCCCTCTTTCTTACCCAAACAATTTCATAATTAAAATCCAGAAAAATTCCGTTCTTTCTCCGAAATTCTCACACCTTCTCCAATATTCTACGTTACTTCCGTTTCGACGTTCCACGCCTCGCTCGACAATAAAATATTCAACGTGCTCCAGGGCCCGTGTTTAACACATCAAGCCTACTATAAATATCCACATTACTCCGAAAATTTCCACGTTACTCCGAAATATTCCACGTTACTCCGGAATATTCCACGTTACTCTAGAAATGTTCCACGTCACTCGAAATATTCCACGTTACTCCACCGCCATCATTTAAGTTCATAACACTGAAGTCTCGGACCTTTATGGAACTCGGCTCCATATATATACACCGGGTCTCGGACACGCAGCAATACGACCCACAAATCTCGGTCTCGGACACATAGGAACATGACCGAGATCAAGTCTCGGACAATTAGTCAAACACGACTCACTTTGGTCTCGGACGACTTAATTGAACACGACTTTCATACTTTCTGTCTCGGACAATCGGACGAATACGGTTCACTTTGGCCTCAAACGACTTGATTGAATACGACCCTTACATTTTCTTAGAGTAGTTCGAAACCACGTGATTCACTCACGTTAGAGAATTAATAATTCGGGATCACCCGATTAATTCACGCTAATCCAAAGATTAATCCAGACTACCCGATCAATTAATACTACCGTAGTATCCAATCCACGCCATGCGACCATATTACGCTAACGTAGCAATATATGTATAACGTGCAATTAAAATTATACTAACGTGGGAATTTGTCGGGACCGAACAATAATAATTTTCTAACGTGCAAATAATTCTACTATAGTACTAAACTATAGTAATAATGCCACATTTAATTAGCACCATGGCATAACAATTTATTATCACATAAAAGTAACTCTAGTTAAGATATAACTAAACATGGTTCAAATTAACTAGAGTCAAAACTAACCTAACCACGATTAATAAATAGCATAAAGTAACTATAGTTGGACATAAAGTAACTAGAGTTAGTAAAGTAACCATGGTCCAACTTTGATCAAACAATTATCCTCTTGCATTTACTATTCATTTCAAGAACAAGCTTCTCTCTCCTCCATTTTGCAAATTTTCGCCAGCATCATTTCAACCTCAAATTCACCAATTTATTCATCAAAATTTCACAAATCTTTGGTCTTTTAGCAACCTAATCATCTAATTTAGGTTTAGAAATAATCCTACCTCAAAAACTCGCAAAACCTCCGTTGAACGGTTGAGGAAAAGCTTGAATCGAGCGGCGATTCCGGCGGTCCTTGCATGGCCGGCGACTCGTCGACGATCTAGCAACTCCAAGCGACCCAAAGCAACTCCGGTGAAAGCTTGAAGAATTTTCGGCAATGGAGCGTGAGAGAAAGTGAATTCAGCTAAGTGAGGGGGAGAGAGAAAAGTGAGCTACGAGAGAGTGTGTGTTCTTGGATAATGAAGAAGAAGAGGGCCAAAATAATTAATAATATAGGTTAAGGATAATTAATTGGGTCTACAAAGTCAAGAGGGAAAAAAAATAATTTTCTCCCCACAATGACTAGTCAAACTCGGCCAAAGGGAAAAATGACCAAAATACCCTTCGTTCCAAGTGAAAAATGGGGTATTTTTCGAGGGCAAATGGGTCCTTTTCCATATCCAAGTCCAAATCTACTTTTCCCGAACCTCTTTGGGGTGAACCGTGAAGGAATTGCACACGGGATGAGGAAACGTTCAATTTTTTTTTTTATTGAAACCCCTGAAGGTCCGACGTCAAATTCTAAAGCTCGATTCGCGATCAATCTCGATCAATAGAATTTTCAACGTATCTCAAACTAACGGGCGGCTTTTAGGAGTTACGCGTATCGACCCGTGATTAAAATCACATTTAAGAATTACTCGAGCCATGACGACCTTGGTTGTCATTCAATTGCGAGGGTTAATCACTAGTCCCGTTGGACACGATCGTTAGAAAATAATTCGGGGACGTTCGGTGTCACGCCTCCAACCCTTCGGACTCGATAACATCCCGTCACGACCGTTTACTTCGATTATTCCCAAGATCCAACGGCCAATAAAAATCGAACTTAATGCAATTGAAATGCACATACTGAAGCGATTACACATCTTCATACATAATACTAAAGATGACTCGGACAAGAAGGCACGTCTGTTCACAACACCAATTACAGTCCAAAGGTTTCAATTCTAACTTCCAGACAAAATGAAATCCTTAGGGTCTCAAAAGTAAATCCATTTTCTACGAGTTATTTCCTCGAATGTTCATCCTTGTCAAGCTCGATTTCCATCATCTAGGACCCGAAAATGTTAATCCCACGACGGGGTGAGAATAAATCTCGATAAATCAACCCTAACCCTAAACTAAGTCACTAGTACCTCCAGGATTACTTCTCAAATCAAAGACGTCAATAACACCGGTATAGATATGATGCGAAAGCAAACATAGACATTGGTAATTTAAACAATCACAATAACCCGGACATTCGATGAGTTCGTAACCAAGCTCTACGTACCGGTACAAGTAATCTCATTCTCGCTATCAAGGCTCGCGTAATAACGCATCGGCTATCTTGATGTACTTGGCAATACCCGCGTAATAACGCATCGGGTTTACGTATAATTGCCGGGACCCGCGTAATAACGCATCGTCTAATCTCATTCTCGATATCGGGGCCCGCGTAATAACGCATCGTGCTATCTTGATGTACTTGGCAATACCCGCGTAATAACGCATCGGGTTTATATATAATTGCCGGGACCCGCGTAATAACGCATCGAGTCAAATCCGCGTTTAACGCCTCGGGATAATATCAAAACCTGCGTCATAACGCCTCAGGGGTATAAATAAACTCATCACCCGCGTCGCATAACACATCAGGTTAACACAACTCATATATTCACCGATCAATCGATCAAACTTAATCTCGATCAAAAAAATTTCCCATTGGCCAAGGGTTCACAAATATAATTCTCATTTCAACAAATGTTATGATCGAGTACGACTCGACTTAGCGAGCATTTATCCATAGCACACGAGAATACTCAAAGCCACATTACACTAGGCCCGGCACAAATTGCACCGCCATGCAATCAAGTCAACAAGCATAATTCTCGTCAATTCAATCATAATTCACTCTCGTGCCTTACAAAGGATTAAATATCATACAGTCATTTAATTCATTCGACCATGCATAATTCAACTCATAAATCACCCAATTGTATCACAAATTGGTCCCTTAGTACCCTAATGTCTTAATAAAGGGTTAAGGGAAATTTACCTATTCCAATGAGCTAGTCGCGACCTTCAACTCGAGCTTCCGAATCCAAGATTAATTCTGTCCAAAACAGAGCAGATCGCCAATTAAGTTTCGTCGCGCCATTTAGTCACAATTCTAGCTCTAATCACCAAACCACTTCACATACTCTTCATTAACACACTAATATACGTCGTAGCATGTCTAAACGACAAATTCAAGACAAGGCGACATCAATTCCAGCCTTGAACAGAACTGGACAGCACCTTCCCAGAACAGAGCAGAAACCGGTTCCGCTTATACCACCTCCAACAGTCCATAATTTCATCCTAAGCTCCCATTCAATATAAAATCAACTTGCTAAAACCTTCCTCTATATGTTTAATAGGTTCACCGAAAAATTGAAGCCAATTGAACACCTTGAAGACCTCCAATTAGGCTAATCCTTTCAAGTGTGCAAACTATCAATTTCTGCTACTCAAAACCCATCTCAAAACAGCCAAGAACACCTATCAATATTCAACTAAAATTATCATTCCAACTCAGCCAAGTCGAGTACTATATGTCTAGAACATCCCACACAAATTTTGAAGCAAAATGAGCTCTTGAAACCGTTGTAAGAGAGCTCTCTCTCAAACCGGGTCAGATTCAATCCCGACTGGACCTTTGTCCATTCAATCAGACCTATGGGAAAAAATACCGGGCAAAATTTTGTTCATAATATATCCCTGGAAAGCCAAGACAATTATCTTTCAAATGGAGGTGACCTTACCTCAAAACGACGTCGGACGAAGGAGATATGGCTGAAACAGTGAAGGGCGTCGGGACTTGTCGGGTTGAGCGATTTTCCGTGGGTGCAGAAAAATGAAGAGGAAGATGGGCTGGCGTGGAGAGAAAGTGTGGTTGGTCTGCTGAAGCAAAAAGGAAGAGAGAGAGAAGTTTCACCTCCATTATTGATTTGGTCAAGCTTGGAATAGTTAAGCACATGGTCAATTAAGACCAAACCTCCAAAATTTGACACTTGTCCTCATGTTAATAATATCCCATGAGCATTGACCATCATTGACCTCCTCATCTTTCAATTTTCAGTAGCCTAAGGGGACAAAAAGACCAAAATTCCCTTTAGACCACTTAAGGTAAGGTTAATGCTTGAGAGGTAAAATGATCATTTTACACTTGACGTCCAAAAAATTTTGATTTTTCCCAATCAAACTACTATCGATGAGGCGACGTCCGATTCAAGACCACAATTGGAATTCTTCATTTCTATTTTCCCTAGTTTGAGAACCCATTCTATCATTAGCCTTGAAGAGGGTCGAAATTCGGAATGTCACATTCGGAACCCATACGAGGTCAAACGTAATCACTCGTCTCAATTTTCGCCGGATCTACCGAGATTCCATTACTCGAGACGATATGTCTAAGAAGCACCGCTCGATTAAGCCAAAATTCACACTTGCTAAATTTGGCATCAAGAGTGTGTTCTCTTAAGGTCCGTAGAATTATGCTCGGATGATGTTCATGTTCCTCCAAACTCCTCGAGTATATCGAATATCATCGATAAACATGATGACAAACCGATCCAAGAATTCTCCGAACACCCGATGCATCATATCCATAAAAGTAGCTGGGGTATTGGTCAATCCAAAGGGCATTACCGTAAACTCATAATGCCCATATCCCGGTGCGGAAAGCGGTCTTCGGTATGTCCTCCTTCTTGATCCTCAACCGGTGGTAGCCCGTTCTCATGTCAATCTTAGAAAATACTCTAAGCGGTTTGTAGTTGATCGAACAAGTCATCTATCCTTGGCAATGGATACTTGTTCTTAATGGTCACTTGATTCAACCGCCGGTAGCTAGAGGTGGCAAAATGGGTCCGAACCCACATTTGACCCATATTTGATGGTGGTGGGTCAAAAATGGGTTGGCTTAAGTACTTAAATGGGTCATAAATGGGTTACTTAGAAACTCTATATGTCAAAAATGGGTTCTAAATGGGTCGTAAATGGGTTATCAAAGAAAACTATCTTAAGTGAATCATAAATAAGTTTTGTGAATATTTTTTAAAAAATTCTATTTTTAATATTTTAATAATTTATTTTTATAGTAATTTTTCTTTTCATTTTTTTTTTTTATTTTCTTTTCTTTTTTCTCCCGCCTTGGGCTGTCACCTTGCTTTGGTTGCCAATAGCCATTGTTAATAAGCATTCCTTTACTTGTCCCCGTCAAAATCCCAAATATTATTTGAAACTTCAAAGAAAATGAAAAAATTAAAAAGGATTTTGAGTTATATGAATCTATACGTGAAATATATGCACACACTAAGAATGCGGGTAGAGGTGGTGGGCGGTGGTAATGGTGGGAGACAAGACGGAGGTGGCGGAGGTGGAAGGCGGCGGGGCGAGGGCGACAGGTGGCGGGATGCAAACGGTGGTCGGCGCGGCGAGCGGAGGTGCTTATGCGGCCGGTTATAATAAAAAATTATTTTTAAAAATAAAAAAATTTAAATTTTTCAGAAAAATAAAAAAATTCAATTGCATATTTTAGCAATATCATTTTTCTTAATAAATTAAAAGAAATAAATATTTCATGATTTATTTAAATATATAAGTATTTAAGTAATGCGGGTCGGGTATGGGTTGGGTATGGGTCGGGTCGGGTATGGGTCATTAAATTTGCATTGGATGAATATGGGTCAAAACGGGTTAAATGGGTCGAATATGGGTCGGACCATATTCGACCCAACCCAAACCCGACCCGACCCACCCATTTGACACCTCTACCGTAGCGATGCATAATCGCAATGACCCGTCCTTTTTTCCTTACAAACAACACGGCGCTCCCAAGGCGATGCACTGGGGCGGATAAATCCTTTAATTCTTGCATCCGAACCTTCAATTCCTTCAACTCCGAGAGGGACATTCCGCAGGGTGCCTTGGAAATCGGTTCCGTCCCTGGTGCCGATTCTATCACAAATTCCACTTCTCTTTCGGTGGCAATCCTTCAATCGACGAATCCACCACTGCATGACCCAAATATCCTTGGCATCCTTCCTTTAATAACTTAGTCACTTCCAGTGTCGAGATCGAGGGATTGAGATTCCTCCTTGACTTCCCACAAACTCAAATCTAGGATGACCAATAGGATTAAATTGGATCACCCTGCTACCACAAGATAAAAAATAGCTCTTTGCTTTCCCAACTAATCTATTCCAATTATCACGTCATAATCATGCATAGTCAAAACCGCTAGGTCTATTAATTCTTCTCTACCGCCAATGACTATCTTGCATCCAAGATACACCCTAGTATAACCAATACTTTATCCTTTAAGGGTGTAGTTACGTGCAACATTACTTCTAGCAGTTTTAACTCAATCCCACTAACTCCTCAAATTGAGCGAGATACAAATGAATGGGATGCTCCGAGAATCAAATAAAGCATATGCAAAGCATGATCACATAAGGAGACCGTGCACAGTGATCACGCCAGTAACATTCTCTCGCCCTTCATTGCGCGCCGCCGCATACACTCTCTCCCTTGCGCCGGCGGTCTATTCTCGGTTATTCGTGGGAGCGGCTCTAATTTGAGGCCTCGCTTCGGGGTCCTTAGGGGTTGAAATGGCTGTTAGGGGCTAGCTCCGGGCAACTCCTTATATGATAATCAAATTTTCCACATTTGAACCCACCCCGTCCTACTCGGGCAAGGTCCGTTCCCGTGCCTCCTACCATAGAATCGGCACCTGGTTGGGTGATACACCGGTTTCCCATTATTTCTTCGATTGGATGGACGAGCGCCGGTTTCTGTCATAGGCCTCTTGCCAAATTGGTGGTTGTCCCTACTGGCATGAACCGCGATCCAGATGCGGCAGCCCTCTCTTTCATGTCTCGCTCCACCATCCGACCCCGCTCATACAGCTCGTCATAGTCCCTTAAATTCAACAGGATCGATTGACTACGGGTTCCGGCCTCAACCCATCCCGAACCTTTTCGCTCCGTCCAATGGATTCTCTACCATTCTCGGAGCATACTTTGTGATCTCAAGAATTCATCCTCATACCGATCTATCGTCATATGGTTCTCGGGAGGCTACTTGAAATTCTAACATTTTCTCGCTCTTGAGCGATCTTAGAAAAATACTTTCCATTGAAGACTTCGGTGAAGATAGTCCAATTCAATGATGTACCCTCCGGGAAAACTCTTCCCTGGTGGCCTTCCACCAATCACGGCCATATCCCGCAACTAATACACTGCCAGGACCACTTTCTCCTCCTCGGTGCAACCCAATACCTCGAATGCTTTCTCCGGATCCTCTATCCAACGAGGGTGCAGCTTCTAGGTCACCTTTCCCGTAAACTTCGCCGGTTTCAACTTTAGAAACTATTCTACTAGTGAGGCATCTGCCTATTCCCATTGTCATTCCCTTGATTAATATTGCCCCCATGGGCAGAAGACCAAAGCAGCTCAACGGCTTGGGCAATAGCGGCAGCTCGTTCTCGAGCCCCGCCTACCCATGAGATTTCCTATCTCCTCAAGAGCCCTAAAGACTCCATCCACTCTCGGATCTTCTCTGATCGTGGTTCTTGAACTAGAGGCTCCCCCTAGAACCTCCTCTAGATGCTCTTCTAGAACTTCCTCTCGGAACCTCATCTAGAACCTCTACCTTGATTTTCCTTTTCTATCAACTTTCTCCTTAACACTGAAACCAAAATAATTCCGCCAAGGAATTATAGACCTAAACCATCTACTCGATCTAGCGGTCTCACACCGCTTAACACAAAGAATTAGTTCAAAGCTAATAATCGTTTCCGGAAGAACAATTCAACAAACAAAATCAAGCACTCAAGACGACGATAGCCAATCGAGTAGATCACAAGCGCATATTCAAATGCCTTGCATAACGCGATTTGCTCGCATAAACACCTAAGGTCTCTCTGCCTAACCATCCCAAAGTCATCGCTCCTTATCACTCCATAACTCTTCCAAACTTGAATCGAGCCGACCTTGCTCGGATACCACTCCAAACGGGGATGTCACGACCCGAACCCTACGAGCCGTCGACATCCCACCCGGCCACGATCGTATGCAGTTCTCCAGGATCCAAAGGCCAACAAAATGAAATTTCGCAAACAACAAAATCTCCGTACGTAAAATCAATAACACTACGATAACTTGGGATGGTAAAAACACACATATGTACATATATACATAGTTATTACAAATCGACAAATCTAGGGCTTCAGGAGCCACTGTACAAGCCCATGACCACCTATAACAAAATGCACGTGGTCGAAGCCCGCTACACAACCAAAATACAACTCGCTAAAAAAACTATGAGGCCAACTACCCTAATCCTCGTCCCTCGCTACCCGAGACAAACCCATATCGGGCTGCCCGCTCGGCCTCATCCAACTCGGGAGACCGGGTCGGCATCCGAAGGCTCCACGACTTCGCCATCTTCTTCTTCGGTACCGTAGTTATGGGGTCGGTCGCCAAAATTTCAGGTACAAGATCGGGATTCACCACTTCTCCATCCGGAGGTGCAACATTCACGGCTCATACTCCCCGACTCCATTAAAGGGAACTTCAAAACCACTCAATGGTCCCACGGTCGGGTCCCCGTGGCAATAAGTCCATGCCACGTAGGTCCGAGGCTTCCAAGTATAGCTCTCCGGTGTCTTCCCATACTGTAGTACCATACCTATAGTAAACTTGGTCCTCCCCGACAGGATACTGTCACATGCGTATCCATGTCCCGAGGAATACCAAACTTCGGGACGGAACACTCATGGGTGAGGCGGAGGGTCGAAAAACAACGAACCCACGACGGGGTGAGATAAAATCTCGAGGAAAATCTCTAACCCTAGATCGGTCTCTAGTGCCTCCGGACACATTTTCATTAAAAAATTTCCGACAATCCCTCTTTCTTACCCAAAAAAATCACAATTAAAATCCAGAAAAATTCTATTCTTTCTCCGAAATTCTCGCACCTTCTCCAATATTCTACGTTACTTCCGTTTCGGCGTTTCACGCCTCAATCCGACAATAAAATATTCTACGTGCTCCCGGCCCCGTGTTTAACACATCAGGCCTACTATAAATATCCACATTACTCGAAAATTTCCACGTTACACCGGAATATTCCACGTTACTCCGAATATTCCACGTTACTCCACCGCCATCATTTAAGTTCATAACACTCTCGGACCTTTATGGAACACGGCTCCATATATATACATCGGGGTCTCGGACACGTAGGAGTACGACCCACAAATCTCGGTCTCGGACACATAGGAACACGACCGGATCAAGTCTCGAACAATTAGTCGAACACGACTCACTTTGGTCTCGAACGACTTAATTGAACACGACTTTCATACTTTCTGCCTCGACAATTAGACGAATACGGCTCATTTTGACCTCGAACGACTTGATTGAATACGACCCTCACATTTTCTCGGAGTAGTTCGAAACCACGTGATTCACTCACGTTAGAGAATTAATAATTCGGGATCACCCGATTATTCACGCTAATCCAAAGATTAATGCAGACTACCCGATCAATTATTACTACCATAGTATCCAATCCACGCCATGCGACCATATTACCCTAACGTAGTAATATATGAATAACGTGCAATTAAAATTATACTAACGTGGGAATTTGTCAGGAACGAACAATAATAATTTTCTAACGTGCAAATAATTCTACTATAGTACTAAACTATAGTAATAATGCCACATTTAATTAGCACCATGGCATAACAATTTATTGCCATATAAAAGTAACTCTAGTTAAGATATAACTAACCATGGTTCAAAATTAACTAGAGTCAAAACTAACATAACCATGATTAATAAATAGCATAAAGTAACTATAGTTGGACATAAAGTAACTAGAGCTAGTAAAGTAACCATGGTCCAACTTTGACCAAACAATTATCCTCTTACATTTACTATTCATTTCAAGAACAAGCTTCTCTCTTCTCCATTCTGCAAATTTTCGGCCAGCATCATTTCAACCTCAAATTCACCAATTTCTTCATCAAAATTTCACAAATCCTTGGTCTTTTAGCAACCTAATCACCTAATTTAGGTTTAGAAATAATCCTACCTCAAAAACTACGCAAAAACCTCCGTTGAACGGTTGAGGAAAAGCTTGAATCGAGCGGCGATTCCGGCGGTCCTTGCACGGCCGGCGACTCGTCGACGATCTAGCAATTCCAAGCGACCGAAAGCGACTCCGCTGAAAGCTTGAAAAATTTTCAGCAATGGAGGGTGAGAGAGAGTGAATTCGGCTAAGTGAGGGGGAGAGAGAAAAAGTGAACTGGAGAGAGTGAGAGTGTTCTTGGATAATGAAGAAGAAGATGGCCAAAATAATTAATAATATAGGTTAAGGATAATTAATTAGGTCCACAAAGTCAAGAGGGAAAAAAATAATTTTCTCCCCACAATGACTACTCAAACTCGGCCAAAGGGGGAAAATGATCAAAATACCCTTCGTTCCAAGTGAAAAATGGGGTATTTTTCGAGGGCAAGTGGGTCCTTTCCCATATCCAGTCCAAATCTACTTTTCCCCGAACCTCTTCGGGGCAAATCACGAAGGAATTGCACACAAGATGAGGAAACGTCCAAAAAAATTTTTTTATTGAAACCCCGAAGGTCCGTCGTCAAATTACGAAGCTCGATTCGCGATCAATCTCGATCAATAGAATTTTCGGCGTATCTCAAACTAACGGGTGGCTTTTAGGAGTTACGCGTATCTACCCGTGATTAAAATCACGTTTAAGAATTACTCGAGCCATGACGACCTTGGTTGTCATTCAATTGTGATGGTCAATCACTAGTCCCGATGGACACGATCGTTAAAAAATAATTCGGGGACGTTCGGAACCCATACGAGGTCAAACGGAATCACCCGTGATCCAAGCGTAGGGTATTATCCAAATCGTTCCTTAATTATTCTAGGATCGGCCTATGTTGGTCCAAAATATTCCCTCGACAATTTTCATGGCCAAAGAGTCGATCATGACCAAGTTCTTAGGTCCACGTACTTGATTTTCCTAGCTAGCCATTTTCATTTGGTTAGTCTGCTCAAGATGGACCATTCTCGAATGAGATTAAACTAAAATATATCAATGAGACTTTTCATTTATTCAAGGCTTCAAAACGAGCGATATTACAGGATGCCACAGCCTGTGAGCTCAAGATGAATTGATTAGTTCATTGAACACACACAAAAGGGTAAATGAGTGTAATCTTTATCTTTTTTCTTATGAATAAATCGATTAACCTGATATGAAGTTTAGGGAACTGGTGATGCTAAAGTTTAACGAAGACTGTCCCCGCACTTACATGTATGTTCCTTCCTTCCGTGTCTTTTCCTTCCCCTCTCGCCCAGAACTGCGCATGCGTTTCTATGCGGAAGACATCGCTTCGACAAATTTGAAAGGAAGACCTCATTAATAACATTAAAATAAAAAAAACCTTCCTCAGGGATTCAACTTGGGAAGCCTTTATGCACTTCGGTTCTTGTATTTCACTCATTACTCCTTTTTTATGAGGCCTTTTTTTCTTTTTTCTAAATCTTGCAACTCCCATGATTAGATTTTATTTTCTATTTGAAACACGTGAGGCTTTAGATATACATAAATATCTATGTGAATATTTTTTTGGTCCATTCAATGTGTATATCCATCGACAATTCTTTTAGCAATATTCTCTAATTTGAGAAATATTTTAAATTTCGACCCTGAAAGGAAAAGACAAACATGAAATCAATAAAAGAAAGCGCAAGTACTTTCTTTTCGCTTGTTGCTATTTCGCTATTGGCTTGGTCAAGCGGACTCAAGGGTATGGTACTTGGGTGTGTATTTTAAGGCCATCCTTCAATACTCAGCACACCAAACGATTCTTCTTTTTATCATTCGGTAATAGCATTCATCATATTTATGGAACATGCACATTACTAGATTGGAAAAATCAAACTTGAAAATTTTCGTAAGAAAACATGTTAACTTGTCTATCACGTTTCTTTAAAAAAAATGAAACTGGAAAATCTCACATGCAGGGTTTCTCTAAAATCCCGTGATGTTCTATAATATGAGAAAGAAAAAATAACATAGAGATGTTGATAGCTTTCAGAATAAACTAAAAACCAAAATATAGATAATCACAAGCAGAACAATATTGTCTCTTGCAAAAAGAAAAAAGTTAATGTCACTCGAAAGATCAACTCAAGTTCAAAGATTAAAAAACACAAGAAATATTGGCTCTAAGGCTAACGACGAAATCTTTGGGCATTCAAACGGCTCCTCATTCTTTTCAGTTAAATCAAGTTGCTTTGGAGGACTCTCCCACCACAAAAAAATAAGCTTTTAGCCACGAAATTTGCAACGAAAATTTGGGAAAAATTCGTGACAAATCGATTTTGCCACAAAATTTGCAACGAAAACAGTTTCGTCGCGAATCGGACGTCACAAATTTTGCCACGACAATTTTTATGTTTCGTTGCAAATTTGCCACGAATTTTGCAACGAAAGTGTATTCGTCGGGAATTTGCAACGAAAGCATGTTCGTGGTACATCCGCCACGAAATAAATCTTCGTCACAACTTTGCGACGATTGTTTTATTTCGTGGAAAATTTACTGACGAGATAATATTCATCGTACATTTGCGACGACCACTTATTTCGTGGCACATTTACGACGATAATGTTCGTGGCAAATTTGCGATGAAATATTATTCGTAAGTAAATTAGCGACGAAGATTTATTTCGGGCGAGGTTTGCGATAGTCATAATTTCGTCGCAAATTCCCCACGAATATTTATTTCGTGGCGCTTTTACTACAAAGTTCAGCAAAGTAACATTTGCTTTCGTAGGGTTCCCATGATCTTAACCATGTTCGTAAACCTTTTCGAGCTCCATTAGCAAAATTTGTGAAAAAAGTTGTCGCAACAAGAGTCCCACAACAAAAAGTAGATTCGTTGTGCTACAATTCCATTGCTCGTATTAATAAAATATCAACTAACGAGATGGAACTTAAGCATCTTACTATTCCATCTCAATGACTAAAGAACGCGCATACTTGAGAATCTCGCGTTTCAATGAAATAAACCCTCTTCAAGCAACAAAGCCTCATCAACAAGACTTAAGTACGTACATATAGTGAAGAATTTGATTAAGTGGAGCGGTGAGCACAAGCACAATTATTTACCAAACTCTTTACATCTCGGAGTCTCCAATTTAACCAAGCTCTCATATAAGGAGACATTACTTGCGTGCCTCTTCTTCGTCATCTGCGGCAAGGCTTTCTCTTCCAAATCGAAAGCACTCTCGGACCAACCCATAATCATCACAAGCTGAGAGCGTAGGGAAAGTTCGTAACTGTAAGCTCTTAGAGCTCTTCCGGAAGTGTTCTACGCAAGATGAAACTCTCAAAGCCAAATTTTGCATGCTAAGTTGCCGTCAATCCTTGTGTCTCTATCCAAGTGCCCTTGATCGGTGAAACAGGAGAGAAAAACCATCAAAGGAAAAACCAAAGAGAGAGACTACCAAGTCGATCGGGGGAAGTTTGGAATGTTCATCCGAACAAGTGTCACTAAGGGGAAATGATGGCATCAGTCATCACAATTTGAGTTCTATTTGTACTCTCTGTTTATCGCAATAGTGATAGCATAAAAGTTTTTAATACCCAAGAAGATCGTCATCTCAACCTCCACTACGCTTCTCCGATCAAACAAGATCATCGGTGCAAGCCGGAGCCCTATCAAAATACAACCCGCAATAAGGGAAGTCAGCAATATAGGTAAGCTTAGCTTTGGCACAAGCAAGAATATGAAAAAGAGGTAAAAAAACAAGGAGGCAAGCCCTTAGCTAACTAATAGTATGCTCCAGAGGAAAATCGGGACAAGGCACAAAATTGTAACAACGGTTGGCCTTTCTCCCGCAATAAAGGCCTTAAAGATCCCCAAAAATTAAACTGGAACGTGTTATCTTTACGGCAATATCAACCGGAAGTTTCATTTCGTTTGTGCATGACCACATCGGACTAAAATTTAAACAGGAACGTAAAGCAAAGATGCTCATTTCTTTTGTGCATGACCACATCGGACTAATAATGCTTCGGTTTCACCCTAACATAAAGATGGAGGAAGACGCTATCGGATCAAAAAGTCATTCAAATGGTGTCGTCATCCGAGATGGGAACCTTCACATGTCATAGTCAAAAGACATTGCCTTTATATGATTGGCTCTAGTAAGGCATAATAAGGCAAGATTAAAATAAAACTAAAAGAGGATCTCATTGTATACGTCATCGAGGCAATTATACTAGACAGAGCATATCAAATCCAATCCCACAATATGGACATTTCTCAATCTATCTCGACAGTGATACTAACAGCATAGTTATTCTTGATGAACACTTCTTTATCCCGGGAAAAGCCTCGACGTACTATGATATGACGACTCAAACCTGAAGCAATATCTTACTTTTTACTCATTCATCCCACCCTTTGCGATCTCACTCCCCCAATATAAGACAACAAACAAGTCGGACCAAACAACCACCAGATAATTCCAGGGAACACGAAGCTAAAAAAGGAGAGTTTGCAAAAGCTCGCACAAATATGCAAATTTATTTGAGCAAGCTGTTAAGCCCACAAAAACAAATGGGAAAGGAACATAGCAAGACGAACAAAAGCAATATGCAAAATCTTTTGATGCAATGATCACCGCGATCGTTATTACCTTGGTCAATGATCGTACCATGTCTTCGTCTCCACCTCCTCCACCTTATTGTTTAATCATTGGTATTACGTCTAACTAATTTTTGCGGCGAGCAGATCATCAAGAATCCCATCCTCATTGTCTCGCCTAGAATTTTGTCCATCACCTATTTCACGGAATCGTTCCATGAGAAATTTTATTTGAGGCTGCGTTAGAAGCTCGAAGGATCTATGATGGTCCATCATTTCTCTTATCTACTCATCTTTCTCGGCAAGCCGATCTCGACCTCCTTAATCTCTTCGTCCTTCTCTACAAGTAAATGTCTCAATTGGGCCATTTCCTCCTCCCTTTGGGGTCCTCTTTCCACCAACCGCCTGGAGGATGAACTTCCAGCCGGCCTTTCCCCGTGCAAATCCTTGTCATGGAGCCCAAGCCATATGTTCTTGCACCCATTGCCCTAACCCACACTATCATTCGTTATAGCGCTGGAAGTCCATCCGCACTCCCACCATCACCTCCATCGGCCGTACTCATCAACTCATCAAATTTTTCCTACATCAATAAAATAGATATGAAAATAAAATAACTTTATATATCTAACTACCATAAACATGAAAAGTTTATAACCTTACACACCTTGATGATTTCGCTCGAACGCTAGTCCATGTCTTATCTTTTTTCAAAAGATTCGTTTAAACAAAGCTGCGTGGGACGGAAAATTTCGTTTGAGGGAAATTTTGCGACGAAACTTTCCCTTCGTGGCAAATGTTGCGACGAAACTTTGCTTTAGAGCAAATTTTGCGACGAAGTTTTTTTCGTAGCAAATTTGAGATGAAATTGTTTTGTCGCAAGATTTGTCGCAAATTAGTGACGAAATTGGTTTTAAATCGCAATTTGCGTCGCAAATTGGCCACGAAATGTTTTCATCCCAAATATTTCGTGGCAAAAGTCCTGTTTTTTTGTAGTGTCCCGTGACTAGAACTAATACCGGTGACATCAGTTATGTGTAATAACAGATGAAATAAAAAAATCATAAAAGATGAAATAAATAAAAAAATGAAAAAAAGTGAATAATGAATTAGTAAACAAACAAATTATTGCTAAATCATTGTGCGTTGAAACGGCGCCTCATTCTTTTCACTTAAATCAAGTTGCTTCGGAGGACTCTCCAAAGACTAAAATTAAGACCAGTGGTATCAATTATGTATAATGACAGATCAAATAAAGTAAAAAATGAAATGGTGAAAAATGAATTAGGATACGAAAAAATTACACTGTTCATTCAAATCTTGTAGAGAAAGATGTGCAAGGACCTAAAAATTTGCAGGATGAATCTTAAGGTCGCAAGTTCAAGGCTATAGTTAGAAAAAAAGTCACTGTACAAATTTTACATGATGTAGCTCCAATATTTGGCTCACAGAGAAAATTGACATAATCGCATGACACCCGTCCCCACGCTGTTTCTAATGGATCAAAAGTTTATTTATATAGTAAAGTATTTTTCTTCAAAAAAATTTATAATAAATACGAGTGACAATTAAAAATGTCCACTTCTTCTGTGATGGCAAATCATATTTTGAAAATAGTTGCAGTGGCCGATCTGAGCCAATTTCTCGAGTGAGTGAAAATCATTGAAGTTCTCTTAAGCGCCAGAGTCGGTCAAGTGATCACAGGTTGTTTTCTTTTATACTGGTTCTATCTTATATTTGCAAAAACTTTTCAAAGCAAAGTAAGATGCCACTTTAGTGCTACATAACTAGTTAATGGTGACTAGCCGACCACATTGGTACTTTCATTTAATTTTTTAACACAATGACCAATTTGAACAAAAAAAATTTAGGGTGCCATTGTCCTTTTTTTTCTTTAGCTTCCACCTAAAAGTAAATAAGGTATGTGTGTTTTATAAAATTGGTATTTAAATCCCCCACAAATTTTACAGAGTTGCCATGAACTTTGAAAAAAATATATTAAGTAGCACCGATACGTGACACGCTACACGACACGACAAATCGACACGTCATTTCTAAAAAAATAGATAATTCGACATATTGGGACATGTTTTTTTTGTTATGTCCTTATAAAAATATCAATGGTGAGTTTCTTCTTATTCTTCTTTTGTTGGGAATTTATGATTAAGGTTTTTTGGGCTGAATAGATATATTAATATGGGGTGGCTAGGTTTATGACTCAAGTATATATATACTTTTGATAAATTTATATTTTGACCCCTAATTTTACGAAAATACTTAAAATTGACCTCATGTGTATCACGCCCGAACCCAAGCAGGCACGCAAACATCCCACCAGGCCGTTTGACTTTCTTTAATCTCCCCAGGACCCCCTAGCCATCAAGTTATAAGTTCATACAAATGAATTGAACTTGAAGAAACGAGCAAACAACTCCTTTTCATTAATCACCGAGTTCGACTTAGGACGAAGGATATACCTCTCTTAGTATTCACCAAACTGGCCGCATAGTCAAAACAGACAATACAATATTATCAATTTCTTAAGGCTACAAAGGGTTACATCCGAATAGAGCTTAATATCTAAGTCCTCCCAAGGATGCCTTCCGATGTCACTCCATGGCAATCACATGATCCATCACTTGGGACTTGAAAATGTTAATCGTACTGACGGGGTGAGATTTACATCTCAAGAAGCTAACCCTAGACTAGGCGCTAGTACCTCCAAAGACATTATTATTTATTTTATTTTTATAATAAACCACAAAACAAAGCACGTAGCATGAAACAACAATGCATGTCAACATGCATGGCATAACAATCACGGTTTCAAGGCATAGCTCATCGGATGACCAAGCTTTACGTACTAGCATGAAAAAAATTTCATATATCCTAGTTTAATTCTCATTTTACCATAATTTCTCAACTCGGTGAATTGGCCCGCGTAAATACGTTTCAGGTGACCATTCAATCTCAATTCCACGGCTAGGCCGGCGTAAAATTACGCCTCAGGCTATAACAATTTCCGGGACCCGCATTTCAACGCATCAGGCTCCCAATGCCATCTCAATGGCTAGTGTCAACACGCATCGACTTACCCCGCATGGCCAAGACTCAACGTATAGCTTCTCCCCTTATGGCACAAGTCCCGTGGTAAACTCGTCCCCGCATAGCCAAGTCCCAGGATTTCACATATCTCGTTTCCATCCACTAGCCAATTCATGTTATGTCTCTCATTATCAAGGGCTCACGAGCCGTTCTTATCTTTCCACAAACTTCATGATCGAGTATATCAAACTCAAGAAATCAACAATGCTATTAACATGAGAAACACCATGGCCAAACACTTTCATTGCGTGGCAAACAGTTCACACATTATGGCAATCAACTATCATATGGCCATGAAAACACAATTTCACTCTAAGGTAAACACACATTGTTCGAGCAACCATAGACCACATTGGGTCTTGCTCATTGCAAGTACATTTCACCTCGTAAAATCAATCAATTGAATGCTGAATTCGTCCATTAGTATCCTAACTTCCTAATAAAGGGTTAGGGGTCACTTACAAAGCAAATTGGACTAGCTCAATCCACCAAATGAAGCCTCAAGGTCCAACTTCAATTCTGTCCAAAAGAGGGCGGTATACGGTTTGAGTTTAATTGCACAAATCATCCATGAAACCACTTTTAAACTTCAATCCAATTCATGTACTCCACAATAACACATTATACTATATCCTAAGGTGTCTTACCAAGAATTTCAAAGCCAATTGACACCTTAAATAGCCTCCAACAGCTTCAACCCGAACAAGAAAGCGAGGTAACTAGAAACTGTTCTTGCAACAACTAACTTAAATCAGCAATTAAACTTCCTCTAAACTTCAAATTATCCCATAATCTTCGTGCTAACCTCTCAATCTATGATTATAGAGGTCTCATCGAAAATTTGGCAAGTAAAACAATACCTCAAAGGGCCTCTTCCATTCTCGTTTTCACGTGATCGGCAAAGGGCCAGAATCGCTTCATAAAAACCCGCCCAAATCAACCTCTAAAACCTATTCTAATTCCAAAAAATTGCCATCCCCACTTATCAAATCCTTATAATATATCTTAATAGTATGTCACCGAAATTTGAAGCAAAATGAGCTCTTTAAGCCCACAAAATTGAGCTCTCCCTCAAATCGACTTTCTAAACCGACCCGCCTAACCTTTGCTCAAATAAACGACTCTACAAGAAACATTCTTGGGCCAAATGGAGTTTATAATATGTCTTTAGAAAGATAAGACAATAAGATTTCTAATGGAGGTGGAATCACCTCAATTAGATATCGAACGAAGAAGTTATGGCCGAAATAGAGAAGCGATCGGGCGAATAAGTGGGCGAGAGAGGAAGAGAGGGTTTGAGGAAAAAAAATGAAAAATGGAAGGTAGAGAGAGAACATGGCCGGCGAAAAATGAAGAGAAGAGAGAGAGAGGCTTTCTTGCATCATTGATCAATGGTCAAATGGTCAAAGGCTTGAAGACACCAATAATTGGTGTAAGACACAAATAATTGGTGCAAAAGGGGTTGCTCATAAGATAACATTTGGCATTTTTCCATAATTATCCATGCAAAGACCATAACACCCCCATAATTTGGGCCACCACATGCTGAAATTGTAAATGACCAAATTGCCCTTCATCCTTCCTTAATACCAAATTATACCTCCCGGGGCAAAATAGTAATTTCGCACCGACGGTCAAATTTTTCGCTTTTCCAATAGAAATTACCCTCGATGAGGTGACATCCAATTCTGTGTCAAATGTTGGCACGCTTCATTTTTCATTGTCCAATTTCGAGATCCCATTTATGGTCGGTTTTACATCGATCGTAACTTGACTTATCTCAAACTAACTAGCGACTTTTACAAGACGACGTTACCCGTATCGACCCAATGATTTGCATCACACTTAGGCTTACTCAAGTCATGGCCATTTTGGTTGTCATGTAATTGCGGGTTTATCACTAGCTCGAAACGGTCTCGATCGTCATATGTCAATTTAGGAAACTTTTGCAAATCATACGTTAGTTAAACAGAATCACTGCGCTCCAATCGTATAATGCTAGCAATGGATTCCATGATCGTTCTTAGATCGTCCTTTATTGGCTCTAAATATTCTCTCGACAATCCTTATGGTCAAAGTGTCATTCTTTCTTCGAGTTTCCTAGGTTCACGTATTTTGTCATGCGTTAGCCTTTCCCTTTCGGGCCGTTAACTCGAGACCGATCGGGTTCGAGCGAGATAAGAATGAAATACATCATTAGATAACTTCTCATTCATTAGTCTCGAAATGGCGGGAAATTCGAATGTCACAAAGTATGTGTTGAAATAGTGTGTTGAATCTGGACTTGCATTTCCTTGGCGTATTGGAGAGCCGACCAAGTGTCGATCAAATGTCGAAGAGTGTCGGGAGAGTGTCGAACTCGACACGGAGGCTCCCGAGAGTGTTGATACTTCCTCAGCAAAGATATGGTTAGAATTGCACCCATATTTCTTTATAAATAACGGTATTATCTTCTTAGCAAAGTCTTGCGAAAGGCATTGCTTAGAGAAATTGTGACAGGAAAACCGCACTATCTCGAATTATGACCAATTGTTCGATCATCTACAGCCTTATCGGGATTATGACCAATTGTGAGCTTAACCAAAAAAAAAAAAACTTAGTTTGTGAGAAAATAGTAAGACAAAACTTACCTTGAACTCATTCCACCACAAATCCTTTACTTGTTTTGCGTGCCTATCGCGCAACTATTCCACGGCCCCCTCCAATAGTTATTCACTATTTTATTAAGTTGCCTCACAACGTATGTAGCATCCGTGAATCACAAAACAAGTCGAATGATATGGACAATGAAATAGTGAAATGAAAAGGAGATGTTAGTAAATGCATACGGATAATTTGCAACATGGACAATTCAGTTGACATCCATATCTAAAATTCTAATGAAGGGATGATGACCCTAAATATTACATATATACTAAAAAAAATGAAGTACTCACGAATCTCCATATGGGCATATGATGAATCGGTTATCTTCTTCACCTCCCTCATCATTTGAGTGTTGCATGGAAGGCGGAACCGAAGGAGATGGAGCTGAAGGGGAGATGGAGCTGAAGGGGATGGAGCTCAAGGGGATGGAACCGAAGGAGATGGAGCTGAAGGAGATGGAGTGAAGGACATTCACTTCGCATGTGTCCAAGTTGTTCCCTAATATGCTCTTGAGGGACGGAGGAAGGGCCAATGTGTATATGTTGTCCATCAGCATGTAGTTGTTGAGGGTTTAGGGAAGGGGAAGGGGAAGAGGAAACGGATGGGGACGAAGAAGGGGAAGGGAAGGGGCTAGTCTTTCTTGTGAAACTACGCCACGCATGTGACCTCCACGTTTATACCGACAAATAGGAAGGTTAGCCAAATAGCAACATAAATAAGAACATGTAGCAGGGATACATAATGATGTACATCATAAAGTCGACCATTTTGTTTCGGAGAGCAAGTGAAACTTGAGAAAATGAAAGAAACTTGCTATCGTCTATGATAAATAGCAATCTCCGGCACCGAAGGAACCTATTGAAATCTTGTGCACATCGATTCCACGAAAATAAAGGGAACATATACATGATAGATCAAATTACTGACACACATTCTAAAGCATCACGGATAGAGATTGTCTTCATTTGAGTATAAGGAACATCTCAAGAAAACAGCACATCGGGCAATAGAATCCACGGAGTCCTAAACTAAAGGAAGAAACTATATTACATTGAAACCCAATTCAGCTGCTGAGGATAGCAATTACAAAATTCAGCAACCGTCGCGCTGGCGAACATGGATTCGCAGTGTCATATGTGTTGCATAACAGAAACCCAAACAAATGGAGCTAGACCAGACCTTACATATTTGTAGAAAAATACTTGAAACATCTTAAAAATCTTCTGTTCTTTTCTTTTCATAATTCAAAATCTAGACAAGAGAAAAGACGAACCCAAAGGCAAGACTACTTGCAAATTCTACCTTCACAAAAATTAATAAATGGCTAAAAAGAATCCAACCAAGCTCTAGATACTACATAGTCAGCAACTAATCGAAACCATGATGAGCACGATTATACATAAAATTCAAGCCTCAAATTGAAAAAGTAAAGAAAACCATGCCATCAGCATATCAATGATTTGTTCAAATAACAAAACAAAACCAACATAAACCAATTGAAATCCTACCATTTGAAACTAGAAAAATAGGAAAGACGAGAAGAGAGATTGATAAATTACAGCTTCATATTAATTATAGAACTTATTCAGTGACAGAAAATGTTCATATAACATTGTTTATTCTCATGAAAGCATCTAATCACTACATAGAGAAAGGTAGATGTTGTGTACATGTACATGCAACTAGCATGTGTAGCTTCCAGATGCAGTGTGTGTGTACAACTCTGTTTAAGCATGGAGGGATCTTAAGAAAGAACCCCAATTTAAATATTTAATGAAGCAGATACTCACTTATTGAAGCATAACACAGAAGGATGACGAGCACCATAGTGTATGACACTCCTACTTTAAAACCAAGGTACTTTCAGCACATGTTCAACCCCTTCAATTCTAAATGAAGTTCCCCAAGAGGCCATAACCAGTATACAAGACGTAAATACACAAAGGCTCCCTCCGGTTACATAATTAAACACATCAAACTCCCAATTTTACAGTTGAACCCAATCAAATTAAATTCATGAAAGTTTCAATCTCTGCCCTTTGTTTAAGAGTGTCAAAGTGTGTGGAGGGAAACCTCATCGACTAAGTCCTTTTGCATACCAACATGTAACCAAGTTAGAATACTTTAAGCAGTGTTTCTGCTTTACTTTAGAAAGGTTCAATATTCTTTAGTTTCCTCCATGGCAATGACATCTCTAGACATTCAATCAGCATAAAGAACTGAGAGACTTTAAAGGAGTAGTATGGTGCTCTCGAATCTTAGTTTCATCCAAATGTCAAAAGAAGAATTCTTCTTGAAGAATAATTACTACAATTTTGTAAATAAGCTCTGCTTAAGAAAATATAATGGGTCAAATGATCATGGAAAAGGGAACGACTATTGCATAATATCTACTCTAGCATTCAAGCATCATTTCGTTCCCTTCTTTGAGGGGAAACTGAGTGCAAACTCTTTAACAAAAGCTACATTTGAAGTTGCAAATTTTCAGTTAAACATAAGTGCCGGGCTGATCATACTCACCAATCACAATCTTCTCTAATTAAAACATGCTCTCTGAAGCTCAAAGCAAGCACCGAATTACAAAATATCATTAGTCTCCCACCGAAAAAAAAAAGCACAATTCTTTCCTAGATGCACTTAAATTACACCGCATAGCAAAATGATAAGGAAAAAAGAACAACACAGAGCCCCAACATAGTAAATAATTAACTGAATCACTAAGCATCATGCAAACAAAGATGAACCAACCTCGCCAATTTCCTCTTCAGTATCAAAAATGAAAACAACAAAGCCCAAACAAAGAACCCAAATCTAAACCAATCATTCGATTTAAATCCAGTTGAAAAGCAATTTACCTATTGGCGAGTGGCTTCGATCTCCGGAAGATAGAGGGTATGTGAGTGAGATTGCGAGTTCGTCGTAGGCTAAGAAGCACGGATACGTGCAAGAGGTCACTGCGTTAGTGTCGGACACGTATCGGACACCGAAGCGCATTTGACACTGCTCGACACGCGTTCGACACGCTGTCGACGCACGGTCAACGAGCCGGACATGCCACACGTGAGTCAGAGGAGATCTGGTGGAGGTCGGAGGAGAAGAGGAACTAGGGGAGCACTTGGTAGCGAGGAAGGCCAGAGAGAGGCAGCAAGTGAGGTGAAAGAGGAGGCGAAGTAGGCTTTGGGGACGTCGAGGACGGTGATGGCGGAGCACTGGGCTAGATCCGTGAGGCGATGGTGGTGGAGAGGAGGTCGGTGAAGGCGGACAGTTCTGCGAAGGTGGAGAGGAGATGTCTCGTGTCCACTGGTCTCCCTCTTTGTGCCCTAAGAACTCACCATGGGAGGGCCCTTTCGGGCTAAATGGTTTCTCTCTGATGAAACAAAGAGTGTTGAGAGATGAGAAAGTACAAAGCAAAAAGTGAATGAGAGGGAAAGTCAATGAGAGAAGGGTGAGTAATTAATGCGATGGTGTGACGGAGGTGAAAGGATGAAGTGGTGGAGTCTAGTGATGAGAGAGATAAAGCTCATTGCTTTTGAGGCTTTCAGACCTCAGCATCGCTTGTGTGCATCGAGATATGACATTTGAGAGAGATAAAGCTCATTTGTGTCTGACATTTGAGGAATAATTTGTGACGGATGATTTGTTATTGCAAATTAGCGACGAATTTAGCAATGAATGATTTAGCGACGAAATTAGCGACTAATTTTGCATTTCACAATTCCGAAGATGAAAATCAATTTTGCGATGAATGATTTTTTGTTGCTATTTAGCCACAAGTTTAGCGATGAATAATTTTGCAACGAAATTAGCGACGAATTTTTAATATCACAAAAACGGATGAAAATCAATTTTGCGACGAATGATATTTTTGTCGCAAATTAGCGACGAATAAATTTCCGGCGAAATTTGTGACGAATTTTTAATATCACAATACCACGGATGAAAATCAATTTTGCGACGAATGATTTTTTGTCGCAAATTAGCGACGCATTTCGCGACGAATAAATTTGTGACGAAATTATAGACGAATTTTTAATATCACAATACCACGGATGAAAATCAATTTTGCGACGAATGATTTTTTTGTCGCAAATTAGCGACGCATTTTGCAATGAATAATTTTGCGACGAAATTAGAGACGAATTTTTTAATATCACAACACCACGGATGAAAATCAATTATGCGACGAATGAATTTTTTTGTCGCAAATTAGCCACGAATTTCGCGATGAATAATTTAGCGACGAAATTAGCAACCAACTTTTAGTTTCACAATTCCGAATATGGAAATAAATTTTGCGACGAATGATTTTTTTGTCGCTATTTAGCGACGAATAATTTTGCGATGAAATTAGAGAAGAATTTTTAATATCGCAACACCACGGATGAAAATCAATTTTGCGGCGAATGATTTTTTTTGTCGCAAATTAGCGGCGTATTTGCGATGAATAATTTAGCGACGAAATTAGAGACCAACTTTTAGTTTCACAATTCCGAATATGAAAATAAATTTAGCAACGAAATTAGTGACCAACTTTTTTGTTTCACAATTCTGAATATAAAAATAAATTTTGCGACGAATGATTTTTTTCTCTATTTAGCGACGAATAATTTTGCAACAAAATTAGTGACGAATTTTTAATATCACAATCACACAGATGAAAATCAATTGTGTGATGAATTATTTTTTGTCGCAAATTAGTGAAAAAAGAACGGTCTGATTCTGTTCAGACATTGCTCGGTTAGCCTGAAAAAAAGAAAAGAAACTTTAAAAAGGACCAGTTGCTCCAGTTGGTTGTACGAAGTACAGAAAAAGCTCATTGCTTTTGAGGCTTTCAGACCTCAGCGTTGCTTTTGTGCATGGAGATATGAAGTACACAGGAGCCCATTTTTTTAATCCTAGCATCATCTGAAGCTATGCCTCTTAGTGTCTTTTGTCCTTTTGCTAAGGTCCAAAATGGGGAAGGAGGAGGTGTTTCCATGGCTGTAACTAATTTTTCCCTTTTATAAATCATGCAAATGAAGAAGATAAAGGTGTTCACGGTTGTAGAAGACATTGGGGTGGGGGTGGGGTGGGGTGGGCAGGGGAGGGGAAGAAGAAAAAAGAAAAGGGAAAGATAAAAGTAGTAAAAGAAAAAAAAAATCAATCGTGGTAAGACCCAGCTAGATGGGACATGTTGATGAACATGTGCATCTTCTGTATTTATTGTTGGTGCGGATTGATTTCATGGGTAGGGAGAGGAGCACGTGGGGTTTCAATCCGAGCGAAGGGATTAATCCCAGACAATTATGCTAGCAATACTAAACTCCATGATATTAAATAGATTGACTACACGGCGTGATATATTTTCTTTCGATTTTTCAAAAAAATATCCTAATTTAAATAATCAGTTGCTACTTACCATACCATTTGATAAATTTATCCAATATACAAACCTTGATGTTCCGAAACTTTACTCGCTTATTAATCCTCTATCCATCCCTCTCTTTTTGTCAAATGGTCCCTGTCCCCTTCTCAAATCTCGCTTTCGTACTAATTGCGTTACCAGTGCATCATTCACCGAGCGGGACGGCAACGGACCGAATACTTCCGTATTTTCTCTCTATTTTGTCCTGATTTTTCTAGAAGAAAATGGACCACTTGGTTACTTTCCTCTTCTTCTTTTTCACCCCACTTGGGTCAAAGGTTGTTTTTCCTTAAAAAATCCGACATCTCCTCCTAGTATTTAATTACGCGAGTTGACGATTGATTAAAAACTAATGCAACTAAAATTTGACCAATTCGTACAATTTTATGGTCCTATCGTGGAAAAAACAACCCTCTAAACATTGCTTTCTTTGGAATAACATGGCCCAAGGAGGGAAGAGAGAAAAAAATAAAAGAAAAGGAAAGGAAAAAAATAGGAAAAAAAAAGTAATCGATGAGAATGCCATCAGTCGCTATTTAGCGATGAAAATCCTCGGAATAACAACATTAATAATAATAGTAATAATTGCACAAAATTAGTAAAAAGTCTCAAAAATCCCCATGTTCATCTTCATCTTCCTCATCATCTTCATCTTCACCTTCATCTTCGTCTTGATCTTCATCTTCTTGAGGAGCATCATCTTCATCCTCCTGTCTCAAAATCGATTCTTCAACACCTTCTTCATTTGATTCGCGAATTTCGGTTGGATCTACATCTATCACCCTCCACATAGATCTCGTAAAGTCGGAATATTATATTCCTCGGTTTCAACTATGTTACAAACTTCCTCTTGTTGATACGTTGTATCCTTCCAGTGCTCTTCGATTTTTCTTCGTGCTTTGATTTGACATACACCCACCAATCGACTTTGTCACGTTTTAAACTAGGATATGATGCATAATATACTTGAATTGCTTGTTCGCCAAGACAAATGGTTCATATTTCATATACCTTTTCTTGTGATTTACTTCAACCAAATTAAACTTCGTATGCACCTTCATTCCTCCGATGGGGTCAAACCACATGTACTTAAATAACACAACCCGCATTAATGGACCAGGGTACTCTATCTCTATGATTTCATCCAACAAGCCGTAAAAATCATCTTTTGCACTACCACCATTGGATGACCGAACACACACACCACTATTCATTATGGCTTTTCCCATTCCGTACTCTCGAGTGTGAAAATTATACCCGTTTATGAAATATGCTTGCCAAGTTCGTACCCTTGGTTGTAGACCCCATGACAGATGATATAGCAATCCTTGCTCTTCAACTTGATCATGATTATTGTGAACCTAAAATCATACATGCAAAGTCAATAATATATTTTTTAATTAATAATGTATAAAATATTAATAACTTGCTTTTCGTCCATAGGCAACAACTTACATATGTTTTGAACCATGCTGCAAATTCTTCATCACACAAACGGTTAAACTCATTTGGTGGTAGTCCATACATTGAAGTTTGGAAAATTCTATTAACAAATACCACGATGAAATTAGTAAATGTTTGACACACAATAAATATATTTGCAAAAGTACACTTACTCGAAGTATGACTCTACTTCTAGACAATTCAAGAAAATATATGTATGGGCTTGCCCGTCATTCTTCGTCCCGTTAAGTAACGAAACTTACATGCGCCGCTTGGTCGACCAAGATAATTGAAAATAGAGAATGATTTGAAATTAGAATCAATGGGGCCCTCATCAATTCTTCCTACTCTCCGCCTCTTGCACCGCACGTGCGGCTCAAAATAATATGATGCAAATGTTGTCACTTCTTCCACAATATATGCATTACAAATTGAAGCTTCAACACATGCCTTGTTCTTCACTTTTTTCTTTAAATGATATAAGAACCTAATTGTAATAGGAAGAAGTTTATCAAAACATAATAAGTAATAAAGTACTTTCAAATTTATTAAAAAGGATATTTTACCTCTCAAATGGATACATCCAAATAAATTGGATGGGACTTGCAACTTTGGCCTCATAAGGCAAGTGAACTAAGAGATGCTCCATTGAATCAAAGAACGATGAAGGAAATATTTTTCTAAGTTGCAAAGAATGATTGGAATATCTCTCTCTAGTTTCTCCATATGTGATGTTTTTAACACTTTGAAACAAATATCATGAAGGAAATTACTTAACTATGTGATGGCGCCCCATACAAAGTTTGGTAGAAGTTCCTTGAAAGCTATTGCAATTAGTCTTTCTATAAAAATGTGACAATCATGGCTCTTCAAACCCGACAACTTGCATTTATTCAAATCAACACATCTCCCGATGGTCGAAGCGTATCCATTAGGAAATCGCACATATTTCAACCATTAACAAACAACCCATCTCTGCTCCCTATCCAATGTATAAACTCGCTTTTGATTTTGGTCCCCCGTTTGCTTGCATCCACATCTAGTGCTTTGCCGATCACAAATATCCCTCATATCTTTTCTTGCATTCAAGTTATCTTTTGTTTTTCCAGTGACATCCATCACAGTATTTATGACATTGTCAAAAATATTCTTTTCTATGTGCATGACGTCAAGATTATGACGAATAAGATGGGTCTTCCAATATGGTAGATCCCAAAATATACTGCGTTTAGTCCACTTATGTGTGCTTTCGTATGCAATAGTTGTGCCATGGGGGTTTTCAACAACAGTTGGAAAGTCATGCACTCGCTCCCAAATTTGATCACCAATCAACCTCAATGGTGGGGGTGTTCTTTCAACCCTATTCTTGATGAACTCTTTTTTATTCCTTCGAAATGTATGATTTATCGAAAAAATTTGTCTGTGATAGTCAAAATAGCTGGCCTTCTTACCATGTTTTAATCTGAATGACTTTGATCTCTCCATACATATCGGACATCCTAAGATCCCAGTGTACTCCATCCAGGATAACATTCCATAAGTTGGAAAGTCATTTATCGTCCAAAAAAGAGCAGCCTTCATTACAAATGTTTGATTAGTAGAAACATCGTACGTAAGAATGCCTTCATCCCATAGCCGACGTAACTCAGTAATCAATGGTTGCATATAAACATCTATCAACTTTTTTGGATTTTGCGGGCCGGACACGATCAATGTCAAAAACATATAAGGTGTTATCATGCACATACCAGGTGGAAGATTGTATGGAGTTAAGATAACTGGCCAACATAAATAACTTTTTCCCAATTTCCTAAATGGGGCAAATCCATCAAGCATAGAGACCTAACCTGATGTTTCGAGGCTTCATCGCAAACTCGGGATATATTCTATCAAAATGTTTCCATGCATCCGCATCCGAAAGATGATACATCGACCCTCCTCTCTTTTCATGATTTGCATGCCAAGTCATGTGTTCAAGAGTGGCTTGAGACGCATAAAGCCTTTGCAATCTAGGGATTAAGGGCAGATAAAACATTTGCTTGCATGGTCTACCTTCGATTACGACCTTATCTCCTACTAATCTTGTACCTGGGTTGGCTACGAGTAATTTGCAAGATTCTCGCATTTTCATCATCCCCCCAATATGACATACAACCCATACTACATACATCAATCCGTATAACCGGAAGGCCTAAGTTATCCACTAGCTTCTTCATGTCGTAAAAATCACTTGGCAAGATGTTATCGCGAGGCATTGCTTCCCGCATTACGTCAACAAAAGAGTTGAAACAATTCTCGGAGACATTATGCTCCGCCTTGATATTTAACAGCTCTTGATGTCACCGATAACTTAGTGTGGCTGTCACAACCCGCCCATAAAGGTTCATTTGCTGCTTTCAACACTTCCCGAATTGATTAGATGGAAAATTTTCACTATACACATTGTCATCAACACCTGTTACTTCTACCTCTTCGAATTGTGATGCGTAGCTAGTACCCACTTGTTCAAGTGTAGGAGCAAAATTAGTACTTGTATGGTTCGATTGTGAAACTAAATTTTGACCAGCTACATCAATGACCATCCTCCGGTATGGGTTCAATTGGTTATAATAGCTACATTGTTCCCCAACTAAAAATTGGTCACTTCTTCGATATTCTTCATCGGATATAAATGGTTCACCATGGCAAGTCCAATTATAGTAGTTCGGAGTAAACCCAAATCTACAAAGATGTTCTCTAACTTTATCACACACATGAAATTTACCATTACCGCACTTTTTACACGGACACCTTAACTTATTTCCATCCATGAACTCAAATTTACTACTAGCAAAGTACAAAAACTGTTCCAACCCAAGTCGAAACTCATTGGTCAATCCTTGACGTCCGGGTAAGTTCTTATTATACATCCAAGCCCTGTCTTTTTGCATTGTGTACGTATATAATTAAAAAATCTAATAACATATTAAAAATATCATATGTATTGTTTAATATTCTTAATTAAAATCATGAAATTCTAACAATCAAAATTCTATTTTGGTTGAAACAATTACTTTGACTGAAATTGGGAAAAATGAAGAAATTACCACGTCAAGAAGACTTACCTAAGTATTTGACGGAAATCTTTGTAGTAGAAAGTGGTCAATTTGATGAGAATTACACGTTCACTTAGATTGAGAGACCTTCAAATGGAAACGTACCTATAAAAAAATTACTTAAGAATTGCAATATTAATGACGGTAAATGTCATGGCCAAATTTTGCGACGAATTTTCTTTTTCTTGCTAATTAGCGACGAATTTGGCCATGGAAGACATGGTCATTGCTAATTAGCAACGAATTTAGCGACAAAATTTTTGCGACAAACATTTTCCGTCGCTAATTAGCGACAACCATATCTTTCATCGCTAATTGAACAGCCGATGAATTAACTACTAAATATCAGGGTCTGAACCCCATTTATCACTTCAGAAAGGAGAGCTCTTGGAAGAAACAAAAAGATTCCATCTCTATAATTGCTCATGGACGTCACAGAGCTCTGGGAAGAAACAAAAAGATTCCATCTCTTTTAATCCTTTTTGTTATCATTTTTGCCTTTTTTTACATGCATTAGCTTTTTGGCTTTCCTTTGAAAGAGATCTCGTAATTTTTTTTTTTTTTTGCATGGCCAATCCCGCGAAGACTTTAGGATTTGCCATGCATATATAAAATTGAAAGGGTACACTACTTTATTGAAGGCTTTCATTATAATAGTTGAGCAAGTCTGTGAAAGCAATGAATCGAGTGATTTTTTAAATATCATGTACATGAATTATGAGAAACGATCAACATAAGAAAAAAATAATCACCTAATAAAGTTAATGATGAATATTAATCCTATCAATCTATACACTTCAAGAGTATAATCATAGAAAGTCCAATGAAAGGGTAGTCTAGATAAAAATCGAAGGATGGAATATTTGGTTTAAGTCTCGTGTTTGATAATACGAACGATAGAAAATTCAAGATGACCTACGCGGAAATTAATATCGACGTCGTTTTCATAACCCATTTAATTCAAACAAAAAATTTAGCCACGCATTGAATCTTGCAAAGCTATCATGAATTAAGTGTGCTGTAGACAGAGAATCAAAAGTCTAGCGACGAAAATTTTGTTTTGGTGCGCAATTAGCAATTAATTTACTGACGACACAATAACTTTGAAATTGAAAAAATGAAAAAATTACCATGTCAAGAAGACTTACCCAAATAGAAAGTTGTCAATTTGACGAGAATTGAACCGTTCACTTGGATTGTGAGACCTTCAAAGGATACGTACCTAAAAAAAAGAAAAATTAATTAAGATTCATGAAGCTTATGGGAATTGATGTAAGAAAATGGTAAAATAAACAATAATTTATTCTAGGATTACCATAAGACACAAATAAGAATAGAGAAGACAAAAGACGGAAGACAAATGAGAGAAAATGAGAGAAGAGAGTGGAGTGAAGAGAAGAGTGTGCGGAGAGAACGTAAAGGGATTTTAAAGGGCGAAGTTTTACTCATCCACGAAATTAGCGACGAACTATTGAACTTAGCGACGAAAAACTGTAGGTGGATTTAGCGACGAAATTTAATGACGAGTACGATTGTTGCTAATTAGCGATGAATTTAGCGACGAATAATTTTGCGATAGCATTAGCGACGGATTTAGCGACGAATAATTTTGCGACGAATTAGGGACGAACATTTAACATCGCAATTCTACGGATGAAATTCAATTTTGAGACGAACTTTTTGTCTCTAATTAGCGACGAATTTAGCAACGAATAATTTAACGACGGAATTAGCGACGAACATTTTATTTCACTATTCCGCCGATGACATTCAATTTTGCGACGAAAGACTTTTTGTCGCTAATTAGCGACGAATTTAGCAACAAATATTTTTGCGATGGAATTAGCTACAAACTTTTAATTTCACAATTCCGCGAGTAAAATCGAATTTGCGACGAATGATTTTTTTGTCGCTAATTAGCGACAATTTAGCAATGAATAATTTAGCGACGGAATTAGCGACTAACATTTTATTTCACTATTCCGCGATGACATTCAATTTTGCGACGAAAGACTTTTTGTCGCTAATTAGCGACGAATTTAGCGACAAATATTTTTGCGATGGAATTAGCTACAAACTTTTAATTTCACAATTCTCACGGGTAAAATTGAATTTACGACGAATGATTTTTTGTCGCTAATTAGCGACAAATTTAGCGATGAATAATTTAGCGACGGAATTAGCGACAAACATTTTATTTCACAATTTCGCGAGATGACCTTCAATTTTGCGACGATAGACTTTTTGTCGCTAATTAGCAACGAAATTAGCGACAAATATTTTTGCGCTGGAATTAGCTACGAACTTTTAATTTCACAATTCGGGGTAAAATTGAATTTGCGACGAATGATTTTTTGTCACTAATCAGCTGACGAATTTAGCGACCAATAATTTTGCGATGAAATTAGCGACAAATATTTAATTATGTTTTGTCACTAATTAGCGACACATTTATCGATGAATAATGCTGCAACGAAATTAGGGACGAACTTTAATTTGGTCAATAAATTCGCGACAAGAGTGCAGGGGAGGGAAAGAAAGAAGGTAACGGGATATTATAGCTACGTAATTGAATGTTTTTTTTTATTTACATCATATTAGCAACGAATACTACTTTTTGTTGCTAAATTAAATTAGCGACGAACAAATACTTTTCCTCGCTACATTAGCGACGAACAAATACCTTTCGTTGCTAAATTACCGATGCAAAAAAAATTCGTCGCGAATGTTTATATTTTCTTTTTTATTTTTATTTATATCAAAATAGTGACGAATAACACATTTCGTTGCTAAATTGAAATATTTTCTTTTTATTTTTATTCATAGTGCTAATTTTGGAACGAAAAGGGTTTTCGTGGCCAAACGATTGCAACTAATTTGCGACGAAATATTGCTTTTGTTGCTAATTTCCGACGAATAATAATACTCGTTGCTAATTATTTTATTTTTATTTTTATTTTCTTTTGTATCCTATTAGCGACAAAAAATAAATTTCGTCGCTATCGGAGCCACGAAAAAGTTAATTCGTTGCCAAATTGAACATTTTCTTTTTTTTTATTTCATCATATTAGCGACAAATAATACATTTTGTGGCTAAATTAGTGACGCAAAAATAATGATTCGTCTCTAATTTTAATATTTTCTTTGTTTTCTTATTCATAGCTCTAATTTAGTGACGAAAATCACAGTTCGTCGCTAAATTAGCACTAACTGTGATTTTCGTCGCTAAATTAGTGCAAAAGACTTTGTGACGAAAAACGATGTTCATCGCTAATCGGCGACGAAGGCCATTTTCGTTGAAAAGGAGATAGCGACGAATAATATTTTCATGGCCGTTTTCGTCGCTAATTTCTGACGTAGTTTTTTTGTTGCTATGTTTGTCGTAAATTAGCGACAAAACATAGTTTGTGGCTATTTTCATCTTAAATTAGCGACGAAATATTTTTCGTGGGTATTTTCGTTGTAAATTAGTGACGAATTGTTTTTTCGTCGCTATAGTCATCGCTAATTAGCGATTTAATTATTTCGTCGTAAATTTAGTGGCAAATAGCGACGAATATTTTTTTTGTGGGTATTTTCGTTGGAAAATAGCGACGATTTTTTTCCGTCGCAAAATTTTTGTGGCTAAATCCAAGTTTTTTTGTAGTGTATAGGCTTTGACCACTGTCCTATTATCCTTTCCTTAGCTACCGAGAGAGTAAAAAGGAAAAAAAAAACCTTCAGATTCGAGGCTTTTTGGATGGAAAATGAAGACTGTGGGAGCAATATTAAGGAGACATGGGATAGAGCTGCGAGAACAGGGGTTGATTTGTTCCAAAAATTAAAAGATGTCTCCAGTGCTTTGGAGAAATGGAGTAAAAGGAGCTTTTCAAATAACCAGAACCAACTTGTAAGCTGAAGTTTGAACTTGAAGCCCTGACGAATGATCAAAAATGGAATCAAGATCACAGCAGAAAGAAGACACTGCTTAGCCAGATTGAGAATCTGTGGTGTAGGGAAGAAATGTTTTGGGGGATGAGATCAAGAATCAATTGATGATATGTGGTGATAAAAATACCGTCTATTGGAGAAACATCTCATAAAATATTTTGATAATTTCCAAACTATCCTTTGGTATTTTAGCCTTTGATGTGTAGATGTTTATCATTTATGACTAAGGATCACAAGATAGCCATCGGGTAAAAATCGCGTGAAGACTGAAGCGCTTTCATGAAAACATTCGTTGAGGCCTTCAAAAGATCTGGTCACCGAATATTTGATATTGGAGCTTGAAAGATCGGGAGAAATAAGGAGTACAAAGTCCATAATGCCAATGTTTCAAAAGATTTGCCGAAGCTTTTTGGCTTCTTGGGAACAGTTCTGGCATGTCGAGAAAGTGCGAAGCTGTCGGCGAGGAACAGCGGGTCAACACCTATTTTAGGAAAGTTCCGTCGACGAAGCGAAAGCAATTCCATCGCAATGACAAGCTACTCTACGAACTTCCAACGGCTCTTTTACTCCACAAGAAGTGTTCCAATGGCTAGTTTGTTGAGGCTTATAAAAGGAGGGAGGTCATGAAGATCAAGAGGAAGGAGAGTGAATGAAAAACTAATTGAATATCTATTGTTGCTCTAGAATTTATTCTAGTTGAAAAGCTCGTGCTAATTGAAAGATCTTGTGATCTATTGTTGCATGTATTTATGCAAACACAAGTGTACATCTTAGAGTAGTGAGGCTGTATCAAAATAGTGTGATCTATCGTATGAAAAATCATCTCACGTCTTTGTTTGTAACTTGTGAGGTAGTTTACTAGTGCATTCCGGCCCGTGTTGTGGCTGCTAATTGTGTGGAATGGATGTAGGCTTGGTGTAAGCTAAACCACTATATATCTGGTGTGCTAATCTTTTCTAACTCATATCTCCGCTTGCATACACCCAGATACCGTTCTGCGAAACATTTGCCTAGCCGATCTTTTTCAAACTACCCTTGGTTTTTCGCAAAATCAAAAAACATTTCTATCAACCTATTCACCCCCCTCTAAGTTGCATTGTCTGTCCTAATAGATTCTTCTATGCTTCAACCATCCAGAGAAGACAAAGAAACAAAATTTCGATGTTGAAGCGGATTGGGCAGGAAACCTAGATTAAAAATCCCTCGCTCTTGAAGGAGATGACATCAGACTATTTCAAAGACCTATATACTTCAAGAGGTCCTAGAAACTTCCGCCGGATGTTATAGCAATGCCCTACCTTGGTATCTCATGAAATGAATGCAGAATTGGCGGAAGAAGTTACCATGGAAGGGGTATAAAAGGCGGTTTTTGATATAGGAGCTCTGAAAGCTCCTGGTCCCGATGGGCTAAATGGGCTATACTATCGGTAGAATTGGGAGAGTATCAGAATGGGAATTTTTAGGAAATCAAAGGTTTTTTTTAAACTGGCGTAATGAACCCTGAGTTGAACAAAACACAAATCACACTTATCCTAAAAGTTAGAAATCCAGAAAGGCTTGACCAATTCAGGCCAATAAGCCTTTGCAACTTTGCATATAAAATTGTATCCATAGCAAATAAGACTCTGCTGCCCGATTTGATCGCAGAAGAACATAGTGCCTTCGTGGGGAGGCAGACAAATCCAAGACACATCATGGTGGTTCAGGAAGTTTTGCATAAGATGAGGGTCCAAAAAAGGAAAAAAAAAGAGTTTCTTAGCTATCCTCAAACTTTACATGAAGAAAGCTTATGATAGGGTCGAATGAGATTTTCTTGAAACCTGCCTCCTAAATTTGGGATGCTAGTCATTTTAATTTGGTTTACACAATAATTTTCGTTTCATCGATGGTCGGCAAGTATGATGGTCCTAATGATGATCGTGCATGTATTTCGTGATTTTTTGATAGACGAGTAATTGATGAAATTACGAATAGTTTTAGTCTTACAAGTTTCTTTTTTTGGTTGAATAGAATTATGACTTGTGTCATCTCAGCTACGCTAAGTGTTAAACTCAATGGCGAACCTCTACCATTTTTCCACCTTCGAGAGGGATTAGGCAAGGGGATCCCCTATCACCATACTTGTTCATCCTTATGTCGAGTACACTTTCAATGTTGATGAAGAAGGCTACTAGCAAAGGGACTATCAAAGGCCTAAAGTTAAATAGGTTCTACTCAACTTTATCTCGTTTACTTTTTGCTGATGACTTTATTTTTTTCTTGAATGGTAAACTGACTGAAGGTGAGAATTTGGCTCAAATCCTGAATCAGTATTGCTATGCATTGCGGTAAAAAATTAATCGTAACAAGTTAGGGCTATTTATGGGACCAAACTGCCCATACCAGTTAAAAGAAAACCTAGCTTCTATACTAAGAGTCCTAGTGATAGAGATAATGGGAAGATACCTCAGAATTCCATCTGATTGGGGGAATCGAAAAAGATGATGTTTTATTGGATTTTTGCTAGGGTGAGTATGAAATTGGAAGGTTGGAAGGAAAATCTTATCTCATAGTCAGGGTGGGCAATCTTGGTAAAGACTGGTTCAGGCAATCCCCCAGCATGCTATGTCGATTTTTAAAATCTCCATCTCCATTTGCAAATCAATTGAAAGGAAAATAGCTTCCTTCTGGTGGAGAAACACTGAATCCAAAACCGGTTGACACTGAAGAAAATGACATATCTTGAAAGTAGGGAATGACAATGGGGGTTTGGGTTTTAAAAAGTCTTACTACCTTTAACAAAGCTATGCTATGCAAGCAAGCATGGAGACTTGCTCAAAACCGAAACTCTCTATGGAGGAAAGTATTAAAAGGTGTGTATTATCCAGATAAGTCCTTCTTTCAAGCAGGAAAAGGCCCTAGACCATCGTGGAGATGGCGGATTATCCTTTGTGGCAGAAAAACCGTCTTAGGGTCAGTGAGATGGAACATAGGCAATGGCGAAATGGTCAATATTAGAGAAGATCACTGGCTTAGGAGAGGCCCTATTGGAGGTCTGGCAAATAGAGATGACCCCTTTAAAGTAGCGGACCTTATTACAAGGCGGGATGCAAAGTGGAATCAACCAAAACTTAGACAATTTTTGATGAAAAGCTTGCTAAAGAGATACTATCTACCCCCCTCAACTTAAAAGATAAGCTAATCTGGACAAAGAAGCAATATGGAGTTTCACAGTCAAATCCATTCACTCACCTTTGAGTTGACGGCATCGATCTTCTCGTGCATTTGGAAAAAAGGAACGACTATGTTTTCAGAGGGAAAGATCCCAACGCGACAACCCTAATCCACGAAGCAACAACGACTCTGGAAAGCTACAACAAATGGAATAAAAAGGATACTCGCTTTGTTGATCCAATTGGATCCCTCTGAAGAATTCAGAGCTGAAATTGAACAACGACGCCTCCATTAGTGACGACAAAGCGGATGGAGACATCGCGGGGGTTCTTCGGGACTCTGATGGCATCGTACTCGATAGATTTCCTATAATGATTCGATCTTGCCCTCCGATCATAGCAGAAGCGAGAGCTTTGGTTCACGCCTTGAAGTTTCTAGAGTTGAGGAGAGAGAGAACGAAGACGATTGAGTGGATAATCGTGGATTCTGACTGTCGTACTTTAGTTAATACGGTCAACAGAGAGGGTGAGTCAAGCTGGGAGGCCGACATGCACATCACCGAAGCCCAATCTCTCTTGGCCCGCTTAGGTTGCACATGATAACATTTCTACTTCTCAATTTCTCTCGCCATAAGTCAATCCGGCAAAAAAATCTATTTGGTAAAAATACTTTCGAAGTAGAAATTCGTTTGATAAACAAATTGACTTATGGTAAGATTTTTCACTTATGGTAAGATTTTTCACTTCGATCGGATTTTTTTTTGCCAATTTTGAAATGTAAAAAAATTTCACTTATGGTCCAACTTCTCGGCTCTAGAATCACTTCTTGGACCACACTCGCCTCCACCAACCGCCGCCGCCCGCCCGCCCGCCCGCCTCCTCCCTCGGTGCCGCCAACCCACATGTCGCCGCCGCCGCCGCCCGACCACCACCGCTATCTTGCGCCATCACCCACCGACTACCGCCGCCTTGTCATTGCTGCCGCCTGCCCGCCAACCCCCGACAACCGCTAACGTCGAAGATTTTGTTAATAATATTTCAAAAGTAGAAATTTTCTACCGTTACCAAATGAATTTCTCTATAGCAAAAGTAGAAAATTCAACTTCCGATTTTGAGAAGAACTAGAGAAATCAACTTCGGTAGTGAAGTGTTACCATGAGCGCCCTTACATGTTGTTTCAAAGGCCCGCTGCGACCAGAGAACCAACTACGTAGCTGATTGGCTAGTAAAATCTTGCCGCACAAATTGTGTCCCGATTTTTTAGGTCTCTAAACCTCCTCAAACCCTATGGAATTTACTTTATTTTGATGCCCCTTCTTAGGACTTTTCTGTAAGGACCCTTAATTCTGTTTAATGCAATCTAGCCTTTTTCGGCAAAAGAAAAAAGCCAGGAGTTAACAGAAGGCAATTCATCAGCGGTGTCTCAAAACAAAAGAAAGAAATATCACAAATTTCAATAAAGTAGTTTCCACATGAGATGAAAAAGTAGTAACTCTAGTCGATGAACTATGACTAAGGTGTCCTTAAGTAAATATGAGAGGGAGAGAGAGAGCAATGAAGATAGGTTCTGCAAACTCCTCGAGTTACAAGGGAATATTATTCATCAGAACATATAGGGATAAACATGTAGAATGTCCTTAACACAAAAAAAAAAAAAATACATCTAGAAGTTTCTACCTATAATAATATTATTGCACGTGCAGCTAACAAGATTATAACTCTAGAGAGCCGTGTGTAGCATATAATACTGGGCTCGTAGAACCAAGTCCTCAATTTGTCGGACAACTTGATTTTGAACTACAATTCAAATGAGGACATACGCAATTACATCACTCACTCCTATAATCCTCTCTGGCCAAACTTATTTAAAAAGAAAAAGAGAAAAATTTCACATCCTACTACAGTGTCCTATACTTCTCTCTAATATTACAATGTCCTTAGATTAAAAATGGAGACAAAAGGTAGTTTAAAAAATGGACATAGGATGATGTAATGCAGATGTTTTCGTTTAGGTAGCGAGTTGCGCTTTCTTTCATTTCATATTGAAAAAGAAAATCAAAAAAAAAAAAATTCCCTCTATCAGATAGACTGAACAATTGTCATTGGAATGAATTATGAATATTCAATATAAAATATTAAATTTGATTACTAATCTTCATCAGAAGCATGAATGGCCTATGTGGATTGAGAACTAGCTATCAGTGAACTATCATGCTTATAGTATATTCGTGCAGAAGAATGATGCGAGAACAAGCAATGCAGAGTCATAGACATTGATTGATTTTCACAAGTGTCAACTCCCACAGTTATTGGCGAACTTGATCCTCGAAATGATTTTCCTTAGAAGATGCATGATGAACTCGTCGGCGAAATTCAAGTGTCACCAGTTGTCCCTCTTTAAAAGGGAGCTGGAAGAGGGTCCTTTTAAAGATGAGAGATACCTGAATTTTGCCAACAGGTTATGCGATAAAATGTCAATGCAAGCCTGAGGATGGAAGTTGCTAGGCACATACCTATAAAATTTGTAGGTGCAGAGTTGGAGACAAACATCTACACCATCTGGAAATCTGTGTAGTTTTCAATAAAATTTCTCCTGATCAATGAATTTCAAAGAGTTGAAAATAACATATACGATTTACAAGACATCAACAGATCCAGATTGCACCCGTATATTGTCTTCTTCACTCGTACTTTTCAGTCTCAACAGATGAGTATGATTTTTTTGAGAGCAATCACATACCTATTTTAAGTGCTTAGGCATTGTGAACCTAATTGTAAGAAACTAACATGCATTATCAAGCTACACCACCATGCTGAATGCAGATGCTGAGTGCAAATGCAGCTGATTTCCCAGAACAAGTCTTTTGTGTCTTACTCTGAGTAGGAGCAGCAGACCTAGGTGGTATATATGTTGATTATGGATCTCAATACCAATGGAGATTTCATTCTTTGCAAAGTGCGGTCAACTTTTGATAGGCGATTGTCACGACCTCGAACCTCGCGAGCTCGTCGACATTCCACCCGGCCACGCTTATGTACGGTTCTCCAGGATCCAAAGGCCAACAAATTTCTTGCGGAAACAAAAACCATTCCCCGTACATAAATAAATAACATCACGATAACTTGGGACGATAAAGGCAAACTATATACATATACACATATTCTATACAACTTTCCAAACCTAAGGCTTCGGAGGCCATTTGTATAAGCCCATGACCACTACAACAAAAAGATTACGTGGTCAAAGCCTACTATACTTCCAAAAGAAAACGTTCAACAAAAGTCAAGAGGCCAACTACCCTAGGCCCCATCCTCACTATCATCGGGCAAAATCTCTAACTCCTCCTCCTCCTCGGTCTCGGATGGCGGTTCCACATCTGATGGCTCTACGATCTCTGCGTCCTCCTCGGGCTCCAAAATCTCTAGGTCTGATTGCGGGTCTTCGGGGTCGGTATCTAGACTCGTCACCACGCCATTGGGAAGGGCAGCCCGAGTGGGGTCCCATTCCCCAACTCCATCATAGGGGATATCAAAGCCCCTCGGGGGGACCTACCAAGCATGTCCCCATGTCCGTACGTCCATGCCAAGTATGTATGGGGCTTCCAAAAAAATTTCTCCTACATCTACCCGGATCGTGGTTGCATGCCTATAATATACCTTGTCTTCCCCCACTAGATATTCTGTTATTACCGTATCCATATCCCGGGAAATACCGAACCTCGGAGGCGGGTCGTTCATTGTCGAGGCGGAGGCTCTAAAAAAAGATAACCCATGACGGGGTGAGAATAAATCTCGATAAGATAATCCCTAATCCTAGGTTAGGGCGCTAGGGCCTCCAAACAAGTCCTATATCATCAATTCTCAACATATCGTCCTTCAAGTAATAATTCAACAAGTAAATCCCAGAATATTCCATTATTTCTCCATAAAATTCCACTCTCTTCCGAAAATTCTACGTTACTCCCATATCGACGTTCCACGTCTCAAACCGTAGATAAAAATACTACGTTACTCAGCCCGCGTTTATCGCTTCAGGCTATCATATAAAATATTTCACTTACTCCAATGCTGCGTTTAACGCATCGAGCTATAAAATAGATGGACGAGACCCGGGTAATAACGCCTCGGGCCATTATATAGTCCGGACCCACGTAATAACGCCTCGAGTCACTATAACCCGCGTAATAACGTCTCGGGTTAATATCCCGCGTTTAACGCCTCGGGATAAAATAATAAGCACAACCCCGCGTTTAACACCTCGGGGGTAAAATAATATCACAGCCCGCGGCATAACGCCTCGGGCTAAAATATGATCTTATAAATCGAAACCCCGTCATAACGCCTCGGGGTAAAATAATAATAACAAAGCCCGCGTCATAACGCTTCAGGCTATAATATGGTCTTATCTACGTAAATCCCGCGTCATAATGCTTTAGGGTAGAATAATAGCAACAGAGCCCGCGTCATAACGTCTCGGCTATAATTTCTCATTCCACTCAATTTAATTCCTCATAATGACCATATATCACAACAATTCCTTGATCGATCGCCCGATACCACACAATCCATAAAACCTTACGATCGATCATTCTTCGCCACGTGATCTTGCTAAATTTCCTGATTAGCGATCAAGACCATACGATCTCATCCAAACTTTCTCCAATCAAGATCGAGACCACACGATCTTTCTAATTTTCCTCAACCGCCCAACCGAGATCACTCGATTTAACTATTTCGAATAAATATTCGATCGGGACCACGTGATTCACTCATGTTAAATAAATAATAAATCGGGACCACCCGATTAAATCACATCCAAGCCGTTGACCAATCGGGGCACACGATTAATTTATGCTACCACAAAAATTAATCTACACCATCCGATATTAATATTCTAACGTGGCAATTAATAATCACCGTACGATCGAAATTATACTAATGTATAATTAATACGTACCATACCACTAAAATATACTAACGTGGCATTTAATCGGGACCGTACGATTAAAATATCCTATCGGCATTTAATTTCTACCACTTGATCAATCTACATAAAGCAGGATTTAATCGTAGCCGTTCGATCAATCTTTCTAAGCAAGATTCATTCTAGGCCGTTCAAATAAAGCATGATTAAATCCTAACCCTGCATTTCACTCTTGCATTTTACTATTCATGCAAGAACATATTTTCTCTCTCCTCCCTTCACAATTTTCGGCCATGGAGCTCAAGAGCACAAATCCACCAATTTGCTTCACCAAAACTACTCAATCCAAAGTCTATTAGCAACCTAGCTATCTATTCAAGGTTTAGGAACCAACTTACCTTGATTTCTAGCTAAATCCTTCGGTGAAAAAGCTGGAAAAACCGATGCAAGGAGGTTCAAGTCAAACCGGGTCGGATTCGACCTCGTCCGGACCTTTGTCCCTTCAAACGGATCTATGGGAACAACTACTAGGCCAAATTGAGCTCATAATATGTCCCTGGAAAGCTAAGACGATAAGCTTTCAAATGGAAGTGATTTTACCTCAAGGTGACCTCGGACGAAGAAGTATAGCCGGAACAGTGGGGCATGGTCGAACAGGGCGGCGGGTTGGGCGAAAATGAGAGGAGTGTAGTGAGAGAAAGTGGCATCCAAAATGAAGAAGATGATGTTGATGGCTAGATAGGATAGAATAGGATATTTTGGCAAGATATTATGTGGAATTATTGGTCTTGAATTGATGAGACAAAAACTTGTGGGTCTCACCAATAATTTATCTCATTTCTCATATCTAGTCCAAATTTTCACTTTTCCGAACACTTTGGGGCGAACCGCGAAGTAATTGTACTCCGGATAAGGAAACGTCCAAAATTTAATTATTGGAACCCCTGAAGGTCCAACGTCAAATTTTGAAGCCCGATTCGCAATCAATCTCAATTAATTGAAATTTCAGCGTATCTCAAACTAACGGGCGGCTTTTATGAGTTACGCGTATCGACCCATGATTAATATCACGTTTAAGAATTTCTCGAGCCATGGCGACTTTGGTTATCATTCAATTGCGAAGGTCAATCATTAGTCCCGATGGATACGATCGTTAGAAAATATTTTAGGGACGTTCGGAACCCATACGAGGTCAAACGGAATCACCCGTGATCCAAGGGTAGAGTATTACCCAAATCATTCCTTAATTACTCTAGGATCGGCCTATATTGGTCCATAATATTCCCTCGACAATTTTTATGGCCAAAGAGTCAATTCATGATCAAGTTCTTAGGTCCACGTACTTGATTTTTCTAGCTAGCCATTCCCCATTGATTAGTCTTCTCAAGAATGATCAAATCTGAATGAGATTTAGCTGAAATACATCTATGAGATATTTCATTCATTCTTAGCTTCGAAAGTGGGTCGGAATTCGGGATGTCACAATTCTTCCCCCTTACAAAATTTCGTCCTCGAAATTTGCAATCCTCTAATCATCTTGTCTTATGGGGTACCGACGCCTCATCGCTACCACGCTTTCCAAAGTAGTTCCTGTCGTCACTTGACACTTCAATAACGCCCTTAATAGTAACGGTTTTCATCCTTCAAAACTTCGTTTCCTTTGGTCCTCAACCGTGCTCACCTTCCTCTTCCCTTTTGACATTCGCAATATTTGTTGGTAGTATGCCCTCAAGTATTCAAATCACTTCTTCAATTGTTTATTGGTCCAAGAATAACATGCTTACCTTACTACAATCCAGCTTTTCTAATTCGACTGAAAGTCTTTCCAAAGCATCGCATAAGACCCATGGCCTTTATCAACTTGCCCTCTATTATCTAAATCGAGTCGGAACCTTCTCGACTCCTTAAGCAAGTTCAAAATTACTTTCGTAGTAATCTGCTCTCAATCCCATTCGAAAACCTTCAACGATCATAGTAATCTTTCGATCTTCAAGGTCATGCCTCTTTACGGCCGGTATGTCTAATCCTTGACCACATGTGAGATCGATCCAACTTTCAGTCCATTCCATTGGACAACGTAATTCTCCCCTCAAATTCCAATGAGGTCATATTTTTAGATTCCTCTCTAATATTGAACTCGTACACTCGTTTATTGAACTTTAATGTTTCTATCCTCAACTTCGAGGTTTCTTTTCCAAGTACTCGAAGTCTGGATTTCCTCTCTGTTTATTCATTTCCATGACCCTTAGAAGTCCGGGTCCATTCATCGCCACATCTCAATACCTTTCGACCTTCGGCTTGATGTTTCAAGTAGCCATCAAACTAGTCAATTGATAAACTTCCAATTTAGAAGTTGAATCTCTTATTCCTCGAGGTCGGTCCGCCCTTCGTTGCCAAATGCAAGACACTCAATTTTCAATTGTATGCATCCGCTACTTAATTCATCATTCCTTAGTGATAAGGGCATCGCAGATCATGACCTTTCCTTCGGTCCCCCTTGGGGCAGTCAATATTTCTAACTCTTTTAGTTCACATAGTTGCGAGGTCATTCCTTGCACAAGCAACTCTCCCATTTCCGCAAACAATTTCATCCATTCGTGCTACGTCTTGCCCTTAGTCCTTTTCATCAATGGAATAATTCTTGTGGGGAATCTTCTTACGATCCGTCTGTAACAATCCATCCATTCTAGGAAACTTCAAATTCCAAGAATTCACATCGACCTTAGTCGATCCATCATCACTTTCTACTCATGAAGGATTTATAGGGATCCCTCTCTCGGACTTCACAAGACCAATGAATTTCACCTTATCATACCCAAAACTCGCACTCTTTACACTTAGCATACAAGTGATTGTTTCCTCGGGGTCATGCTTCTCGTGACTCCTTCAACGAGTCCGATCATCGTCTCTAAAGAAGGTAACAATTAATTCCATTATTCCTTGGATGCACAATCCGACTATTGTCGCTCTTGCTACCAGGTGTCGATTCGTTTAAACTGTCATTCGTACCATCCACTTGAGAGCTTATACTTTGGCTCTCTATCTTTATAGATTTCCAGCTAAACCATGCTGCATTTTATTCATTTTTTTGTCACTCTTTCCTCAAAAAGCATCGGTGCCTCAATCTCTTGGTTCCACAACCAGCTAATACGATCTTATCCTCATTTCATTCATTCCGCCGAACATCGACATTTCCCGGAATTCAACATTGTCTACAAGACAGTTCCTTGGAATAATTTTACGGGGATCATTTGAGTTCCGTGGTCTTCTTTCTCGCCTAGACGTTCAATTTTAATGCCATGACAATTAGAACTTTCTCTTCGTTCCACACTAGGGTCTCTTACCCTATGAAGGAAATTATACACTTTAGTGGCATTCTTCTACTTCGAATTCACCTTGTCCTTGGAGTCCACGCCAATAGCGGTGTTCTTACTCCAGGATTCGGGATACCCCCATACTTGACATTCTCTTTTAATAATCCAGTCATCTTAAGTGACAAGGTTCAAAGGAGTCGAGGTTCTTCCTCGATCTTCGCACGTCCACACCTTGGATATCTTAATTGATTAAATCAATTCACCTTGCGCATACAATCCAAGTACCCCTTTTTGCTTAATCATCCATCCATGAATACATAGAGTAGCCCGGACTATCAAGTCCATTCACTTTCCTTTCTATTAATGACCATCTCATGATCCAATCGCCCTTTAAAAACGACGCCCTATCCTTTAGGATGATAACTCACAATGCCACTTCTAGTGGTCCGGATTCAACCTCACTCAATCGCATATAAATCAACAAAGTCGGACAATTGACATAACTTTTTTCATAATTTTTCCTCGTGACGAAAGAGAAGAAACGTCAATCTTTCATTACAAGTTCTACGCCAAGGTAGTAATCATTCCTCACAGGCACATTCTCGTGCTCCATAAGTGAAAATTCCCTTACTCGCAATCCATGAACGGAAATTCTCTTGCTTATTCCTCTTCCAATCATCCATTTCATTCGTTATGACCCATTACCATTCCTCGGAATCAGGAGTAACAACTAGCCATAAGGCTTTCGAATTCCAATCCACGCAGGAACTTCACGTCTCATTAAAAGGGTCATTAACCACCCTTAGTATATTTAGACAACCTTGAGAACTCGTCTCGCATTGGTGGATGGCCTTTAGATCTTTGAAAAACTATTAAAGTTCGACAATCTTTATTCCCGAGTAACCTTAGAAAGGTACTTTCCATTGAACAATAAAACGAAGACAATCCAGGGCGGATATCATGCCTTTAAGGAAAACTTTTCCTTTGGTGACCTTTCACCAATCATCGACAGCCTCTTGAGGCTTGTAATCGCCAGGGTCACTTCTTTTCTTTTGTGCACCCAAAACCTCTAAGGTTTCCTTACACAATCCCCAATCCAGAGAAAGACATTTTTAAATTCACTCTCTCTATCGAACTTAGTCAATCTCACTCTTATACATCCTTCCACAAGCTTTCTTTCAAACGATTTTCGTTTCCATTCTCTATCGTATTTCCCACGATCTCTACCATTTACTTTGCTAACAACACAATTAACAAGAGCGATCTTATCTACTTTGGGCAACAATGGCAACTCCTTCTCGAGTCCGCCTGCCCATCGAATTTCAAATTCCTCTCAAGGTTCTCTTGACCCCTTCAACTCTTGGGTCTCGCACAATTTACAAGCTCGGGCCAAACGCTCTTCCAAATGCTCATACTCTTGTGGTTCATCTTTACTTACTTATCATGATTCCTTTCGGTTCTTGAATCTTCTCATATCTTGCATAGTCGAGCCAAATGCTTCTCTAGTGACCATACTCTAATCGTTCAACCTCATTAGGTCCTTATGGCACTTGAACCACTACAATTCCCTCTAGGAATTAAAGACCTAAATCATCTACTCGAGTCTAGCGGTTTTAGGTCAGCTCATCTCATTATCTATCACCAAAGAATCAACCATCCGGTGGTTCTTAGGCAGCTCTCAACTACTTGCCAATTATCCAAGGATTCTAAATCACCCTTAACTAGTGTTTACTTATCAAGCCAGCCTCAACGAGGCAATTTCTCAATTAACGGCCAATTACTAGGCAAGTCTCAACTAGGCCAAAACGTGACTAGGCCAACATCAAGCAACCATTCAAGGCATCAATTTAGTGAGTCAATAGCTCATACTTTAAGTATAAAAGCATATGTTCCTCTAATACGAACACGACAGGCTATCACACTTTCGGAAGACATCGGTTCAACGGGGTATGAACCCCATACACCGTCTAATCTATCGATTAGACCTTGGGCATAACAATCACATGATGCCAACTACAAAACACGTCCAACAGAGCCAATCACAAATATATATATATATATATATATATATATATATATATATATTTTAACGGCATCCACTGCCAAGCACGAAACTTTTAATCATGCCAATCATAGGCGCCATCACAAATGCCAGGCAAATTTTGAAAATTCATCTTGAGGATCAACTCGGTGCAACACGTCTCTTAATCAAGATCGGACTTAACTTGATACCTATACTCTCACTTTCAATTCATGACTTGGGTCATTCCCGCCTCCTTGCTATCTTAGAAGCTTGCAGGAGCCGCTCCTTGTCCGGACCTCTTTGTCCGGGCATCACTCCCCGTCCTCATCGGACACGGTCATTGCGGGTTGTCCCAAGCCATATTTTTACGGAGAGAGTCCCGTTCCACACGACCCATATCATGTTTCATTACGGTTTATAGGTATCCTGCGACTTGTCCCATACCAAGCGACTGTTTATTAGGTCTAATAGTTATAAGCTCATGCATGCACATACCTCGACTTTCATTTTAATGCTATAAACACAAGCACTGCGTGATTGTCCTCGTTACTCGTCATACCATAGTCGTTTTCGGATCAATTCTTATCCATAGAAGATCTCTAATTCCACCAATGATCGTCACGTCTCATAGATCCATTGCCTATGTTCTAGCATATAACTCAAGTTGGGTCATTGGCAAGTTATAATCACAACCGCATACCCATCCGACCCCTCTGTTCATAAGCAATTCTCTATTAAACTCAAGCACATTTTCAACCTTCCTGTCCAGGGCTTATGACTTCTCAATCTCCACTTGCTTCCTTATGAACCTCGGCCGTAACATCCCCCAAGTTAATCCATTACAATCATTACTAGAAGCATTAGAGAACCACACAAGTTCAAGCCTATAATCCTCAAGATTCAGAAATCAATGCTTAATCCTAAGGGTCTCACTATCAAATCGTCCTCAAGTCATCACTCCTTATCACTCCAAGTCGATTTAGATCAAGCCGACCTTAATGAGGATGTCACGACCCGAACCCCGCGAGCTCGTCGACATCCCACCGGCAACGCTTATGTACGATTTTCCGGGATCCAAAAGTCAACAAATTTCTTGCGGAAGCAAAAACCATTCCCCGTACATAAACAAATAACATCACGGTGACTTGGGACGATAAAGGCAAACTATATACATATACACATATTCTATACAACTTTCCAAACCTAAGGCTTCGGAGGTCACCGTACATGCCTATGACTACTACAACAAAAAGATTACGTGGTCCAAGCCTACTATACTTCCAAAAGAAAACGCTCAACAAAAGTCAAGAGACCAACCATTGTAGCCCCATCCTCACTATCATTAGACGAAGTCTCTAACTCCTCCTCCTCCTCGGCTTAGAAGGCGGTTCCACATATGATGGCTCTATGATCTCTACGTCCTCCTCATGCTCCAAAATCTCCGGGTCCGACAAATGGGCTTTTAGGGTCGGTATCCGGACTTGTCACCATGCCATCGGGAGGGCAGCCTGAGTGGGGTCCTATTCCCCAACTCCATCATAGGGGATATCAAATCCCCTCGGCGGACCTACCAAAGATGTCCCTATGTTTGTACGTCCATGCCGGTACGTATGGGGCTTCCAAAACATTTTCTCCTACATCTACCCGGATCGTGCTTGCATGCCTATAATATACATTGTCTTCCCCCACCGGATATTCTGTTATGACCGTATCTATATCCCGGGGAATACCGAACCTCGGAGGCGGGTCGTTCATTGTCGAGGCGGAGGCCCCGAAAAAAGATAACCCACGACGGGGTGAGAATAAATCTCGATAAGATAGTCCCTATTCCTAGGTTAGGGCTCTAATGCCTTGAGACAAGTCCTATATCAGCAATTCTCAACATATAGTCCTTCAAGCAATAATTCAACAAGTAAATCCCGAATATTCCATTCTTTCTCCATAAAATTCCACTCTCTTCCGAAAATTCTATATTACTCCCACATCGACGTTCCACGTCTCAAATTGCGAGATAAAAATATTACGTTACTCCAGAGCCCGCGTTTATCGCCTCAAGCTATCATATAAAATTTTTCACTTACTCCAATGCCCGCGTTTAACGGATCAAGCCATAAAATAGATGGATAGACCCGCGTAATAATGCCTCGAGCTATTATATAGTCCGGACCCACATAATAACACCTCGTGTCACTATAACCCGCGTAATAACGCCTCAAGTTAATATCCCGCGTTTAACGCCTCGGGATAAAATAATAAGCACAACCCCGAGTTTAACGCCTCGGGGTAAAATAATATCATAGCCCACGTCATAACGCCTCAGGCTAAAATATGGTCTTATAAATCCAAACCCCACGTCATAACGCCTCGGGGTAAAATAATAATAACAAAGCCCGCGTCATAACGCTTGAGACTATAATATGGTCTTATCTATAGAAACCCCGTCATAACGCTCGGGGTAGGATAATAGCAACGAGCCCGCGTCATAACGCCTCGACTATAATTTCTCATTCCACTTAATTCCTCATAATGACCATATATCACAACAATTCCTCGATCGATCGCCCGATACCACACAATCCATAACACCTTATGATCGATCATTCTTCGCCACGTGATCTTACTAAATTTCCCGATTAGCGGATCAAGACCATACGATCTCATCCAAACTTTCTCCAATCAAGAGTGGGACCACACCATCTTTCTAATTTTCCTCAATCGCCCAATCAAGGCCACTCGATTTAACTATTTCAAATAAATATTCGATCGGGACCACGTGATTCACTCCTGTTAAATAAATAATAAATCGGGACCACCCGATTAAATCACATCTAAGCCGTTGACCAATCGGGCCACACGATTAATTTATGCTACCACAAAAATTAATCTACACCATCCGATATTAATATTCTAACGTGACAATTAATAATCACCGTACGATCTAAATTATAAGTCGTCATAGGGGAAACCCAACCTAATTGATTTGGAGATTTCAAGATCTAGGTTCAAAGGGACAACCGACTTATGCAGGCGATGTAGAATACCGTTAACGCTTACTCATTCCCGTATGGAGACAAGTACTAGTATGTGAAGGTTAAGCGTAAGCTTTTAATGATTCTCAATCGAGTAGGTTCAAAGGGACAACCAACTTATGCGGACGATGTAGAGTACTTGTCAACTCGTACTCATTCCCGTATAGAGACAGTACTAGTATGTGAAGGTTAAGCGTAAGCTTTTAATGATTATGAATCGAGTATGTGATATGCCACACATTCAAAAAATCACCTATGTGAGTGTGAAGTGAGGGCCACTTTTGTGATAATTTGAAAAGCAGAATTCTCTAAAGCACTCATGAAATGAGGGTCGCTTTTGTGAGAATTTGACTGAGTAAGTCCGATAGGTCTCACTAGGAAAAGTTTAAAGTCTTAGACTACTTATCTTGATGCTCTAGTCTCTCATCGAATAATTGCACATTGCATCCCATGCATACACGAAGAGTCATGATGTCCGAACTTCTCATTCATGTGGGCGATTGTTGGGACTTTAGTTTCAAAATCCCATAAGAAGTTGAATGAAAAATGAGGAATGAAGAGTCCCACATTGAAAAAAGAGTAAATGGGAGATGGGTTTAAAAATTAGAACCTCACAAATGAGTTTGGGCCCCAAAGGGCACCCCACTTTGTGGAAGGGAGATGACCTACGCAAAGCTAGGTTGGCCCATACATGCGCGCAGCCACCGCCCGCCGGGCTTAGCTCTGTTTGGGCCAGGCCCGGGCCCACGGGTTCCTATTATTTTTTTTACCCATCCGTTTTATTTTATTCTACTCTTTTTAGACCGAATGGACACAATTCGAATAGATATTATTGGAAATTTTTGAACACTTCCTTCATCCGAACGGATGTGTTTGTTCGGAAATTTTTCTTCGGACGAATATGTTTGCTCGAAAAAGATCCGTTCGGTTAGTGTTCCTTCATTAAGGTTCATAATCCTTCATCAACGAAACCGTCTGGATTCGTGACTCTTCATTGACGTTCAATTTTTATACTCACATAGATAGTCATCAAAGGGATTGGTTCGAAGATACTTGCTTGACAATTCTCTCTCATCTCTTTCTAAACTTGCATTCCCATTTCATCACTATCATTTTTGCGATTAATCTGCGAAGTTATGTTCGAAGATTTCCTTTGAAGAAGTACCGCTTCATAGGAAAGACGTTCGTTCTATCATAGGAAGCAATTGTCCGAGAACCTTGGGTACCGGTTGAGGGGACAAATTTATCTTAAGGGCACAACGTGAATTCGTTGGCTCGGATCATTCTCCTCTACATTCAGATTACTCATTTGCGATTGGATTCAAATTTATCGATCAACTTTTTTTTTCATATGTGAAAATTTAGGCGACTATAATCCTGACTGTCCATTGAGGTTCTTGGGCAGCAGGGACCTTTCTCGGTAATCACCGACTTGGAAATGGGACTTTTCTAGTCTTTAGTAAAGCCAGCAGAATCTTGCTAATCTCTTGTAAATCTTCATGCTAAAAGTGCTAATACTTTCACTGTTAGAGAAAAATAACCAGCTCTTTTGTTATCTTCATTAGGAAATAAAATAGTCAATCATGTTGCTATTTATGGGGAGTGGTGGAAAATGGAAATATCTAAGTTGTTCAGGAAAATAAAAGATAATAGCGACAACTTGGCAAAAATCCTTGCAAGAGGGGTGAGGCGGAAAGTGTTTAGAGAATTTCTCCATTCATTTATTTCGTTAATTGAGGTCTTTAATATGTTTGTAAAAAAATTCGACTTTTTGATTATTGCAAAATGCAAAAATAAGGGTCTAGAGTTGTTGGTCTTCACTATATTTTATTTTAAATGCGAGATTTTAGTGTATGGCCAGCCAGGGGAAGAGCTATTTGTTTTCATTTGAAAAAGTTTTCAAATTTTTTTTGTCTCTCTTACATTGGAAAATTATGGATTTTATTTTAGAAAATTATAGGTCTAAGTTATATGTAGAGGTGTAAAATGGGTCGATCGGATCGAATATGGTCCGACCCATATTGACCCATTTTTATACAAGACAAATGTAACGACCCATACCCGATCCAACACGTAGTATTTAAATTCTTATGTATTTAACCAAATTATGGCATTTTTTTCTTATAATTTTTTTTAAAAAATTATATTGCTAATACACTTTCATGCAATTGAAATATTTAAAAATTTTCTGAAAAAAATTAAACTTTTTATTTTTTATACAAATTATTTTCTATCATTACCCACGGCCCCCGCTCATCCCCCGCACTCGCCACAGCGTCCACCTCCCGCCACCGCCACCACCGCCCGACACAGCCACTAGCCATCGCGCCCGTCGCCCACCACGGCCGCCAGCCATCACCACCCACCACCTTGGCAGCTTAATCCAGGAGGGTACTCCGGCCATTGATTGGTCCACTCAATGACACTATCTTCGCCGTCCTCGGTTGAGGCCGGGACGAGAGCATCGGCTCTTGCAAGGTGAAGTCTAAGAACCCCTCGAGTCCCTCATGTTCTTGGTGTGCTCTATTTCGTAGTACCCCGACTTCCTCTTTTCATGCCTATACTAGAGCTGTCAATATAGGTCATTGACCCATATTTAAAAGAAATGGATTCAATATGGGTTGTTAGTTTTTTAAAGGGTCTAGTAAAAATGGGTCCAAAAAATTGAAGCAAAATCTTGATGAGTAAAAAATGGGTTACATACCCACATAGAACCCATTTTTGACCCATCAAAAGGTTAAGTCATTGATATACTTAGGTTGGGTCACGAGTCACCGCCGCCACCATCCATTGCTAGCCGCCACCGTCGCACACCACCTCCCCGCCAACATCCACTACCCACGGTTGGTTGGATATTTGTGTGTTTTTTTCGTAATATGGGTAAAAAGGGTTGGGTAGGGTATGGATCGGTTGCGGTTTGGGTCGGGTATGGGTCATCAAATATAGGTCAAAACGGGTTAGACATGTCAGTATGGGTTGGACCAAATTCGACCCGATCTATCCATTTGACACATCTACCCTACATACCTTCTTATTTTCCTCCGATCCCTGCCCTAAGAACTCCCTCTCCTCCTGCTCTATCTCTCCCTCTTCTTCGCCACCACTTCTGTGGTCCACCATTGTGAAGAACACCCACTTGGAAATGATAGTGGTTAATGCACGAGTGAACCTGGACGCGATTGAGTGGATGATTTGAAAGTAACTATGTAGTGACAAGGATACTGTCAGGACATGTAGTAAATTATACGGAGAAAGACAAAATGAGCACATAGAGTTCATATTTTTGACGTAAGATCTAGCATTGGTTTGGGTAGCCGACAACCGCCATAGTGGGCAGTAACGATGGGCTGGCGACGGTAGGTAGCGATGGCGGGGGCGGGTAGAGGCCGCAGTGACGGGCGGGGTGTTCCAAAACAAATAAAAAATAAAAATACAAAGTAGTGTAATTGAGGCTTATTTACAAGTGATGCTTAGGAAGTTGCAAGCCATGGGTAAAAATGGATCGAATATGGGTTGAGTTGAAACTCATATTTGACCCATTTTTTAAAATTACTCATCTCATATGTGACCCAAATAAATAAAAATGGGCTAAAGACCCATATTTACACTTCTAATTATATGTTACATAAGATTGTTCGTATTATGCGCTGAATTTGTGTTAATTTGGTGAACTGTTACAAATATAAAAAAATGTAATATTTTGAGAGAAATAAGAAGAAAGTATAGGTATCCTAAAGAATGCAAAAAAATTAATTCTACGTGTGATTATAGATGGGCAATTAAATCTTGGGCCGCAAGCTTTGACGTGTCCTCAAGTGACTGACCAAACCATGCGAGCTTTCGTAAAGATGCTCTGCGGACGATTAAAATATATTCAAATAATGGTATTTTAGTCCGAGCGATGTCCCGATCCCACAATCGATCGAACTTATCCCGGCCATCCGTTAGGTAGGCTCGGAATACGCATGATCATGATTCACCTCGAGCCTCGTCCCATATATCCATTAATGGAAAATAGAGAGGGATTGAGGCTAAGAGACTCTCGTCGTTAACGCTCTGTTTCTTCTAGGGATGAGCGGTCTCGGGTTTCGAGATGGAACGTGAAACCCAAATTGTCGAAACAAGTTACGCAGTTTTTGAAACCCGAAAGCTACCGTCATACTTTGAAACCTACCCCGTCATAGGTTTTAGGATTTGTTCCACGGCACCCAGGAACCCGTCAATTTCTTTTCTTTACTTTTTTCATTTTTAGTTAGGTAAAATAAGAGCGAACACTACAACCACTAAGAGAAAGTAGAGGTGAGCAGTTTCAGTGTTCTGTCCAAGTTACATTTAGAATCTCAAACCAAGCCATCAAAATAGGTTCCTCGGTTTTGGAACCCGAAACCTAGATATTTATTTTGCCCTAAATTATACATTCATCATCTCGATGTCATATAATATTATAGGATCATGTGAAGACATATACCAGAAAAACACAGAAATTTATTTCGGGATCCAGGGTCTAGGTTCTAGGCTCCAAATTCTAGGTAGTGGAACCTGGAACCTAACCGTTGAAACAGATACCACAACTTTTGGAACCCGGAGTCTACCCTAAATATCTTGAAACCAGGAATCGATCGATTTTCCAATTTCAGAAGAAATGACCGGTAACGTCACCAAAGAGGGATCTAGTGGTCGGAGGAAGAGCAGTAGGAGAAAAGGCAAAGCGAAGCTTCTTGTCGGTGAGAAAGCGAAGAAGCTTCTTGTCGGTGAGAAAGTGGAGGTAATGTCTGGCTTGCTTTATTTTGGTGTCTTTTTGGTCGTTCACGGTGAGCAAGTTGCCTTTCTTCACGATCATCGTCGTATTTTGAGTTTCAGCTATGGGAAAAAAAAAAAAAGGAAAAAGAAAAGATCCCGCCTTTGGATTGTAAATCCGAGTTTTACTCATGTTCTGTTACATGCAAAGATGAATAGCGAGTGGGGAGTCCGAAGGATGGAGCTAGTACTTTGATTATTTATGCAGCGTCATGTTAGAATTTCTCCTTTTCTCGACCGAAGATGAGGGTCATCTGACTTTCTACAGCGTTTCTCTTCGTCATTGATGACATCTGCATGTGATAAAAGCAGGTAAGGGGCCCCACGAAGAAGGTTTGTAAGGCTTGTGGCACTCTGGATCTGCAATTTCGTGCAGCCCTGGAATACGGCGCATTGAATGTGATCACATTCTCGATACGATGGCTCTGGTAAAGCCGTGGACGTTATACGAATACTACCTGCTGTCGATGAATCAGTCTCTTGCACAGTTGACCAGCATAGTTATCGTGGTTCTATAAGGCCAGTGCCGCCTAATTACGTAACTGGCATGTCTGGCTTCTCATATGGGATGTGTGTGTGGATGCGTTCCACATGGACGCTTGGTGGGAAGAAGTGATATTTGACCATAATGTTGGCGCAGAGGAGAAAAATGTTCTTTCCAGAATTGGGTGATCAAATGTTGACTCAACTTGCCAATATTAGAGTTAATCAAGACTGCGATGAGATTACAGAGAATGGCAAGGTCAAGGGACCTTGTTGTTCCTTGACTTGATTCAGGTGTATTAGCAGGAATGGCATATTCCGGTTTCCTTGAAGCAGATATGGTATGATTTGCGCGAAAAGAAGCCTTTGAAAGGTGAGAGTGGACATCTAGGAATAAGGCCTTGTGGGAGAAGCTGGTGTTCGAAACTATCAGTGAAAACCTTGCAATTGCTTCCATTGATCTTATTCCTTTTTTGGAGACTTGGAGTTACCCGAAGTGTCGTTTAAAGTAAATCACAGTAGCATAGCGGCTTGGGATGACCCTCATGCTACAGTGGCTTCAGATGGGATGCAAATCATGGACAAGACCTATTGGAGCGAAAAGTCGATGAGCTCTGAATTTCTTGTTGTGGATGGTGTTTTGAAACTTTCTGGACCTAGTGACGTGGGGTATGAGTGCCCCTTTTTAAATAGCACTGTTGCGGAACCTGCTGAAGATATGCAAGATCTGGATGCTATCGCATTTAAGATAAAAATGGGTTGCTCGACAAATGGAGCTGTTCTTCATTTTTATCTTGGGCTTGTTTCATTCGAAGATAACATCTAGGGATCACGAAGCTGGCGATCTGCCAACTAGCTTGGCAGGATGGTGTAAAGACCATCAGTAGGCTGATCTACGAGGGGACTTGTGGCGACCTCAACACCTTCCTCGAGAAGGTGCTATGGGACGCCATCACATACACCAACCACGCACGCCGCAAGATGGTGACGGCCATGGATGTCGTTTAATTTACGCGTTCAAGAGGAAGGGCCGGACTCTGTATGGGTTCGCTGGTTAGGGCAGTTTTAAGGATGATTAGTGAGGGAAAGAGCAAGTTTGCTGTGAAGAAGAAGGAAGAAAGGAAGTTTTTTGGGTGGTTTTATTTTTGGGTTGTAGGTAAGGGGTGGAATTAGGGCTGCGGTGGGGATTGAGATGTGGGTTTTTTAGGGTAATCTTGTAAAGAAAGGATCTTGACTGTAATAGGAATGGGTGAGATTTGGGAGATATTTTTATCCATAGTTATATGTGTGTACTGTAAACTTGCCCTGATGATGCTTGTATGCTTCATTTATTTCATGATTTGTGATGATCTTGTCCTTGCTTGAAGCTAATCCAGGAGAAGATTTAGTGTATTCGATTCAAGCACATTCTTTTCCCTCACTAGTTAAATGGGGATTTGAGCAAAGGAAATCTTTAGTTAAATGCAGTCTTCAATTGAAGAAGTCGAACTGGACGAATGGTTCAAATTTGCAGTTGAGCTCCACCTCTTTATAAGTAGCAACTACCATAATGGGTTGTTTTTTAATTCTGGATCACTCATCCTGAAGCTGCAGAAGCCAAAAGATGGAGCTCCAATCAGAGCAGACTGCAGCTTGTTGTCTCTTTGCTGAAGTGAAATTCAAGAAGGAAATTCACTAATTTAGAATGGATAGGAGTGTATTTAATAATTTAATGCATGATTTAGTGACACGGTATGTTCTCTAAGGATTTAGGAATTTCAATGTTGCAGAAACTCTAAAAGTGTTTCTTCATATTTTAGGAAAGAGACCAGTTTGATGTAACGAGAGTAATCTGTTTTTGATTGAGAAAAAATCCAATTTGATATAAATTTTTTCCATTTGAAATATTTAGCAAGAACAAGAAATTTTATTTTTTTAATAATTTTATTAATACATATCTTTAACATTTTGTTGTCAACATTTAAATAACGAAAGTTGCAGACATTATTTTCTTTCAATTTTATGCAAATAAATAGTTAAAAAGCTTAATTTAATCACCCAAATGGACTTTTCAAATTTATTTCTACCAAATAGCATTTGTCTCAAAGTTGCTTCTCAGAGAACAAACAATCTTTACATTTTTCCAAAGCCCTTTTGGCTAAATTGCTTTGTATTTTTCAAATGTCTCTTAGGAAAGCTAAACCAAACGCATATTCTTGAGGACAAGTGGATTTTGACAAATGCAAGAAGTGCCAGACACAATAAAATGTCATCTTATTATGACCAAGAAAGAACAACCATTATACAAACTTGCGTAGGTCGGAGACTACTTATCCTACAACTAACGTAGTGCCCCGTGCCTTTTGATTGTTGATACAGTCTCTCCCATTTTATTTCTGCGGATTTGTAAGTTCTAATAAGCAATCCAAAACAAACAAGAATCATCTGTCAAGCTTCTTAAGGCACGAACAACAATCATTTTCTTCTTAGGCTCTAGTTCTGGTTAGAAATTCTAAGCAGCCTTGTTATTGATCCTTAATCGAGCTCCGACGTTTCAGGGCATCGTCCGTTAATAATGAGCTCTATTTTAATTTGTTACTATATGTATAGTACAGAGGACGCATGCAGAACCTAGATAATCTAAAACAAACAGCGGCCATACAAACACAAGTGCATACATAAAATAAAAAATAAAAAAAACAGGCACCCCTAATAGGGTATGGCCTTACTCATAGGGTTAACTAATAACAAACATAAGCCACACATCTCTTAAACTTCGGTTTTTATACATAAGATAACGTTTCATGAGATCATTTTTTACACGAAACAACACACTATTACACTAGGAGGATTACAAAGGGACGTCTACTCCATAGTACTATCCTAAGCTCCGCCAGCGGCTCTATGATCATTACTCTCTTTCGCCGCCAAAAGAACCTAGTTAGCTGAAAAGTGCTGAACAACAAGGAGTGAGCGAATGCTCAGCAATTAAAGTATCTAATCATTGACTAAACGAACTATTGATCACTCAATTAAGTAGGACTCGACACCACTAGCAATAAAAAAACCACAGGTATTAATGAGATTCCACAGTGACTTTACTCATCATGCAATAAGACCCTTATACGCATGTCGTTTGGTTATTCCATTTCCACTTCGTAACCATTCTATGGGACACGAGCCATGGTTATATGAGGACACATGCACCATTTTATCTCGAGGGGACACCGGCTCGATTTTGAGGGACAAACACCTCAGCTTTCATCTATGGGACACTAACCATGGGAATCATGAGGGATACATGCATCAATTTCTCCCCAACTCCTGGGCTTTTGAGGGACACCGGCTTGATTTTAAGGGATAAAAACCTTAGCTTTTCATCCATGGGACACTGGTTATGGGAATCACGAGGGACACTTCCCTCAATTTCTCCCTAACTCCGGGTGGGTCTACATAGAATAAAGTGACGGCAAGTGGCGTCGGCTAATGCGAGCCTGCACATACCGAGCACGTGCGGGCCCAGGTCTAGCACACGTGGGGATGACTGGCGTGTACTCCATACAATCCGAACATGCAAATTTTTTTTTATTCGAAGTTTGTGTCACTTCCTTGTCTGGTTATAAGGGGAGGTTTAGTTATGGGAGAGAGAGGGGGCGGTGAAGTCTGAGGTATGTAGACTTTGACCAGAAGATTCTCCGCATTACAAATCGCTAATTTAAGCTTTCCCTCTCCATATCCATCAGAAACTCCTCGTTTGACGCCATCTTTGCAGCCCTCTCCTGAACAATTGCACTAACTAGGCAGACGAGACCGAAATGTGTCCTATACTTCTGTGCTTGGGCCGGATGAATCTCGAGCCAAGACAGAGCAACATACAAATTGGATCTTGTTTCGGAGAGAGAGAGAGAGAGTGAGCAAACACTCGGTGAACGAGACGCAGGAACCACACTTGTACGAAGAAATCCAATATGCAAATCCTTGATCGTAATCTCGTCCCGACGAACACAATTCAAATATATGGTCCAAATTCACTTTTTCTGAAAATAAAATTTCGTAAAATAGCCAAAATGTGATTCGTGACCTAAAACATGCAAGCTATGATACCAAATGCAAGCTGCGATTATTTAGCTTGTGCAAAGATCACCACGTTTAAATACACTAATCACAATTATAAAGTAGAGGAATTTACGCACCTTATTTCGGATTTATCGTTCTTGGTGCGAATTATGATAAACCGATGCTCAAGAGTTTCTCCTTTAAAAACCCTTTTTAAACAATGGCTTTAATGAGACGGCCTCCCATGTATCTCTTTCGATGACTTTTATGTGAGGTTATATGGATATTAGGGTTTACTGAGAATGGACTTGAGCTCTATTTATAAAGTTTTTAACGTATCTCTTCATTATGGATAAGATATATCTCACTCGTACTATCTAGTCTCATATCAAACTAGGATTAGGAACCTTATATTTTTCATTTATTTGACAAAAAATTAATTACAATAGCAATTAATAAAGCCCATATAAAATATATTCTAACAAGTAAACCCCAGTAACGCCACCTTTTAGCCATTAATAGATGCCTTTCGACAAAGTTGAACAAATCCTGACCGTCCATTGAGGTTCTTGGGCCGCAGGGACCTTTCTTGAAAATCACCGACCAGGAAATGGGACGTTTCTAGCCTTCAGTAACGTTAGCCGAATCTTGCTAATCTCTTGTAAATCTTCATGCTAAATGTACTAATACGTTCACTGTTAGAGAAAAATAACCAGCTCTTTCGTTACCTCCATTAGGAAATAAAATAGTCAATAATGTTGCTATTTATCGGGAGTGGTGGAAAATGGAAATATCTAAGTTGTCCAGGCAAATAAAACATAATAGCGACTCCGCAACTTAGCAAAAAATCTTTACAAGAGGGGTGTGGCGGAGAATGTTTAGAGAATTTCTCCATTCATTTCTTTCGTCAATTGAGGTCTGTCGTGACCTAAAAATTTTGTCAAAATTTCAGGTTAATTGACTATCAAGTTAATTATTTAACTAACCTAACTCGGACTCTCCCAAGTCCATAACAAATCGCAACTTAAGGTTCAATTGATTAACATGCAACATATTTTGAATTCGGAGTCGCCACTAATTATTTACGGTAGGTCAATTAGAAACATAAATAAAATACCGGGAGAACTATTTTATTCCTACGAACCAAAGATTAAGAGTTTGGGGACTTGGTTACCTTAATTTTTCAATTAATGCCCTTTCGGTACCTTTTTCATGAAAAATGTTTGATTTGGCAATCTAATGAATCATGACTTGAGGTTCAAAGGTGCAAATTTTTGGGGTTTTCTTGTTTATGAGAATGTAAAGAAATAAACTTCGTGCGAGACACGCCATGGATGATTTTTTTAAAAGAAGATGCAGTCTATCATAAATATTTACAAGACAAATTAACGTACAATTTATTACATGGTACTAAATTTTGGGATATGTGACATGCCCAAAATGAACAAGCAAATGTTCAAATCAAACGATTACATCTTTGCGGATCGAGGTAGAGAAAACCACCTTCTATTGTTCAAAATCTTACACACGCGCAAGTTGTAGTTTCGCTTTGGCGTTCCGGAGTTGGATGACGGTGGCTAGTCATCGGAAATGGCAAACAGCAGCGTTCTTTGGATGACGAGAGTCAAAGCATATGTCAAGATTTGTCGAAAATGGTGCTTGACGGACGCTCTTTTCTTTACTCTCCAATTTTCTCGTCTCGATTTTTCTCAAGAATTCTTTTTTCTCTCTGAAAATTCCTGTCAAAAACTCTCCAAATTTTCTCTCTCCAAAAGCCTTGCCCTCCTAATTCTCAACAGTTCTTCTCCTTTTATAGCACACTTCTCTTCTTTGCTTGGATTCTACACATCATTCTTTTTCTCATTTTTCCACTCGTCATTCACTTTCATAATTTCTCCCACTCACCTTTCACTTTCATAATTTCTCCCACTCATCTTTCTTTTGTGCATCTAAGAGAGCATCCAAGAAGGCATCCAAGAGAGTATCCAAATGAGCATCTAGGAGAGTATCCAAGAGAGTGTGTGTGTATATATATATATATATATATATATATATATATATATATATATATATATATATATAGAACCAAAATTAATTCTAATTTTATTCAGAAATAACTAAAATAGATTAGTCAAAATTTAGATGTCAACAAGGTCTTTAATATGTTTGTAAAAAATGGAGGTTTTGATTATTGCCAAAAGCAAATATAAGGGTGTAGAGTTGTTGACTTCATTAATTTTATTTTAAATGTAAGATTTCAGTGTATGGCCAGCTATGGGGTAGAGCTATTTGTTTTCATTTGAAAAAATTTTCAAAAAACTTTTGTCTCTCTTACACTAGAAAATTATGGATTTTATTTTAGAAAATTATGTTACATAGTTATATGCCAAACTATAGGTATATGTTACATGTGGAGGTGTAAAATGGATGGATTGTGTAGGGTTTGAGTTGGGTCGAATATGGCTCGACACATATTGACCTATTTAATCCGTTTTGACTCATTTTCATACTATCACATTTAAGATAAAAATAGGTTGCTCAACAAATGGTGCTGTTTTATTAGATATCACCTGCTAAACACCATAGGCGTCATGAATTTCAGCTGAAAATTTTCAACATAGTTTTCCTGTCACTTGTCAAGGAGGCTCTAAAAAGGCAGATGAGAGAGCCATAGATTTAAATGGAATGAAACGTGAAGCATCTTGGCAGCTTGTTGGTCGTGACATGACTTCACAAGCTGAATTATGGATGGAAACTTTGAAATTGAAGGACTTTAGCACTCTTTTGCTTTGATAGCCAACCTTTTAAGGGTGTGATCTTTGTCGTTATGTCATGCCTAAAGCTAGGAACTGCACTCATAGCTCTCTTCTGAACAATCTTTCCTTTATGTTACATACACCAATTACAAGTAGGAAATTTCTCCAACTGAATTTACCTTTTCTCCAATGTCTCTCCCTAATATGGCATGCAGCTTTTAATACCTTTTAGTGGAAGCATAGCCTATTTATGTTGCTAACTGCTATGATTTTTCAGCAATTTGGATGCATGCAATGCTGTTGATGGTGACATCACCGTTGTTTCTTTGGCTATAGGGGTATTTAACTTATCTCCAGATAAATTTATTTTCCTTCTTCCGTTGCGTTGATTTTTTATATGACTTTTGGTCAGTTTCTTTCTCAAGTTAACCATCGACGCAGGGGAGGTGTTAACGAGGAAAAGCTTTCCAAGCATATACTGAAATTGATTGAATAATAATACCGATTACATAGGGTGGACGTCCTTTATATAGATAGGACTCCTTAAGAAATTAAATACGAATCAAATCTAATCCTAATCAAATAAGAATCGATCAAATCAAACAGAATTCAAATCAAATATCGCGATCAAATATATTACAAAGTTGCCTAAAATAGAAAACCGCTCGAAAACCTATCTAAACGATTCAAACGCGAAAATTCATCGTATGTCACGGTAGGGCCATGATTATTGGTCAAAAGGCCATTTCGCTCACCCGACCGAATTTGAGCGCAATCCGAACTCGCTAGTCCAAAATCGCTAAAATCGACCCGATTTCGCCAATCACGTTTTTTGAAGAAATCATACGCCAATTGTTCTACATCATTCTCCTCCTCTTCGAAAGAACTCGACCTCGAGTTATGTTCGAGGATAAAGGAGAGTATCCGGAGAATGATACTCAAATAGGTCCGCCGCATTGAATGTTGGAGAAATGCTAAGATTACTAGGAAGATCAACAACATAGGCATTGTCATTGATCCTTTTGACGATTCCGTAAGGACCAATTTTCTTGTTCTTCAGTTTTTATATGTACCGATAGGAAATCGCTCCTTGCGTGGAAAAGCCATTACCTCATCGCCCACTTCAAAAACTTTGGAACAACGCCGTTTGTCAAGATCTTCCTTATACTTCAAATTGGAAGTAGCAAGTTGGCATACAACATCTGCCCGGACCTCCATAATTTTGGTCGCCATATTTTCTACCATTACGCTATAACCAAGAATCTTAGGCGGAGGAATCAAATCAATAGTATGCTTTGAGGTACCCGACCATAAATAACCTCGAATGGAGACTGGCTCGTGGAGCGGTTAACCGTGTTATTGAAAGCAAATTCTACCGAGGCGAGATATCGATCCCACTATTTAGGCGTGTCGTAGCAAAGACAACGAATGATATCCGCCACCGCTCGGTTAACTACTTGATCTGTCCATCGATTTAAGGATGGAAGGAATTACGATCTCGCAATTTTGTGCCAAATAACTTCCACGAGGCTCTTTCAAAAGTGACTGCACGAATTTGGTATTTTGATTAGAAGTAATCGTCTTAGGGATACCATGTAGACGAACCACTTCGTGAAAGAAAAGGCTAGCAATATGAGAAGCCTCGGATGTCTTCTTGCATGAAATAAAATGGGATATCTTCGTGAATCATTCCACCACAACAAAGATAGAATCCATACCTCTTGGGTCCACGAAGTCCCAAGTACAAAATCCATGGAAATATCCACCCATGATCTTGATGGGAACGGGAGTGGCGTATAAAGACCAGTATTCTAGGAGTACTCCTTCGCGCCGCGCGACAAGACACTTATGAACAAAACGCCCAACGTCCCGCTTCAATTGAGGTCAATAATAATGCTCCTCCACCAAGGCAATGGATTTATTGCGCCCTAAATATCCTCCAAGGCTTCTACCATGTAGTTTCCGAATTAATTTCTCTCGAAGGGAACTACGCGAAATGCACAACCTGTTCCCATAAAATAATAAATTATTATGCATAATCATGTCACCATCAAAACTAGCAACTTGACATGTGACATCCCGAATTCCGACCCACTTTCGAAGCTATGAATGAATGAAATATCTCATTGATGTATTTCGTCTAATCTCAATCGGAGTTGATCCCTCTCGAACGGACTAACCAAATGGGAATGGCTAGTTAGGAAAATCAAGTACGTGGACCTAAGAACTTGATCCTGGATTGACTCTTTGGCCATGAAAATTATCGAGGGAATATTCCGGACCAATATAGGCCGATCCTAGAATGATTAAGGAATGATTTGGATAATACCCTACACTTGGATTACGGATGATTCCGTTTGACCTCGTATGGGTTCCGAACGTCCCTAAATATTTTCTAACGATTGTGCCCATCGGGACTAGTGATTGACCCTCGCAATTGAATGACAACCAAAGTCGCCATGGCTCGAGAAATTCTTAAATGTGATATAAATCACGGGTTGATACGCGTAACTCCTAAAAGTCGCCCGTTAGTTTGAGATACGTTGAAATTTCAATTGATTGAGATTGATCGCGAATCGGGCTTCAAATTTGAGGTCGGACCTTCGGGGTTCCAATAATTAAATTTTGGACGTTTCCTCATCCAAAGGTAAAATTCTTCGCGGTTCACCCCAAAAGGGTTCGGGAAAATAAAATTGGACCGAAAGTGGGAAAGGACCCATTTACCCTTGGATATTTTCCCATTTTTCACTTTGGCCAAAGGGCATTTCGGTCAATATCCTATGGTGGCCGATTTTGACTAGTCAAAGGTGTGGAAATTACCAAATTGCCCTTCTTGCAATTTCAAGAGCAAATTGAGTGAATTATTAGTAGGGCCCATAAGACTTTGTCTCACCAAATTCAAGAGCAATAATTCCACTTAGTATCTTGCCAAAATATCCTATCTATCATCAGCATCATCTTGTTCATTGATCTTTCATTTTCTCTCTCACTTGTCTCTCTCGCTTTAACCCGCAGCCCTGTTCCGACAACCCCACTTGTTTCGGCCATAACGTTTTCGTCCGATGTCGCTTTGAGGTAAGACCACCTCCATTTGAAAGCTTATTGTCTTAGCTTTCCAGGGACATATTATATGCTCGATTTGACTAGGTAGTTTTTCCCGTAGGTCCGTTTGAGGGGAAAAAGGTCCGGACGAGGCAAATCGACCCGGTTTGAGAGAGGGAGTTTTTGTTTCGGTTTCCAGCTGATTTTCACCAAAGGATTTGGCTAGAAATCAAGTAAGTTGGTTCCTAAACCTTGATTAGGTATCTAGGTTGCTAAGGGACTTGAGATTGAGTAGATTTGGGTGAAAAATTGGTTGTTTTTGGCCATTTTCATGCCTTGGCCGAGAACGAAGGGGAGGAGGAGAGAGAAATCATGTTCTTGAAGTGAATAGCGAAGTCAAGAGGATTTGGGTATGGTCAAAGTTGGACCATGGTTACTTTATGCCTAACTCTAGTTACTTTATGCTATTATTTAATCATGGTTAGGTTAGTTATTGACTCTAGTTAATTTTGAACCATGGTTAGATTATATTCTAACTATAGTTACTTTTTATGTGACAACATGTTGTTATGCCACGATGTTAATTAAATATGGTATTACTATAGTTTAGTACTATAGTCGTGAATTAATTGTACCTTAGTCTAATTCGAACGTACGGCCGTTAGTAATTGTTGCGTTAGTAGAATTAATTTTGTGTGGCGTAGATTAATTATTGCGGTAGCATAATTAATCTTGTGGCCCGATTTGGCCATTGGTCTTATATGATCTAGTCGGGTGGTCCCGATTTATTAATTCTCTAACGTGAGTGAATCACGTGGTCCCGATCGAGTATTTGCCGGTACAATTTAATCGAGTTGTCTCGATTGGGCAATTGAGAAACATTAGAGAGAACGCATGGTCTCGATCTTTTATTGGAGAAAATTGGTGAGACCGGATGGTCTCGATCCGCTAATCAAGGAATCTAGTAGGATCACGTGGCAAGGATTGATCGATCGGAAGTATTTAAAGGATCGTGTGGTATCGGACGAGCGATCGGGAAATTATTGTGGTATATGGTCTTAAGTGGAATGAAAGAGAGGAAATGTGGAATTTTTACCCCGAGGCATTATGACGCGGGATTTGTACTTTATAAGACCATATGTTGCCCGAGGCGTTATGACACGGGCTCGATGTTGGATTGAGTAATTATAGCCTGAGGCGTTATGACGCGGGCTTTACTATTATTATACCCCGAGGCGTTAAACGCGGGGTTATGAGTATTATAATATCCCGAGGCGTTAAACGCGGGATAGTGACCTTGAGGCGTTATTACGCGGATGCGCTATTCTCGAAAAGTATGAAAGTCGTGTTCAATTAAGTCGTCCGAGACCAAAGTGAGTCGTGTTCGACTAATTGTCCAAGACTTAATCCGGTCGTGTTCCTATGTGTCCGAGACCGAGATTTATGGGTCGTATCCAATCAAGTCGTTCGAGGTCAAAGTGAGCCGTATTCGTCGATTGTCCGAGACCAAGAAAGTATGAAGGTCGTATTCAATCAAGTAATCCGAGGCCAAAGTGAGCCGTATTCATCCGATTGTCCGAGACCGAGAAAGTATGAAAGTCGTGTTCAATTAAGTCATCCGAGACTAAAGTGAGTCGTGTTCGACTAATTGTCCGAGACTTAATCCGGTCGTGTTCCTATGTGTCCGAGACCGAGATTTATGAGTCGTATTCCTTTGTGTTCGAGACGTCACGACTCGAACCCCGTGAGCCGTCGACATCCCACCTGGCCAACAATGTGTACAGTTCTCCAGATCCAAAGGCCAACAAATACAACACTTGCGGAAGCAAAAACAATTCCCCGTACAAAAATCAATTAACATCACGATGACTTAAGACGGTAAAACAAACTTATGTACATAGACATAATTGTTACAACCTTCAAACCTAGGGCTTCAGAGGTCATCAGACAAGCCGTGACCACTTATAAGAAAAGATTACGTGGTCGAAGCCCGCTATGCTTCCAAAAGAAAATACTCTACAAAAGCTCAAGAGGCCAACTACCCTAGGCCCCGTCCCCGCTATCCGGTACTATATCATCTCACCTCCAACTCATCCTCGTCAAGTTCAGGTGGGCGTTCAAGATCGAGATGGCTTTACAACCTCTCCATCTTCTCTTGGTACGATGACCTCGGGAATACCGAATCTCCTAGGCGGATCACTCATTGTTGAGACGAAGTGTCCGAAAAAATGAGAGCCCACGACGGGGTGAGATAAAATCTCGAAAGAAAGCCCCTAACCCTAGGTTAGGGTTCTAGTGCCTCCCGACACGCTCCTAGGCGAGTGATTTCTAACAAATCATCCGACATTCAAAAATTCCACAAATAAATTCCTGAATATTCCATTCTTTCTCCAAAAATTGCCACACCTTCACGGATATTCCACGTTACTCCACCGACATCATACAAGTTCATAACATTGAGCCTCGAGACCTTTATAGAACACGGCTCTATATATGTATACCACGGTCTCGAACACAAAGGAATACGACTCATAAATCTCGGTCTCGGACACATAGGAACGCGACCGGATTAAGTCTCGGACAATTAGTCAAACACGACTCACTTTGGTCTCGGACGACTTAATTGAATACAATTTTCATACTTTCTCGGTCTCGAACAATCGACGAATACGGCTCACTTTGGCCTCGAACGACTTGATTGAATACGACCTTCATACTTTCTCGGTCTCGGACAATCGACGATTACGGTTCACTTTGGCCTCGAGAGGACTTAATTGAATACGACCCATAAATCTCGGTCTCGGACACATAGGAACACGATCGGATTAAGTCTCGGACAATTAGTCGAACACGACTCACTTTGGACTCGGACGACTTAATTGAACACGACTTTCATACTTTCCGAGAATAGACGGACCCGCGTAATAACGCGTCAAGTCACTATCCCGCGTTTAACGCCTCAGGATATTATAATACTTATAACCCCGCGTTTAACGCCTAAGGGTATAATAATAGTAAAGCCCGCGTCATAACGCCTCAGGCTATAATTCCTCAATCCAACATCGAGCCGCGTCATAATGCCTAAGGCAACATATGGTCTTATAAAGTACAAACCCCGCGTCATAACGCCTCGGGGTAAAAAATTCCACATTTCCTCTCTTTCATTCCACTTAAGACCATATACGACAATAATTTCCCGATCGCTTGTCCGATACCACACGATCCTTTAAATACTTCCGATCGATCAATCCTTGCCACGTGATCCTCGCTAGATTCCTTGATTAGCAAATCGAGACCATTCGGTCTCACCAATTTTCTCAAATAAAAGATCGGAACCATGCGATCTCTCCAACGTTTCTCAATTGCCCAATCGAGACCACTCGATTAAATTGTACCGACAAACACTCGATCGGGACCACGTGATTCACTCACGTTAGAGAATTAATAAATCGGGACCACCCGACTAGATCATACAAGACCAATGGCCAAATCGGGCCACAAGATTAATTATGCTACCGCAATAATTAATCTACGCCACACAAAATTAATTCTACTAACGCAGCAATTACTAATGGCCGTACGTTCTGAATTAGACTAACGTACAATTAATTCACGACTATAGTACTAAACTATAGTAATACCATATTTAATTAACATCGTGGCATAACAACATATTGTCACATAAAAAGTAACTATAGTTAGAATATAATCTAACCATGGTTCAAAATTAACTAGAGTCAATAACTAACCTAACCATGATTAAATAATAGCATAAAGTAACTAGAGTTAGGCATAAAGTAACCATGGTCCAACTTTGACCATACCCAAATCCTCTTGACTTCACTATTCACTTCAAGAACATGATTTCTCTCTCCTCCTCCCCTTCATTCTCGGCCAAGGCATGAAAATGGCCAAAAACAATCAATTTTTCACCCAAATCTACTCTAGAAAGCTAAGACAATAAGCTTTCAAATGGAAGTGGTCTTACCTCAAACCGACGTCGGACGAAAAAGTTATGGCCGGAATAGTGGGGCATTTAACGGAACAGGGCAGCGGGTTGGGCGAGAGAGAGAAGTGAGAGAAAATTGTGTCCAAATGAAGAAGATGAAGATGGTGGACGAGATAAGCTAGGCTAAGATATTTTGGGATGAAAAGTTTGACTAGAATTCTTGGTCTTAGAAATGATGAGACAAAGACTTGTGGGTCCCACCAATAATTCATCTCCTTTCCTATATCCAAATCGTATTTCACTTTTCCGAAGACTTTCGGGCGAATCGTGAAATACACATGCTCGGGATAAGGCGACGTCCAAAATATTATTATTGGAATCCCCGAAGGTCCGACATCTAATTTCGAAGTTAAATTCGCGATCAATTGAAATTTCAACGTATCTCAAACTAATGGGCGGCTTTTAGGAGTTACGCGTATCGACCCGTGATTAATATCACGTTTAAGAATTTCTCTAGCCATGGCGACTTTGGTTGTCATTCAATTGCGAGGGTCAATCACTAGTCCCAATGGGCAAGATCGTTAGAAAATAATTTAGGGACGTTCGGAACCCATACGAGGTCAAACGGAATCACCCGTGATCCAAGCGTAGGGTATTATCCAAATCATTCCTTATTCATTCTAGGATCGGCCTATATTGGTCCGTAATATTCCCTCGACAATTTTCATGGCCAAAGAGTCAATCCATGATCAAGTTCTTAGGTCCGCGTACTTGATTTTCCTAGCTAGCCATTCCCATTTGGTTAGTCGCTCGAGAGGGATCAACTCCGAGTGAGATTAGACTGAAATACATCAATGAGATATTTCATTCATTCATAGCTTCGAAAGTGGGTTGGAATTCGGGATGTCACGAGACCCTGGTATACATATATGGAGCCGTGTTCTATAAAGGTCCGAGGATCAATGTTATGAATTTGTATGATGTCGGTGGAGTAACGTGGAATATTTGTGAAGGTGTGGCAATTGTTGGAGAAAGAATGGAATTTTTGAATGTCGGATGATTTGTTAGAAATTACTAGCCTAGGACGCTGTCCTGGAGGCACTAGAGCCCTAACCTAGGGTTAGGGGCTTTCTTAGTGAGATTTTATCTCACCCCATCGTGGGCACTCATTTTTCAGACACTTAGCCTCAACAATGAGTGATCTGCCCAGGAGATTCGGTATTCCCGAGGTCATGGTACCAAGAGAAGATGGAGAGGTTGTAAAGCCATCGGATGCGGAACAGCCACCTGAACTTGACGAGGATGAGTTGGAGGCGAGAGATGATATAGTACCGGATAGCGAGGACGAGGCCTAGGGTAGTTGGCCTCTTGAGCTTTTGTAGAGTATTTTCTTTTGGAAGCATAGCGGGCTTCGACCATGTAATCTTTTGTTATAAGTGGTCACAGGCTTGTACAAAGAACCCTCAAAGCACTAGGTTTGAAAGTTGTGACAATTATGTCTATGTACATAAGTTTGTTTTACCGTCTCAAGTCATCGTGATGTTAATTGGTTTCTTTATGGGGAATTGTTTTTGCTTCCGCAAGTGTTGTATTTGTTGGCCTTTGGATCCTAGAGAACTGCATACGTTGTTGGCCGGTGGGATATCGACGGCTCACGGGGTTCGGGTCGTGACATCCCCATTTAAGTGGTATCGAGCAAGGTCGGCTCGATCAAATGAGATTGAGACTTGGAGTAATAAGGAGTGATAACTTGGGGACGATTAGATACTAAGACCCTTAGGATAAGGCATTGATTTATGAATCTTGAGGATTATAGGCTTGAACTTGTAATGTATTCTAATGGTTCTAGGATCGTTTTGTTTTATTGGTAAACTTGGGTGATGATATTATTGAGGTTTATAAGTGAGCAAGCAGGAAATTGAGGAGTCATAAGTATGGATTTTGAGGTTGTACATGTGGTTGAGGCTAATAGAGAATTGCTTTTGAGCGAAGGGTCGATTGGATTATATGACTACGATTATGGTTTGTCAATGACTCAACTTGAAGAATATGTTAGAACATAGGCAATGGATCTATGAGACGTGACGTCATTGGTGGAATTAGAGATCTTTTGTGGATAAGAATTGATCCGGAAGCGACTATGGTACGTCGAGTAATGAGGACAATCATGTAGTGCAGGTGTTTGTGGCATTAAAACGAAAGTCGACGAATGTGCATGCATGAGCTTATCACTATCGGACCTAATAAACTGTCGCTTGGTATGGGACAAGTTGACGGGATACCTATAAACCGTAATGAAGCATGGTATGGGACGTGTGGAACGGGGCTTTCTCCGTAGGTGTATGACTTGGGACAACTTGCAACGACCATGTTTGATGAGGGCGGTGAGTGATCGCCGGGACGAGAGAGGTCCTGGACAAGGAGCGGCTCCTGACAGGCTTCTAAGATAGCAAAGAGCGAGAATGACCCGGGCCATAAATTGAAAGGGAAAGTCTAGGTATCGAGTTAAGTCGATCTTGATTAAGAGACGTGTTGCACCGAGTTGATCCTCAAGGTGAAATTTCAAAAATTTGCTTGGCATTTGTGATGGCACCTGGGATTGGCATGATTAAAAGCTTTGTCTTGGGCAGTGGATGCCGTTATGTAGTTCGCATCATGTGATTGTTATGGCCAAGGTCTAACCGAGAGATTAGGACGGTGTGAGGGGTTCATACCCCGTTGAACCGATATCTTTCGAGAGTGTGATAGCCTGTTGTGTTCGTATTAGAGAAACAGGTGCCTTTATACTTAAAATATGAGCGATTAACTCATTGAAGTAATGCCTTGAATGGTTGCTTGATGTTGGCCTAGTTGAGGCTTGCCTAATAATTGGCGGTTAATCGAGAAATTGCCTCGTTGAGGCTGGCTTGATAGGTAGTTATTGGTTAAGGGTGATTTGAAACCCTTGGATAATTGGCAAGTAGTTGAGAGTTGCTTAACAACCACCGGGTGATTGATTACCGGTGACAGATAATGAGATGAGCAACTGGCTGCTAGACTCGAGTAGATGACTTAAGTCTTTAATTCTCGAAGGGAATTATAGTGGTTCAAGTGCCATAAGAACCTAATGAGGTCGAACGACTAGAGTAAGGTCACTAGAGGAGCATTTGGCTCGAGTATGCAAGATATGAGAAGATTTCAGAACCGAAAGGAATCCCGAGAAATGAGTAAAGATGAATAACTGGAGTACGAGCGGGAAGAGCGTTTGGCCCGAGCTTGTAAATTGTACGAGACCCTAGAGTTGAAGGGGTCAAGAGGACCTTAAGAGGAATTTGAAATTCGATGGGTAGGCGGACTCGAGAAGGAGTTGCCGTTGTTTCCCAAAGCGAGATAAGACTACTACATTGATTGTGTTGTTAGCAAAGTAAATGGTAAAGATCGTAGGAAAGACGATAGAGAATGGAAAAGAAAATCATTGGAAAGAAAGCTTGTGGAAGGATGCATAAGAATGAGATTGATTAAGTTCGATGGAGAGAGAGTGAATTTGAAACTATCTTCCTTTGGATTAGGGATTGTGTAAGGAAACCTCAAAGGTTTTGGGTGCACGGATGAAAAGAAAGTGACCCTGGTAGTTACTAACCTTAAGAGGCCGTCGATGATTGGTGAAGGATCACTAAAGGAAGAGTTTTTCCTTGAAGGCATGATATCTTCCTGGATTGTCTTCGCCAAGTTGTTCAATAGAAAGTATCTTTCTAAAGATACTCGAGAACAAGGATTGTCCGAACTTTCATAGCTTTGCAAAGATCCCAAGGTGATCCACCAATGCGAGACGAGTTCTCAAGGTTGTCTAGGTGTACTAAGGGTGGTTAATGACCCTATTAATGAGATGTGAAGTTCTGCGTGGATTGGAATTCGAAAGCCTTATGGTTAGTTGTTACTCCCGATTCGAGGAATGGTAATGGGTTGTAATGAATGAAGTGGATGATCGGAAGAGGAATAAGCAAGAGAATTTGCGTTCATGAATTGCGAGTAAGGGAATTTTCCCTTGTGGAGCACGAGAATGTGCCCGTGAGGAGTGGCTATTACCTTGGCGTAGAGCCTATAATGAAAGATTGACGTTTCTTCTCTCACGGGGAAAAATTATGGAAAACGTTATGTCGGTTGTTTGACTTTGTTGATCTATATGCGAGTGAGTGAGGTTGAATTAGGACCACTTGGAAGTGGTATTGTGAGTTATCATCCTAAAGGATATGGTGTCATTTTTAAATGGCGATTGGATCATGAGATGGTCGTTAATGGAAAGGAAAGTAAATGGACTCGATAGTCCGACTACTCCCAGTGTTCATGGATGGATGAGTAAGGAAAAAGGGGTACTTGGATTATAACCGCAAAGTGAATTGATTCAATCAATTAAGATATCCAAGGTGTGGATGTGCGGAGATCGAGGAAGAACCTCGATTGCTTTGAACCTTGTCACTAAGATGACTGGGTTATTAGAAGAGAATGTCAAGTGTGGAGGCATCCCGAATCCTGGAGTAAGAACACCGCTATTGGCGTGAATTCCAAGGACGAAGTGGATTCGAAGTAGAAGAATGCCACCGAAGTGTATCGTTTCCTTCATAGGGTAAGAGACACTAGTGTGGAGGAAGAGAAAGTTCTAATTGTCGTGGCATTAAGATTGAATATCTAGATTGAGAAAGAAAATGCAAAACTCAAATGATCTCCGTAAAATTATTCCGAGGAACCGTCTTGTAGACAATGTTGAATTCCAGGAAATGTCGATGTTCAGTGAATGAATGAAATGGAGATAAGATCGCATTAGCTGGTTGTGGAACCAAGAGATTGAGGCACCGATACTTCTTGAGGAAAGAGTGATAAAAATGAACAAAGTGTAGCATAGTCTAACTTGGAAATCTATAAAGACAGAGAGCCAAAGCATAAGCTCTCAAGTGGATGGTATGAATGACAGTTTAAACGAATCGACACCTGGTAGCAAGAGCTCACAATAGTCGGATTGTGTATCCAAGGAATAATTGAATTTATTGTTACCGTCTTTAAAGACGATGGTCGGACTCGTTTAAGGAGTCACGAGAAGCACGACCCTAAGGAAACAATCATTGTATGCTAAGTGTGAAGAGTGTGAGTTTTGGGTCGATAAGGTAAAATTCATTGGTCGTGTGAAGTCCAAGAGAGGGGATCCCTATGAATCCTTCATGGGTAGAAAGTGATGATGGATCGATTAAGGTCGATATGAGTTATTGAAATATGAAGTTTCTTGGAATTGATGGATTGTTATAGACGGATCGTAGGAAGATTCCCCACAAGAATTATTCCATTGATAAAAAGGACTAAGGACGAGACGTAGAGCAAGTGAATGAAATTGTTTACGGAGATGGGAGTGTTGCATGTGCAAAAAAAAAAAAAGAAAGACCTCGCAACTATGTGAACTACAAGAGTTAGAAATATTGACTGCCCAAGGGGGAACTGAAGGAAAGGTCATGACGATCGTGATGCCATTATCACTTAGGAATGGTGAATTAAGTAGCGGAGGCATACAATCGAAAATTGAGCGTCTTGCATTTGGCAACGAAGGGACAGATCTTACCTCGAGGAATAAGATATTCAACTTATAAATTGGAAGTTTAGCAATTGACTAGTTTGATGGCTACTTGAAGCATCAAGCTCCGAAAGTCGAAAGGAATTGAGATGTGGCGATGAATGGACCCGGACTTCTAAGGGTCATGGAAATGAATAGAATAGGGAGGAAATCCAGACTTTTGAGTACTTGGAAAAGAAACCTCAAAGTTGAGGTTAAAAACCTTGAAGTTCAATAGACGAGTGTACAAGTTCTAAATTGAAGAGGAAGGTGAACACAATTGAGGACCAAAGGAACAAGCTTTGAAGGATGAAAACCGTTCTTTTAAGGACGTTATCGAAGTGTTAAGTGACGACAATAACTACTTTGGAAAGCGTGGTAGAGATGAGGCGTTAGTACCCCATAAGACGAGATGATTGGAGGATTGCAAATTTCGAGGACAAAATTTTTGTAAGGGGGAAGAATTGTGACATCCTGAATTTCGACCCACTTTCGAAGCTATGAATGAATGAAATATCTCATTGATATATTTCAGTCTAATCTCACTCGGAGTTGATCCCTCTCGAGCGGACTAACCAAATGGGAATGGCTAGTTGGGAAAATCAAGTACGTAGTACTAAGAACTTGATCATGGATTGACTCTTTGGCCATGAAAATTGTCAAGGGAATATTCGGATCAATATAGGCCGATCCTAGAATGATTAAGGAATGATTTGGATAATACCCTACGCTTGGATCACGGGTGATTCCGTTTGACCTCGTATGGGTTCCGAACGTCCCTAAATTATTTTCTAACGATCGTGCCCATCGGGACTAGTGATTGACCCACGCAATTGAATGACAACCAAAGTTGCCATGGCTCGAGAAATTCTTAAATGTGATATAAATCACGGGTTGATACGCGTAACTCCTAAAAGCCGCCCGTTAGTTTGAGATACGCTGAAATTTCAATTGATCGAGATTGATCGCGAATCGGGCTTCGAAATTTGACGTCGGACCTTCGGGGTTCCAATAATTAAATTTTGGATGTTTCCTCATCCAATGTAAAATTCTTCGCGGTTCGCCCCAAAAGGGTTCGGAAAATAAAATTGGATCGAAAGTGGAAAATAACCCATTTACCCTTGGATATTTTCCCATTTTTCACTTTGGCCAAAGGGCATTTCGGTCAATACCCTATGGTGGCCGATTTTGACTAGTCAAAGGTGTGGAAATTACCAAATTCCCTTCTTGCAATTTCAAGAGCAAATTGAGTGAATTATTAGTGGGGCCCACAAGACTTTGTCTCACCAAATTCAAGAGCAATAATTCCACTTAGTATCTTGCCAAAATATCCTATCTATCATCAGCATCATCTTCTTCATTGAGCTTTCATTTTCTCTCTCACTTCTCTCTCTTGCCCAAACCCGCACCACTGTTCCGACAGCCCCATTGTTCCGGCCATAAATTTTTCGTCCGACGTCTCTTTGAGGTAAGACCACCTCCATTTAAAAGCTTATTGTCTTAGCTTTCCAGGGACATATTATAAGCTCGATTTGACTAGGTAGTTTTTCCCATAGGTCCGTTTGAAGGGGCAAAGGTCCGGACGAGGCAAATCGACCCGGTTTGAGAGAGGGAATTTTTGCTTCGGTTTCTAGCTGATTTTCACCAAAGGATTTGGCTAGAAATCAAGTAAGTTGGTTCCTAAACCTTGATTAGGTATCTAGGTTGCTAAAGGACTTGAGATTGAGTAGATTTGGGTGAAAAATTGGTTGTTTTTGGCCATTTTCATGCCTTGGCGAGAGAATGAAGAGGAGGAGGAGAGAGAAATCATGTTCTTGAAGTGAATAGTGAAGTCATGAGATTTGGGTCTGGTCAAAGTTGGACCATGGTTACTTTATGCCTAACTCTAGTTACTTTATGCTATTATTTAATCATGGTTAGGTTAGTTATTGACTCTAGTTAATTTTGAACCATTGTTAGATTATATTCTAACTATAGTTACTTTTTATGTGACAACATGTTGTTATGCCACGGTGTTAATTAAATATGGTATTACTATAGTTTAGTACTATAGTCGTGAATTAATTGTACCTTAGTCTAATTCCGAACGTACGGCCGTTAGTAATTGTTGCGTTGGTAGAATTAATTTTGTGTGGCGTAGATTAATTATTGCGGTAGCATAATTAATCTTGTGGCCCGATTTGGCCATTGGTATTGTATGATCTAGTCGGGTGGTCCCGATTTATTAATTCTCTTACGTGAGTGAATCACGTGGTCCCGATCGAGTGTTTGCCGGTACAATTTAATCGAGTGGTCTTGATTGGGCAATTGAGAAACATTGGAGAGATCGCATGCTCCCGATCTTTTATTGGAGAAAATTGGTGAGACCGGATGGTCTCGATCTGCTAATCAAAGAATCTAGCAGGATCACGTAGCAAGGATTGATCGATTGGAAGTATTTAAAGGATCGTGTGGTATCGGACGCGCGATCGGAAAATTATTGTGGTATATGGTCTTAAGTGGAGTAAAAAAAGGGAAATGTGGAATTTTTACCCGAGGCGTTATGACTCGGGGTTCGTACTTTATAAGACCATATGTTACCCGAGGCGTTATGACGCGGGCTCGATATTGGATTGAGGAATTATAGCCTGAGGCGTTATGACGCGGGCTTTACTATTATTATACCCCGAGGCGTTAAACGTGGGGTGATGAGTATTATAATATCCCGAGGCGTTAAACGCGGGATAGTGACCTGAGGCATTATTATGCGGGTCGTCTATTCTCGGAAAGTATGAAAGTCGTGTTCAATTAAGTCGTCCGAGACCAAAGTGAGTCGTGTTCGACTAATTGTCCGAGACTTAATCCGGTCGTGTTCCTTTGTGTCCGAGACCGAGATTTATGGGTCGTATTCAATCAAGTCGTCCGAGGCCAAAGTGAGTCGTATTCGTCCGATTGTCCGAGACCGAGAAAGTATGAAGGTCGTATTCAATCAAGTTGTCCGAGGCCAAAGTGAGCCATATTCGTCCGATTGTCCGAGACCGAGAAAGTATGAAGGTCGTATTCAATCAAGTCGTCTAAGGCCAAAGTGAGCCGTATTCGTCCGATTGTCCGAGACCGAGAAAGTATGAAGGTCGTGTTCAATTAAGTCGTCCGAGACCAAAGTGAGTCGTGTTCGACTAATTGTCCGAGACTTAATCCGATCGTGTTCCTATGTGTCCGAGACCGAGATTTATGAGTCGTATTCCTTTGTGTATGAGACTGCGGTATACATATATGGAGCCGTGTTCTATAAAGGTCCGAAGCTCAATGTTATGAACTTGTATGATGTCGGTGGAGTAACGTGGATTATTTGTGAAGGTGTGGCAATTGTTGGAGAAAGAATGGAATATTCGGGAATTTATTTGCGGAATTTTTGAATGTCGGATGATTTGTTAGAAATTGCTCGCTTAGGACGTGTGTCTGGAGGCACTAGAGCCCTAACCTAGGGTTAGGGGCTTTCTTAGTGAGATTTTATCTCGCCCCGTTGTGGGCTCTCATTTTTCGTACACTCCGCATCAACAATGAGTGATCCGCCCAAGAGATTCGGTATTCCCCGAGGTCATGGTACCAAGAGAAGATGGAGAGGTTGTAAAGCCATCGGATGCGGAACAGCCACCCGAACTTGACGAGGATGAGTTGGAGGCGAGAGATGATATATTACCGGATAGCGAGAACGAGGCCTAGGGTAGTTGGCCTCTTGAGCTTTTGTAGAATATTTTCTTTTGGAAGCATAGCGGGCTTTGACCATGTAATCTTTTGTTATAAGTGGTCACAGGCTTGTACAATGACCTCTGAAGCCCTAGGTTTGAAGGTTGTGACAATTATGTCTATGTACATAAGTTTGTTTTACCGTCTCAAGTCATCGTGATGTTATTTGGTTTTACGGACGGGGAATTATTTTTGCTTCCGCAAGTGTTGTATTTGTTGGCCTTTAGATCTTGGAGAACTGCATACGGTGTTAGCCAAGGGTGGGATGTCGACGGCTCATAGGGTTCGGGTCGTGACATGACACTTCGCCCAAGTATCTCGAAAATCTTCATCTTTAGGATAGAGGTCGCACAAAGACTCAAAGCCCACCGATTGATTCCGCATAGTAACAAGTTAACGCAGCTCGGTGGGCTTAGAGCATCAGCCACTTTATTCGAGATGACCTGCTTTATGATGAAACACAAAATTAAATTGTTCCAAGAAAAAATCCAGCGCTCGTGCATCCTATTCAAATTCTTTTGGCCTTTGATGTACTTAAGTGCTTGGTGATTAGTATTGAGTATAAATTCAAGTTGACGGAGATAACATTGCCAATGTTTAATAGCTCGTAGCACATCGTAGAATTCCTGTTCATAAGTAGACCATCGACGTCGAGCTTCATTCAATTTTCACTGAAGTAAGCAACAAGCTTACCCTCTTGGGCTAGAAACAGCCAATCCCGCTCCGTAAAGAAGCATCACAATCTAATTCAAATACCTTGTCAAAGTTTGGCAAGACAAGAACTGGAGCCGTAGATAATTTCTCCTTGATTAAGGTGAAGCTCGCCTGCCGCATCGCTCCACTTGAATTGGCCCTTCTTTAAGCACTCCGTAATAGGAGCTAAGATGGTACTTGAAATTACGAATGAATCGATGGTAGAATGTTGCTAAACCATGAAAACTCCGCACTTACCCAATAATCTTGGGTGTCGCCTACTCTCGAATGGCAACAACCCTTGTTTCATCAACTCGAAGGCCATCCGCATTAACAACATACCTTAGAAATAGTAGTTGATTAGTCATGAAGCTGCATTTAGGCAAGTTGATATAGAGTTGATTAACCTCTAAAACCGCAAAAGATCTCATAGGTGGTCTACATGTTGCTGTTCATCGTGGCTATAGATAAGGATGTCATCGAAGTAAACCACCACAAACCTTCCCAAGAAAAGTTTAAGAACTTGCGGTATCAAGTGCATTAAAGTACTAGGAGCGTTGGTAAGTGCAAAGGGCATGACTAACCATTCATAAAACCCTTCGCTTGTTTTGAACGCCGTCTTCCAATCATCCTCGGGTCTCATTCGAATCGATGGTATCCGCTCCGCAAATCGATCTTTGAAAAGATCTTTGATCCTGTCAATCTGTCAAGCATGTCATCCAAACAAGGAATAGGAAAGTGACACCTCACAGTAATTTTGTTAATTGCGCGACTATCCACACACATTCGCATGCTTCCATCTTTCATTGATGTAAGAAGGGTAGGAATGGCACAGGGGCTCATTCTCTATTGTATAAATCCCTTTTGAAGAAGTTCTTTTACCTTCTCCCATAATATTAAATTTTTCTTTGGAGTCATGCGATAATGTGGCAAGTTTGGAAGACTAGCATTGGGTAAAAGATCGATTTGATGCTTTGGATGTCTCGCATTGGTGGTAACCCATCGGATAAATCCTTAGGAATAAGACTAGAGAAAGCCTTCAGCAAGGGTTGGTGTGTTTCTAGAATTATTATGGTTTCTTGCTTGGATCCATTATCTACAATCAAGTACATACTATTCCTCTTGCGAATGTTAATTAGAGCGCCGGCTTTGCTATATTTTTAGTAGCTCATGGAATACGAACAGCTTTATCTAAAGAACGAAGAATGATTTTGGTCTTCTCCCACACAAAAGAGTAAACATTGTCACGCGCTCGGTGGGTAACATCTACATCATATTGCCATGGTTGTCCCAAGCAAGACGTGGCATGCATCCATCTCAACAGCACCACAAAGTCTTGTATCCTTGTACGATTTTCCAATAGAAATAGGCAAACGACAAGTCTAAGTTCCCTTAAGTTCGGCCCTTTACAAATCCAACCAATCGTATAAGGGGATGGATGGGCTTCGTCTTCAGTTGGAGATGATCGACAAGTGCCTTTGATACAATATTCTCACAACTTTCGCTATCAATAATGACGTCGCAGACCTTCCCGTGATAGTGCAACGGATACGAAAAAGGTTATTCCGCTACGAGTCATCCTTTCGTGGAGCTAATAGCAGCCATCTAACTACGCAATTAACATGTTCCCCTTCTTTTTGGCCAAGTCTTCTTCTTCCTCCCAATTGTTCTCATAAAGCTCATCTTCCCGCTCCACCGGATTCACCATCTTCCGTCGCGGATAGTCACTCGAACGGTGCTCGGGTTCATTACATTTAAAGCACTTCCCTAGATAGGGCTTCACGCAGGTGTTTGGAAGGCTTGGGTGCCCTAACATTACTCCCCGAATTTCGGTTCTTATTGTTGAATTGCCGATTAGAGGACTCAACCGTCTCTTACGATTTTCCTCGTCCGAATGCCCCTTGAGGAGTATAATTGCCCCTCGATTTGAGAAGTTAGTTCGATCCAATTGCAACTCTACCTTTCGGCTATCTTTTGCACATCCTCTACAAAATATAGACAGGTATAGCGAAACACGATCTTGGATATTTAAACGTAGGCCATTGACATACTTGGTGGTTTGTTGCGATTCCGACTCGGCAAGATTATTGCGTGCGAAAACTGGAGGAATTCCTTTGTATAGGCATGAACCGTCCGACCTAATTGCTTGTAGTCCTGGAATTGCTAGAACACTACTTGTTCATAGTTAGGTGGAAGGAATTACATCTTGAGCATCTGCTTCATCCGATTTGAGGTTTGGATGGGAGCTTTTCCTTGATGGTGACGGGATAATTGTGTCGCTCCCACCACGCCGAGGCACCACCCTTCAATTTGTAAACTATCGCCTTCACCTAGCGATCCTCGTCAATATCCATGGCGTCGAAGAATTTCTCGACTTCCCAAAGCCAATCAAGGAAGTCTTGATATGGAGATTACCATTGAAAGTAGGAAGAGCAACCTTCAATTGATATTGTTTGGGATCTCGTTGGTATCCCCCATGTTGGTGGCCACTATGAACAGGGCTCATCCCGGAATTCTCCATGTCGACGGCCTCCACGAACAGGCATGTCTTAAAAATCTTCTTCATCATCTTCTTTAGAATCCTCGACATAGTCCGGTGGCCTTTGTCGTGGATTTGCCCCACGTCCCGTAGGCTGCTTCGGAACGCGATCAATCGAAATACGTTTGGCGAGAAGAACGCTGGGGTTAGGGGTCGCAGACAATCGTTGGATTGCGGTAAGCAATTCTTGCATTGCCCATTGGCTATCTTGCTAAGCTCGTCAAGTTTCCTCAACAAACCGGGCAAACTCCTCTCATGTAATCGGCTCGTTTGCATGGCCCTAAGCTACGGAGGTATTTCTATTCACGTTCGAGACATCGTCGCAGGGAAAACCTTGCTACGATATCAAATGACTTTGAATAATAATACCGATTACATAGGACGGACGCCCGATATATAGATGGACTCCTTAAGAAATTAAATACAAATCAAATCAATTCATAATCAAATAAGAATCAAATCAAATCAAACAGAATTCAAATCAAATATCGCGATCGGATATATTGCGAAGCTGCCTAAAATAGAAAACTGCTCGAAAACCTATCTAAACGACTACGAAATGCGAAAATCCATCGTACGTCCGTTTCGCTTTAGCCGACCAAATTTGAGTGCAATCCGAGCTCGCCATCCCCAAATTAGTAAAATCGACCTAATTTCCGCCGATCACGTTTTTCAAGAAATCACACGCCAATTGTTCTACATCACCATCTCACTGAACTTAGTAATGGACCAGGCTTCCATGGAAGCATTACCAACGGTTCAGTCGAAAAGGATAACATCGAAGCTTTGAAGTGCTACAAGCGGAGGAAGAAGTTCTCAGGGTGAGATATAGTCAGGTTGGGATTTATTTTTATGGATTTTTGCATGTGCTTGTTCAAATCGAGTCTTGAAAGTTGGGATTGAACTTGAGTCTTGACTTTTTGCATATTCTAAGTTGTCTTCTTTGTGAAAGTTTTTGCTTTTGAATCCGAAACTTGAAAGTTGCAGTCAAAATATTCTGCGCGTTGAAAGTTGGTGTCTTTTTTTTGTTAAAAACCCACTAGATGATTTTTGGATTAGGTTTAAGGTGAACATGGAATCATCATGATTTTGCTTCGTTTCTGATTTTGTTATGCTTGATGTCTATGTGGGCATAGAGAATCTTAGTGATTTCCTTTTCTGCGCTAAAAAGATGAATCAGATTGATGGTCCTGTTCATCATTTTTATCAATGTTTCCACTTATCTCGAGAAGAAAATTAGGGTATTGCAAGGCAACAAAAAAATGCGACGACTATTTTCTTTATGATATTTCTGGTTTGTGATGTTCCAAGGATAGGTGCCTTAAGAAAATGGAGATGGTATGAACTGTAACATCGTGCAAGTGAGTAACGTTTCTTTGAATGGCTCTGCTGTGTAAAATTGTGCAAGGGGTCAGCGATATTGGGCTTGTTTCACTCCACGACAACATCCAGGGATCACGAAGCTGGCGATCTGCCAACTAGCTTGGCAGGATGGTGTGAAGACCATCAGCAGGCTGATCTACGAGGAGACTTGTGGCGACCTCAGCACCTTCCTCGAGAAGGTGATCTGGGACGCCATCACATACACCGACCACGCACGCCGTAAGACGGTGACGGCCATGGATGTCGTCTACGCGTTCAACAGGCAGGGCCGGACTGTGTATGGGTTCGGCGGTTAGGGTCATTTTGAGGGTGTTTAGTGTGGGAAAGAGCAAGTTTGCTGTGAAGAAGAAGAAAGAAAGGAAGTTTTTTGGGATGTTTTCTTTTTGGGTTGGAGGTTAGGGGTGGAATTAGGGCTGCGGTGGGGATTGGGATGTGGGTCTTTTCGAGGGTAATCTTGTAAAGAAAGGATCTTGACTGCAATAGGAATGGGTGAGATTTGGGAGATATTTTTATCCATAGTTCTATGTGTGTACTGTAAACTTGCCCTGATGATGCTTGTATGCTTCATTTATTTCATGGCTTTGTGATTTGTGATGATCTTGTCCTTGCAGACTGGAGCATGTTGTCTCTTTGCTGAAGTAAAATTCAAGAAGCAAATTCACTAATTAAGAATGGATAGAAGTGTATTTAGTAATTTAATGCATGATTTAGTGACACGGTATGTTCTCTAAGGATTTAGGAATTTCAATGTTGTAGAAACTCTAAAAGTGTTTCTTCATATTTTAGGAAAGAGACCAGTTTGATGTAACGAGAGTAATATGTTTTTGATTGAGTAAAAATCCAATTTGATTTAAATTTTTTCCATTTGAAATATTTAGCAAGAACAGGAAATTTTATTTTTTTAATAATTTTATTAATACATATCTTTAACATTTTGTTGTCAACATTGAAATAACGAATGTTGCAGACATTATTTTCTTTCAATTTTATGCAAATAAATAGTTAAAAAGCTTAATTTAATCACCCAAATGGACTTTTCAAATTTATTTCTACCAAATAGCATTTGTCTCAAAGTTGCTTCTCAAAGAACAAACAATCTATACATTTTTCCAAAGCCCTTTCGGCTAAATTGCTTTGTATTTTTCAGATGTCTCTTAGGAAAGCTAAACCAAATGCATATTCTTGAGGACAAGTGGATTTTGACAAATGCAAGAAGTGCCAGACACAATAAAATGTCATCTCATTATGACCAAGAAAGAACAACCATTATACAAACTTGCGTAGGTCGGAGAATACTTATCCTACAACTTACGTAGTGCCCTGTGCCTTTTTTTATCCTACAACTTATTTCAGCGGATTTGTAAGTTCTAATAAGCAATCCAAAACAAACAAGAATGATATGTCAAGCTTCTTAAGGCACGAACAACAATCATTTTCTTCTTAGGCTCTAGTTCTGGTTAGAAATTGTAACCGGGCTTGTCATTGATCCTTAATCGAGCTCCGACGTCTCGGGGCATCGTCCGTTAATAATGAGCTCTATTATAATATGTTACTATACGTATAGTACGGAGGGCGCATGCGGAAGCCAGATAATCTAAAACAAACAGCGGCCATACAAACACATGCATATACACAAAAAAAAATAAGCAGTTGCACCTAATAGGGTATGGCCTTACTCATAGGGTTAACTAATAACAAACATAAGCCACACTTCTCTTAAACTTCAATTTTTATATATAAGATAACCATTTGATGAGATCATTTTTTACATCAAACAACACACTATTACCATGGGAGGATTACAAAGGGACGTCTACTCCATAGTGCTATCCTAAGCTCCGCCGGTGGCTCCATGATCATTACTCTCGTTCGTGGCCAAAAGAACCTAGTTAGATGAAAAGTGTTGAACAACAAGGAGTGAGCGAATGCTCAGCAATTAAAGTATCTAACCTATTTGTTGGAAAGCGATGGTGTATGGGAAGGACCGTGGTTCGCCCATGTATGCAACCACGCCCCACGTCAATTGTTGAAAAGGCATCATTGAAACGATGCATTTATGTTATACATATGCCCCTCTCTCTATTAGTTTTGCAGATATGTGTGAAGAACAAAAGAACATAGTAAACGGAGATATGATGACGCTCTCTTGATCCCGTCACGAATGCGAAATCGGTAGACGACGGATTCTCTTGATGCATTGTGGACATTTAATCCGTGAAAACTCGAGGTATGTCCGTTACGTGATGTATTTCTCCAATCCGTGATTCAAGATGATCTAGGGCTTGTTGATTTAGAGTAATTCCGCTGCGTATGTAATCGGGATCCGTTCCTTTCATTGGTATCGAGCCATATATCTTGTTTCCTAATTGATTGTGAAGTTCTTGTTCACGAATTAGTGCAAAAAAAAAAAAAACAAGTTTTTCGAAACGGTTGTTCATCGTTTGTTCGTTACTTTTTATCCAACCAAAATTATTTTTGAATCCATAATCGGAACGGACTCGATGAGACGATCATTTCGAGTGGTCGTACGTTACGAGACGACGTCGGGAGTGCCCGCACGCGCCGCCGCGGTACCGGGCCAAGGGAACAGCGACGAAACGTCACCTTTTCGTGAAATTTAGTTCAACGAAAATTCATTTTGAATATATCATCTGGTTCGATTCGTCGATACGAGCGTTTTGAGGGGTGGATCGTCGCCTACGATGGCCGGACGGAGCCGCACGCTCCGATACGCGCCTAGGTGGCGCGATGCCCGTGGGATTCACGCGTCGCACGTGCGCGGCACGTGCAACGTGGCCAAACAGCTTGGACTATCCTAAACCCTGTTTTACTTATTCCGAAACCGGTTTAGCCGTATTCCAAACTCGATTTAGATATTTCAGATCCGGTTTAGGACTGTTCCGACCGGGTCATTCGTTGAACGTTGACAGTCAACGATGACCGTTGACCGGTCGGACCAATTTTCCAAAAATTGCATTTTGGTCCCTGAATTTTTGCGAAATTTCAATTTGGTCCTCAAGTTTTTAAAAAAATTTCATTTTGACCCCAAATGTTTTGAGAAATTACAATTTAGTCCCCTGGACTTTTCATAATTGTAATTTAGTCCTCATACTTTTTGAAAATTACATTTTGGTCCCTAAAGTGAACTCCGACCGTTGATCAAACGGGCCAAAACTTTAACTTGGCTCGTATGGGCGCGTTTAAGCTCCGTTTGGGACGTATGAGGTACCGTTGCGTTCGTCTCGAAATTAGCTTCGATTTGATATATTGTTTGGACATGTTTAATAAATATAAAATTATTAAAATGCGTATGAAACTCCATGATGCACTTTTTTTAGGGCGATTTTCGTGTTAAAAAAATGGAGGATGGCTTAGATGTAGATAGCCATATTGTCACGCCCGCATCCCTCGGGCACGTCAACATCCCTTATCGGTCGTTAAGTTGTGACGTCCCAAGACGCGTCACCGACCCATGTATTTTATCTTTTAATTAAGCGCATGCGGAACGTTCTATTCCCCGGACAATATTAAAAGCAATAGGGATAGAATAGTAGGCAATCAAGTTAATCAACATAAGAGATTATTTTATTTATTTATATCGTTAACCTTCGGAAATACATATATACAAGCCCTACCTCGGGGTCATTTCCTACAACCATCAAAAGATATTAAATCGGGTTTGGGGTTAACACTACTCCATACTACTCAAAAGGGAACCGACGTCCACGTCCTCCACTTCGCTACTCCATAGCTAAAGACACGAAAAATGGTTAATAACAACGGGTGAGATATAAAATCTTTGTGAGTCAACGCGTAAGTCCGAGTAGGGCATGATTCGCTCGGGCGGCCTAAACATACTGGTCAACCTGTCGATAACGGTTCAATAGCATGCGATTAGCGCTACGCTCTAATTGTCACGGGGATCGAACACATCCCAACAATCAAACCTTAATCACACGATTCAACTACCAAACTCGGCGTATTTTCATATCCAAACATTCTTGAGGATTGCCGATCAATATAATTAATTATATAAGCCAATTTATTTGGCTATTCTCAACATTGACATCACAATTCAAGTATGGAACACTCGAGAGGCAGTATTAAAACTACACAATAATATTAATAAAATAATAAATCGATAGCTTATCGTCGGACCTTGATAGTTTATCACCAAAATCGATAGCTTATCAACCAAAGTTAATTAACCTAACCATGGTTAACAAAAAGTAACTATGGTTAACATAAAGTAACTACGGTTAACGAAAAGTAACTACGGTTAGTAAAAAGTAATTACGGTTACTTTAACTAACCAGGGTTAACTAACCCAACCGCAGATCAACTAACCCAACTGTGGTCAATTAACTTAACCCAACCACCATTAACTAAACCAACCCACAATTAACATAAATTAATCTATCTCTAAACGTAATTAACGACCTAATCAAAGATTAGGGGTTAACTCATCCGATTTCGAATCCGAAGCACCCGCGCCTCGGCGGCGACGGCGAGGGCTACGCATGGCTTGGTCTGAAATCAATACGGAACCACCGTGGACCACCGAACAGCAGCTACACAGACCCGGTTGTGCTGCTGTTGCTTGACGGAGCTCAAATCGAAGCAAGAACGGACTGGATCTCACCAACCAGCCTCTGTTCTACTCAAACCCACGAAATTTACATGGTTGCTTTGACAATCAGTGCCCAGATCCAAGTAGCCCTTGATCTTACGGTCATGTAGGAGAAAACGGAGCTCAATTCGCCCTCCGGATGAGATCAAACGAACGATTTCCTCCCGGGCGCGCGCAGAAATCCGAGAAGACGGGCTCTTGGGATGGGGGAACATTTCTCACGAAAATGGAAGAGAGAAATGAGAGGGTCATGGCCAACTTGGGGAAGAAGAAAAGGTGGGGCCCACCGGTCAATTCCCCATCAATGAATTTTGTCTTTTATGAATAATATCCGAGGGCAATTTGGTAATTTCACAACAATGGTTTGGTCGGGGCTAGCTCGGGCGCCAATGGTTTCAATACTTTAGTTCGACTGTCCGGACTTGATTTTCTCTAATCGATACTACTTGGATTATCCAAATCCCTTTTCGGATCAATTATAATTGCGTCCAACCATTGTCCCTTAAGTCTAAAAAAATCTCATCTCATTCATCGGACCGAATTCGAGATTAACATCCACGAATTTATTTTTTTACACATCTCAAAATTTCAGGATGTCACAATCTCCCTCCTTAGGAAATTTTGTCCCCGAAATTTGACCTTTAAACTATTTTCTTATCAAATATAAAACCCTTAGGGTCATCATTTCACTAAACTAGGGGGCCTTACTACGCTTTCGCTTACTTACGTGATTACTTATTTTCCTTAATTTCCATATCTCGTAATCTTAACCTCATTCCGGGTCATCACCGACCTTAGTAACTCATAGATTCAGGTGGCAAACCACAATATGTCATACACTCAAAATTTGCCATTATGAACCATTCACGTTCGTTTCTACAACTCTTTGATCAACATGTCTGCCCGTGGTTCTGTTGGTTACGGTCTTCGCACAAAACACAATTTCAAACAAGTTTAACGCAATCATCGGATCTCTAAGAATCAACCTCCGGGCGTTCCGTAATGTAATTTAGACCTCTGCAGAGACACATCACTTTGTAGACACATATAAACAACACATCCCTCACACGAGACAGGATCTTTCTCCGGCAACAACCTCGGAGGTATCACAATAGACTTTCACCAACTTCCCACCAGGCGGTCCATGCATTTTCACATCCTTATCCATGGTACTTCAATCCACTCATTGTTCTATCGTTCACCACTCCAATCTTAGAGATGCAATGCTATGAATTTTCAAAATAAATATTTTTCACTTTGAGAATCAACTTTAATGCAATGTATCTTTTAATAAAGTTAGACTTAGCACAACGCCTAGACTCACTTTCAATGCGTAACTTGGTTCATTCCCGCTTCAACGCTATCCTAGAAGCCGCCAGGAGCCGCTCTTTGTCCGGGCCTTCTTGCCCCGGCGATCACTCCCCGTTCTCGTCGGACCGGGTCGTTACAGGACCTCCCCAAGTCGGCACCTACTAAGAAGGGCCCGTTCGACATGTCCCATACCACATCTCATTACGGTTTGTAGGCATCCCGTACGCTTGTCCCATACCAAGCGACGGTTTATCAAGTCCGATAAAATAATGATATGCTCATGCGTATACGTTTCTCAATTTTCGTTTCAATGCAATTAACATGTGCAATGCATGATCGTCCTCGCTACTACTCATCGCATAATACTTATTTCCACATTAATCCTTATCAATCGAAACTTTATAATTCCACAAGCAACCATCACATCTCAAAGATCAATTGCCTAAGATCGATCTATAACCTTATGTTCGATCATTGACAATCTAGGATCACACTCATATAGTCTAATTGGCCCTTTGTTTATAAGTAACCCACTAAATCTCAAGCACATTTACTAGCTCAAATCTACCCTTGAAACTTCTCGATTTTCGTTCGCTTCCTTGCGAATCTCAATCATATCACCACTCAGAATTATCAATTAAAGTCGATACTAAAACCATTAGAATACAACACAAGTTCAAGCCTAAAATACTTGAGATTCGGTGGCACTACCTAATCCCCAATCTCGCGTTTCAGTCCATCCCGAAATCTTCTTACCCTATCCATAGGGTCCTTAACCATCCTTAGCGCAAACTTCGTCGGTTCGGCGATATGGAGCTTGGTTCCTCACTTGCTACCTTACTATATCTCCTAAGGCCTCCAACTCCCCGTAAAATCTCGTCCATTCCAGGTTCCATTTGAGTTGCCCTTTCTCTAGGCACTCTTGTATTACGGTTGCTCAATTTGCGGGAACCTTACGGAATCCTAATCGACCAAAGTCGATACACCAAGAGAACTCAAGAACAGTAACCCAAAGGTCACTCAACAATCACAAGCACGGGATTTGATCCTACTAACTATCCCAATTCCCAGCGCACCTTATCACTCCAAGCCATGACCAAATGGTTCAGTCGACCTTGCTCGATACCACTTAAACGAGAATGTCATGCCCCGCATCCCTCGGGCACGTCAACATCCCTTATCGGTCGTTAAGTTGTGACGTCCCAGGGCGCGTCACCGACCCATTTATTTTATCTTTTAATTAAGTGCATGCGGAACGTTCTATTCCCCGGACAATATTAAAAGCAATAGGGATAGAATAGTAGGCAATCAAGTTAATCAACATAAGAGATTATTTTATTTATTGAAACCCCTAAAAGTCCGACGTCAAATTTTGAAGCTCGATTCGCGACCAATCTCGATCAATAGAATTTTCAGCGTATCTCAAACTAACGGGCGGCTTTTAGGAGTTACGGGTATCGACCCATGATAAAATCACGTTTAAGAATTACTCGAGCCATGGCGACTTTGGTTGTCATTCAATTGCGAGGGTCAATCATTAGTTCCACTGGACACGATCGTTAGAAATAATTTTAGGGACGTCCGGAACCCATACGAGGTCAAACGGAATCAGCCGTGATCCAAGCGTAGGGTATTATCCAAATCATTCCTTAATCATTCTAAGGTCGGCCTATATTGATCCAAAATATTCCCTCGACAATTTTCATGACCAAAGAGTCGACCCAGGATCAAGTTCTTAGGTCCACGTACTTGAATTTCCTAGCTAGCCATTCCCATTTGGTTAGTCCGCTCAAAATGGCCATTCTCAAGTGAGATATAACCGAAATACATCAACGAGACTTTTCATTTATTCGCAGCTTCGAAAAAAAGGTCGAAATACGGGATGTCACACATATTGTGTAGAGTATATTTTGCTAATAGCATGTATAAATTTTAGAATGCTTGCTATCTGTACCTTGTATCATGATATTAAATTATGATTTGATGCGTAGATTATTTGTATATTAGTTCAAATCATACTATGCCGTGTTATGATTACAAAATATAGGTATCATAGTATGAATTGTGATCTTTATTCGAGTGGGGAGTTCTATAATGTTTTAGTAACTTTAGTGAACTCAATTTTACATAAATGATTATGTTAATGATAATTTCAAGCGAGGATTCTTAGACGATGATTGGGAACATAGTGAACTTTCGAATCCGAGACCTTATGTGAAATTATTTATTAATATAATTAGTTAGTGTAAAATATATGCATAAATGTTAGGCATTAATAGTTCGTGAATACATGTCTATAGAACTTTGTGTTTAGATACAATGGCTATAGCTTATTAGAAATCGTAGCTGAGCTTGACTAAGGAGAGAAATTGAATGGCAAAAATTATGAAAGCTGGAATAGGATCCCGTATGTGCTAGAAGAGCAAGAAACACTATGAGCTCTTAACCTAGTTATGGAAGAACCCGAAGATGGGAATACTGCACAATATAGAAGGGAAAAGAGGCATTTGCTACATTGAATAAGATGAACTCTAATGCTCGCATTATATTGCTTGAAGTAGCATAAAAGAAAATGATTTTGTGCGTGAGTTCAAGCATTTATGATAATGCCAAAGTCAAGTAGGAGGCATTAAAAAAAATTAAGTTTGGTTAGACATTGTTCACCAACCGGAGACGGATCACTATAATGTTTGACACTAATATGATGCCTCATGGGTAGAATATAAAACAACTTTTGTGGCATGTGTCAAATATGATAAGTGAACCGTAAGATACATGCCATATTTTGAAGACCGATGAGTAGCAAGTGCAAGTAGTAATATGTTCTTTACCTCATAGCCTGTGTCCATATGAATATCTACTTAATCCACAATAAAAGTTAAAGACTTTTGAGAATATTATGCGATGCCTTGAACTAGAGGTTAATCGCCTTCTAGGGGCGAAACCTGAAATCGACATTTTGTTATGCTAATTCTAGTTCAAATGAGCTTTGTGCTCCGGATGCTTAAGGTGGATTCGAGAAGTGGAAGGGTAATGGAACATATATTTCGGATAAAAATCGAAGTTTAACCGACATTAGAAAGGAAAACGTCCTTTCAAGAAAAACATATCAAATGTGAAATGTTTTAACTGTGGTAGGAAGGGTCATTTTGCTTGCAATTAGAGTGAGCCAAATAAAGTAAAAACCCTTTGTACCCTTAAGAGTATACATATGTCTTAATTCGGTTTTCAGAATCGAATCTCATCATTTGTGGATTGTAAACTTAGATACCACAGACCATGTAGCGATGGAAAGAAATGCCATAGTGGAATTTCAATGAGTTCCACATGGAGTAAAGTGAATAATTATAGGAAACAATTCCCGAGTAGAAGTTAAAGGGATTGGCCCATGTCAATTGAATATGCACGATGGTCGTATCCCGCTCCTACATGAGGTATCATATGCTTAAAAAACTTGACGGAATTTAGTTTCCATGTTAATTTTTTGTTAAACTTGATTTCAATCCGAACTTTCATAACGATGGTGATAACTTGTCGTTGAGCATAAGTTATTATGATTCCGGATGGTTTCATTGTGCTAATTGTTAAGTACAATAATGCGAATGTAAGTTATTCCCTATTTTCATCTTTTGTGATGATATGAATATGTGGCATGTTAGGCTTGGTCATTTTGGGTAATAGCAAATATTTACGTAAGCTAAATAGGGCTTATTGGGCAATATTGAATATGTCGATTTGCCTATTTGTGAGCATGTCTAGTGGGAAAAACAAAGAGGAAACCATTTGGAAAAAGGAACAAGAGCTGAGTTTCATTTGCGGTTGAACCATTCGGACATATGTGATTTAACGAATGTGAAAGTAAGGCATGTGGCTGTTTATTTCATCACATTTATAAATGATTACGCTTGATTCGGACATGTCATTTTTTGATTTCTCATAAATATGAGACATGAGTTGCTTTGAGAAAATTTTCTTCGAGCTTTCAAAAAAAAAAAATTCCGATCGAGGTTGAGAAATTCTCTACGATCGGTTCAAATGTTTATGTGATGAAAATGGTATAGAAAGACAATAGCTTATTCCAGCGATTCCTCAATAGAATAGAGTTGCAAAGAGAGGAAACATGTCCTAATGAAAATGGTTATGTCTATGATAGCACAGGGCTAAATTGCCTATCATCTTTTAGGGTGAAGTTTTATTGATTCTTGTCTAGATACTTAACCGTATGCCTTCTAAATGAGTTACTTCTACTCCATAAGTTGTGGATAGGTCGATAATAAGATTTGAGTTTTCTTAGATCTTGAGAATCTGCTGCCTATACTATCAAGTTCTCCTACATGTATAGAAAATTGGACCCTAGAGGTAAAAAGAGTATCTTCATGAGATACTGAGAGCACTCAAAAGGGTATGTGTTATAGGTGAGCAAGAAAGTGAAAGTGTAACTAAATATGAATCACGAGATGTCACATTCTTAGTGAATGAATTTTTCGAATAAGGGTGAGATAAGTAAAAATAAATAAATTTATTCTCTGTTTGAAATCATGGATAGTGATAATGATTTTATTAGAGCATCTCATCCAAGTGGGAGCAATGTGAGAAATGGGGAATTTATTTCAAACTAGTCTCAATTGCAATCACTTGATGTGAAAAACATGTCATCATTGTCTAATTCGAGTGGGAGCGTAATGGAGAATGATGTACTAAGTGTACAATCTCCAATTTGGTGAATAAGTCGCTAAAGCTTTTTCCATCGACTCGTCGACGTTTAGACATTGAAGGCAAAGCTTTTATGGTCGCTCCATAAGAAGAGAATGATCCAAGGAATATAAATGAGGCTCCGACTTGCCCCGATAAGGAAAAGTGGATATAAGCAATAGAAAAAGAGATGGAGTCAAAAGAATCAAATCAAGTTTATAAATTGATTGATCTTCCGCATGGACACAAAACCATTGGAAGCAAGTGAGTTCTCAAAATAAAGCCTAAAGCCGATGGCTCGATTGAGATATATAATGCTCGCCTTTTGGTGAAATGGTATAATTAATTCACCTCATTCGACGGTGATTAGTATGGATCTTAAATTACGTCAAATTGATATAAAGACTGCTATTCTCAATGGAGATTTAGTAAAAGAAATCTATGTGAAACAATCTATTGGGTTTGTTACAAAAGGCCAAGAACAAAACGTATATCGACTTTTGAGATCGATATATGGCCTCAAGCGATTTCAAGATAATGATATATACTTTTTCGTAATGTCATAGTGGCATATAATTTTGTAATGACTAATGAAGATCATTGTGTATATATCAAAAGATCCAAAGATCAATGTGTGATCTTATCATTATATGTTGATGATAAACTAATTGTTGGGAGCAATATGGAGTTTGTTAATACGATCAATAATTGGTTATGTTTCGATTTTGAGATAAAAGATATGGGTGAATCTGCATACATTCTTGAAATTATGGTTTCAAGATATTGTTCAAGGAGATTCCGATCTTTTTCACAAGAGATGTATAGGTAAAGTCCTTAAATGATTTCGTATGCAAGATCGAACACCCAAAGATACTCCTATTGCAAGAGACGAAGGTTTGAGCCATAAAATGTGTTACGAGACTCCACAAGTAAATGAAGAAATAGAAAATGTTCTAGATGCTAGTGTTGTTGGAAGCTTAATGTACGCTATGAAGTGTACTAGACCTAATACTTATTATGCGGTTGGAATGGTAAGTGTACCAGTCAATTTAGGTCAAGCACATTGGATTGCCGTCAAGAGATTCTTAAGATATTTGAAAAGTACTGTTGATTTTTGCTGAGTTATCAAAGTAGAGATCTATGCCTTGAAGGCTACACCGATATTGAAAGAGGAAGACGTCTAGATAAGAGGAAATCTACCTCGAGATTGCATTCTTACTTAATGATGGCGCCATATCATGGAGTAGTAAGAAGCAAACGTGTACGGCCTTATCCACAATAAAAATTGATCCCATGGTGTTATCAACAACAGATGCGAGAGAATGTTTGGCTTAAGAGATGTTTGGATCAATAAGGTGTTGCTAAGGATGCTATAGATCCAATTATTTGTTAATTGTGATAGTCAAGTAGCAATAGTTTACACTAAAGATCCACTACCAAACTAAATATATAGACACAAAGAATGACTTTTGTGAAAGACATGGTTGTACGAAAAGATGTGAACATACAGTACATATCTATGCAAAGAATAATAGCAGATCCTATGACGAAGTGAATTCCTGGAGATGTTTCCCTTAGTCATGTGTTGACAAAGAAATAAGTTCCCTACATTGAAATCTCTGGAAGTGTGTAGAAGTTAAAGTCCTGAATATTTATATTTCCCAAAGTTCACGATTAATGATACTTGTTATCATTATTGATGCCTATGAGCTTGTATGACATTTATGCATATTGATGCTTAGTGCATTATGTTGAGAATATATGTCGGACGAGATGAGAGATTAGCCTACTCACACGGGTAATCGCCTTTATTTACAAATGTGATGAATAGAGATGAGACAATTTCAAGCTTATTATCTAGGTGATAATAGAGAGCTCAAGCTTGAAATTTTGATGTCCCTTAATAGAAGTGTTAAGATGAGGTCGTAATGTTTATTATGTCCGAAAGTGAAATAGCCCACGTATTTCACTTGATGCTGTCTTTAATGCTAGATGCGAGTTACGAAGGATTCTTTTAAAGAGAGTAGATTTGTGAACTCAAGCTAGATATTGAGTATGTCCGAGCTATTATCCGTACGGTATTAAGTGGAAAGACATACGCTTCATGGGAAAGGAGAGAATACCGTAATACGTACTTCATATTACGTATGCATGAGACGACTAAGAAGAGTTTGGCAAGAGTTTTGATCTCAATTCTATAGCCGTGTGAGACTCTTGAGGGTAAAAGTTCCTCAATTTTAGTCCCCTCACGACTCTTACTTATTATCAAGACTTCTTTTCGGTGTTCGCTATGTTAGAGTGTTGCCAATGGTCATGAGATTGATTCGATCTAATGGGATATTTTTAGAAAAGCGAGCTGGGTGAGATTAAGAGGTTTAAGGGAAGAGGAAGATCAATTCATTTTGATGTCACATTCAATCTTTGTATTCACGAGTCGACCAATTATGATTATTTGAGTTTAATCATGATTGTGAATACAATGTATTGTATTTGACTATTTAAAGAGATTGAGAGAGATATGGTGTAAATGTGAGTGATTGATCTAGGGTGCGTATACTTTGGATCTACTACGAATTAATATGCCCATTTTAAGCTGCTATATACTCCAAACGGATGTATGGCAACGACCTCACAAGAGATGCTTTGGTCGCACGGATTATTTGTCAATGTGAACTTTGCAACAACAAAAAAAAAGAGAGAGTTATGTTTAACCCTTCGTGGGTGAGCGGAAGTAGTTGACCCTCCGTGGGCACGTGGGATTTGTTTGCCCTTCATGGGCGAGTGGGAAATGTTGGAAAGCGATGGTGTATGGGAAGGACCGTGGTTCGCCCATGTATGCAACCACACCCCACGTCAATTGTTGAAAAGGCATCATTGAAACGACGCCTTTATGTTATACATATGCCCCTCTCTCTGTCGGTTTGTAGATATGTGTGAGGAACAAAAGAACATAGTAGACAGAGATATGCCAACGCTCTCTTGATCCCGTCACGAATGCGAAATCGGTAGACAATGGATTCTCTTGATGCATTGTGGACATTTAATCTGTGAAAACTCGAGGTATGTCCGTTACGTGATGTATTTCTCCAATCGGTGATTCAAGATGATCTAGGGTTTGTTGATTTAGAATAATTTCGTTGCGTATGTAATCGGGATCCGTTCCTTTCACTATTGACTAAACAAACTATTGATCACTCAATTCAGCGACTCGACACCACTAGCAATCAAAAAACCACAGGCATTAATGAGATTCCACAATGGACTTTACTCATCATGCAATATGACCCTCACACGCATGCTATTTGGTTATTCTATTTCCACTTCGAAACCATTCTATGGGACACGGGCCACGGTTATATGAGGACACATGCACCATTTTATCTCCGAGGGACACCGGCTCGATTTTGAGAGATAAACACCTCAGCTTTTCATCCATGGGACCCTGGCCATGGGAATCATGAGGGATACATGCCTCAATTTCTCCCCAACTCCTAGGCTTTTGAGGGACAGCGGCTCGATTTTGAGGGATAAACACCTCAGCTTTTCATCCATAGGACATTGGCAATGGGAATCATGAGAGACACATGCCTCAATTTCTCCCCAACTCCGAGTGGGTCTACATGGAACAAAGTGACGGCAGGTGACGTCGGCTAACGTTAGCCTTGCACATACCGAGCACGTGCGGGCCCAGGTCTAGCATACGTGGGGATGAATGGCGTGTGCTCCATACAGTCCGAACATGCAAATTTTTTTATTCGAAGTTTGTGTCGCTTCCTTGTCTGGTTATGAGGGGAGGTTTAGTTATGGGAGAGAGGGGGGGCAGTGAAGTCTGAGGTATGTAGACTTTGACCAGAAGATTCTCCCCATTACGGATCGCTAATTTAAGCTTTCCCTCTACATATCCATCAGAAACTCCTCGTTTGACGCAATCTTTGCAGCCCTCTCCTGAACAATTGCACTAACTAGGCAGACGAGACCGAAATGTGTCCTATACTTCTATGCTTGGACCGGATGAATCTCGAGCCAAGACAGAGCAACATACAAATTGGATCTTGTTTCGGAGAGAGAGAGAGAGTGAGCAAACACTCGGGGAACGAGACGCAGGAACCGCACTTGTACGAAGAAATCCAATATGCAAATCCTTGATCGTAATCTCGTCCCGACGAACACAATTCAAATATACGGTCCAAATTCACTTTTTTCTGAAAATAAAATGTCGTAAAATAGCCAAAATGTGATTCGTGACCTAAAACATGTAAGCTATGATACCAAATGCAAGCTGCGATTATTTAGCTTGTGCAAAGATCACCACGTTTAAATACACTAATCACAATTATAAAGTAGAGGAATTTACGTGCCTTATTTCGGATTTATCGTTCTTGGTGCGAAATTATGATAAACCGATGCTCAAGAGTTTCTCCTTTAAGAACCCTTTTTAAACAATGGCTTTAATGAGACGGCCCCCACGTATCGATTTCGACGACTTTTATGTGAGGTTATATGGATATTAGGGTTTAGAGAATGGACTTGAGCTCTATTTATAGAGTTTTTAACGTATCTCTTAATTATGGATAAGGTATATCTCAGCTCGTACTTATCCAGCCCCATATCAAACTAGGATTACGAACCTTATATTTTTCATTTATTTGACCAAAAATTAATTACAATAGCAATTAATAAAGCCCATATAAAATATATTCTAACAAGTAAACCCCAGTAACGCCACCTTTTAACCATTAATAGATGCCTTTGGACAAAGTTGAACAAATCCTGACCGTCCATTGAGGTTCTTGGGCCGCAGGGACCTTTCTTGAAAATCACCGACCAGGAAATGGGACGTTTCTAGCCTTCAGTAACGTTAGCCGAATCTTGCTAATCTCTTGTAAATCTTCATGCTAAATGTACTAATACGTTCACTGTTAGAGAAAAATAACCAGCTCTTTCGTTACCTCCATTAGGAAATAAAATAGTCAATAATGTTGCTATTTATCGGGAGTGGTGGAAAATGGAAATATCTAAGTTGTCCAGGCAAATAAAACATAACAACGACTCCGCAACTTAGCAAAAAATCTTTACAAGAGGGGTGTGGCGGAGAATGTTTAGAGAATTTCTCCATTCATTTCTTTCGTCAATTGAGGTTCTGTCGCGACCTAAAATTTTTTCAAAATTTCAGGTTAATTGACTATCGGGTTAATTATTTAATTAATCTAACTCGGACTCTCCCAAGTCCATAACAAATTGCAACTTAAGATTCAATTGATTAACATGCAACGCATTTTGAATTCGAGCCGCCACTAATCATTTACGGTAGGTCGATTAGAAACATAAATAAAATAGCGGGAGAACTATTTTATTCTTACGAACAAGAGATTAAGAGTTTGGAGACTTGGTTACCTTAATTTTTCAATTAATGCCATTTCGGTACCTTTTTCATGCAAAATGTTTGATTTGGCAATCTAATGAATCATGACTTGCGGTTCAAAGGTGCAAATTTTTGGGGTTTTCTTGTTTATGAGAATGTAAAGAAATAAACTTCCTGCAAGACACGCCATGGATGATTTTTTAAAAAAGAAGATGCAGTCTATCATAAATATTTACAAGACAAATTAACGTACAATTTATTACATGATACTAAATTTTGGGACATGTGACGTGCCTAAAATGAACAAGCAAATGTCAAATCAAATGATTACATCTTTGTAGATTGAGGTAGAGAAAACCATCTTCTATTGTTCAAAATCTTACACACGCGCAAGTTGTAGTTTCGCTTTGGCGTTTCGGAGTTGGATGACGGTGGCTTGTCATCGAAAATGGTAAATAGCAGCGTTGTTGGATGACGAAATTCAAAGCATATGTCGAGATTTGTCGAAAATAGTGCTCGACGGACGCTCTTTCTTTACTCTCCAATTTTCTCGTCCGATTTTTCTCAAGAATTCTCTTTTTCTCTCTCGAAAATTCCTTTAAAAAATTCTCCAAATTTTCTCTCTCCAAAAGCCTTGCCCCCTAATTCTCAAGAGCTCTTCTCCTTTTATAGCCCACTTCTCTTCTTCTCTTGGATTCTACACATCCTTCTTTTTCTCATTTTTCCACTCATCATTCACTATCATAGTTTCTCCCACTCACCTTTCTTTTGAGAATCTAGAGAGCATTCAAGAAGGCATCCAAGAGAGTATCCAAATGAGCATTGAGGAGAGTATGCAAGAGAGTGTGTGTATATATATATATATATATATTTAGAACTAAAATTAATCCTAATTTTTATGCAAAAATAACTAAAACAGATTAGTCGAAATTTAGGTGTCAATAAGGTCTTTAATATGTTTGTAAAAAAATGAGGTTCGATTATTACCAAAAGCAAAAACAAGGGTGTAGAGTTAGATTTTAGTGTATGGCCCGGCTATGGGCGGAGACATTTGTTTTCATTTGAAAAAGTTTTCAAAAAAATTTGTCTCTCTTACACTGGAAAATTATGGATTTTATTTTAGAAAATTATGTTACATAGTTATTGTGACGTCCCCGTCCGACCCACGTACCCATGATAGGAGGCTTAAGCTCTGTTAGAGCTTTCGATCTCTTCAATCCCTACAAGAGCTCTACCGCTTTGCGTCGTTTATAAACCGAGACCGTATGAGCATCACAAGGTCGCGATGTTACGGGGAGGACATATGGTATCCTAGGTACACCGTCCTCATAATCGACCCTTATTCATTTTTACTCTTGCTAATAATTTGCACGCGGAAGCGATTTCATCTTATTCTTTTTGAACATCTAGGGGAAACGTGGGCTTCTTTTTAGTACTAATCATATGCTTCTCATGTTCTTTCATCTACAACACTTATGTCGATTTATGACATACATATAAGCATCTTAGCTATTATAACATGGCTCTATCAAGGTCTTCTACTTCGTGGTAGCATGTAGCCCCAAAGGTTGCTCTTGGCTTCAAGAACTCCTCCAAGTACTTCGGCCACCTAGGGTTCACGTGCCGCCTGTCCTCATATCATATTGTTCCCTAACAAAAGAACTTCATTTTCTCATCGTCTATACATTAACCCAATTTCTAAATCTACCATGTCGATCCAAGACACTTCGACGAACATAATCATACCAAAAGAGGAGTTGGTGGGTTAAATCTTACCTCCAATCTAAAAAAATTAAGGAAGGAGACATAATGATCCCAATAAGCGAATATCTAAACCAAGCATAGGAAGCAAGCTAAATGTCCAACTCATAATGCAAGCAATCATATCATATACGAATCTTTTCCGATTCATTTTCATATATGCATAACAACTCCACTTTACGCCCTAGATAATGGTTAGATATCACTTACCTTCCGTCGACAAACGTAAAACAAAAAGCTCGTTGATTGCTTGTTTGAGTGCGTGTCAATCTCTATTGAGTCTCAAGGATGGCAATTCTTGAGTGCTTGGTGGCCGAGTGAGATGAGAGGGAGAGAGAGGTGGATGAAATTTGAGAGGGGAAGAGGGAGAGAGATGGCCGAAAATTGAGGGGTCTTGCCCTTTATATAGTGCTATTTTTATTTTTAATTTTTATTTACTTATTTGCTACTTATTCCCCAAGGCAAGGTGACGTGTCACTTGTTTTTCATTTTCCCCAATTATTGGCCTCTCACATAATTTCAAGGGCTAGTCATATGGTGCCACCTTGACATTCTAGATTTCTCTATTAGAACACTTGACTTGTTCCTCAAGTTTTTCTAATTTGTCACATGTTTCTAAACCTTGACTTGTTTTCCAAGTTTTGCTATGTGTCATTATTTTAATATGCCACTTAAGACCATTTAGGCTCTAGAAGCCTCTTTCTATCTCACGCCTATAGGGCATGTTATATTATTTTTATTTTTATTTTATTAATTATAACAACATTAATTTCTTTTTTCTTTTCTAAATAAATTATTGCATAGAATATTCTAGATATATTATTTAATATTGCCACATGAAAAATCTAGAGCATTCTAATAGCTTAGGTTACTTTTTCTAATCTTATTTTGTCTTTATGTGCTTGGCTTGTTCCCCAAGCCAATGTTATATTTATTTCTTATTTTATTTTTGACTTGTTCCTCAAGTAGGTTTTGTCTTTTGCACTTTCCACATGTTGCTTTCTTATTTTGACTTGCTCCCTAGGTTAGTTTTGTATTTATATATTGGCTTGTTCACCAAGCCATTCTTTTTCTAATGCTATTTCATCTTGACATGCTAACTTGCTCTCCAAGTCCATATTTTACATTTAATTTTTGCTTAATAATGGAGAATATTCTAGACATTCTTTTCTTGTTCTCCATGCCAATATTTTACATTTAATTATTCTTGATAATTAAGAATATTCTAGATGCCACGTGTCTTATTCTTAAATCCTCCATTTGGCTATTCTATAACCCTCTACTTTTTATTAAGACATATTTTTTATAATTGAATATTTTATTCGTTTCTTTACTATGGCTCACATGCCAACTATATATATATATATATATATATATATTCTATTTCTTTTGTTTTATTTTATATTCAAAATATAAATTCAACATATCAATTTTTGGCATCCCTTGGTGTCCCCTTATCCAATAAGGTCTCTAGGCTTCTATTTTTGTCCTATAAATGCCATCCATGTCAAACACTAATGACAATTTGGGCATTCTATTTAATTGGGTGAGGTCGTATAATAATTGACCTCTTATTCCATACTCTAGAATGCTGCTTATCAAACTATTGGGATATTTATACGATTTTTTCTATTTTAGGTGCCCAATTGAACTAAAGGTCGGACCATCTCTTTCTTGTAGAACTATTCAGCTCATGACCGAGTACACCAAAGGCGTAGCCATGTCACGGCATGCTCAAGATTGTGTCTCGTCGCCTATCGAATCAAGAGCCACTTAGTTTGTCTTAGTTCGGAGTTGGAATCACCCGTTCCTAAACCGAGACATATTGAACACTATCGAGTTCACCTCTCATGACCAATTCAAATTGATGCAGGATTGGTTTATCTCGATTCGTAATGCTCCAAGTGGCACGTCACATAGTCTCGGGTAATCGGTCCTTGATTAGAGTGTGATTGGTACGGGGTTCTAATACAAATCGACCTTCGTCGAATTCACGGCTAGTTTACTTGTCGACCTTTGTTAGCTTGCGAATCATTCCACGGTTCAATCCCCGGTCGACATCAAGGTAATCCCGTGGTAGTTCCATAGCTAAATGAGGTCAACTGTAATCGATCCATGCTCGATTTAGAGTCACCACATAGTCGATCCTCAATCGAAAGCATAGCCGATTCATGTACTAAGCCATGATTCTTATCACAGGGCGATCTTTTTTAGTGGTTCATCTTGACCCTTTGGCTGCTATTTGTAATTAATCCAAACCTTAAGCTTAATATAGCCCTTGATTTTATGGTGTCACAACTCTCCCCCCTTATAAAAATTTCATCCTCGAAATTTAAAGGCATACTTGGTAATTGGAATAAGTCGGGGTATAGATTTCTAATCGATTCTTCGGTCTCCCATGTTGCCTCCTCTATCCCGTGGTACGCCATAGGACCTTGACGAGGGAATTGTCTTGTTTCGTAGGACTTGCTCTTTTATGTCTCGTGATCTGCACGGGCTTTTCAACACATGTTGTTCTGTCATCAATCTCTATTGTCTCGTAATTGAGGACATGTGACGGATCCGGTTCATATTCCCTTAACATCGAGACGTGAAAACGTCATGGATGTTAGCAAGTCGTGGCGATAAAGCCAACCTATATGCCAATCCCCCAATCCTTTCTAGGATTTCAAAAGGTCCGATGTACCTTGGGCTTAATTTTCCTTTCTTTCCAAAAAGCGATGCATCTTTCATAGGCAACACTTCTAAAAACACGAAATCGCCAATTGAAACTCTAATGGTTTCCTTCATTTATCAGCATAACTTTTTGTCTACTTTGTCTTTGTACGAAGGTAATTTCTTATAGTCTGTAAATTCTCTATGGTCAAATGTACTATCTCCGGCCCTGTAAGCTTTCTTTCCCTTATTTCATCCCAACAAACGGAGTTTTGCAAGCTCTATCATATAAAGCCTCAAATGGAGCCATCCCAATACTTTGCTGGTAACTATTATTATAACCAAATTCTGCTAGGTGCGGATGCTCATCCCAACTTCCTTTAAAATCAATGGCACAAGCTCGTAACATATCTTCTAATGTATGTATCGTTCTTTCCGTCCGGCCATCACTCCGAGGATGGTAAGCCATGCTGAATTGGAGTTTCACTCCCATGGCGGTTTGAAGACTCCGCCAAAACTTAGAGATAAATTTGGGATCTCGATCGACATAATGTAACAGGTACTCCATGTAAACAAACAATTTGTTTAACGTATAGATCTGCCGACTTTTCTAAAGAGAAGTTCTTTCGAACGGGTAGGAAATGAGCTGACTTTGTTAGTCTATCAACTATTACCCAGTTGAGTCACTTCCCTTTTGAGTCCTTGGTAATCCCGAGACGAAGTCTATAGTAATGTGTTCCCATTTCCATTCCGGTATTTCTAATGGATTTAATAAACCCCAGGCTTGCAATGTTAAGCATTTACTTGCCGACAAGTCAAGCATTTAGCTACGTGCTTTGTTACATCAGCCTTCATATCACTCCACCAATATTGCTTACGGAGGTTTTAATACATTTTTGTACTTCCAGGGTGGATATTGTAGCGACTACGATGAGCCTCCGACAAGATTTCCTCTTTGAGTTTCTTATCGTTAGGAACACATATTCTCTCTTGAAACATTAACATACCATCATCGGTTATAAACAAATGAAAAAAAAGTTCTTCTTCTTGCTCGACCTTACTTCGAGTTTTTAGTAACTCTGCATCCATCTTTTGTAAGGCTTGAATTCTTTGCCGTATCTCCGATTCAATTCGCAAAGTTGCAAATAATCTACATAATTCTCCCACTTCAAACTTGAATTCGTAGTCTCGAGCTTCAGCTATCATACCCCATTCTTTAATCATCAATGTAGCAATAGCGGACTTGCGACTTAAAGGATCAACGACTTTATTTGCCTTTCCGGAATGATAAATAATGTCACTATCGTAGTCCTTGAGCAATTCCATCCACCTTCGTTGCCACATATTTAATTCCTTTTGAGAAAATAAGTATTTGAGACTACGATGGTCCGTATAAATTTCGAACCTTTCTCCGTATAGGTAATGTCTCCATATTTTTAAGCTCATGAACGGGATAATTAAGCTCATAAGGCTTAAGTTGTCTTGACGCATAAGCTATTACTTTTCCATGTTGCGGTAGGATACAGCCCAGTCCTTTATGTGATGCGTCGCTATAGACTACAAATCCTCCCACTCCATAGGGTATTGTTAGAATAGGAGCGGTTCTCAATTTTTTGCTTGAGCTCCGAAAACTTCGCTCACATTTTTCTGTCCATTCGAACTTAACATTCTTCCTTGTGAGCTTGGTTAAAGGAGCGGCAATACTTGAGAAATTTTCGACAAACCTTCTATAATACCTGCCAGGCCAAGGAAACTACAGATTTCAGTAACCGTTGTAGGCCTCGGCCAATTTACCACCGTTTCTATTTTGGTCGGATCTACGTAAATACTTTCTCCCGATATTACATGACCCAAGAATACCACTTGGTTTAGCCAAAATTCACACTTGCTAATCTTGACGAACAGTTTATTTTCTCGAAGAGTCTGTAATGTATTTCTTAAATGTTAGGCGTGCTCCTCTTTACTCTTCGAGTAAACCAATATGTCATCAATAAACACGATGACAAACTGATCCAGAACGGTTTGAACACCCGATTCATCAGGGGTCCATAAAAGCTAAGGGTGCGTTTTGTTAATCCAAATGGCATTACCGTGAACTCGTAATGCCCATATCGAGTTCTAAAAGCCGTCTTTGGAATATCCTTCTTCTTAATTCCTAATTGGTTTTATCACGATCTTAAATCTATCTTAGAGAATACCGATGCACCTTGAAGTTGATCAAACAAATTGTCGATCCTCGGCAATGGATATTTATTCCTAATGGTGGCGTTATTCAATTGTCGATAGTACATGCATAGCCATAAAGACCTATCCTTTTTCTTTAGGAACAAGACCGGTGCCCCCCAAGTTAAGGCGCTCGGTCGGATAAATCCTTTATCAAGCGGTTCTTGTAATCGCACCTTTAACTCCATTAATTCCGATTGAGCCATCCGATAGGGAGTTTCGGAGATCGGCTCCGTTCCGGGACTAACTCAATCGTAAATTCAATTTCCCTTTACGGAGGTAATCTCGGCAAGTCCTTCGAAAACACATTAGCGAATTCTTTAACCACTGGGAATATTTTCCAACTTAGGTTCTTCTTGCAACTTATCATCTACAGTTGATAAATATTCTTGACATCCATCACTAAGAAGTTTGGCTGCTTCTATTGCCGAAATCATTAGGTTTGAACACACTCCACCATTCCCAACAAATTCATAACTAGGCGATCCAGGTGGTTTAAGATATATTATTCTTTGGTAACAATTTACATTGGCTCATTCTTGGTGAAGCCAATTCATTCCTATTATGACATCAAAGTCATACATATCCAAAATAATTAAATTTATCCTTCCCACAAATCCACCTACGTTGATTCTACATGCCTCACATGACAACTTGGATAACATCTCCTTGTTAAGAGGTGTCGTTATGCTCAAGGGCACCTCTAATGGTTTAGCTTCTATTTCAAACAATTCCACAAATTGCCTAGCCATAAAAAGAATGAGTGGCTCCGAGTGTCGAATAACGCATATGCCAAACAACCATTAATAAGAACCGTGCACAGTAACGACGGTCTTAGAGTTCTCCACTTATTCCCGAGTGATCGCGTAGACTCATTCTCTTGTTGGCGGCCTTTGTATATTCCCTTGTTGCTCCGTTTGCTAGGGTTCTTTGCCTATTCGGTGGCTACAACTTCTATTGTGGGCATTATCTCATTCGATGACCCGATGTCCACATCGAAAATAGGCTCTTGTAAGCATTCGAAAGGGACATTACCATGCCACCTCCCGCAATGTTGACATACTTCGATTTGCTTACCGTCCCGCATCTTTCTCTTCTTGTTGGGAATAAAGGGCCTTTTCCCCTTAAACCTCTTATCCCGACTCATAAATCGGGGAGGAGTACACTCCGAGTCAGCTTGAACGACGAGTGTTCCAATAAGTACCGTTCTACCATCCGAGCTCTTGCATACAACTCATTATAGTCCCGCATATTTAACGGTACTTTACTTGGTCTTGGATACTAGATTGCAACCCTTCTAGGAACCTCTTAGTCTTTGTTATTGGTTCCTCCACCAACTTGAGTGCGTACCTAGATAACTCTGCAAATTTTGCCTCATATTGGTCTCTTGTCATATTACCTTGTTGTAGTTGCATAAACTCCATCATCTTTCGATTACATACACTTTCAGAGAAATACTTCTCATAAAAGGCCTTAACAAAGGTGCCCCATGTTACCGCAGTGCCAATAGGGATCATCGTTCCTTTTGTAGCCTTCCACCGATGAATGGCCTTACCTTGTAATCGGTATTCGGCCAAGGCTACTCGGTCGGGTCCTGTGCACTCCGGAACGCAAATATCTTCTCAAGCTCTCTATCCATAGCCGAGCTTCCTCCGGATTTCTGTACCAGCGAACTTGGGAGGCTTTGATTTCAAGAATTGTTCAATCAAACCTTGTATATGACGTCCTTCGTTTCCATTTCCAATTTTGGACGTCGAGGCATTTCCAAAGGCATTAACGGTATGCTGCTGTGCTTGCTGCCCTATAAGGTTACCAATCTGCGTCAAAGCTTGCAAAATTCCGTCCCGATCGAGGGTCCTGTTTTGCGGCCTTCCTCGAGAATTCATCTTATGCTATAGTCGAAAATCGACCGTAAAATATTCTATACAAGTATTGCCAAAACTAATATCAATCCAAGATAATAACAAGCAATAAAGGTTAGAGTTAGAACTTAGAACTAACAATCACATGCATAAAATGGCGTCTTTCTTATTCGTCTAACCCATTTCCCCATCGCGCCTTATCACTCCAGGTATTGTTAACCCCGCTCCGATACCAAATCAGCCGTGACGTCCCCGTCCGACCCTCATACCCAAGATAGGAGGCTTAAGCTCCTTCAGAGATTTCGGTCTCTTGAGTCCTTACAAGAGCTCTACGGCTTTGCGCTGTTTATAAATCGAGACCGTATGAGGATCACAAGGTCATGACGTTGTAGGGGAGTACATCCGGTGTCCCAGTACACTATCCTCATAATCGACCCTTATTCATTTTTACTCTTACTAATAATTTGCACGCGGAAGCGATTTCATCTTATTCTTTTTGAACATCCATGGGAAACGTAGGCATCTTTTAGTACTAATCATATGCTTCTCATGGTCATTTTCATCTACAACACTTATGTCAATTTATGACATACATATAAGTATCTTATCTATTATAACATGGCTCTATCAAGGTCTTCTACTTCACGGTAGCATGTAGCCCCAAAAGTTGCTCTTGGCATCAAGAATTCCTCCAAGTACTTCGGCCACCTAGGGTTCACGTGTCGCCTTTGTCCTCATATCATATTGTTCCCCAACAAAAGAACTCCATTTTCTTATCGTCTATACATTATCCCAATTTCTATATCTACCATGTCGATCCAAGACACTTCGACGGACATAATCATACAAAAAAAGAGGAGTCGGTGGGTTAGCTCATACCTACAATCTAAAAAATTAAGGAATGAGATATGATGATCCCGATAGCGAATATCTAAACCAAACATAGGAAGCAAGTTAAAGGTCCAACTCATAATGCAAGCAATCATATCATATACTAATCTTTTCCAATTCCTTTTCATATATGCATAATATATCCACTTTTCGTATCATATTGCGCACTTTTTAAGGCCCTCTCACCCTTGCGGATGAGGCGTGTACACATACCTTATCATATCATGTTATGTGGATCCACCCTTTTCATATATGCGCCAGGCCCTCTCATTCTTGCGAATGAGGCATATAACATATCATATCATATCATGTAATCTCACTACCAAAGGTAGCAAGACCAAAGAGAGTATGCATCACATGTAACTTTTCAAGCAAGCATTAGAATAGCTAAAGCTTTATGCCATAGATAAGGGTTAGATATCACTTACCTTCCGTCGACAAACGTTAAAAAAAAAAAAAAGTCGATTGCTTGTGTGAGTACGTGTCAATCTCTATTGAGTTTCGATGATGGCGATTCTTAAGTGCTTGGTGGCCCGAGTAAGATGAGAAGGAGAGAGAGGTGGATGAAATTTGAGACGGGAAGAGGAGAGAGAGTGGCCTAAAATTGAGGGGTCTTGCCCTTTATTTAGTGCTATTTTTCTTTTTAATTTTTATTTACTTATTTGCTACTTATTCCCCAAGGCAAGCTTAGGTGTCACTTGTTTGTCATTTTCCCCCAATTATTGGCCTCTCACATTATTTCAAGGGCTAGTCATATGGTGCCACCTTGACATTCTAGATTTCTCTATTATAACACTTGACTTGTTCCCCAAGTTTTTCTAATTTGTCACATGTTTCTAAACCTTGACTTGTTTTCCAAGTTTTGCTATGTGTCATCATTTCAAAATGCCACTTAAGACCATTTAGGCTCTAGAAGCCTCTTCCTATCTCACTCCTATAGGGCATGTTATATTATTTTTATTGTTATGTTTCTTATTAATTATAACAACATTTATTTATTTTTTTTTTTCTAAATAAATTATTGCATAGAATATTCTAGATATATTATTTAATATTGCCACATGAAAAATCTAGAGCATTCTAATAGCTTAGGTTACTTTTTCTAATCTTATTTTATCTTTATGTGCTTGGCTTGTTCCCCAAGCCAGTGTTATATTTATTTCTTATTTTATTTTTGACTTGTTCCTCAAGTTGATTTTGTCTTTTGCACTTTCCACGTGTTGCTTTCTTATTTTGACTTGCTCCCTAGGTCGGTTTTGTATTTATATATTGGCTTGTTCACCAAGCCATTCTTTTTCTAATGCTATTTCGTCTTGACATGCTAACTTGCTCTCCAAGTCCATATTTTACATTTAATTTTTGCTTAATAATGGAGAATATTCTAGACATTCTTTTCTTGTTCTCCATGCCAATATTTTACATTTAATTATTCTTAATAATTAAGAATATTCTAGATGCCACGTGTCTTATTCTTAAATCCTCCATTTGGCTATTCTATAACCCTTTTAATTTTTTTTAAGACATATTTTTTATAATTGAATATTTTATTCTTTTCTTTACTGTGGCTTACACACCAACTATATATATATATATATATTCTATTTCTTTTGTTTTATTTTATATTCAAAATATACATTCAACATATCAATTTTTGGCATCCCTTGGTGTCCCCTTATCCAATAAGGTCTCTAGGCTTCTATTTTTGTCCAATAAATGCCATCCATGTCAAACACTAATGACAATTTGGGCATTCTATTTAATTGGGTGAGGTCGTATAATAATTGACCTCTTATTCCATACTCTAAAATGCTACTTATCAAACTATTGGGATATTTTTACGATTTCTCTATTTTAGGTGCCTAATTAAACTAAAGGTTGGACCATCTCTTTCTTGTAGAACTATTCGGCTCGTGGCCGAGTACACCAAGAGGCATAGCCGTGTCCGGCACGCTTAAGATCGTGTCTCGTCGCCTATCGGATCAAGAGCCACTTAGTTCGTCTCGGCTCGGGGTTGGAATCACGCGTTCATAAACGGAGATAGGCTCGAACACTATCGAGTTCACCTCTCCGACCAATTCGAATTGATGTAGGATCGGTTTATCTCGATCCATAATGCTCCAAAGAAGCACGTCACATAGTATCGGGTGATCGACCCTTGACTAGAGTGTGACCGGTACCGGGTGTCTAATACAAATCGACCTTCGTCGAATTCATGGCCGCTTTAGTTGTCGACCTTTGTTAGCTTGCGAATCGTTCCACGGTTCAATCCCTCGGTCGACTTCGGGGTGATCCTTGTGGTCGTTCCGTAGCTAAATGAGGTCAACCGTAATCGATCCATGCTCGATTTAAGGTCACCACATAGTCAATCCTCAATCGAAAGCATAGCTGATTCATGTACTAAGCCACGATTCTTATCAAAGGCGATCTCTCTTCTTTGGTGGCTCATCTTGACCCGTTGGCTGTATTTTTAATTAATCCGAACCTTAAGCTTAATCTAGCCCTAGATTTTAGGGTGTCATAGTTATATGCCAAACTATAGGTATATGTTACATGTGGAGGTGTAAAATCGATGGATTGGGTAGGTTTTGGGTTGGGTCGAATATGGTTTGACCCATATTGACCTATTTAATCCGTTTTGACCCATTTTCATATTGTTACATTTAAGATAAAAATGCGTTGCTCGATAAATGGTTCTGTTTTGTCGATATCACCTGCTAAACACCACAAAGCTTAACGAATTTCAGCTGAAAATTTTCAACATAGTTTTTCGATCACCCGTCAAGGAGGCTATAATAAGGCAGATGAGAGAGCCACATATTTAAATGGAATGAAACGTGAAACATCTTGGTAGCTTGTTGATCGTGACATGACTTCACAAGCTGAATTATGGATGGAAACTTTGAAATTGAAGGACTTTACCACTCTTTTGCTTTGATAGCCAGCCTTTTAAGGGTGTGATCTTTGTCGTTATGTCATGCCTAAAGCTATGAACCGCACTCATAGCTCTCTTCCAATAATCTTTCCTTTATGTTACATACATCAATTACAAGTAGGAAATTTCTCTAATTGAATTTACCTTTTTCTAAGGTCTCTCCCTAATATTGCATGTAGCTTTCAATAGCTTTTAGTGGAAGCATAGCCATTTATGTCACTGGATCGCTATGATTTTTCAGCATTTGGATGCAGTAATGTCGTTGATGGTGACAGACACCGTTGTTTCTTTGGCTATAGGGGTATTTAACTTTTCTCCGCATAAATTCATTTTCTTTCTTCCATTACGCTGATTTTCGATATGAATTATAGTATGCTTCTTTCGTAGGTTAACCATCCGACGCAGAAGAGGTGTTAACAAGAAAAGCTTTCCAAGTATATACTTGAAATTGATTGAATAATAATAATAATTACATAGGGCGGATGTCCTTTATATAGATAGCACTCCTTAAGAAATTAAATACCAACAAAATCTAATCCTAATCAAATAAGAATCAAATCAAATCAAACAGAATTCAAATCAAATATCGTGATCGGATATATCACAAAGCTCCCAAAAATAGAAAACTGCTTGAAAAACTATCTAATTGACTCCAAAACGCGAAAATCCATCGTATGTCACGATAGGGCCTTGATTATTAATCGAAGGCTATTTCGCTTTAGCCGACCGAGCTCAATCCGAGCTCGCGAGTCCCAAATCGCTGAAATCGACTCCGATTTCGCCGATAAAGTTTTTTCAAGAAATCACACATCAATTGTTCTACATCATTCTCCTCCTCTTCAAAGAACTCGACCTCGAGTTATGTTCAAGAGAAAGGAGAGTATCTATAGAATGATACTCAAATAGGTCCGCCACATTGAATGTTGGAGAAATGCTAAGATTACTAGCAAGATTAACAACATAGGTATTGTCATTGATCCTTTTGACGATTCGATGAGGACCAAGTTTCTTGTTCTTCGCTTTGTTATATGTACTAATAGGAAATCGCTCCTTGCGTAGAAAGGCCATTACCTCATCGCCCACTTCAAAACTTTGGAATGACACCATTTGTTAACATCTTCCTTATACTTCGGTTTGGAAGTAGCAAGTCATGGGTGCAACATCCGCCCGGACCTCCATAATTTTGGTCGCGATTTTCTACCGTCACACTATAACCAGGAATCTTAGGCAGAGGAATCGATCAAGAGTATACTATGGTACACGGCCATAAATAACCTCGAATGGAGACGGCTTGTGGAGCAATTGACCGAGTTATTGAAAGCAAATTCCGCCGAGGCGAGATATCGGTCCCCTTTGTTTAGGCGTGTCGCAAGAAAGACAATGGATGATATCCGCCATCGTTCGCTTAACTACTTTAGTCTGTCCCATCGTTCTAAGGATGGAAGGAACTATTGTATTGCAAATTTATGCCAAATAACTTCCATAGGGTCTTCCAAAAGTGACTGAGGAATTTGGTATCCCCATTAGAAGTAATCGTCTTAGGGACACCATGTAGACGAACCACTTCATGAAAGAAATGGCCAGCAATATGAGAAGCATCGGATGTCTTGTTACAAGAAATAAAATGAGATATCTTCATGAATCTATCCACCAAAACAAAGACAGAATCCATACCTCGTTGGGTCCACGGAAGTCCCAAGATAAAATCCATGGAAATATCTACCCATGGTCCTGATGGGAACGGGAGTGGCGTATAAAGACCAAAGATTCTAGGAATGCTCCTTCGTAGTCGTGCAAACAGGACACTTCGAACAAAATGCCCAACGTCCCGCTTCAATTGAGGTGAATAATAACGCTCCTCCACCAAGGCAATGGATTTATCGCGCCCCAAATGTCCACGAAGGCTTCCACCATGTAGTTTCTAAATTAATTTCTCTTGAAGGGAACTACGCGAAATACACAACCTTGTTCCCATAAAACAAGAAATTATTATGGATAATCATGTCACAATCAAAACTAACAACTTGACACTTCGCCCAAGTATCTCGAAAATCTTCATCTTTAGGATAGAGGTTGCATAAAGACTCCGGGCCCACCACTTCATTCCGTGTAGTAACAAGTTAATGCGAGTCGGCGGCTTAGAGCATCACCCACTTTATTCGGATGACTCCGCTTTATGATGAAGCACAAAATTAAATTGTTCCAAGAAACAATCTAGCGCTCGTGCATCCTATTAAAATCCTTTTGGCTTTTGATGTACTTAAGTGCTTGGTGATTAGTGTTGAGTATAAATTCATGTTGACGAAATAACAACGCCAATGTTTAATAGCTCGTAGCATAGCATAGAATTCCCTGTTCATAAGTAGACCATCGACGTTAAGCTTCATGGCCGCTTCGATTGTCGACCTTTGTTAGCTTGCAAATCGTTCCACGGTTCAATCCCTAGTCGACTTCGGGGTGATCCTATAGTCGTTCCGCAGCTAAATGAAGTCAATTGTAATCGATCCATGCTCGATTTAAGGTCACCACATAGTCGATCCTCAATCGAAAGCATAGTCGATTCATGTACTAAGACACGATTCTTATCAAAGGCGATCTCTCTTCTTTGGTGGCTCATCTTGACCCTTTGGCTGCTATTTATAATTAATCTGAACCTTAAGCTTAATCTAGCCCTAGATTTTAGGGTGTCACAGCTTATATGCCAAACTATAGGTATATGTTACATGTGGAGTTGTAAAATCGATGGATTGGGTAGGGTTTGGGTTGGAGCGAATATGGTTCGACCCATATTGACCTATTTAATCCGTTTTGACCCATTTTCATATTGTTACATTTAAGATAAAATGGGTTGCTCGATAAATGGTGCTGTTTTGTTAGATATCACCTACTAAACACCACAGGCTTCACGAATTTCAGCTGAAAATTTTCAACATAGTTTTTCCATCACCTGTCAAGGAGGCTATAATAAGGCGAGATGAGAGAGCCACATATTTAAATGGAATGAAACGTGAAGCATCTTGGTAGCTTGTTGATCGTGACATGACTTCACAAGCTGAATTATGGATGGAAACTTTGAAATTGAAGGACTTTAGAACTCTTTTGCTTTGATAGCCAACCTTTTAAGGGTGTGATCTTTGTCGTTATGTCATGCCTAAAGCTAGGAACCGCACTCATATCTCTCTTCCGAATAATCTTTCCTTTATGTTACATACACCAATTACAAGTAGGAAATTTCTCTAATTGAATTTACTTTTTTTCCAAGGTTTCTCCCTAATATGGCCTCTAGCTTTCAATAGCTTTTAGTGGAAGCATAGCCTATTTATGTTCTTGCCGATCGCTATGATTTTTTAGCGGTTTGGATGCCGGCACGCTGTTGATGGTGACAAAGACCGTTGTTTCTTTGGCTATAGGGGTATTTAACTTTTTTCCGGATAAATTTATTTTCTATCTTCCATTGCGCTAATTTTCGATATGAATTATAGCATGCTTCTTTCGCAGAGTTAACCATCCGACTTGAGAAGAGGTGTTAAAAAGAAAAGCTTTCCAAGTATATACCGAAATTGATTGAATAATAATATCGATTACATAGGGCGGATGTCCTTTATATAGATAGGACTCCTTAAGAAATTAAATACGAATAAAATCTAATTTTAATCAAATAAGAATTAAATCAAATCAAACAAAATTCAAATCAAATATCACGATCGGATATATCACAAAGTTGCCTAAAATAGAAAACTACTTGAAAAACTATCTAAATGACTCCAAAATGCGAAAATCCATCATATGTCCCTAGAGGGCCATGATTATTGATCGAAGGCTGTTTCGCTTTAGCCGACCGAGCTCAATCGGAGCTCGCTAGTCCCAAATCGAATGAAATCGATCTAATTTCTGCCGATAATGTTTTTTCAAGAAATCACACATCAATTGTTCTACATCATTCTCCTCCTCTTCGAAAGAACTCGACCTCGAGTTATGTTCAGGATAAAGGAGAGTATCTACATAATGATACTCAAATAGGTCTGCCACATTGAATGTTGGAGAAATGCTAAGATTACTAGCAAGATTAACAACATAGGTATTGTCATTGATTCTTTTGACGATTCGGTAAGGACCAAGTTTCGTGTTCTTCAGTTTGTTATATGTACTAACAGGAAATCGTTCCTTGCGTAGAAAGGCCATTAACTCATAGCCCACTTCAAAACTTTGGAATGACGCCGTTTGTTAGCATCTTCCTTATACTTCGAATTGGAAGTAGCCTGGACCTCCATAATTTTGGTCGCCATATTTTCTACCGTCACACTATAACCAGGAATCTTAGGCAGTGGAATCGGATCAAGAGTATGCTGAGGTACACGACCATAAATAACCTCGAATGGAAACCGGCCCTGTGGAGCAATTGACCGAGTTATTGAAGGCAAATTCCGCGAGGCGAGATATCGATCCCACTGTTTAGGCGTGTCGCAATAAAGACAATGGATGATATCCGCCATCGTTCGGTTAACTACTTCATCCGTCCATCGGTCTAAGGATGGAAGGAACTATTGTACTACAAATTTGTGCCAAATAACTTTCATAGGGTCCTCCATAAGTCACCGAGGAATTTGGTATCCCCATTAGAAGTAATCGTCTTTGGGACACCATGTAGACAAACCACTTCATGAAAGAAAAGGCCAAAGCAATATGAGAAGCATCGGATGTCTTCTTGCATGAAATAAAATGGGATATCTTCATGAATCTGTCCACCATAACAAAGACAGAATCCATACCTCGTTCGGTCCACGAAAGTCCCAAGATAAAATCCATGGAAATATCTACCCATGGTCCCGATGGGAACGAGAGGGCGTATAAAGACCAGTATTCTAGGAATATTCCTTCCCGGTCTGGAGACAGGACACTTCGAACAAAACGCCCAACTTCCCGCTTCAATTGAGGTCAATAATAACGCTCCTCCACTAAGGCAATGGATTTTTTGCGCCCCAAATGTCCTCCGAGGCTTCCACCATGTAGTTTCTAAATTAATTTCTCTCGAAGGGAACTACGCGAAATGCACACTGTTCTCATAAAACAAGAAATTATTATGGATAATCATTTCACCATCAAAACTAGCAGCTTGACACTTCGCCCAAGTATCTCGAAAATCTTCATCTTTAGGATAGAGGTCGCATAAAGACTCGAAGCCCACCACTTCATTCTACGTAGTAACAAGTTAACACGGCTCGGCAGCTTAGACCATCAGCCACTTTATTCGGATGACCTACTTTATGATGAAGCACGTAAATTAAATTGTTCCAAGAAAAAATCCAACACTCATGCATCCTATTCAAATCCTTTTGACTTTTCATGTACTTAAGTGCTTGGTGATTAGTGTTGAGTATAAATTCTCGTTGATGAAATAACACTACCAATGTTTAATAGCTCGTAGCATAGTGTAGAATTCCCTGTTCATAAGTAAACCATCGACGTCGAGCTTCATTCAATTTTTCACTAAAGTAAGCAACCGGCTTACCCTCTTGGGCTAGAACAACGCCAATCCCCGCACCAAAAGCATCACAATCTAATTCAAATACCTTGTCAAAATTTGGCAAGATAAGAACTAGAGCGGTAAATAATTTCTCTTTGATTAAGGTAAAGCTTGCTTCGCCGCATTGCTCCACTTGAATTGGCCCTTCTTTAAGCACTCCGTAATAGGAGCCAAGATTGTACTGAAATTACGGATGAATCGACGGTAGAATGTTACTTGGACCATGAAAACTCCGCACTTTCCCAATAATCTTGGGTGTCGGCTACTCTCGAATGGCAGCAACCTTTGTTTCATCAACTCGAAGGCCATCTCGCACTAACAACATACCCTAGAAATAGTAGTTGATCGAGTCATAAAACTGCATTTGGGCAAGTTTACAAAGAGTTGATTAACCTCTAAAACCTGCAAAATATCTCATAGGTGGTCTACATGTTGCTGTTCATTGGGGCTATAGACAAGGATGTCGTCGCAAGAAACCACCACAAACCTTCCCAAGAAAGGTTTAAGAACTTGCGTCATTAAGTGCATAAAAGTAATAGGAGCGTTGGTAAGTCCAAGGGCATGACTAATCATTCATAAAGCCCTTCGCTTGTTTTGAACGCCGTCTTCCAATCATCCTCGGGTCTCATGCGAATCGATGGTATCCGCTCGAAAATTGATCTTTGAAAAGATCTTTGATCCCGCCAATCTGTCAAGCATATCATCCAAACGAGGAATAGGAAAGTGATACCTCATAGTAATTTTGTTAATTGCACGACTATTCACATACATTCGCATGCTTCCATCTTTCTTCAATGTAAGAAGGGCAGGAATGGCACAGGGGCTCATGCTCTCTCGTATAAACCCCTTTTGAAGAAGTTCTTTCACCTTCTCCCGTAATATTAAATTTTCCTTTGGAGTTTTGCTATAATGTGGCAGGTTTGGAAGACTAGCACCGGGTAAAAGATCGATTTCATGTTGGATGTCTCGCATTGGTGGTAACCCATTAGGTAAATCCTCGGGGAATAAGACCGAGAAAGCCTTCACAAGGGTTGGAGTGTTTCTAGAATTATTATGGTTTCTTGCTTGGATCTATTATCTATAATCAAGTACATACCATTCCTCTTGCGAACATTAAGTAGAACGCCAGCTTTGCTCTATTTTTTAGTAGCTCATGGAACATGAGCCGCTTCATCTAAAGGACAAAGAATGATTTTGGACTTCTCCCACACAAAGGAGTAAACATTGTCACGCGCTCGGTGGGTAACATCTACATCATATTGTCATGGTCGTCCCCAAAGAAGACGTAGCATGCATCCATCTCAACAACACCACAAAGTATTGTATCCTTGTAGGATTTTTCAATGGAAATAGGCAAACGACAAGTCTAAGTTGCCTTAAGTTCTAGCCCTTTACGAATCCAATCAATCGTATAAAGCGAGGATGAGCTTCTTTCTTCGATTGGAGATGATCGACAAGTGCCTTTGATACAATATTCTCACAACTTCCGCTATCAATAATGACGTCGCAGACCTTCCCGCCGATAATGCAACGGGTGTGAAAAAGGTTATTCTCGTCACGAGTCATCCTTTCGTGGAGCTAATAGAGCCATCTAACTACGCAATTAACATGTTCCCCTTCTTTTTCGGCCACATCTTCTTCTTCCTCCCAATCGTTCTCATAAAGCTCATCTTCCTACTCCACCAGATTCTTCATCTTTTGCCATGGACAAATACTTGAACGGTGCCCCAGGTTCATTACATTTAAAGCACTTCCCTGGATAGGGCTTCGGCGTAGGGGTTCGGAAGGCTTGGGCCCCCAACATTACTCCCTGAATTTTGGTTCTTATTGTTGAATTGCTGATTAGAGAACTTAGCCATCTCTTGCGATTTTCCTCGTCCGAATGCCCGTCGAGGAGTATAATTGCCCCTCGGTTTAAGAAGTTAGTTATATCCAATTGCAACTCTACCTTTCGGCCATCTTTTACGCATCCTCTACAAAATATAGATGGTGTAGCGAAACACGATCTTGGATATTTAAACGTAGGCCATTGACATACCCGGCGGTTTGTTGCGATTTCGACTTGGCAAGATTATTGCGTGCGAAAAACTAGAGGAATTCCATTGTATAGGCCTCGAACCGTCCGACCTAATTACTTGCAGTCCTAGAATTGCTTGGAACAATACTTGTTCATAGTCGGGTGGAAGGAATAGCATCTTGAGCATCTGTTTCATCCGATTCCAAGTTTGGATGGGAGCTTTGCCTTGACGGCGACGGGATAATTGCATCTGCTCTCACCACGCCGAGGCACCACCCTTCAATTTGTAAACCCCGACTTCACCTGGCGATTCTTGTCAATATCCATGGCGTCGAAGAATTTCTCGACTTCCCAATGCCAATCAAGGAAGTCTTCGATATTGAGATTACCATTGAAGGTAGGAAGAGTAACCTTCAATTGATATTGTTTGGGATCTCGTTGGTTCCCCAATGTCGGCGGCCTCCATGAATAGGCTCGTCCCGAAATTCTCCATGTCGGCGGCCTCCACGAACATGCATGTCCTAGAAATCTTCTTCATCATCTTCTTTAAAATCCTTGATATAGTCCCGGTGGCCTTTGTGCTGGGGATTTGCCCCACGTCCCATAGCCGCTTCTCGAACGCGATCAACCGAAACATATTCGGCCGGAAGAACGATGGTGTTAAGGGGTCGCAGATAATCGTTGGATTGCGGCAAGCAATTCTTGCATTGTTTGTTAGCTATCTTGCTAAGCTCGTCGAGTTTCCTCAACAAACTGGGTAAACTTCTCTCGTGTAAAGCTCGTTCGCATGGCCCTCAGCCTATGAAGGTATTTCTATTCACGTCCCGAGACATCGTCGCAGGGAAAACCTTGTTCCGATACCAAATGACATTGCATAATAATACCGATTACATAGGATGGACGTCCTTTATATAGATAGGACTCCTTAAGAAATTAAATACGAATCAAATCTATTCCTAATCAAATAAGAATCAAATCAAATCAAGGAGAATTCAAATCAAATATCGCGATCGGATATATCGCAAAGCTGCCTAAAATAGAAAACAGCTTGAATACCTATCTAAACGACTCTGAAACGCGAAAATTCATCGTACGTCCATTTCACTTCAGCCGATCGAATTTGAGCGCAATCCGAGCTCGCCACCCCAAATCGGTGAAATCGACCTGATTTACGCGAGCACGTTTTCCAAGAAATCACACGCCAATTATTCTACATCACCATCTCCCTGAACTTAGTAGTGGACCAGGCTTCCATGAAAGCATTACCAAGGGTTCAGTAGAAAAGGATAACATCGAAGTTTTGAACTGCTACAAGCGGAGGAAGAAGTTCTCAAGGTGAGATATAGTCAGGTTGGGATTTATTTTTATGGATTTTTTCATGTGCTTGTTCAAATCGAGTCTTGAAAGTTGGGATTGAACTTGAGTCTTGACTTTTTGCATATTCTAAGTTGCCTTCTTTGTGAAAGTTTTTACTTTTGAATCCGAAATTTGAAAGTTGCAGTCAAAATGTTTTGCGCGTTGAAAGTTGGTGTATTTTTTTGTTAAAAATCCTCTAGATGATTTTTGGATTAGGTTTAAGGTGAACATGGAATCATCATGATTTTGCTTCGTTTCTGATTTTGTTATGTTTGATGTCTATGTAGGCATTGAGAATCTTAGTGATTTCCTTTTTTGCTCTAAAAAGATGAATCAGATTGATGGTCCTGTTCATCATTTTTATCAATGTTTCTATTTATCTCAAAAGAAAATCAGGGTATTGCAAAGCAACAAAAAAATGCGACGACTATTTTCTTTATGATATTTCTGGTTTGTAATGTTCCAAGGATAGGTGCCTCAAGAAAATGGAGATGGTATGAACAGTAACATCGTGCAAGTGAGTAACGTTTCTTTTAATGGCTCTGCTGTATAAAATTGTGCAAGGGGTCAGTGATATTGGGCTTGTTTCACTCCACGACAACATCCAGGGATCACGAAGCTGGTGATCTGCCAACTAGCTTGGCAGGATGGTGTGAAGACCATAACCAGGCTGATCTACGAGGAGACTTGTGGCGACCTCAACACCTTCCTCGAGAAGGTGATTTGGGGCGCCATCACATACACTGACCACGCTCGCCGCAAGACGGTGACAGCCATGTGTGTCGTCTATGCGCTCAAGAGGCAGGGCCGGACTGTGTATGGGTTCGGCGGTTAGGGTGATTTTGAGGGTGGTTATTGAGGGAAAGAACAAGTTTGCTATGAAGAAGAAGAAGGAAAGGAAGTTTTTTGGGATGTTTTCTTTTTAGGTTGTAGGTTAGGGGTGGAATTAGGGCTGCGGTGGGGATTGGGATGTGGGTTTTTCAAGGCTAATCTTGTAAAGAAAGGATCTTGACTGTAATAGGAATGGGTGAGATTTGGGAGATGTTTTTATCCATAGTTCTATGTGTGTACTGTAAACTTGCCTCGATGATGCTTGTATGCTTCATTTATTTCATGGCATTGTGATTTGTGTCGATCTTGTCCTTGCTTGAAGCTAATCCAGGAGAAGATTCAGTGTATTCGATTCAAGCACATTCTTTTCCCTCACTAGTTAAATTGGAATTTGAGCAAAGGAAATCTTTAGTTAACTGCAGTCTTCAATTGAAGAAGTCGAATTGGACGGATGGTTCAAATTTGCGGTTGGGCTCCACCTTTTTGTAAGTAGCAACTACCATAATGGGTTGTTTTTGAATTCTGGATCACTCATCCTGAAGCTGCAGAAGCCAAAGATAGAGCTCAAATCAGAGCAGACTGGAGCTTGTTGTCTCTTTCCTGAAGTGAAATTCAAGAAGGAAATTCACTAATTTAGAATGGATAGAAGTGTATTTAATAATTTAATGCATGATTTAGTGACACAGTATGTTCTCTAAGGATTTAGGAATTTCAATGTTGCAGAAACTCTAAAAGTGTCACATCCCACAATCCTCCTCGAACGTACATCAACCTAAGCCTTAATATACTAACCCAGGATACCACATAAAGGCATACGATAAAGCATGTAATGCGCACACGAAGGTAACTAAAACCCCGACAAGAGAACGAGTGGACAAAAGAGTAGGACCAACCATTCACAACTATATACAACATCAGTCATGTGACATACATCAACGAGACTAGATGTAGCACCCACAAAAGAACAAAAGTAGGAACAAGAGAACAAGCCCCAAAAAGGAAACCACTTTGGGCCTCAAAAGGATCTAACAAAGCGAACTGGAATATCCAACTAGACAGAAGGACTCCCAGCAGCCTCGCCGCTCTCGTCCTTATCGGTCGTCGGTACATAGTGCAGGTCCGTCTCTCGCAATCTCCTCCTCTATCTCACCTTCGGTATCCTCCTCGGCCTCCGAGTCTAAGATTACCACTACACGCGGATCGTCTACCTGGAGTAGGGCTCCTCTCGATATATTCCTAGAACCGATCGCGGATAACTCTACGTCTGTTTGTATCTCGGGACGAGTCGGGTGGCACCACTGGGAACAACCTCTCTTTGGGACGTCCTCGGGTCGGAGAGGACCCCTGTAAGTCGCCATCTCCCAAGCGGAGGAACCAAGACTCAAATGGAAAAGGCTGCATCTGTCCCGCTCCTAAGTCTACCCAAACCTTAGTACACTTCCTAACGTATACTACACCTTTGCTCTCTGGAAACTCGTCAAAAGTTACCGTCTTCTCCTTTGGATCGCCTAATCGGACTGGAAACATCTTCAATGTCGGGGGTTCTAAAAAGGGGGTCCCACAAAGGGATGAGATTGACATCTCAAATGAGTAAACCCTAACCCTAACTAGACTACCGGTTCGGGGACAAAATAAAGGAAGGAAATGCAACAAAGATGGCATGGTAGAAAACTCTACTTGAGTAACATCATACAATTTAGAAAACTCGGCATGAAAGACATTCAAATATAACAATTGATCAAATATAGATTCAAATAGTCGCACTAGCATTATACGAATTTCAATAACAAAATCAAGTCGCCCGCGTAAGAACGCCTCGGGCATCGGATCGGTTTCACTCTCATCCGCCCGCGTAAGAAAACGCCTCGGGCTCGGTTCAAACTCAACACATTAGCCCGCGTCCAAAACGCCTCGGGCTAAAGGATCTCAATTTCAATAAATCCGTCCGCGTAAGCACGCCTCGAAGCTTAATGGTTCGTGGGACCTGCGTATTCTACGCCTCAAGTCCCCCTTTGCCACCTCATTGGCCCAAAAATTACATAAATATCTCATATCCAACAATTCCAAATCACGAACCCCATCATACTATATTATATTCCAACAATTATTAAATCCATGAACATGTCTATATTCTAGGAAGGGTAAGAATTACTCACAATTTTTGTTCCAAGTGCCAAAGCCAAATGGATTCCTTCTTCCTCTAACCGGCCAGCAACAACTCAAGTCGCGCCTATGGAATTCAATCCAAAACTTAATCAAATCGAACTCCAATTGCGCCCAATTTTTAACCACACCTTAATCACTATCTTAAGACATCCCACAAATAAATTCAAGACTAAAAGACTTCAATTTGGCCCTTAAACAATTCAATTCCTCTAGTTCAGAAACAGGGTAGCAAGCAGCCTAGAGAAATCAGTCAATTCATCAATAATCCTTCGCCTAAACACCAAATCATCGATTATACACTTCCTCAACATATCACTCCACACCCTAACATGCCTCAAGGATCAAATTACATCTCAATTCCATCACACACAGCCCCCTCTAACTCAGTAAAAACAGAACAGAAACAGGGTACCCCCTGTTCTGTTTCAATCCAGCTCAAACAGTCCACAACTCAACCTAATCCTTCAATTTATCCATCAATATACTTGCTAACACCAAGTTATATGTATTAAGGGGCCTCACCGAAAATTTTGGCTCAAGGTGACACCGGTTGGTCTTCGTTTGGCACTAATTCCTTCTGATCCGCCATTGGACAGTTTCTGCTCCTTTGAACACAACAGTGGTTCAAGGTCAAGATTTCATTCCTTTTCGTCCAAACATTTACAGCAACATAATATACATGTCTAATAAACGTCACCAAAATTTGAGCTCAAAATTCGTCCATTTGGTGGTCCAATAAAATACCAACAGCAGCCTACCTCCGGTTGAGTCAGTTTCCGGCGACTCGGGGAGATTGGCCGCCCTGAATCCCACAGTGGCTCAAACGGTGCACTTCCACCTGGAAAAGTTCGAAAATAGGCTGATCTTCGCAGTGGTAGGTGGCTCACTGGCTGGTTATCAACGGTTGAAGAGTTGGACGGCCGGGAAGTTGGCGATCAGAACTGGTCGGGGCAGACTGTTTCTGTGTGTGAGGGAGTGAAGGAAGGAGAAAATGGAGGTGATGGTGGTGCTGTTCTGCTCTTGCACGTACATATGCAGAAGGAAGAAGAAGAAGATGGCTCATTCTTATCCCAATTTCCCTTAGGTGTCAACTTCATTAATTAAGCACCATGGATTAATGACATTTGGCATTGTACACATAATATCACACTTTCCTTCCAATTTTGCCCCTCCAATTTCTGCTGATATAAAGGGAATAATCAAATGACAAGAATTCCCTTGTCCAATTAATCCATTTTTTTTTCATTTCTGAGATCCCATTTCTTGATCGATTTCTCGTCGTCCGTAATTTCAATTTATCTCGAACTAACGGGCGGCTTTTGCGGACATTACCCGTATTGACTCTGTGATTCTCATCACACTTAGGAAAATTCAAATCACGACTATCTTGGGTATCATAAAATCGCAAGGGTCTATTACTAGCCCCGACGGCTGCGATCGTCATAAATCGATTTAGGGAAATTCGCAAATCATACGTTGGTTATGCGGCATCACCCGCATCCCAATCGCATAACACTAGCAATGAATCCCTTAATCGTTCTCGATCAACCTCGGCTCTAAATATTCCCTCAACGACCCTTATGGTCAAAATGCCGTTTCGAATTGGATTTCCTAGGTCCACGTATCTCGTCACGCGTTAGCCTTTCCCCTTCGGTTAGTTAACTCGCGATTGATCGGATCCGAGCGAGATATAACTGAAATACTTCAACGGATATCTTACATCAAAGATCTCGAAATGACAGGAAAATCGATTATCACAAAAAGTGTTTCTTCATATTTTAGGAAAGAGACCAGTTTGATGCAACGAGAGTAATCTGTTTTTGATTGAGTAAAAATCCAATTTGATATAAATTTTTTCCATTTGAAATATTTAGCAAGAACATGAAATTTTATTTTTTTAATAATTTTATTAATACATATCTTTAACATTTTGTTGTCAACAATTAAATAACGAAAATTGCAGACATTATTTTCTTTCAATTTTACGCAAATAAATAGTCAAAAAAGATCTTTACAAAAAAAAAAATAGTCAAAAAGCTTAATTTAATCACCCAAATGGACTTTTCAAATTTATTTCTACCAAATATAGCATTTGTCTCAAAGTTGCTTCTCAGAGAACAAACAATCTTTACATTTTTCCAAAACCCTTTTGGCTAAATTGCTTTGTATTTTTCAAATGTCTCTTAGGAAAGCTAAACCAAACGCATATTCTCAAGGACTAGTGGATTTTGACAAATGCAAGAAGTGCCAGACACAATAAATTGTCATCTTATTTTGATCAAGAAAGAACAACCATTATACAAGCTTGCGTAGGTCAGAGAATACTTATCCAACAACTTACATAGTGCCCTGTGCCTTTTTAATTATTGAGACGTCTCTCCCATTTTATTTCAGCGGATTTGTAAGTTCTAATAAGCAATCTAAGACGAACAAGAATCATATGTCAAGCTTCTTAATGCACGAACAACAATCATTTTCTTCTCAGGCTCAAGTTCTGGTTAGAAATTATAAACGGCCTTGTCATTGATCCTTAATTTGTTACTATACATATAGTACAGAGGGCCCTTGCGGAAGCTAGATAATCTAAAACAACAGTGGCCCTACAAACACAAGTGCGTACATAACAAAAAAAAATTAGCAGGCATGCCTAATAGGGTTTGGCTTTACTCATAGGGTTAACTAATAACAAACATAAGCCACACATCTCTTAAACTTCGGTTTTTATATATAAGATAACCATTTGATGAGATCATTGAAACAACAAACTATTACACTAGGGGGATTACAAAGGGACGTCTACTCTAGGATACTATCCTAAGCTCCACCAGTGGCTCCATGATCATTACTCTCGTTTGTGGCCAAAAGAACCTAGTTAGCTGAAAAGCATTGAACAACAAGGAGTGAGCGAATGCTCAGCAATTAAAGTATCTAACCTATCGACTAAACAAACTGTTTATCATTCAATTAAGCAGGACTCGACACCACTAGCAATAAAAAAACCACATGCATTAATGAGATTCCACGGTGACTTTACGCATCATGTAATACAATCCTCACACACATGAGCATGCATATGGTCCGTTTGATTATTCCATTTCCACTTCAGAACCATTCTATGGGATACAGGCCATGGCTATATGAGGACACATGCACCATTTTATCTCCGACGGATACCGGCTCGATTTTGAGGGATAAACACCTCAATTTTTCGTCCATGGGACACTGGTCATGGGAATCATGAGGGACACATGCCTCAATTTCTCCCCAGCTCCTGGGCTTTTGAGGGATACATGCCTCGGACATTCTATTCCAACGAGACACAGGCTGTGGACTGCCTAATTTTCACTCAGGCTCGACGGGCTACTATCCGGACATAGACGGATATCAAACGGCCTCGTCGGGACACAGGGCAATGAGACCCTCGGTTCATTAATTTAATTTCATGTAAACCACCTATCGACCCCACACAAATTCGACATTCAGTTCATTGGACCAGGCAATTGCCCACAAGCACTCGATCTTCCACTTTTCGGATCACGAACACAACTCATGCTTCTATACTTAAATGTAATGTAGCTCGACCCCACCTCTTGACCATTCCACGACGCGAGACACCACATTCTCAACCAATTCAACAATCAGAACCCGAGCACGACACATAGTCTCCACGGCAACAAGGCTTACCATCTACACACAAAATGATGACCACTCATGCCATAACAATGACGCATAAGACTATCCACAAACACAATCCGATTGCTCAAATCCTATGGACACCAATTCAAGTGACATATCAAACAGGCAAACTAATCTTTCCATCCATTTAAGGCAGACCTTAATTCAACATTTCCAAGAACAAACGACGTAATCGCGTCCCAATTAACGATCGAATAGGTAATCTTGTGAAAAGGATTAGAGGTTCTACTTGCCTTAGGTCCTAGCGAAGAGAAATTAGAGTCGAATCATTGTCCAAATACTCAAAGCGGCAGGTCTTGCTTCCTTGTACTGTTGAACCACCCTTCACAGGTTCCCACTTCAATCCACTTCGATTCGATGACAAATCTAACGATCGGCTCAAGATCGTAGGATGTTAGAATAAGTGATGGATCCTCCAAATAAACTCGTCTTCCTTGACATGCAACTCGATTTCCTCCTCAAGAGACCCATTTTCCAAAGTTGACGTTTAGCCCTACTCCAAGCGACGAAAGGAAAGAATTGTGACAAGAACTAATGAACACTTGCCTTGCGGTTATACACGACGAAAACGAAAGCTCAATCTTGTGATGGCTCGAAAATTTGAGTTTTTTATCCATAAATATTATTGGATAATTATGGGGTGAAATTAAAGCGACAAAGCGACATGATATAATTTATTTTGAGCACGGTAGGGCCGAGTACATAAGAAATTGGGACCGGATGAGTACACAAGGACGAGGTGCCCACGTAACCGATTATGGTTAGGCGGTGGCCATGTTTCACCAACGGACACGTAGCGGCTATTCGCCCGACATGCATAGCACGTGCTTAATACATGTCACAGCGTGGCGCGTCTACATGCATAGCACGTGCTTAATACGTGACTGTCGCTGCATGCCGTTTGTGGACCCGAGCCCATCGTTTGTCTCGTGCCCTAGCTGTCGTCGCCATTGATCACTTGCCCGTGCATGTGCTGCCGTCACCGCTCGCCCATCGTTCCTTTGTCATTACGGAAATCAAAACTTCTGAATCCAAGTGAGTGGATTTCTAAATTCTATAGTTTGATTGGATTGGCGTCAGAATCATTTGTCAATGGTGTGAAAATTGGATCGTATTCTTGAAATTTTGCTTGATATGCTTGATTCGTTCATTGTTGGATTTTCTAGAAAGAATATGATGATGAATACGAATGATTCATTCATTTTAGTAAAACTTCTAAATGCTAATGATGACAAGATTGCAATACGTATGCATGGCATTGCATTTCATGATGAAACACGTGAAACGCTCATCATGAGTCTATCCGTGGTCGTACCGCTAGGAGGTTTATCCGGTGATGCCCCGTGGGAGTGGGACGAAATTCAGGATGTCTTCGATGCTTTCGACGGTTGGAATGCCTTCGTCTCTATGAGCTTGAGATGCTTCTAGAGTGAGGTGCCGGATGAGTCTATCTAAGGACGACATACCCGTATGAGGTTTATCTGCGAAGGAGCCAGAGATTTCATTGCATACAAATTCACAATTTTTTTGGAAAGAAACCTAAATGCTTGAAATGCGTACATTTGGATTTACAAATTGTTGATGTGGCATTCTTTCAATGCTTGCATTTTATTGAGTTAGACATTCATTCATGGGATGTTAGCTCACTATTATTGAATTATGGTTTTTCAAATAGTAAAAATGTGATACATTAGTCCCGCTTCACCGTTACGTGTTATGGAGTCCCCGGGAGTGTATCTCATACTAGGAGGACTATGTGGATATGGACTACCCGATGTGAAGTTTAAGAAATTGAGTAGTACCCTGGCAATTGAAGTAGGATTGATGTTTGCTCCGATCTGTATCGTTTCATAGCCCTGTTTATGGTTGGTGAGGACAACAAACTTCGGGTCCTCTCCCGTTCGTTGAGGATAATGATGCTAGTAAAAGGTAATAGTGAGAAGGAATAGTTGTGGGAAACGGGATAGCCCACTCAAGTGTATAACAGCATTGAGTTGTAAGCCATTAACCATTTGGTTGTATATAGAAGTTGATCGGCTTGGAGGGTTGTGTTTTGATCCCGCTTTCCAGGTGTTTGAAAATGGTCATGAAGGGAATCAAACCTTTGTAAATATATGTGATGAAATAAAGGGTTGAATTTTCAATGTATGTGGTTTGGTTAGCAAAATCATCAAAGGCCATACCCTTAGGTTAGACGTCTCTACTGTTAGTGTTTGGAATTTGATAAGCACTTGTTATGTATGGACAACTATTTGATTTGATTAGAGCTTCCACATGCGCCAAATTACAATGAAAGATTAAAGCAGAGAATGTAAGTCCCGAGGCTATAGCGCGTGCGGGACGTCACAAATCACCCTTTAAACGAGCTCGGGCCGCCTCATTCTTCTTTGGGGCCGCGCCGGTCAAACCAACTGGAAAAGAAGAGAAAGAGCAAGCTGATCGAGATAGCGGCAAGGTAGTGATCATGGCTTAAGCTTGAGGGAGGCCACTGAGTTGCTGGGTCGGTGTTGAGGGTAAGAGAGAAGAAGAGAGAGAGAGAGGCAAGAGAGGTGAGGCGAGAGAGAGACAACGAGAGAAAGCTGAAAGAGGGAGGAGGGGGAGTCCTTGAAAAGAAAAGAAGAAAAAATGAAGAGGAGAGAGAGAAGTCTTGGCCTTTTATAGTGGGGGAGGGGTAAGAGGCAGTGGAAGAGAGAGGGCGGGGTCGGTGGGCTTCGCGAGTCTAAGCTTCACACCAAGCGATCGTATGAGATCCACGAAACATCGATTGCTCATCCATCCAAAGACTATCCTTAACCTCCCAATAGTTCCATTAGTCCAAATCTTTACCGTGTCCATCACCAAAGTTTCGTCCAACACTCCATCGCATCGAAGCTTAAAGATCCCAACTCGAAATCACTATTAGTTCATGTCCAAATTAGCCATTCCCCTTAATAATCCAATTGGCGAAAATTTTGGCCTTAATAAAAATAGAAAAATCTATTTCTATTGCTTGGACGAGTTTCGAATAGAGACACATTTGATAAAAACACAAAATTTCTGTTCCTAAAAAAAAATTCATAAGATTTATCTGGTTTTCCATTGCTGGTCCTTGGCCGAGACCGTGAAAGGCAACCGGAGATAGTGGCCGACGGATGGAGAATGGAAAACAGGAGCCGAGACCGGAGAACGGTAGCGGACGATCGGTAGTTGTCGAACGATGAATGGCAACCGACGAATAGTGGGGGTCGGCAAGGACGCAAGAGAGGCCATCATCGCCGAACGGCGATCGGAGGCGGGCGGTTAGCAGATAACAATAGGGACGCGAGAGATAGGGATTGCGCAAGGAGAAGAATTCGTATTTTTTTGTTCCAAAAATAAAAAAGTAAAAAAAATTGTTCCAAATCTATTTATGGGCTAAAAATTTATCCCAAAAATAGACAAATGAAACTATGTCTTTAAACGAATTTCTATTCCAAACATGTTTCCTTGAACAGAAAAATAAAACAATTGCCATGAGCATAGTCTCCATGGATGTATCTTTCTTTCCTTTTAATACATATTCCTTTCAACAAAAGAATCTTTTCATCATTTCCTATCTTGAACTTCTAGTCTCTATTGGAATTATGTGTGTCTGTCTTGAGGTTTATTAGCTTGTGATTCACTCTTGCAATTTCATGTGTGAGTTTTCATTTATTGTAATCATCAAGTCGACATGATGTTTAGAATTTTCTAGCCACATGCAGAATGTGAGGCTTGCATGCATGGAGATTGGCATATATAGACCTCTAAATGGAGTTTCTCTTTCAATTTCAGCTAGAGGGTAATGCATTTGGGATTTCTTCTATAGGACTTTAACTTTACGAGACAATATCATATGCTGATCATGATAAAGAAAGAGCACAAGATTATGGAGCTGACACTACTGGTGTTGATTATGCTTAGTAATATTTTGTGTATATTCTGCCTTGTTAGGATGTTAAATATCCTGCAAGGTGGAATTCCTCAAGTGCTAATCCTGTTGGTCACTTGAAAATAACAATAACAAAACTAACGATGAAGCAATGTGGATAACTACTGTTGCTCTTACGTGGAAGGTGGTTCTTTTTTCGTTTGTTTTGGTGGATCCAATTTCATCTTTACAAAGAGTAGAGAAAGCCACATTCCACGCAAAATCTCTTTCGCCAACGCTCAAATGGAGCCACATTTTCCATCACCCAACACATTAACAAACAAAAGGACGCAATTAGTCACATATCATTCACCGAGCATATTCGAAAGTAAAATAGGCACAAAATTACATTTCGATGAAAGAAATTTTTGTTTGTTTACAAATCCCATTTTCTCAGTCTATGTACTAAGCCTTTTGTTAGGAAAAATTACCAAAATAGTCCTAACATATTGCACTTTCTTTTTTCAATTTGCATTACAATAAGAACTGCATGATGTTTTGTATTCTATAAGAATGAGTAACTATTCAGAAGCGGTGTTGACACCTGATTTTTAATCGATATTTTCTCGATTTATTTTTGAAAAATTCATAAACAAATTCATACAAAGTCAAAGAATTGAAAAATCAACTTTGGTAGCCTTGGCCAAGCCTAAGGAACCATTTTTGACCAAAAATAATTTTTCCGATTTTTTAATATTTTTTCAAAAATAGAAAAATATTTGAAAAATCAAGAAAAATAGTTCATAAGGTCACAAAAATACTGGAAAATAGTCAATTTTTTTCTTTTAATTCTATTTTCATTTTGACCTCACAATAATTCAAAAATAATGTTCAATTTTATGTGTTCCTTCATTACACATACGATTGAATTTGTCCAAAAATTACAATTTGAGTCTTTTAATTTGCAATTTTTGCATTTTTAGAGTCTTGACATTTAGCATGATTGCTCTGCTTTACAGTTTGATTCAATTATTCACAGAAATTGCACGATTGCATGAATTGAGCATAATTGCATATTTTTCTTGCAATTTAGTCCTTGGGTTTCAAACAAATTGGAATTAACTAAAATTTATAGATGGCCACACCAAGGTAAGGCCTCTATCCTATAGTTTTTGACATTTTGAATCAATTGGCATGGATTTTGTACATTGAATTGGTCATTTAAGCCTTCAATTGCTCAATTTTCATAATTGGATCCTACAACCAATTTGGGGTTTTTATCCAATATGCAATAAAATTTTGGGAAGAACGGTATTTTGAATAGGATTCATCATTTTGATTCAAATTATGTGGTTTAATTTTAAAATTTTCCAAGTTTTATAGGTCAATTTTGAAGGATTAGTTCGGCCAGGGTCGATTGAGTCCAACCCAATGACCCGGTCAAACAATATCATCTTCCTCCTCAATTCGCGCCAAATTCAAACATTGCGGACCGAATTTTGCTCATAAATTTGACTAAGCAATTGACCATAATCGGTGGAGCTCAAGTGGGCGTTTTGATCCTTATTCCATGCTCCATCAATCAAGACCAAAATCACGACCAATGGCCACCGGAGATGGGAAGAATTAGTCGATCAAGGCGTCAGGATTGCAAAAGTCAACATCACATGAAACCGAGCCAAATTGGTTCGCATTTGTGCTCGACGGAGACATTGACGGTTCGCATTTGTGCTCGATGGAGACATTGACGGACTTAGATGGAATCCTAATGACCTCCTACGCCGTCTAGACCATTTGGCACGTGTGATCGCACGTGAGAGTGAGTCGGCGAATGCTCGCCCGAACACGGAAAAATTTCAATAGAGTATAAAGGCTTTACGCGGATTCTAGAAGAGAGCAGTTGGCATTTTGTTCGCGAGGGAATAACAGAGAGAGAGAGAGAGAGAACACTCTCTGCGATGCTATAGCCGAAGCTTCATCCGAGACTGTCGATCTTTGGTTTAGCTAGTCTAAGCCAAACCGAACCCGCAGATTGTCACTAGAAGCTCGCCGGAGTTCGGAGGAAGTAATCGGACTAGCTCGCGTCGCCCGAGACCTCGAAAATCGGTGAGTTGCAGCTTCGACTTCCTCACTTGTGCATTCATGGCAACTCACCTCTCCGATGCTCATTCTTGAAATTATTATGTGTGTTTTATTGTTTGAACATCACCGACCGTGGTGGTTGCATTCCATTCCCGCTTCAATTTTGCATAAAACCTTGCGTTTGAGCCTTGCAATCCTCTCTCGCTATTGCCGACCGTGTCTAAGCTCACCTAGCTCAAACTAGGCTAAACTAGGTCAAACCGACCTCTTGGTAAGGTTTCGAACCTCATTTGAGTGTTAAGGTTTCTAAACCTCATTTGAGTGTTTCCTGTGAATGAGTTGATCGAAATGCTATTGAATCGTATGTTCGAAATACCATTGCCATGTACTGTGTGAAGCTCATTGTACATGATTCTATGGATGAAATGCCTTGCTTTTTGATATATGTGAAAATACAAGAGTAGGCGAGTCGAACGGCATTGGAATTAGGCTGATTGGGCCGAGGTTTCGCCATCGATCAACAACGAAGAAACCTCGACCATTCATTCCCGCAGTGCTTGTCTCGAGGAAGACGAAGCTGACTTGGCTTCGCTGACCAATCAGCATTTGATGTGGCATTATTTCATTGGCCGAGTCGAAGCCACGTCGGTTCGCCCATTTAGTCCGTTAGCTTAATCGAGAGAGCAATCGACGATTTAGGTTAGGACACTTGGTAGATTAGTGGTCGTCCATTCAATAATTAGTTTTTCAGAAATTAGTTTTAGAATTTTCAAAAATTATAATAATCAGAAAATGAAAAACAGCATAGTTTTGTGTAATAGGCAAAGCGGCGTCATCTTAGGCCTTGTGCGATCGGACGGCCAGATGGGAGGCCACATGGTCAAACGGGAGCTGTTGGTTTAAAGCAAGATGCGACGTCATTTAGGCTTGTCCGGGTCCGAACACGGTTGGACCGAGTGGTTCGATTCATGTGGGCCGGTTTAGACCGGTAAGGATCGCTAATAAAAAAAATGAAATTATTTTTTTTCAAAAATTCTAAAAATGATTTTAAAAATCCAAAAAAATGAGGAAAATTTTTAGAAATTCTCAAAAATTAAGGAATGACCACAAATCAATTGGTCAATCCTATTTTTGAGATTTCTTTTCTCGATTTTTCCAAAATGACATTTTTACCCTTTATGGGTAATTTGTCTCCAAAAATTTCAGAGATTTGCGAAAATGCCAAAATTAGGGTTTGGGTCGGGTTAGATGGCTAATCCTTCTATTTGGGTTTTTGAGTATCGTTTTTCCCAAAATGACGATTTTACCTCGCAAATGGTAAATCGCCTTTGATATTCCAATGAGTCGTGGAAATTGCTTAGAATTAGGGTTTGGGTCGGATGGTTGGCCAATCATTATGTCTGGAATTTTTAGGTCTCATTTCCTTTTAGAAATGACGATGTTACCCCTCAAGTATAGATTGTCCCTAAAAATTCCAGAAAATTCCACACAAATGTCGAAAATTAAGAGATGGGTCAATTTAGGTGGCCAATCCTATTTTCGATGTTGTTCACTCGAGAATCTCTTCCGAAATGACCATTTGGCCCTTTTTGACAAATCATCCCTAGATTTTGTCAAAATTACGATTTTGCCCCTCATGGGCGAATTATATCCAAATCACTCCTATTTACCTTTTGAGCTGTGATGAACTGTTCTCTAAGCCAATAGGGCTTTATTAGGAATAACATACTGATTTGATGCATTTATCTTCATAATATGATTCCTTGATTTGCGCACTTTCTTTTTTTATTATGTTTGTTAGGGTAGGTATTTCCATCTGCATGAACTCCTAGATTTAGGATTTGTACCACACTCATCTCGCATGAAATCGAGGTTAGAAAAATTCATTCAACTTAGGTACCAAAAGGGCGTCAATTAAGGTAATTGGGGTAACTAAGTCCCCGAACCCTCTTATCTGGTTCTCATGAGAATCTAATAGAAACTCTCAACTATTCAATAGGTATTCCGATAATACCCTCCAAGAAATGATTGGTGACGACTTCGTGGCATGCACACGCAAAGACATCTCACTAAACCACACCGAAAGGTCGACCCAATTTTATCGTCGGTTGCAATTTGGGTAATGGGCCTTAGGAGGGGCCCGCGTCCGAGATCCATGGACAACTCGGATCAAAAGACGACCCATTACCCCTCGCACCCTCGAAGTTTGGTGCTCGAGGAGGGTCACAAATGAACTAGCGACTCCATTGGGAAATTTAGAGGACTTAAGCCAATTTAAAAGTTGATTGGTTTTTCTAACCTAGTTTTATGCAAATGCTCTCAAAGGTGAGGTACATACACCAACAAACGTGTTAGATATTTTTTTAGATGGGAGAAATAAGGGGTGGAGTGATTGATGATATTTTTCCCGTAGGTTGGAGTTGGGAATGGATGTTTATCTTTATGTACCTATTGGACCGGTGTTTGATACAAACTCTTGTGCATGAAATTTCATTGTGATGATCATAACACATCGCATATACTGATGGTCAAACCCCGACTGCAATCACCTTTAGGTATACCTTAGATAGGGAAAGGGTGCGAAAAAATCATATGTTTGATGGCACTTGAGACTTTCTTATTCGTTCCCACTCATGATCTTGATTAGCGATCTTCAACCCTCTTGGGTAGATACTCTCAAGGAGAATCCGCCATATTTGGATCGTGATGACCTTTAGCCTTAGGTTCCATACCCGATTTTTATTTTATTTTTAGAGTATACCCACACTTGTCTCTTACGCATGTCCGTGGATGGATGGTATCCTAAAACCGCAGAGATAATGTAAGGAAAATAAGACTTTATTTGGTATTGGTTGGTAAGGCATTTACATTCCGATATATTTCTTTGTGCATTTTATGTTGATTTATTCACATATTGCATATCATTTGCATTTATGAGCATGACATTCATTCATGAGTCATCCAAGTGATTGATGGGAATAACGATGATAGGGATAGAATGTCGTTTTTTCCTTAGAGTTCCACGAATTTGGTGACCTTCGAGCACACGAGAAAGGTGGTCTACCCAGGAACAAATTCAAGTTTGCACTTTACGAGATTTGTGCATGGACGTGAAATTTGACCGGAAGAAAGCTAAGACAGCTGAAGATTGTTATATTGAGTATTATGTGACGGATCTGCAGTCTAAACGTGAAATGGACAAGCGCCGTGACGAATTCATGGAATGGAAAAGACAATCATTTGAAACCAATTGGCGAGAGAAGGCTAAACACGAAGAAAGGCGAGCTCATTGCTAGGTAAAACAGACCAATGTTAGCTCCATGGGAGAAAGGGAAGCGTCTCGCCATCAAGACCAAGTTGAAGCACATTGTTACGAAGAAGCCCAAGCCCAAGATTGCTGAGAGATCCCCCGAGGTAATATTGTCATGGACAAGGGAATGACCAAAGAATTACGCTCGATCAAAGAGCCCACCGAGGAAAAAGAAACTACGATTGAAGATTCATGCTTAGGAGGAAACTTTGATGAAGAACCCTTCGAAGAAGAAAATTATGAAAGAGAATTTAGCAAGGGATTATTGGAGGAACCTTCAATTGACTACCCATCCAAAGAGAACCCAAGTGAAAGATCCTCTCAAGGAGATGAAAACATGCTTGGAAGATTTCTCATATCCGAACGAAGATCTTACCGATGAAGAATGAGATGTGGGTTATTAGACAATAGGGATTCAAAGAGTTTGAAACTTAGGTTTCACATTCCATTGGTCTTTCACTGCTTTCATGTTTTAGTATACATGTATAGGATCTTCCCCATGGGACCTCCTCCTATCTCTATGATTTTCCTCTATACATTTCCATGTATTAGGAATCTATTTCTATGTAATTTATCTTCATTGTTCAATTTGTTATTTTGATTAATGGAATGTGACGTCGTTGTTTCTCTTAATCACTAGGACGATCCCAATTGATTGCATACTTTGCTTGCTTGAAATTTAAGTTAGGTCTCCTAATTGATTTTTAACCCAGAAAAGAGGATCTAATTTCTATTTCACTAACTAGAATATCTAATTGAATCGCATCAAGCATATTTCATGACATTTGCATTATTGCATTTTAAAGTAATCTGTGGCAATTGATTTTTTAACATCATTTGTATATTCTAGACTTTATAGGGAAGAACGACATTTAAGTGTTCAAGGTTCCCGAGACGAGCTCATAGCCTGGTGGAAGAACATGGGAGAAGCCAATCGGACTTATGCCAAAGCATGATTAGGGTATCTCGCTAGATTTGCTAAGGATTGTGTGTCCCCCTACTTTCGTTCAAGCCACGGCACGTTATTAGGATCTAACCAGCGCTACGTTGAACATGGAGGGACTGGAGATAACTCCTACTCTTGAGGAGTATATTGCCGTCATCGGAGTTGACTTTACTTCTCCCTTAGTCCAACCCCCGATAGGGTATGAACCCCTTAGCTCATTAGCCGAGTTTTTGGATACTAGCCTTTCTAAGATAGTTCCAGGACACTAAAATGAATGTGGGCGTGTTTCCCTCTGTTCCTTTTAAATAGATTCTCAAACCTTCCACAGACAAAGGGAGCAAGTCGGGTAGAGTTTTTATCTTAGTTTTATTTAGCTTTGTACTATTCCCTATTTACACCATCACTTTTGACCCTATCATGGCTGTAGTAATTAGGCAAGTCATTATGGATGGGATTACTCCAACCTCATTCTAGCCAAAACCTTCATGTCCCTAAGCCATTTCCGGGTTAGAAACAAGAGAATCTTTAGAGCTTCTAACGGTTTTTTCGTATATGTGGTTTACCTCCCACGTCAAATAGTTTCACATTCATTTGGGTTTCACCGAGATTAGTCATTACACCCATTTCTTTAGAACCTTTGCTCAAACTCACACAAGAATTCCTAAGTTCAACTTCAAGGATGGGAAAGAGTTCCTTAGAGCGTTAAAGCCTAAACAACTCGATGGCGGCTTAGGTGGCCAACACTTCGTAGGGCTAGACTTACTTGTGACAATGGAGATCTAGTTCCACTACTTAGCTTTCTTTGGATCTACCGCATATCACCCGATGAGAGTCATCGGACAGGTTTAAAGCTTTCCAGGAGATCCTCGCTATCATTACGACCTGGTGTTTTCTCCTTTGACATGTCGAAGGGGGTCCTCAAAGATGAGAGGAAGGAGCCATTCGAGACTAAGATTGAGTACATCAAGGATTCTCCAAGGAAGTCGCAAATCCAAGATATAAAGTAGCCGGATGACATGGCTAACGAGATGAACCTTCATAGAGCTTCATCCGACTACATCCACCATTTCGAGATGACCGGGCGCAGCTACGTTGAGGCGTGCGTGCCGGAGTACATTCTCCCCCATGAGCTTGGAGTCGAACCTTACATACCCGAGGATATGGGACCGTTGCCTTACGATGAAGATGAGGAGGCTCGGATTGGAGAACTTGATTTCTTTTGGGACGTCGAAGGCACCTTATACCCCAAACGTCCCCGGACTTGGATAGAAGTACTCCATCAAGCTTAGGATATATGGACATTATATTTTTAGCTTTTGAACACTCTTTGAGAGTTTTGTTTGTAATAAGCTCAATTGATTTTCTTATATATGCATATAGAGGCATTCCTTTTCCATATGCATTAAAACTATTGCCATGGGTTACGCTTCTTTCAATTACATGATTTTTCTTGGAGAATGAATGAAAAAAATACCCGCATGAAACTAAGGTTCATATTGTAGTCATTTTTCTCATTAATCAACAGAATACATGTAATTAAAAGGATTCAATCCTTTTAATGCTCTTCATATCATGATTCTTATGTTAGTATTATTTTCAAAACAGGTGTTTCTTTAATCAAAGAATTACCGTGACATCATTTCACAACCCGACTCAAAACAAGGATGAAGCGAGAGGAGTTGACTCGAGGGTTGGTATTCGGAAACCCAAATAATTACTATGGTTGCCATGATGGGCCGAGATGAAGGCTATCTTGAAAGCCTCTCAAGCCAAGCAAACGACGATGCCCGATCTTAATAACGCCACCCAACCGTCGGCGTCAATGCCTCCGATAAAAGGCTAACTGAAGATGCTCATCATTTCCCCGGGTTAATTAGGTGCCAAATCCTAATCCTCACCCCAGACGCCTCCTATTGTTATGAAGCTTGAGAAAGAAGACAAAGGAAAGTCATTGCGAAGACCGAAGGAGCCAAGAGGTTGGCCAAGATTGAAGAATGCCTAAGCAGCCCAGGGCTACAAATTGTCCCATTTCAACAAGATATCGCCTTTCGCCAAGATCAAGGTGCCATCCGATTATAAAGAGCTCGACTTCGTCGAAAGTATAATGGGACAGCTATCCCCGTACTCACCGAAGTATTACTTGCGTAAGATGGTGCATTATTTTTACTATGTCCCATTGCTAATGAACATGTTCCAAGAAAGTCTATATGACGCAAATTGGCATGGTTCATTGAACTCGATTTGGAAGATTATGACGAGTGGGATGATCTAGCTGGAGATTTCCTACGTCGTATAAGTTCAATACGTGTTACCGCTCCTAATAGAGAAGACCTACTTACGTATGGTGAAGGGAAAGAATGAGGTAATCTCTACTTATGCCCGAGGTGGCGGGCTTTGGCAACGCAAGTTAAGCCTTCCATTCCCGAAGACGAATTGGTAAACTTGTTCTTGAAAGCTCGCCCTACAAGTATTTCGACAAATTAAATACTTACGGGTGTCATACGTTTATGTATCCGGGTTAAGGTCGTAGAGAGGCTAGAATGGGTCATGAGGGAGAGGAAAGCCCCATTAGTTTCGATAAGATGTCAATATCATTTTATGAAGGAAAGGGAAGCCAGGTCGATATAACCTTTGTGCCAAATCCTCCGAAACTAAAATAGTTCGCTAATTCTAACCGGACGAAGGGAGGATCGTTACAGGTCAACTCCTAAGGTACAAGAACAAAAGAGGAAATAGCCGCCTTAATAGTTCTCACCTCTCCCTAGGCCATTATCGAAGCCGCTCCCGATGTTGCTAGAAGAGCATTTGGTTGCTAAGGAGCCGCCAAGGGCGGGCACCGACAAAGTACCCTGGTTATGATGAGAACCGACTTGCTTTTACCAGATGGACGAAAGGGGACACAATGTAGATAATTGCTACATTTTGAAGCTTAGAGTGCAAACTCTCATTGATAACCATCTGCTAGAGTTTGACAAGGTGATGCCCAATATGCAACAAAATCCACTTCCCGACCATTAGGTGGTAGGGATGATCTTCAATGGTGATGAGGAGGAACGCTTAGAGCTTAAGGTGAATACGGCTAAGTTGGAAGATATTCGGCAACCGCATCATCTTGCCCAAGTAAAGGAGAGTTGTCAATTGAAAAGAAAATGTTAAGTATCGCCAAGTTGTGGTGCCTAAGGATAATTACTCAAGCGGACAATGAGACATTTGAAGGAGTTGTTGCTTCAGTGAATTTAATCTCAGACCAATTCGTGGTCGAAATTGAGCAAGGCGACTTCAGCAGAGTCCCGCATGAAAGCCTAATGGCGATGTCGAGGTGACTGTGGAACCAAAAGATGAGGTTGACGAAAATGAGCTAAAAGCTGCAAGAATACGCCCGGGTGACCGAGAGATTTATGTCATAAGCCCTCGAGAGGGATGAGATCTTGGATAATTTGGGTGAAGACTATGAAGTACAACTTCAAAGTTAAATACTCCGCTCCTTCCAGCTTTTTTCTTGAAAACGGGGGACATCGTGCCCGACAGATGGGGAGGCATGGATGATCCTACCGAACTTGAAATAGTAGGTGACGAGCATACACTCCCTCGAAAGAGCTGGAGCCGGCGTTCAAGTAGGAGGTTCCGGACTGGCTATCTCGCGTAAAAGAACAATTAACTGATTTTTCGTATGAGTTAAGGGATGTATCCCTACAGTTTGTAACCTTTGGTTAGTCACAAATGATAGGTGACATGTATGCCATTGAACTATAGTTCAAGTTCGTAGGCGTAAATCGCAGAATCGCGAGGCTGAATCAATAGTTGGGGAGCTTAACGGCGTTGGCTAATAAATGAGAGAGTTTAACAACTCTTTAACTTCAGCTGAAGTTACATCCACCGTTGATGTATCGGCTTAAGTCATTCGCCCGTGGAAGCTCGTCAACTGGGGGCAATTTACGCCAAGGCGAGTACTCAAACGGATGAGCCAAGTAGGACTTCCTTAGATCAAGGAACCCCATCGATCATTCATATGCATGATGCGTATTATCAAGAACCCGAATACGGGTATAATTCGGAGGATCTTGACGATCTGATTGGGATGATCGAAAGTGTAACCCACGGGATTAGATTGGATAAAGTTGATCATTACAATAGTAATGATGATTGTCCATCAAGCTAGTTATGATTTGCTTCTCCGATGATGAGACGAAGGATGAACCAAAACCCGATGAGAAGAAAGCGACGCATGTTGTGTTTAAAATTCCTCTTGTAGATGAGTATAATCCCAAAGCGGTTCATTGGAATTGTGGGACTAGGGAAATAGACGCGCGATGAGATCTGATCGATTCTATGCCCCATGGGAGGCTGAACCCGAAAAGAAAGAGGTGTCGAAAGAAGATGCGAGAAAAGCTCTTGTCTAATCCGAAGATAAGCGAGTTCAAAGTGATTAAACAATTGAGGAAAATGCCGGCCCAAATCTCTCTACTCAATCTGTTTATTAACTCTAAAAAGCATAAGAATGCCCTCCTAAAGGTGCTTTGAATGAAGTACATGTCCCCGAGACAATTGATGAGGCTCGGCTAGAAAACTTCATTGGGGCCATCCTACTAAAAGATCATATAAGCTTCTCGGAGGGAAGACTTTCCCATGGAGGGACGAGTTCATAACAAGACATTGTATATTACCGCACATTGTCATGGGAAGTGAGTTGTCCATGTGTTGATAGATAATGGCTCAGCTTTCAATATCTGTCCTTTAGCCACCCTAAGGAATTTGGGTATAAAGAAGAGATGATTCGGACTTCTAAGGCAACCGTCGAGCCTTTGATGGAATGAGGAAAGTTGTAGTCGGAGAGATCAAGCTCGACGTCTTCATTAGCCCAACCAAGTTTTCCATTGAATTCCAAGTCATGGACTTACCGAGTGCCTTTGGATTTTTGTTGGAGAGACTATGGATTTACGTAGCTGGAGCTATGCCTTTCAAGCTTACATCGTAAAGTATGATTCGCAGTTGATGGGAAGGTTGTTACCGTCCATGGCAAGGTAGACCTCCTATCTTATTAGAGCAGTGCTATTCCATACGTAGAGCCTGAGGTGAAAGAAGAGACGAGCTATCATTCCTTGGAACCGGTGGGCGTGGTACACACACCTGTTGGGACCAAGCTGAAGGTCTCTACTCTTTCCGAGTTTTCTTTTCTCCCAGAAAAAGATGTTATTAGCTTATATATACATTCCAGGAAGCGGTCCCGGCAAAATTTGGCCAAGAAATTTGCACACCCCTATAGTTAGAGTCAAATGAACATAGAATTGGTCCGGGATTTGGAGTTGATAGCAACAATGTCGCATTACCTTCAAAAATCACCCTATAGGCCGAGGTCGAAGTAGAGGCGAAAGCCATGGATGCCGAGGAGGCCGAGGTGTTTCTTTTATCTGTTCCGGTGCCGGAAAGGCGAGTCAAAGATGTTCGACGATCAGTTGAACAAGTTCTTCTACGGAGATTCTAAATGGTTGGCGGATGAAGAAGTGCTTCATGCGGATGATCCAGATCTAGCCAACATTTTTCCTGGATGATGATATGTGAATGTCATCATTGAATAAATCGACAAAGACGTCAGTATTTCTAAGTAAATTGGCCTCTCTTTCCGTTGTCAATTCTGCATTTTATTCTTTGCATTATTGATTCCCCTTATGTATTTCGTTTATGTCTTTTTAATTCAATATTTTTGCCTTGAATGTAAAAGGAAAACGACTTTGGATCTCCGACCGTTGATCCAAACAGAACATTTTGTAATGCGGTCCATTTTGCATTCAATAAAACATCCCTTGTTTTATTAGGGACTATGGAACAACAAATCAGCCCGATGATGATACTTGTCTTCCCGAAGGGAAGCTTGAGGCCCGATTTGCTATATGATTCCTAATTTCTAAATAATTTTCAAGGAACGAGGATGTCCGAAAATATGAGGACTAGTTCCATTTTCTATTTTTCCCGATTTGAAACCTCTTTTGAAAAGTTTTTTCAAAAAATCATGCATTACGATTACCTGTACAAACTAAACTGACCATTTTTATGACATTTCGGGCATATTGTTCCAAACATGTATGCCAAGTTATTATGCGACTCGAATCATCAAGGTGATTATTCTCGTGACATCGAAGAAGATGATGATGAGGGCCATATGGCTATTCGGAGAGATTAGAACACTTTTGAGGAATCTAGGCCTCCCATCGCAGGAGAACCTCGTTGTTATTAATCCGGGGGATTCCGAAAATGTCGGAGAAATAAAAATCGAAGGACATTTATCTCGGATAGATGCCTCGAGAATTACCGAGCTGCTTAGAGAATATCAAGATATTTTTGCATGGTCGTATGCATATATGCCGGTCCGGACCCTAAAATTGTGGAGCATGCGTTACCCACTAATCCCGATTTTAAGCCAGTGAAAGCAGTTATGCAAGAGGATGAAGCCTGAGTTGTCAAATAATATCAAAGAGGAAGTAATGAAGCTTCTTAAAGTGGGCCTTATCGAAGCAATTCCATATTCGATTGGATTGCTAACATTGTCTCATGATGAAAAAAGATGGAAAGGTTCGAGTTTGTGTAGACTACCAGGACTTGAACAAGGCAAGCCCGAAGGTCGACTTTCCACTGCCTCACATTGATATGCTGGTTGATAGAATAACCGGTTTTAAGTCTGTTCTCATTCATGGATAGTTTTTCCGAGCATAACTAGATACTGATGAAGGAGGAAGACAGGGGCTAAGACTTCGTTCACGGCCCAAATGGGAACTTCTGCTATAAGGTTATACCTTTCGGATTAAGAAATGTCGGTGCAACATACCAAAAGGCCATGGTAACCCTATTCCATGACATGATACACAAGGAGATCGAAGTGTATGTTGACGATATGATTGCTAAATTCGACCCGGAGAAGATCACGTTCAAGTGTTGAAGAAATTATTTGAATGCTTATGGAAGTACAAGCTAAGGTTGAACCTCAATAAGTGCATATTTGGGGCAAAATCTAGAAAGCTTCTTGGATTTATGGTCGAGTAGCAGGGTATTGAAATTGACTCTTCCAAGATCAAGACTATTCATGATTTAGCTACTCCATCGACGGTTAAAAAAATAAGAAGCCTCTTCGGAAGACTGAACATATATTGTCGGATTTATATGCCCGCTTTCGATGTCGCTAAACCATTTTTCAAACTCCCGAAGAAGGGTGCTAAAGTGGTCTTAGATGCAGAATGTCACCAAGAGTTTGAAAAGATCAAACAATAACTAATTTCTTCACCGGTGCTAGTACTGCCAATTCTTGGACATCTTTTGAATTTATACCGACAAGTACATTAAGAGTCACTTGGGAGCTTTACTTACCCAAACAAGTCCATAAGATGGCAAAGAAAGAGTCATTTACTATATGAGTAAGAAGTTCACAACATCCGAGATGAATTATTTTACTGTTGAAAGAACATGCGTAGCAACAGGTTTGGGTCTTTGCGTAGATTGAGGCAAAGATACCCTCCACCATCATATCTAGTTGGTGACGAGAGAATGATCCGATCAAGTATCTACTTTGGAGAAATCAGCTCGAAGCTCCTTGTTCAATTTGCCAAAATTATCAAAACTCATGGCATTATGCTTTCTAAAAAAATGATCCTCACCTAGTGAGAAATTGAATTTCTTGGTATGCATCTCAAAAATGGAACATACTTCCTGGACCCCATATTGGAGAAGATTTACAAAAATTTTCAGATGAAAATCTTTCTCACAATCGGGTCCAATCCTTCCTTGGAACCGTAAACTACCTCAGGGATTTTGTGCTTAAAATCTCAAAGGTGTTACATCCCCTTTAGAGAATGCTCAAGAAAAATGCACCATCTTGGAGACCAAAACAGTCAAGCAATTAGAAGTCTGAAGCAAGCACTGCAGAATTTGCTTCCACTACGGATCCCCTCAAATGGAACAAGAGTCATGCAAATAGATGCAAGTGACAAGATCTTGGGTAGCATATCTCTTAGAAGAATCCAATAGTAGGCGCGAATTTGTGCTTACAAGAGTGGTAGATTCACAAATGCAGAAATGCATTATCACTCTACCTTTGAAGAGATTCTTGTAGTAAAGTATGGCATCAAAAAATTTGAATTCCATTTGATTGGCCACCATTTCCTCATAGAGATGGACATATCCTCATTTCCCCAAATGCTCAACTTCAAACAGGAGCAAATTCCGACCTCACTTCTAAGATAGGCAGAATGATTTTCGAAATATTCTTTTGAAACCAAGCATATTTTTGGAAAGAAAAAATGTTTTTGCTGATTTTTTGTCCAGACCAAAAAGAACCTACAGCCTCCATCAATATGTTCATTAGAAAAGAATTTTCTGGTTCCTTTCGCACATTCAATATGCGAGAACATCAATGGCCCTCTCATCAATATCCCCAGACACCCCGAAATATCTCCACAGAAAACCAGCTCACCGAAAATCTCCCAACCCTATTTTGGAATTATCATTATCTAGTCTTTCGAGATTACGGTGGATTAATCTTTGAACCGGGTCTTAACTATGACTATCCATTCATTCATCCCCTAAGATGGTCTTCAACTCTTGCATTCCTAGAAGACTTGAAGTGGATGTTTTGGTTCATGTTCCACTTATATCATGTTACTATAGAATTCCCGAGAGTTGAGATTGTTAAAGTTTTATCTGAATCACTCTTTTGGACCTATAAAAATCATGATCAAAGATACATGATGGATATCCTCACATGGTTCTAGCAACTCCAAGCATGGAGAGAATTGTTTAGACGCCAAAGACAAGTTGGAAGGCCAAAACCCCTCGGACATACGATTATCATTTTCCATCATCCATGGTTTTTTGTAGGACCATCTAGAGATCGAAGAGATAATGCAGCTCAAGTTGGGACCACTGCTTTTAAACCCAACATCCATGATCGGGTTTATAAGATTCACAAGACATTCCCCAAAATCGGTTTTGATATACCTCATGAAGTACAGAGAACTTCAATAATTTTTTGTCAAGAAAATAAGGTCATTCCTCCGAAATTTGGCTTTACACCACAGCAAGTTATTCATGGGACACACCTAGGACTCATGCCAATACTTTTGAAGCCCTCAAAGAATTTCATCGAACCAACCAGGATCCTCTATGGATGCTGAAGTACAAAGTTCACAAGACCCTTGGGGCGGACCATTGTCCCAAGACCCGTATGACTATCCTCGCCGCTTATGCCAACAGGAATATTCCATCCTCCTCTCGAGATATACCATCTAGCTCCGGGATCCCTAATGATGAAGATTTGGATGAAGATTTGGACAAAAAGATCTCCGACTTTAAGTAGGAACAATTATTACGCGCATACAAACAAAGAAAGGATGGCCTTGACAACTCGACTCGACGACGCGCCAACTACTATCCATCCCGAAAGATGCTGATACTATCCTAGCCGACCCCTTTGTAACTCGCGTACTTATCCCGTCTAGTAATGTGAATGATTTCCTCATTCGGTGTGTCCGTGTGCTCAAATAATTGATCATTTTTTGTTAGTATTATACAAAAGTTGTGTCTAGTTGTCAAGGTTGCTATAAATATTTTTAGGTCCATGATGCTTATAGTTTATCCGGTGAGGTTCGAAATCCCGATAGACTAGTCTTATGATGTTACTCGCTCCCCATCCCAGGATCCGACCATTTATGGGAGCACCACACCACGATCATCCGGGTCGAGGAGGCTAGGTTTTTTGGTACCTCACATTTTTAAAGCCTGGTTCATTTGAGATGGTGATATTTTATACGGGCCGCTCCGAGGTTTTGATGGACCACCATCTACGACCCCGACTCGAACATGGGACCCCATTGATTTAGATAGTCCGGATGGGGAGATTGAGGATCCAAATAGCGATATGGATTCCGAGGGTTCGACCCCGGACCGCCGCCGGATTTTCACCCTTGAGTGGTGACTTTAGAGGCTATTTGTGGTGACCTTTTTGACTTGAGAGGGTGAGGATGGCCCCTCTAGTTGATGTAGGTATGAATTAACCCCGACGATTCCCGTATTTTTTGTTGGTCACGTGGAGCTGCCCCAACGGGCTTGTAGATATTACTTTGTATCTCCCGAGGAGTAAGAATTATCTATAAGTAAATAAAAAATTTGTTGATAAATTATTTGTTATTGTTATCCTACTTTTTTATTCCTTCTTTTTTTATAATTATTTGGGAGTAACGCGTTCCGCCTACGTTATTAATAAGTTAAAAATATTATGGGTCGATGATGTGTCCGGGACGTCATCCTTTTTGACTGAGGCGATTTGGTAAGGTTGTTGCTAGCCCCGGGATCGAGGCGTGTTAAGCATTGTGTATCCATATGATCTCGTGTGACTCAAATTGCATGCTTTAGCATAAAAATGGCCGAGAGTCTTGTCTTTGAGCACGTATGTGTGAGCATCTAACTAAATTTAACGATAAGAATGAATTGATTGTTGGGTGAGTTGATTGATCACATAATGGAATGAGGATCCGTGGCTTGGCAAGTTCATATCGTGCCTATAATACGAACCACACGACTTGTCGGATGCATGACTCTCTATGTACCTGTATCGACGAGTACGGAGTACGGTTAGATTGTCGTATGCCAATCGCAGCTTGATGATAGACCGATGCCTACTCGTGGTATTGGATTTTCACTTGTAGATGCATAATCGTGATATTGGGTTATCATTTGTAGTTGCCGTCGCCGGGAGGAAATAGGCCGATACCTAATTATCAAATGACACATTGTGTTGCGTGGATCGACTTCAACATTGTGTTGCGTGAGTCAAATTTTATCAAGCACGTAATTCATCGTTAATAAATGGACTTGTGTAGTGGTGTCTAGTGTGGGAATGATATGGTGATGCATCACGAGTGAATGTATGACTTGATGGTCGAATCGAGTGGTTGTGGTTACTATGTTGCATTCCCCGCTGCATTATGCTTGGCATCTTAAGAGATAAGTAGCTTATAATTGATATATATATATATATATCTTGCGAATTGTGATTGATTGGTAGGATATTCGGCGAATCAACGCCTTAGCCGAGTTTAGGCGTTGACTCACTAAGATTATATCTCACCCCTTCGTGGTTACCATTTTTCAGGTCCAAAGTAAGATGTCGAACCAATAACGTCCCGTTAGGTTTGGGATTCCTACTCACACAAGGCTTCAAGTTATGCGCCACCCGAGTTCTTAGCACGAATAAGGTTTGGGAAGAACGCATCATGACAATATATGTGGAAGAGGGATTGGAGGATTTGGTACCTTATCCTTACAAAGCGTGGGTTCTTCATGTTGGTGAACTGGCCATCACTAATATCGTTCTCCATGATGGCTAACCGACCTCGATTAGACGGACCCTAATTACGTTCTCATGCCCCCATCCGACTATGGCGTAAACCGTCACCAATATCGTAAGCTTTTGATAGGCTGCTTGATGTATCTTCTTTTGGAGTAGACGGACGACTAGCCCTTCCCGACCCTTGCCCCTTTTTTATGGTTTTAGAGAGCCGGCCCAGTGTAGAGTTGTATTTGACTATGGCTCTGTAAGGTTGACTATAACCTACTTTTTAGTATTGTATTGATAGTTATGTATTTTGATATCCTACTATAACAAATGTTTATATTCGATTATCCCCGTTGTTTTACTTGTTTGGGAGTTTACACGTTTCCGCATGTGAATTCTACTAACGTGGGTCGATAGCACACACGGAACGTTATCATTATGACTAGAGGCAAATTGATTGGGATATTGCGTTCTCGGGGGATCGGGCGTGACATCCCCACCTAAGGTAGTATCGGAGCAAGGTCGACTCGATCCATCCGGTTATTAGTCTAGAGTAATAAGGGGCGATGGGAAATGGGATAGTTAGTAGGATTTTACGCGATATGCATGTGATTGCTGCCTGTGTTCTAATATTTTTGGATTGCCTTCTTATCGCGCCTTGCTATGGGATGAGCAGGACTCCGTACGATACCTGCAAAATGAGCGAGCGCGGTGGAAGAGCACCCCCGAGGTAGGTCCGCCGGGTAGAATGCAAGGGTCAATGAAACCTTGGAAGGTGAAGGAATCTCATGGACTTCTTAGATGGGATCCGAAGATAATCAATGACATCCTTGAAGCACTTGGGGATTTGGTAGGATAGCGAGCGCGAAATAGGCACCCCAAGTGGGTCCTTTAGCCATGAACGTGAATGAAAGCACGCAGATGCACAAGTTAGTGGAATCATTTTTTAAGTTGAAGCCACCTAAGTTTGCGGGAGAAGGAGATCCCGAGGTTGCTACCCGATGGATTAAGGAACTTGAGAAGATGTTTGCCACTGTTAAGATGCACCGATGAGGACAAGATCACTTTGGCTGTCTATCAAATGCGGGGTAACACTAATAATTAGTGGGATGCATCCAAGGGACGAATATTTCTTGAAGGCACAACCTTAAGGTGGAATACATTAGTAGAAGCCTTCCATGGGAAGTATTTCTCGGACTACTCTCTAGAATAGAAGTTGAATGAATTCATGAGAATGCGTCAAAATCAGATGATTTGTGGATCAATACGATGCAAGATTTGCTGAACTATCTCGATACGCCCCAAGAATGGTTAAGAATCCCGAGGATAAAGTTAGGAGATTTCGAAATGGCCTAAAACCCGAGATAAAAGATGTATTGGGTGCCTTTCAACCTAAAGGACTATAATGAGCTGTATGAAAGAGCTCAATTGGTGGAAAGGAATTTGATAGAAATGGCTACGGCTTCGGACCATGGTTTACACGCTCAAACAGGAGGGATGTTAGGCAAGGATAGAGGTCGACGTCTAGTTGCGAGCCTATATTCCGCCAAATAGGGCACGTACGATCGCCAAGCCAATGTATCGCCAAAATGAGGAATGTCGTATGTGCCACCGAAACTATAGATCCGGTCCGTGCTCCATGAGGATTGGAGCATGTTTCGAATGCGCCGGTTTGGTCATCGGGGACGGATCGCCCTCAACATTAGGGAAATAGGCTACCGGAAGGACAACCTGGAGGATGCGCACCACAAAACGTTCCGAATCGACCTCTTGCACAAAGAAGGGTGTTTGCGGTCACCCGAGAAAAGGAGAAGGATTCGCTAACCGTTACGAGTACGGTTCTCTTACATGGCCAAGTTGCTTATGCTCTGTTTGATCTTGGTGCTACACATTCCTTCATGGCTGAACAATTTGTTAAACTTGTTGGTTTGAGTCCGAAACCATTGGGCACAATGTTTAGAATTTCTAAACCACTAAAAGATAGTGTAATAGCCGCCGTAGGTTGCCCCGATTGCAAACTTATTGTGGGTGGACACGAGGATAAGATAGATTTGATTATGTTAGAAATGTACGACTTTGATTTGATTGTTGAGATGAATTGACAGACAAAGCAAAAGGCCACAATGAACTGCTATCGTAAGGTGATTAGTTCACCCATTGGATAAGGCTAGTTTTGAGTTTGTAGGTAATCGAGGAGGAACCTCGACGGTGATGATTTCGTCACTTGAGGCTACTCGTTTCGGAGAATGGTTGCCAAGGTTATTTGGCGTCAATGGTTGATGTTTCTATTAAGGAACCTAAGTTGGAAGACATTTTGGTAGTGCGAGAATTTCCCGATGTCTTTCCTAAGGAATTACCTAGTTTACCACTAAAAAGGGAAATAGAGTTTGTAATAGAGTTAATCCCGGGAACCGAGCCAATTTCTAAGGCACCCTACGTAATGGCGCCTGTCCGAGCTCAAGGAACTTAAGGTGCAAATGCAAGAGTTCTTGGATAAAGGATTTATCCGTCCTAGTGTATCGCTTTGGGGAGCACCTATACTTGTTTGTGAAAAAGAAAGATGGATCATTGCGATTGTATATTGATTATAGGCACTTGAATTGAGTAACGATCAAGAACAAATACCCTTTACCAAGGATTGATGACTTGTTCGATCAATTACATGGAGCTTCGGTATTTCCCAATGTTGATCTTCCGACGGGATACCATCAATTGAGGATCAAGAAAGAGGATATCCCCAAGACAACAGTAGGACACGTTATGGACATTATGAGTTTATCGTGATCCCGTTTAGCTTGATAAATGCTCCTGCTTGTCTTTATGGATTTGATGAATATGGTATTTAAGGAGTTTTTGGATCATTTTGTGATTATGTTTGTGACATTCTAATTTCCTGCCATTTCGAGAATAATGAATGAGAAATTATCTAACGATGTATATCGGTTTATCTCGCTCGGACTTGATCGGTCTCGAGTTAACCGACCATGAAATGGGATCTCAAAATTGGACAATGAACAATGAAGCATGCCAACATTTGACACAAATTGGACGTCACCTCATCGAGGGAAATTTCTATTGGAAAACGAAAAATTGGGACTGTCGGTGCTAAATTATCATTTTGCCCCTCAAGCCTTAACCTTGCATTAAGTTATTTGGAGGGCATTTTTGTCATTTGGCTTTCCTCCATGGCTGCCGAAAATGTGAGAAGAAGAGTGGTCAATGGTGGTCAATAGCTTCAAGATAATTATGAAGAGAAGCCAAGTGCCAATTATTAAAAATTAGCCAAAATTGACCCATTTTGAATTACTGTTCACTTTTTGACCACACCAATAATTGGTAGATTAGCACTTTCTCTCTCCTCACTTCAGCTGAACACACACTCTCTCTCTTCCTCTCCACGTTTTCTCATTCCTTATCTTCAATTTCCTCCCGAATAGAATTGCATTGCTCGACCGGCCACGCCTTGCCCGACGCCCTTCACTGTTCCGGCCATAATCGCTTGTCCGACGTCGTCTTGAGGTAAGATCATGGCCATTAGAAAGCTTATCATCTTATCTTTTTAAAGACATATTATAAGCTCCATTTGGCCCAATATTTTTTCCTGTAGAGCTGTTTATTTAAGCAAAGGTCAGGCGGGTCAGTTTGGAAATTCGGTTTGAGGGAGATCTCACTTTTGCTAGCTTAAAGAGCTCATTTTGTTTCAAATTTTTGATGACATACTATTAAAATATATTATAAGGGTTTGATAAGCCGAGGATAGCAATTTTTTGGGATTAAAATAGGTTTTAGAGGTTGATTTGGGCTAGTTTTTATAAAGCGATTCAGCCCCTTTGCTTTGATCACTTGAAAACATAATGGAAGAGGCCCTTTGAGGTGTTGTTTTACTGTCAAATTTTCGGTGAGATCTCTATAATCATAGATTGAGAGGTTAGTAAGAAGATTATGGGATAATTTAAAGTTTAGAGGAAGTTTAATTGCTGATTTAAGTTGGTTATTGCAAGAACAGTTTCTCGTTAGCCGCTTTCTCTTGTTCGGGTTGAAGCTGTTGGAGGCTATTTAAAGTGTCAATTGGCTTTGAAATTCTTGGTAAGACACCTTAGGATATAGTATAATTTTTTATTGTGGAATACACGAATTGGATTGGAGTTTAGAAGTGGTTTCATGGCTGATTTGTGCAATTGAACTCAAACCGTATACTTCCCTATTTTTGGACAGAATTGAAGTTGGACCTTGAGGCTTCATTTGGTGGATTAAGCTAGTCCAATTTGCTTTGTAAGTGACCCCTAACCCTTTATTAGGAAGTTAGGGTACTAATGGAGGAATTTGGCCTTCAATTGATTGATTTTATGAGGTGAAATGTACTTCCAATAAGCAAGGCCAAATGTGGTTTATAGTTGCCGAACAATGTGTGTTTACCTTAGAGTGAAATTGTGTTTTCATGGTTATATGATATTTGATTGCCATGATGTGTGAACTGTTTGCCATGCAATGAAAGTGTTTGGTCATGGTGTTTCTCATGTTAATAGCATTGTTGATTGCTTGAGTTTGATATACTCGATCATGAAGTCCCGGAAAGATAAGAACGGCTCGTGAGCCTTGATAATGAGAGACATAACATGAATTGGCCTGGATGGAAACGAGATATGCGAAACCTTGGGACTTGGCCATGCGGGGACGAGTTTATCCCGGGACGTGGCCATGCGGGGACGAGTTTACCCCAGGACTTGTGCCATGAGGGAGAAGCTATACCCTAAGTCTTGGTCATGCGAGGTAAGTCGATGTGTGTCGATAAGGGCCATTGAGATGGCATTAGGAGCCTGATGCTTTGAAACACGGGTCCCAAAAATTGTTATAGCCTCGAGCGTAATTTTACGTTGGCCTAGCCGTGGAATTAAGATTGAATGCTGAGCCTGAGGCGTATTTACGCGGCTAATTCACTAAGTTGAGAAATTATGGTAAAATGAGAATTAAACTATGATATGTGAAATTATTTTCATGCTAGTACGTCTGACCTTGGTCATCCGATGAGCTATGCCTTGAAACCGTGATTGTTATGCCATGCATGTTGACATGCGTTGTTATTTCATGCTACGTGCTTTGTTTTGTGGTTTTTTATATAAATAAAATAAAATAAATAATAATGTCTTTGGAGGTACTAACTGCCTGGTCTAGGTTTAGGGTTAGCTTACCGAGATGTAAATCTCACCACCCGTCAGGATTAACATTTTCGTGTCCCGCATGATGGAAACCGAGCTTGACAAGGATGAATATTCAAGGAAATAATTGTAGAAAATGGATTTACTTTTGTGACCCTAAGGATTTCATTTTGTCTAGAAGTTAGAATTGAAACCTTTGGACTGTAATTGGTGTTGTGAACGATGTACCTTCTTGTCTTGAGTCATCTTGTATTAAACTTGCTTGGAGATGTTCTATTGCTTCCGTATGCTTGTATCCTTTGGAAATTTTTAAGTTGTGGACCGAAGAATCCTAGGAGATTACTTATTGAAGAACAGCCTGGTAGGATGTTCACGTACTCGCCGGGTTCGAGGTGTGACATACCCGTTTATAGATGATATTCTAGTATACTCAGGAAGTCCCAAGCACTTAAGGACGGTGTTAGAAACTCTTAGAGTGCATCAACCGTATGCTAAGTTTAGCAAGTGCGAGTTTTGGTTAACTAGTATGCCGTTCCTAGGCCACGTGATTTCGGGAGAAGGTATTACGTAGATCCATCTAAGATTGAAGCAGTAGTAAATTGGCCAAGGCCAACGACAATGACCGAAGTCGAAGTTTCTTAGGTTTGGCAGGTTACTATAGGCGCTTTGTGGAAAGATTCTCAGCTATAGCCTCGCCTTTGACGCATTTACTCAAGAAAGATGCGAAGTTCGAATAGGCCGATAAGTGCGAGCGTAGTTTTCAAGAGCTTAAGCACTACGGCTCCTATTCGACAATTCCATCTAGTTCTGGAGGATTTGAGATCTATAGTGATTCTTCGCTTAAAGAATTAGGTTGCGTCTTGATGTAGCATGGAAGAGTGGTCGCATATGCTTCTTGCCAATTGAGACCTCATGAAATGAACTACTCAACGCACAATCTGAAATTGGTTGCGATTGTGTTTGCCTTAAAAATTTGGAGGCATTACTCGATTGGAGAAAGATTTCAAGTGTATACCGACCACCAAAGCCTAAAGGTACCTATTCCCACAAAAGGAGCTGAACATGAAACAACGTCGATTGATGAAGTTGCTTAAGGATTACGATTGTGAAATTTTGTACCATCTAGGTGAGGCAAATAAGGTCGCAAATGCCCCGAGTAGGAAATTAGTGATTGCTGAATTACGTATGCAAGAATGGCGTCTATTAGAAGAAGTTAGGGATTCGACTTCAAATTCGAGATCGCTTGTTTGTCAAGTTTAATTGCCACCTTGAGGATAGAATTGGAAGTGCAAGTAAGGATTCAAACATTGCAATCGACAAACCCCACCGTTCAAAAGATCCTTCAAGAAGACTCGACTAAGAAAAGCGCCGACTTCCGGTAGGCGATGGCGGGACGCTAAGGTTCCGAGGACTTTTGGTGGTACCTAAAGATGAAAAGTTAAAGCATGATATCTTGTCGAAGCGCATCATAGCACCTATAGTATCTACCTTGGGAGTACGAAGATGTATCGAATTTGAAATAATATTATTGATGGAGTGGCATGAAAGCGGGCATAGCTAAATGCGTGGCAAAGTGTTTGATGTGTTAGCGGAGTTAATGCGCAATACTATAAACCCGGAGGACTACTACAACCCTTAGAAATCCCAGAATGGAAATGGGAACATATCAAATACTTGAGGATGTGTTACAAGCGTATGTTCCGAATTTAAAGGGTAACTAGGAGGAACAATTATACTTAGTTGAGTTCGCCTACAATAATAGTTATCAACAAAGTATTCGGATGGTGCCATTTGAGGCTCTATATGGTAGAGCTTGTAGGACTCCCTTATGTTGGGACGAGGATAGAGAAAAGAAAATCACCGGTCTAGAATTAGTGCAATAATCAACGAAGCTGTTAAGATCATCAAAAATAGACTTAAAGCGGCTCAAAGTCGTCAAAAGAACTACGCCGACAAGAGACGTAGATCCTTGGAATTTCAAGTAGGGGATCATGTGTTTCTAAAGGTATCACCCATAAGAGGAACGTCCCGATTTGGCAAGAAAGAAAAAATTGAATCCAAGATATGTTGGACCGTTCAAGATCTTAGAACGAATTGGGAATCGGCGTATCTTCTCGCGTTATCGCCGAGGCTTGCCCAAGTACATAATGTATTCCACGTCTCGTTATTGAGAAAGTATGAACCGGACCCCCGCTCATGTGTTAAGTTACGAGGAAATTGATTTGGATGAGCGAGCTGGTACGTGGAACGTCCGGTTAAAATCGCTGATCGAAAGGAACAAGTACTCCAAAATAAGGTGATTTCCTTAGTCAAGGTGATCTCGCAACACCGGAGAACAAAAGGAGTCACATGAAAAAGTGAGGAAACTATGTGACGTACTTATCCGGATCTTTTTTAAGATAATTAGTAGTTGTGTATTTTGGGGACAAAATTTCTTAAGGTGTGGAGAATTACAACGCCCGGGAATCTAATCCCTTCCGGTAATAGAATTTAGTTTATGGGTTGTCTGTAAATTCTAGTTTGTTGCTTGAGATTGAATTCTTGAGGATAAGGCGATGGGAATTGAGAATTTCACGAATCGTCGATCGAATTAGTTTAGGGATTCGATCGGTTGATTATCTCGTTTTAGAATTGAAATTCTTATGTCTAGGCTTTGTTTTAACCAAACTAAATTGAGTTTGACGAGAATACCCTTCGTAGAAATGTGAATTGCCTAAACTACCCTTGGCTTGATAAATGACCAAAGCGCCCTCGACAATTTTAGAAATGACGAAAATGCCCCCGGGGGTCTCTATCAAAGTATTTATGAAGGGGAGATCCACCTTGTCATTTATGCCCCTAAAAGTCAAGGCTCTCTCTCCATTATCCTCTCACAACCGACCTCTCTTTCTCCCTTTATTATCTCTCTCTCGCCCTCTCTCTATCACTCTCTTTCCCTCGTCTCTCTTTTGGTTTTCTATTGTACCGAGACACCACCAGCCATTGCTATCGCCACCATCCCTTCTCTACCGTCCTAGCACCGTCCCACAACGCCTCCTCGGCTCGTCATCGTTACCGTGCGGTCATGAGGGCCGAAGCCACCGTTGCTCTGCTCATGCTACGCCGCTGAGCTACCGTCGACCCCAGCCATCGTCGCGGCTTCATTTTTTGTCTTGCCGCCACCCCAATGACCTCCACGACTCCCTCCGATGTGTCCTAGCCACTTCCAATCACCGCCGACCATCGAAGAGCCCAGGAACAGCCCCCCGTTACTGTTTCCGCCCCCGCTCCGCCAAGAATCATTATCGGCTTCCACTTGAGAAACCGCATTTGCTTGCCATCTGCGGTCTTCTACCATCACCCTCAACCTCCATAAAGCCTCCTCGACGTTCCCTTGTCACCCTCGACCACCATAGGACCCCGCTTGCCGCCGCTCCGGTGCTCGAACAAATCTGAGTCGCCCAAGAACCCCTCGCTATCGCTACTCTACTTATTCGATTATGTTGAGGGAAATCGAGGCCGATACTTAATCCCGCGGCCCCTTGTCGCTTCCTCGATATTCGTCAAACCTTCATGGACCGCCGCCGCGAAGCCGCCCCTATCGCCCGTAGACTGCCGGGACACCCGGCCAGCCCTAACCAGGTAAGGACAACCCCCGTTCGTCCGGCTTCGATTCTATTCTATTTAGCTTAATACTTGCTGGGTCGTTGCTCATTATTGACACCTAAATTTTCGATCAAGTTTTTTTTTTACTTTTATAAAAATTCATAGAAAATCCATAAAAAGTCAAAACAAATTGAAAAATCAAGTTTAGAAGCCTTGGCCAAGCATAAGGGACCATTTTTGAACAAAAACAAATTTTCATATTTTTCGCATTTTTTGATATTTTCGAAAAATAGAAAAATACAAGAAAATTCACAAAAAATACTTCTCGAAGCCGCAAAAATATAGAAAAATATTCCATATTTTTATTTTAATTCCATTTTCATATTGACCTCAAGAAAAAATAAAAATTGAATTCAATTTTAGGTGTTTCGTTACAACACCAAGGGTTGAATTTGCCAAAAATACAATTTGAGTCTTTTTATTTGCAAATTTCGCATATTTTGAGTCAACACATTCAATTTCAATCCTTTGCATTTTCAATTTAACCAATTTCACCCTCAATTGTGCTAATTACACGGATTGGGCAAAAATCCCCAAAATCCTTGCAATTTAGTCCTTGGAATTTTCAATTTTTGAAATTACTTTTAATCCAGGGACTTTCACAATAAAATTGGACTACCTCCCAAGGTTTTCATATGCTCTGAATCGATTGGAAGGGGTAATTGGATCCAATTTGATCATTTGGGTACTCAATTGAACTTTTCCCCAATTTGCAATTTTAGAAAAATTTGGGGTTTTCATAGAAATTGATCGGAAATTTTGGGCAAAATTACATTTCTAGATAGTATTTGAGCCCCTGAGTTCAATTTTGAGGATTAATTGTAAACATTCTCCATAAATGTTGATTAATTTCGAAAATTACAAGTCCGAATCGGTTCGAGCACTGCTAACCGGTCCAAACAGTGTCGTCTTCCTCCTCGAGCGCGCGCCGTTTTGCAGGTTTGAAGGCCGAAGTTTGACGACCAAATTGGATGACCATTCGACTATAATTGAGCGAGCTTGGGAAGGTGCTTTGTTCGCCAAGTCAAGGCATATCGATCGCCACCGGTATCATGGCCAATGACCGCCGGAGCACGGCAGGATGGCCGGTCAAAGTTTCGGCAATCCAAAAGTCAACATTTGAACAAATGATCAAATTCGTGTATAATTCGCGTACGCCGGAGTGCCAAACGGAGTTGGACGGAATCCCATTCCGTTCCAAACGCCGTCCGGCTCACTCACTTCGCACGCATGGGCACGTGCGAAGTGAGTCGGCGAAGCTCCTCCCGTGCACGCCAATTTTCAAAGTTGGTATAAAAGGGGGCGAGAAGCTTCGCAAAGAAGATAGGCTCATTCGTGCTCGCGAGAAGTAACAGAATAGAAAGAGTAAGCTAGAGAGAGGAAAAAGCTCTCGTCTTCCACCATCGACTGAAAGCTTGAACAAAGACTCGAGCTGCTCGTCTACCCAATCCAGGATGAATCAGGCCGTCGGATCATCACCGAAAGCTCGCCCGAACCGAGGAGAAGCGATCGCACCAATCAATCAATTCGAGATCTCCGAAAACGCTGAGTTGACCTAGCGATCTTCTCCGTGTGTTCATGGCATCATGCTATTACGAGTGTAATTGTCTCAATTAGTGTGTGCATTTTGATCCTTAAACATCACTGACCACGATCGTACCTTATTTTCGCATCGATTTCGCCCGAATACCTCGAGTCGAACTTCCTACCGCTTCGTGCGGTCGAACACTAGCCAGGCTCTCCTAGCCATCGCGAGCTCAATCGAGCCCAAGGTAAGCTTCAACTTCCTACGATGCTTGTGTATGAATGAATTGATCCGATTTGACGCGATCTTACATGTTCAAGCTCGGCGGTGGCCGATCGTGCGTAGTTCATAGCTCGGTGCGGTCGAACACTAGCCAGGCTCTCCTAGCCATCGCGAGCTCAATCGAGCCCAAGGTAAGCTTCCCGAACTTCCTACGATGCTTGTGTATGAATGAATTGATCGATTTGACGCGATCTTACATGTTCAAGCTCGGCGGTGGCCGATCGTGCGTAGTTCATAACTCGTGATTCGCCCGATGAAATTGCTTGATTTTATGATATGTCGATCTGCACGTCGATTTGAGTCGATTGAAAGTGGTTTCGCGTCATTCCGGCGAGATTTCGCCGTTAGATCTCGCCGGAGAAGTGTCAACCATTGGTTTAGTCATCGTCGAGAGGTAGAAGACGGGCGAGGTGGTAGGGTCAACGAGTCAAAGTTTGAGGTGTCAAGTTGTGATAGGTCCAGGTTAATATCCGGTCAGCTCGGCCGTTGGCACGGATGGGCTGAGTCGGATTAGATCCGACGATCACGATAAATAGATTAGTTTGATTCTAGGCCGTTAGATTTGATTTTTGTATTTTTGATTAATTCGTTTAATAGATGGAAAATAAAAAATACGTAAACGGTGCCGTTTTGCATAAGAGACGTGCGACGTCATTTAGGAAGGAAGTCCGATTCGTCGTTTAGGTTTAATAGGAATGAACGGCTCGAATCGAGTCCAGGTTTAATCGCGACCCTTCGTCCGGTGTGCGATGTAGTGTCGTTTTTGTACACAGGCGAGATGTGATCGAGTGCGGCGAGGCGTGCGTAGGCACGAATGAGTAAACGGTTGAGATCAATTCCAGGTTCAATCGTGGCCGTCCGTTTAATTTTAGTATTTTCGGATATTAGAAAAAATATTTTAAAAAATCAAAAAAATTAGAATAAATAGGAAACGGTGTCATTTAGGTCGTGCGGGTCGCGAGTCGGATCGAGGGTCGGTTGACCGGGTGTTGACCAGGTTGACCCGATCCAAAAAATTCATAAAAAATTTCTAAAAATCCAAAAAAAATCAATAATATTCATAAACAATTCATACAAATTCCCAGATTTTGCCAAAAAATTTCTAAAAAATGTCTAAATCGATTCGGGACTCTTATAGTCTAGATCGAAAAATTTTGAAGTTTTGAGGGTTGATTTACATAGATACCGAAAAATTATTGATTTTCGGAAAATAAATAAATAATCCAAAAAGGTTAGAAAAATTCCAAAAAAATTCTGAAAATTCACAAAAAAAAAATGGGAAATGGCCACATTCAACCGGCCCGACCCTAGTTTGTGCTTTTTGGGTCCCGAACCTTCCAAATGACCATCTTACCCTTCGGGCCTTTGGCCCCAAAAATAATTTTTCAAAACCGTCCCGAAACTCGATTGGATTTTTTCTTCGGGTCAATAGAGCCGTATTATATATGCCATGCTTGTTTGATTGCTTGATTTGATTTGTGATTACTTTGATTACGCATTTTTTTATTGTGATTGATAGTATAGTGAATTCCCGTCTGCATGATACCCTAAGTCGTTAGAGCCTACATCGCCCTAAATTTCATCTCGCATGAATTCTTAGGTTAGAAAATCATTCAACTTCGGTAACCGAAAGGGCATCGATTTGAATTTCGGCGTAACCAAGTCCCCGGACCCACTTCTCCGGTTTTCGTAGAATCGAAAGGTTTCTCCCGACCGCTCGATAGGGTTTCCGATCATACCCTCCAAAAATTGATCGGTGGCAACTCCATATGCATGTACACTGCGCACATGCCACCCGACCACACTAAGGTCGACCCCGATATAAAAAAATCTTCTTCACACCGCGATTCGAGTAATGGGTCTCGAGATGGACCCGCGCGCCAAGATCCACTACCAACTGGATCGGAAGCGTGGCTCGTTAACCCTCACCATTCGCTCGCCGAAGGGGAGCGGAGGAGGGTCGCGACACTCATTTGAGCTCCGCTGTGACTCTAATGACTCTTGTGACTTTCTATTATGTCTTGACTTCAAGTTAAATTCATCTTAGCGTGATTTGATGTCCGTTGCTCACCGAATCGCAACTAAGGAACCAAGAGCTCACGAGGATCGTCATTACCATTCTAAGATCATTTGACGGTGAGTTAACCCCTAATTCTGGCTAAGTAGCTAATTACGATCGCAACTAGTGTGGTTAGATTATTTAAGTCTTTAGATAGATCGGTTAGGGTCGATTTAGGTCGAAACTTGATTTAGGCTAAATGACCCTAATTAAGAAGGTTAGTTGATTATGATTGCTTGAGACTTGATTGCTTGATTCCGGGACACTTTTATAGGAATGAAGTTGGTTCTCAAAATGCGTATGTCTACAATTGAATTGACTATTCATGTTGACCGTTTGGTTACCTCGGTTATATGATTGTGTGATTTGATTGATTGGTGGCTGAAATGGACGGTCAATTGTGACTACTTGCTCGTATTTACTTGCAAAGTAGTAAGGTTAGCATTGTGCATCCATATGATCTCGTGTGACTCAAATTGCATGTTTTAGCATGAAAATGGCCAAGAACCTTGTCTTTGAGCACGAATGAGTGAGCATCCGACTAAATTTAAAGATGAGAATGAATTGATTGTTGGGTAAGTTGATTGATCACATAATGGAATGAGGATGCGTGGCCTAGCAAGTTCGTATCGTGCCTATAATGCGAACCACACAACTTGTCGGATGCACGACTCTCTATGTACTATATCGACGAGTACGGAGTACAGCTAGATTATCTTATGTGGGTCGCAGCTTGTGATGGACCGATGCCTATTCATGGTATTGGCTTATCACTTATAGATGCATACTCGTGATATTAGGTTATCATTTATAGTTGCCGTGGCCGGGAGGAAATGGGACGATGCTTGGTTATCGAGATGATGCATTGTGTTGTGTGGATCGACTTCAGAATTGTGTTGCATGAGTCGAATTTTATTAAGTCGTTAATAAATGGACTTCGTGTGGCGTCTAGTGTGGGAATGATATGGTGATGCATCACGAGTGAATGTATGACTTGATGGTCGGATCGAATGGTTGTGGTTACTATGTTGCATTCATGTTGCATTATGCTTGGCATCTTCGAGATAAGTTGCTTGTGATTGATTTGTATATCCTGTGAATTGTGATTGACGGGTAGGATATTACGGGCAAATCAACACCTTAGCCGAGCTTAGGCATTGACTCACCGAGAATATATCTCACCCCTTCATGGTTACCATTTTTCAAGTCCAAGGTAAGATGTCGAACTAACAACGTCCGATTAGGTCTATGATTCTTACTCACACAGGGCTTCAAGTTGTACACCACCCGGTTCCCGGCACAAATAAGGTTTGGGAAGAATGCATCATGACAATCTACGTGGAAGAGGGATTAGAGGATTTGGTACCTCATCCCTACAAAGCGTGGGTTCTTCATGATGGCGATCGCGTCCTAGGCCCCTACTAGGATTCCGCTAGTTTTATTGGTAACCCCGATGGTGAAGTAGTGGACCCCGACTAAACGGACCCTAATTACACTTGCCACGGCCCCATCTAACTATGGTAGAGACTAGCCGTCACCGATGTTGTAGGCTTTTGATTGGATGCTTGATGTATCTTCGTTTTAGAGTAGACGGACAGCTAACCCTACTTGACCCTTGTCCCTTTTTTATGGTTTTAGAGAGACATCCAAGAGTGTGGAGTTGTATTTAATCGTGGCTCTATAGGGTTGACTATCACCTACTTTTAGTATTGTATTGATAGTTATGTATTTGGATATCCTATTATAACAAGTGTTTATATTCGACTATCCCTGTTGTTTTACTTGTCTAGGAGTTTACACGTTTCCGCATGCGAAGTATACTAACGTGGGTCGATAGCGCACCTAGGACGTTATCATTATGACCAGATGTGAATTGGTAGGGATGTTGCGTTCCTAGGGATCGGGACATGACATCTTATGAACAAAACTCAACTTGACTCAAATATCTAAAATCAACTTGTGGTCTCAAGTTGAAATGTGCTCAAAGTTGCATTCAGATTATCAAAGTTAAAAGACTATATTACTCAAATTTCATTGTTCTTAAGTATGTTAAAAACACTACATACATAGATTCTCCTCAACTAGCAGAAGCTCAGAGGCCGATCGACTTGACTTGAACTAGAGAGGAATAGAGCCAATATTAATTACCAGATAAGATGGATTTGAGTAATAACTAATGCGTCTAGTTCGAGGAGCTCGAAAATAGCTTCATTAGCACTACTAAGTACTAGGAAGAAAGCAAAGTTCCAAATATGTAATTCATTAAATAATGAATCCTGCCATTGCCAAAATTAGCATAAAAAGCATACTTTTTTTTTGTTGAAAAAAACATGCTATTTTGTTTGGTAACATTTGCTCTATTTCCATGTACGAAAGAATCCCAACTATACACTTGGAAGTACTTGTGCTAGTGGCTAATTATCCCCCTCTCGATTAGCTGGCACAACTGTTTACTACAGAAACAACCCAGCCAAAAGTACTTCATAATACCAATAAGAGTCAGGAAAAAATCCAGTTGTACAACATACTAAAAAAGTACATCTGTTTTTCATGCTTGAGTTGAAAGTGGTTCATAGAAGACCCACTAGAACCCATATCTATTTGGCCTTTCTTTTTTATAATACATTTATGACCCATATCTTAGTTTTAAGCTGATCCATTTATGACTCAGTTCGAAAAATTTGGGATGGATACGGGTTTGTAACCACTTTTGACAACCCTAATTGAACGCGATATAGCTATGTCTGGCAAATTCCAGTAGCATGAAAACATATAACATTGTCACTTTTATAGAGCTGGTAATAGCAAGGTCAGAAGAACAATGTCACACCATCCCAGAAAGTTTTGATTGATGTAATGATTGACTTCGCCATGAGACTTGGATTGGCTGATTCCTCGAGTGCCATAGGCCATTAGCTTTGCATCAAATGTGTTATCAATCTCAATCAGATAGGTATAGATAAATGTCAACTTTGTAGATTTTTTATAGGAAATGACTAATCAATTCGATGGCAAAGATTGTGCAGAAAATTCACAATATCAACCAAAAAAACCCAACAAATCCAACCTCCAAACAAAGAAAAAACAACACATCTGTCACAGCAATTTCAAACATTTTCTGAAAAACTTTAAGAGAGATAGAGACAGAGTTTTAGGACCAACAGAGAAGTGGGTGGTAGGAACATCGCATCCAAGTAAACATCTGCAACGGGGCTTCAGATACCTACCAGCGAGAGAATTGGGAATTGGGTAGTCACCATCGTCCAAGTTCTCACTGCTTGTCCTTCTCTTTTCTATTCCCACAGATTAGCGAAGCAACGGCTCTTTTTTTTTCTCTAGAGTTTAAAAAGGCAAGTGTTTTCATGGCCTTGTATTATAGACTTTCGAGAGTTATTCATTTCATTAAAATTTCTAATCACAATAACAAACATCTACTTTTATAGTTAAAGAATCTCACATCATTATGAATTTCTATGTTGAGTTTTCTAATTTATTCATAACTTTTTAAAAGCTACTAACTAAATTTAAAGTTACTCTTAACGAAAAAATATTTTCATCGTCCATAAGAAATTTTACACATGAATTATTGCCGATAGTAAAAACATTTTTCGTTAACAAGCTATTTCAAGCAATATCATTATCATTTTTATGAAAATATATTTTTTCAAACCATTCATTTTTCACCGGATAAACCGAGCCTAAAAGAAATCATAAATCGGAACCCATAACCCAAATTTATCCTTCGTCAACAATCCACCCGATACACCATTAAAATGGTTAGGCATTATTAACATAGATGACATATGGCTATAAGACGAATCTTGTGACGTCCCGAATTTTGACGTTCGTAAAATAACCGAATTCGATTGATTTTAACCATGAATTCCAGTCTGGTAAATAATATTAGATTTTCGAGGATTAAGAGACAATCACTGGACATTGAATTGTTGAATTGAAAAGGATATTGGATAATCCTAAGGCGTTGGACAAGGAAAGTCAAGCTGGAAAAATCGAGCCGTCGAATCAAAGCATCGAGATAAGTCAGCCCGAGCCTAGTCCCGGCCCGAAACTTAGAAGTAAATTTACCATTTTGCCCCTAAAGATAAATTTATTATTTTTCCCTTTCTTTGAAATAACCATTTTACCTCTTTGCAAAATTACTATTTTACCCTAGATGTTAAATTACCAAAATGCCCTCAATTATTATTGCCAAATAACTAACCTACCCTTGCTTGTGAAATTATCAAAATGTCTCTAGCATCAATTACAATAAGATAAAAATCATTATGTGGCATTATGATTGTGGGCCCCACTTTTTCTTCTTCCTACTCTTTTCCCCTATGCTTAGCTGACCACCCTCTCTCCTTCCCCTCATTTTGGCCTAACACCCTCTCCTCCCTTTAACCTCCATTTTTGGCCGCTCAAGCTCCGTTGCCGCTGTGCGCCCGAGTCACGCACCACCACCCAAGCCGACCCATGTCGTTCAACCATTTGCGCTTGAATCGCCGTGCAAGCCAAGTGCTCCACCGCCGTACAATCAAGCCGTGATTGTCGTCGTCGTTAAAGCAATGAGATGAGTTACGATACGTTCGCTCGTGCCGAGCAATCCTTCGTCGCCGTGCGCTTACGCATCACCGCGAGCCGCCATCCGTGAACCACCTACCGCCGCACCACCGCGAGCCATAGCCACGGCCACCCACGGCCACGCCATTGAACCGAACGCCAACACCGTACGCTACCCGTATCGTTACCCATGTCATTGCCGCCGCCGCCGCCGCCACGACATATTGTTAGTTGTGAGTTAACTTCCTTATTCTTGATTAGGTTGTTAATTGTGTCTATAGATTAGATTAAATTGTGTTGATTGTGATTAGTTTATATTAATTGTGGTTAGTTAATGCTAATTGTGCTAGACTATGGTTAGGTTATATTAACTATGGTTGGGTTAGGTTAGTTGACCATGGTTAGATTAATTAACTATAGTTACTTTACTATTAACCATAGTTACTTTAATTAACTTTAATTGGGTTAATTAACCGTAGTTACTTTAATTAATCGTGGTTGAGTTAATTAACTATAGTTATGTCAATTTAATCATAGTTTGGTTAGTTAACCATGGTCGGATTAAATAATTATTATTATTAAATAGTTATTAACTTATTATTATTATTATTATTATTATTATTATTATTATTTGATGATTGTTTTGTATCCTTGAATGTTTATATTGACATGAAAATAATCATTTATTTTGAGATGGAATTTGTTACACTGAAAATGAATTTTTGGACACGTAATTAAGGACGTACGTGAGGTGGCGTCAAACCGTGATGTTTTTGTGTCCGAAAAATCCGAGTACGTCATAGAATTGAGGAATACCAAGTTTGATAGGGAACATATGTCTGTCATCATGTGAAAATTTGTTGTCGCATTTGTAAGCATGGAAAATTGCAATGAGTTGAGTTGTGAGCACGACCATGATTGCATTAGGCTAATTGCAAAGATATAAACTAACATGATTGTCTGATGTGCTCGTGTAGTCATATGAGAAAAATGATCACCCGGAGATGTCATGAGAATGATGCCCGATATATTCATGCTTTGGGTTGATCACAATCACATGACTTGTCGAATGTACGATAGTCCGTGTCGCTAGGCTGGACGAATGCCCATCGCAAAAAGTTGTGGGCCGATGCTCATTACAAGAATGCTTCATATGTATATGCCATTTCACTGGAAATCACATGGCCTATTAGTTACCGTGCTCGATGGGGCGGGACGATACGTGTCATGCTAGAAAAGCACTAACCGTCGAGTTGTCTTTGTGGCCGAGTGGCCGTTAATAGCTGAAACACATGTGATGCATTATGTATGCGATACGGTGATGGGTTTTTTGGTTGTGCGCCTTGGCCTATGTGTTATTATATGATGCCATAATGAATACTTGTGTTGTGTGTGCCAAGGCAGGGTAAGTGTGCCTGTGGTTAACGATTGATTGGTTGAGTCAAGTGCCCGATCATGTAGTAAATAGAATGTTGCGAAAGTCGCACGCTATTAATCTGTTATCAACATCAACCTGCATGTCTAGGCCACTCTGAACGAATCAGCACCCTATTCGAGCTGAGGGCGTTAACTCACGAAGATTTTATATCTCACCCGTTGTTGTTAAATATTTTCGGGACTTTAGAGATGGAGACGGGACTAGTTTCTTCGAGGTACCACTTAACCGGACCCACGACGTCACGTCATATCCGATCCCATGGTTAGAACATGTCTAGGAGCACCACGTAACTACACTCTAGGTTAAGAAGGGATTGGGATGCCCGGTACCTCACCACTTCAAGACCTGGTTCGTTCATCATGGCGAGCCCCTCTTTGGGCCAATCCATGATTTTAATGAACCTCTAATCGCGACCCGAAGATCCGGACACGGGATTTGATGGATATCGACATCCCGGATGGGGAAGTGGAGAATTCGGAGTCTCATCCAAACGAGAACCCCAAGACCACGGCTTACTACGGCGCCGAGGAGGGTGTGCACGTTGGCCCCTCTTTTTGAAGTAGCTTGAAGTAGTGTTAACCCCGACCCCGATTCGGTATCTTTTTTATGGTCATGGGAAGTGGCCTTGAGGTAGGGATTATATATATGTACTTCCCCAAGCTTAACAAGTGAATAAATAAAATGAGCTTTTGCTATCTCACGGGTTATTAGTATCCTTTCTAACTATCCCCGTTGTTATGTTCGTTTGGAGATTTTAGAATCATTTTCGCATGTGCTTAATTGAAATATAAAATGAATGGGTCGATGATGTATCTAGGATGTTGCCTTCAAATGACCCGAGGCCTTTGGTAGGGTTGCTGCGTGCCCAAGGAGGGTGTGCACGTCGACCCCTCTTTTTCGAGTAGCTTGAAGTAGTGTTAACCCCAACCCCGATCCGGTATCTTTTTTATGGTCATGGGAAGTGGCCTTAAGGTAGGGATTGTATATATGTACTTCTCCAAGGTTAACAAGTGAATAAATAAAATGAGCTTTTGCTATCTCATTGGTTATTAGTATCCTTTCTAACTATCCCCGTTGTTATGTTCGTTTGGAGATTTTAGAATCATTTTCGCATGTGCTTAATGAATTGAAAGATAAAATGAATGGGTCGATGATGTGTCTCGGGATGTCGCCTTCAAATGACCCGAGGCCTTTGGTAAGGTTGCTTTGTGTGCCCAAGGATTGGGGCGTGACAAATCTATCATAAGAATACTGATAAAATGTTAAAGGAGGGTAAATTTGAGGATCAAGAATACTAGTTTATGATTTTTTTGTGAGATACAGATGCATAATTCAAATGCCAACTTGGACGGTGTTAACCATTTTCCGTAATTCCTACTTACGTAACGAGTAACAAAAAGGAAGCACAAAGATTTGCAGTATCTGTTCTATCATTTTTCTCTTTTTATTGTTTATTTATTTCTAAATTAAAGGGGACAAATCATTTGGTTGAGCATTAGTTGATCTCCGACAAAAATGTAAAGTTAACACTAATGAGTCTAGAGGAATTTAAAATAACACGAGATGTGTACAGAAGATTCATTCACAGGATGCAAGTTACTAATACTTAGTTCGCCTTTTAATCTACTTTAGATGAACAAAGTGAAGCCTAAAAATTTCAAATTTCCTTGAATTTGGCCCCATCATTTACTAAATATATTCTTATAAACTCATAATTCGTATTGCTTTTAAGTTAATGCAATGCTTGGGAAGAGAGAAAAGGTGAGGAGGAAAGAAAATGCAAGTTAAATATTTGATTTGATGCCAATATAGACAAATAAGTATCTTTCGTCTAAGCACTTTTATGTTTATGTAAAGAAAAAGAAAAGGAAACACTTACTGCTTTTGACATCAACGCTTCTTTGCATACTCTAGTTCTCAAGGGATAATGACACAAATAGTCCCCGAATTTTGATCCAATGTACAATATAGTCTCTAAACTTTTAATTTAACCTATGTTGTTCATGAGCTTTAACATAATGTGCAATGTGGTCTCGAACTTTTAATTTAACCAATATTGTCTTTAAACTTTTGGAACATGTTCAACTTAATCCTTGAATTATATAAAAATGTTTACTGTATTCTTTCCATTGATTTAAGTTCATGAACCGAGTTGAACATTTCCACAAATTCAGGAATCATATTGGTCAAATTAAAAGTTCAATGACCGCATTGCACATTAAATTAAAGTTTAGGGACCATATTGATCAAATTAAAAGTTTAGGAACTACATTGTATATTGTGTCAAAGTTCATAGACCATATGTATCCATTTGCCAATTCTTAATATACCACTTTGCATCCTCCCAAAACTTCACAATTGTATATATCATATTGTCCTTTCTTCAATTCAAAACAAACCCTTCTTCTTCCTAATCCTAATGTCAGTTACTTTTCCCAAAACCAACAAAGGTCAACTTTAGTTTCTTCTACCCACCATCACCCCCGTTTTGGTCACTGCCGCCCCCATCACCGCCCACCATGCCCCATCATTGAGCTCCCCGCATCACTCTTTTTTTTTTTGGACAATAAAACGTTCTTCTTTCATTCATAATATGAAGGGATAACATTTGTCAAACCACGATCTAAACATAACAACGACCAAAGAGAGGGTGGCGATTTTGAGAGCCGGTTCGTAGGAAGGGATCCAGTGCGTAGAGCCTTTGCTACCCAATCGGCAGCCTTGTTAGCGGAACGGGGGCGGAGGCAAGCCTCACACGATCTAGACGGTGTAGCGAGGGAAATGCGATTAGAGACTATTGTGGGTGCAGTTCATGGGCTTTCCTCTTGGCCCAAGACCCAGTGAACGGTAGGAAGACAATCGTATGTTCTATCTCGTACTTCTAGATCTAGAGGGTCATAGTTCATAAGTGCTCCATCCGCTTTTCCGGATCATACTTTCCCACGAAACTCCAAACCATCTCTCAAAGCTAGGGTTTCCGCAAGGCTAGCGGATGGCGCATGAATCTTCCTTGCAAATCCCGACTTTAGCACTCTAAAAGTGTCCCTGAGAATGCCAGCTACCGTAGCTACCCCCGTTTCTTCACACCACAATGTGTCTATACTCGCTTTCGGACTTCCTTGACACGGTAAGCCCCAGCTCCTTGGCGCAGGGTTTTGCTCCATCTTTCCAAATTTCGTCCTCGGATTCCATCTCTTATACAGCATGAAGGAGTTGATTGCTTCATCTATTATAGTCCCGGGTTTGGGGTCTTTCCTTTGGAAGACCCAAGCGTTACAAGAAGTCCAAATGGCCCAAAGAATTTCTGCTAGTAACGATTGTATGGGAGGGACTTCGGGCAAAGAGAGATTCGCACACACCTGTGAGGTTCTCTCGCTATCCATTTCTCTATTCTTGATATATTGGTGGGAGAAGTGTCAAAATTCAGTCTTCTATCTCGACCATATTCTTTTTGTCCAGCTACGGATCGGAAACGGGATGCTCCGACATTTCCGGTGCACATCCGCAGAGAGGGCAAAGTGGATCGAGAATAATCTTCCTTCTATATAAGTTATCCTTAGTCGGCAAGGCATTGTTGCAAGAGCTCCAAAGGAAGTGTCGTACTTTTGGATGGGCTTGTGTCCGCCAAATTCTTGTCCACGGGTTCTTGGGAGGGCTGTAGGATGTGGACGCCATACTCATGTCCCCTTTGTTTGCTTCTGTCTGGATCTTGTTGTAGGCAGCCTTTACTCGGTAGGTGCCTTCCTTATTTTCGATCCACGAAAGGAGTCCTCCCGATGGATTATGTCCGAGGGGAATAGTTAGAATTTCCTAGATCATTTCTACACTAAAATGCTCTGTAATCATCACAAATCCCAATCCCGTGTCTCCCGATTTATAATATCAGCCACCAACCGAGGTTCTCGAACGATTTACCGGGCCCTCATATCTGCCCGAGGGAAGCCACTTGTCCTGTCCCGATCCTTATCCTTCGCCGTCATCCACTGCCCATCTAGTTTCTAGTTCGATGGCCTCTCTTCCTATTAACAAACTCTGCCACCCTCGGGAAGAGCGGTGTCCTTTCTTTGCTGTCCAAACATCGCCTTCGGGAAGTAGATAGCTCTAAAGATCCGGCCCCACAAAGGAATTGGAGGGTGACCGTGCTAATCCCCAAACCCGCTTGCCTAACATGGCTTTGTTGAAAGCTATTAGGTCCTTGAAGCCTAGTCCTCCCATATCTTTCCTTAGCTTTAAGTGCTCCCACTTCCTCCAATGAATACCTTCTTTGTTTGCGTTGTGTTTCCACCAAAAGGAGGCGATTTTCCTTTCTATGGCTCTGCATATGGATAAAGGGATCTTGAAAATGGACATTGCATACTGCGGCGAGCTTGGACAATGATCTTGATTAGAATTTCCTTTCGGGCTTTGGAAATGAGCTTTTCTTTCCACCCCTCCAACTTAGTATTCACTTTTGCCAAGACCAATCGAACATATCTTTCTTAGAAAGACCCCAATCCAATGGTATCCCTAGATACTTGCCTGTCTTTTCTAGAATAGGGACTCTCAATTCATCGGATAAGTTCCTTTTTAAAGAGTCCCGGGCACCCCTTGCTGAAATAGATTCCCGACTTGTTTAAGTTTAAAGCTTGACCCGAGGCATAAGCGATGCGATTCAAGAGATTGGCCACATTCTCGCACTCTCTCAAAGTGCCGTCTAGAAAGAAAATCGCGTCGTCCGCAAATAACGGATGTGATAATGGTGGACACCATCTATTCAATTTGATACACTTCACTGTACCATCCCTCACCGCCTTATTCATCGGTGAAGATAGAGAATTGACCATGATTATAAATAAATAAGGCGATAGTGGATCGCCTTGTCTAATCCCCATAGACGGCGGGAATTGGTTCGAGCTTCACCATTCACTCGTATCCTAAAAGAGACCGTGGATATGCAATGTCTAATCAAACCGACCCATTTTTCGCTAAACCCCATCTTCCGCATGCAATCACAAAGAAAATCCCACTCCACTCTATCATATGCTTTTTGCATATCCATTTTCACCGACTTGAAATTTCCTTTCCCTCTTCTTGACTCTCGGTTGGTGTAGAACTTCCTGTACTACCAATATATTATCTTGAATTTGCCTCCCACTTACAAACGCACTTTATTCGACAAAGAATCAAGTCGGAGAGCCAAGGTTTCAGCCGGTTAGCCAACACTTTAGAGATAATTTTATAGCTGAAATTGCAGAGACCGATTGGCTTTGTATTGTGAGATACTCCGGGGATGTCTCACTTTTGGAATCAAGACAACATGTATTTGGTTTAGTGAGGAGTCGAAAATACCTGTGGATAAGAAACTATCTACCGCGTTGAAGACATCCTGTTGTATGCGGTCCCAGATTGTGATGGTAGAACCGACCATTTAGTATGTTCGGGCCGGGGCTTTAGTAGCCCCCAATTGGAACGCGGCAACTTTGATCTCCTCCATTATGACGTCCTTGGTCGGTTATGCGTTCATCTCTTCATTGACCAAAACAGGGCATTGATTAAGCACCGCTTCAAAATTTCTGGCTCCTACCGACTCATACAGGCCTTGATAGTAGGACGTTATGTGAGTCTTTAGTGCGATAGGGTCTCCGATCCAATTGTCTTCCTCCGGTTTTAATATAGTGATTCTATTTCGTTGTCTACGTTGAATGGTGGTGGCATGGAAGTATTTCGTGTTACGATCTCCCCATTTCAGCCAATTGATCCTCGACCGCATACACCAATACATCTCTTCTTGTCTCCACAACTCTCAACCTTGCCCTTTTGTGTGTTTTAAAAGCTCTACATTACCCGCTGTAGCCGGGTTGTTCGTACACTCCGTAATCGTCTTCATTAATGAATCGATTTGTCTTTTCGCATTCTTAAACTTCTCCCTACTCCATTTAGACAAGGCTTTCCCCACCTCTTCTTGTTTTGCTCAAGAAATCAATATATGGCTTATGCAGATCCCTCCACGCATCTTCAACTATAACCTTACACTCAGGGTCATCCAAATGAAATGCTTCAAAACGGAACTCTCTCTTTCTCTTCACCGGCTGCTGGATCAAAGAAATTAGGATGGGATCGTGATCGAGATCCTACAATTGGTAGCGCAAAGACTTCCGCCTCCGGAACATCACCCTCCATTCCATGTTGCACACTACTCATTCCAGCCTTTTCCCCGACTAACTCTATTTCGTCTCTATTGTTCGCCCAAGTAAAGGCACACCCCTTGCTCTCCCGGTCCATGAGGGTGCAATCGTTCAACATGTCTTCAAAAGCCACCATCCCGTAATACTCGGCTTCTCGTTTACCAAACTTCTCCCACCGATAGAGAATCTCATTGAAATCCCCCAAACAAAGTCGGGGAGCCTATTTTCAACGTGAATTGCTCAAAGCCTATGCCACAATACAAGCCTCTCTTGATATTTAGTAGACGCATGGAGGAGTGTCAATCGGAATGCCGTCCTCTTTGCTCGGGGTCTTACAAGTAAGGTCAATAACTCCTTCGCACTCTCTTTTACTACCATCTTCACCTCATCTTCCCACATCATAATCATGCCTCCCCCTACTCCGATCGGGTCTATGGTTAATTTACTTGTTAAAATTAAGCCTCTTCCTCACCCTATCCACAACTTCTCTCCTATTCTTTGTCTCCATAAGAAAGATGACATTGGGTCTTTCGAAGCCACAAGGGCTCTAAGGTGCTTTGGATTATCATGGTAGAACCCGGACCTCGACAATTCCAGCTCAATATTTTCACTTATACCTTGGTGGTTTATTAGGGCTAGCCACCAAAGCCCATTCAATTGACCCATCATCGACTTGGATTGGAGTATCATGGAGCTGGACTTCCTCGAGATCACAATCTATTCTCCCCCGTGAACCAAGAGGAACCCGCTCCTCACCTTTTTTGCCGCAGGCTTGAGGTTATTCTTCATATCATCGAAGAGCCGTCCCTAGGAATTAACCGTGTTCCTTCTTTCCGGGCATATGTGAGATCAACAATGGGGACCCCTTTGGTTTTGCCGCCGGGTCCGATTCTCCCCTACCTCACTACTATTCCCTCTTTTCCTCAATCGTTGCTCAAAAAATATTTCCATCGGTCTAGGATCGTCTTGGGTTACCATTCTCATTGGTACCTCTTCCTCTAGCTCTGCTCCCCGTATTGGGGTTTCCGATATTACTTCTTCCTCATCGAGTCCCATCTTTCCTCCCCATAGAATACATTCCAAAAAGGGCTTGTCTCCTTAGCTTCGACCAAAGAACCAAAATTACCGTCCCTCATCTCCTTTGATTCTACCTTCTTATAGGGAACTTCTTCACAGTTGGTAGTGTAATGCCCCATCCTCCCGCAAGAGTAGCAAAAGCTTGGAAGTCGCTCATATCCGAAGTCCCCTCCGAACGAAAAGTGAAGGTAAACAAACCCTGTTGAGGTTGGTTACCCACCATCTCTTCTGTCTTCCAAGCCTTCTTCATCGTGGATAGGAAGGCTAGAAATTTTACGTTGGGTCTTGAGTGAAGTTTGCCCGGTAAGGTCAGGCTGCATTCTCTCATTTTCTCTTTTGAAATTTCCTCGAACACATTAGCTACATCCTCCTTAGACCACGCCTCCCCATTCTGCGACGAGATAGAAGCCAGCCTACTTTCTTTCAACTTTTCATCCTCCATTCTCCTTTTCGATTGAAGGGACCTCCTATCCAAAACGAGAAAGGAAAGAAGGAGCGCACTCTTACTCCAGGGCCTCAATAGAACCGGTGGTAAGGATAGGATTGAGCAGTGAAGATAGCCAAAGGTGCGAACGGAGAGCGGGGAAGGTGGTGCGAAGTTTGTTAGTTAGACGGATATTGAAACGCGGAGAATAGGATTTATGGAGTGGAAGATTTTGGGGTGGTTCGAGCATTAGTGTGGCCAAGGGTTTCTTTTTGCATTTGGGCGAAGGGATTCCGTCACGCCCGACTCTCGAGCCCGCGACATCCCTACCAAATCGCCACGAGGTCACGAAGGATAACGTCCCGGGCGCGTTATCGACCTATCCACTATATACGCATGCGAAACGATTGACTCCCAATAACATAAAAACAAACATGGATAGCATAGTAGGAGATACATACCTAGGCAATTAATCAAAAAGTAACATATATTGTTACCAGGCAATGAGATGAGTCTTAACCCTCTTGAGCTATAGAAATATATACAACCCCACACTTTGGGGCGGCTCACCTAAGACCTCAAAAGGGTATCGGGTCAAATAAGATTAACTCCTCATCTACTCCAAAAGACTACCTTCATAACTCTGGCCTTGGTATCCATGAAACTCCATCACTTGGGACTTGAAAGTGGTTCCCTCAACAAGGTGAGATATAAATCTCGGTGAATCGAGCCTAAGCTCGGTTAGGACACCGATTCGCCTAGAACATTCTAAACACGAGGATTATAATACCACGATATGAACATATATCCAGCAATCATATCCCATAACAATAATCATCCACATGCATACTTACCACCTTGACCACACATAATGCAATGCTTGACTTAACTCGACAATCACATCGGACACCAACTACACAAAGCATCACACTCACAAGTATGCACTTGGACACCACACAAGTCCATTTATTAACAATGATCGCGCTCTTGGCGCCACGGTGATGAGGATCCACGCGATCGGGGTGATCGACTCTCACAATTAATGCGATCCCGCACTCTTCCGACAGGGACCGGGCTATGTTCCTTTTCCCTCTCGGCACGGCTACCACAAACGGTGTATCCAGCGCACCACTGCACGACACGGCAAGTAGGCATCCCTATACGGGGCTTCGGTCCATCACAAGCCGTGACCGCATCCGATAATCCCTTAAAACCATACGTACCATACGGGGCATGAATTATCGTTCTTCCGGCGCCGTATGGTTCCATAAAAATGGTACGGTGTGTACTATGTATACAATACGAACTTACCAGGAAAACCCATCATCGCTCTTTTATATGACTATACAAAGACACCCGACACATCAATCAATTTATTCTCTTTGATTTAGGCTGGATGCTCACACAAACGTGCTCAACGACTCGGCCCAAGGCCCTTTTCATGCTAAAATATGTCTTTGATCTTGCACACAGTCATATGAATGCACAATTCACAGCCGATCTCGCGTGCACCGGACGATGAAATATATCAAAACCTCAATCAAACCACCTGCACTCAATCAAGCGATCAAAACCCACAATTGATTGGTCAATCCATTTAATCCGACGACACGGGTTAATTCCAATTTCCTCAAGTTATTAATCGGTCGCTCGGCTCTAAACTATCACTCGCTCGCGATCATACCACGGCAATCAATACGATGCCTAGCAACCAATTAGCCACGGACAACCCAATTAATTAGACTACCAAATTGGTCGCGGCCATTTATCTTAAATCCCGGTTTCTATCTAAACAGGACCACGACCGTTCTACCTAACATTCTAACGACCAACTAACTAATCCTAGGCGCAATTAGCGCCTTAACCAAGGATTAGGGTCAACTCACCAACAACGGCGGTCGAGGTCGGGTCGGCACGATTTTCGAGGCCGTGCCCAAAAATCACTATTCGGCGCGGAAACACTGTTCACCGGCGGCACTGCTCCGGCGACACTGTACGGTGGAAACCGACAACGAGCTCGTGGCAACGGCAACAGCTAGGCTTATCAGTGGCTCGATTTTTGGGGCGGACGAGGTTGGCCGGCGATTAGAAAAACATAACCATCGAGTTAAAAATAGGGAAACCGGCGTTGAGTTGAGGGAAACTCGCCTTTACGGGCTGAGGCGAGGTTGGGAAAAGCTAGGGGACTTACCTACAGGTCGAGGACGACCCTCGGGACTAGTTGGGGGCGGCGGAACAGGCGGTGGTCGAACCGGCGTGAAACAGGGCACAAAACATGGGAGGTTGTTTCGGGGCTGATCGCGGCTCCACAGGTGGCGGCCGGCTCGGTGGCCGCATGAGACAACTAGAGGTCGAGGGCGACGGCCTCGGGGTGGTCGGCGGCCAAGGGTTGCGGCTCAAACGCGACGGAGGATAGCGAAACAAGAACCCGGCGCGAAATAGGGCGACGGGCTTCAAGGCCGACCTGGGTGGTTCGCGGCGGTTTCAGACGGTGCTCGGCGGCGGGACGTAGTCCGGAGGTTGAGGGAAAGGTGATGTAGCGGTGGGTGGTGGTCGGAAGCGGCTCGGGTGGCCGGGCGGCTCGGGCAGCCCCTTGGACGCAAAACAGGAAGCGGTCGGGCGCGGGGCTATTCTCGCAAGGCGGTCCGGCGGCTCTGTGGCGGCCCGCGGCCGTCGGATGGAGGCGCAGATGGCGGGCGGAGATGGCTGGAGGCGGAGGGTGGTGGTGGTCGGGCAAAAATGGCTGGAGGAAGGAGGAGGAGGGGGCTGTCGTGCGGTATGAAACACGAGAGAGGGGGGGGCGTCGTGAGTGAGTGGCGAGAGAGAGAGAGCAGTGGGAGAGAGAGAGAGAAGAGGGAGGAGAGAGAGAGAGTTGATCGGTTGATTGGTGGTTGGGTATTTAATTGAGGTGGGGCCCACGGGTCTCATCCAATTAAATTTTGTCTCTTATGTATAATATCCAAGGACGGTTTCGTAATTCGACAAATCGGGACCGATCGATTTTTGGCTCAACCGATTGGAAATAAATTGGATTTTCACGGGCTAGATTCGGCCGGAAAAATGGCTAGGCGCGAGGATAAAAACAAAATCCTAAGTCGCGGCGACGAGATTTCTAATCTAATCGAAACCGATCGATAAATCGAAACCGTCCAAAATTAGTCCCTTTACGTCCTTACGATCCAAAATTTTATACTAATGAAAATTCAATAAAAATCTATTTTATTGAATTTGGTCTCAATCCCGGGCCTAATTTTCGGGACGTCCACAGATTCCATGGGAGCAGGTGAGGGGGTGGGGTTTGATGCGGATTAGCAAGAAGGATTGCAGGGCTAAAGGGCAGCTATCGCCAATGATAGAGAGATCCCTTACTGGAAGAGAGAGCCTCTCACAAGGAGAGGAGTGCCCCCCCGCATCACTCTCGCGCGCTCCCTCAGCGATGGGGCCCAATTCTGTCTCTCTCTTTGTGTTTTCTGTATTGCTCTCTTTAAGTTCAATGTCGTTGAGCTCCACCCCACTTAGTGGAAGCATCACCCCCAAAATCTGAAGCGACAACATCATATCGCGTTGCTTTAATCTTGGCCCCAAATTCCTCCATTGTCGATGTTTTGAGCTGAACGTGCACTATAATACGAATTCTTTCCCCTCAAGATCATCATTTTAAGGAGAAGATAGGCTATGAACAGGCCACTGCACATCCCTTGGCCATAAACTGACAAATCGGATTTTAAATGACCATTGCAGACATAATTATAATGGAATGTAATTTTGGGTATGTGGTACAAGTTAAGTGGTATTGGCTAGTATTGACCTCACTTTTTAGGTAGAGTAGGAACAACAAAACATGAAAAACCATAAGAAAGCATAAGCAAAGAGTATTTTTTTGTGTGAAGATATTTGAGTGCACAGTTTTAAATTACACTTTATATTCTACATTCTTTTTTTTTCTTCCTTCTTCCTTCTTCCTCTCCTGTGGCGGCCACGAGCCCTTGGCCGCCACAACGGAGGAATAAACAAGAAAGAAAGAAAAAAATAAAAGAACACTAAAAAAATAAAAATATATGAAAATACTAAAACATTGAAAAGTATAATATTAAAATATTAAAAAAACTCGAGAGGAACAAATTCGGAAAGTGTTTTCATCTCTTTAGATTTAGGAATACACTTTTCTAATTTTATGCATGAATTTTGTTGACCGGAAATGCTTTACGTTGGCTAAGTTATTTTCGGCAAACCAAACAGTAAAGGTCCAAAAAATTAATTTCGAGAAAACATTTTCCCGAAAACAAAAGGCATCCTAAAGGAAAATTTTATCATAAAGAAAAACGCTTTCGAGAAATTATTTTTCAAAAAAATAGTTAGTTTTCATTTATTTGGTGATAAGATATGTTTTGGTGTTTGGATCTCATTTGAAAAATGATTTCAATCTTATCACTTATCTCAGGCAAAAAAAAAAATCAAATTTTGAAATATTTTTTATCTTTTTATTTTTCTTTTTCCTTCTTTCTCCACCACGACCGGTTGACGACGGCCATGGGCGAACTCTTTTGGAGGAAATCAACTTGAATTTATCTTGGGCGGGAAAGAGAGAGAGAGAGGACTTCAGTTGAATTAAAGTCGCATCACCCGACTATGCTTGTTGCAATTTCTAGTTATAGAGGGACAACACATCAGGAGAACACAGCCTCCATCGTACGTGGCCTTTTGTTGAGGCAAACGTCTTATGAGTTTCTTTTTTGTTTTCAAGGTATATTCGTTAAATGTCCAATCTTTTTTATTTGGATTCTAAATATTTTGCAAAACAAAATTTGAGCTACTTATTTTAGTTTATTTTCAACTTTTGTTAATTACAAACGTGATGGGTTTATATTAAACTAATGTTGTTGTCCACGCATTGCGTGGTTTTGCATTTTTTTTCACTCTTTATTAAAATATGGTTAATTATAGAAAAAAAAATTCGTGATCTTTCATATTGAACTTGTATGAAATTGATAATAAAAAATCTTATTATGTGCAGTTGACATAAATTTACTATCTATTCTATGAAAAATTGTCAATTTAAATCTTTTAAAGCATAACTATCCATAACGCAATTCTTTTAGATAGTCAAAAAAAGTTTTAATTGAATACAAAGTCAATTTCGCAAAAAAATTATAATATACAATTAGATTTTCATATTTTACATGGAGACTTGAAAATTCTTTTAAAATTTTTTTGCTTTCCGTAGCAAAATCCTTAAAATTTCATTCTGAGGTGAACTTGATATGCAGCGAAATCAAAAAGCAAAGGTAGAGCCGTGATCAGCGAGAGTTCAGAAGTAATCTAGACTAAGAATCGCAAAGAAAAACAGTCAAGATCAAAATCTACCATGGATGAAGCTCGGTAATGTCAATAATGGCGTTTACCTTTTTTGGTCATGAAACTCAATGCTGGGGGATTGAGGTCGACCTCTGGAGTATCACGAAGCTTGGAGAGGTGATTTGGAAGCTCCGTGATGTCTGGATTGGCCGAAAAGCGAGCTCAAAGTTTAGGGCTCGAGGTCCTCCAATGGCGTTTTTGCGAGCTCAGAGAGGGTTTTTCACCTTCTCTCTGATCTATTGTCATTGTAACCGAATCCAAAAACTCTCCCCTCCGTCGAATCCCATGCTCGGATGAAGTTATCCAAAATTTTCCTATCTCCCACACGTCTAACAAACAGTGCCAGCTCACTGTGCACGTGATGGCACGTGCTAATAGGTCAGTTGTCGTCGAACGGCGATGGGCAATTCCGGCATCTCCCTTTGGTAATCTAGCGTGTACAAAATGGGCGTGAATTTGGCATCTCTCTTTCCTACCTTGCACTTGCGCTTGAGAGTGGGATTTTGGGGAAGATGGTCTGTCGGGTCAGCGGATCGGATTCGTCCGACCCAACTGACCCGAACGCATCAATTTCATCCAATTAGGCTTAAAAATGACCAAATTTTGTAAAATTAAAGCCATCATCGGATTCTACAGCATGTGTATTATCTAAGAACGACAATTTCGAGTCAAATTGGCTTAATTTTATGCAAAACACCGAATTTTAAGTTTGACTTGAAAATGATTTTTGAATAATTGACCACCTTAATGATCAAATTGAATGAAACCGAACCCACCAATATTCTCGTAATGATGAAAAACATAGGTTCGTGGTCCTAGATCTGATTGCAATTCTCTGAAAAAGGATTAATTGCACTTAGAGTGAAAATCGGGGACTAAATTAAAAATAAAAAGTGCAATTAAGTCATTTTGCCAAAGTTACTCAATTTCCAAAATAATTGAACTGAAACACAATACGAGACATTAGAGACAAATGTCATGACTTCGAAAAAGTGAAAACAAAATAAAAGGACTCAAAAATGCAATTTTTTTGCTCAATTTGAGTTTATGTTTATGAAGACTCTTGTGACCCCAAATTGAATTTTCAAAATTTTAAATGTTCAAAAGGAAAAGGGAATCAAAATAAAAATATTGGCTATTTCTTCATATTTTTGTGGCCACGAATTCTATTTTTTCTACTTTGGGTTCTTTTCTAATTCAAAGAAATTCTAAAAATTCAAGAAAATACTGAAAGATATTTTTATTCAAAATTGGTTCTCTTAGGCTTGTCCAAGGCTTTCAAAGTTGACTTTCTAATTTTATGAATTTTTATTATATTTTTAATGCTTTTTCTACGTAAAAAGGTGATTAAAAATGAGGTGCCAACAAGATATCACTATTGGGACCTATCCCGGTGATCAAGTCCTGGACCAATCCAGATCTTCCCGAAACCAATCCGGTCGCTCTCCGCAGCATCCGACAAACACATCATCGGGCATCGACCAACGGTATCTTGCCTTCCCATTCGGCTCCCACGAAGCATCGTCGAACACATTCGACTTAAAAACATCACCGGACCAACCGAAGTAACGCCACGATACCAAGCCAATCAAGACCGTGTCCGATACCAGACCAACTGAAGTATCGATTTCCAGTTCACTTTCACACGCATTCATTGTCCATTTATGTTATAATGCAAAACATGCCGACCTTTGTCCCATGCATGAACAATAAACGACAGTCACAAGACTCAGAGCATGCCACAACCCAGAGGTCCCACGACACCAAATCATGAATCACCATCAATATTAACATGCAAGAGTCACCGTAATCAAACCACATGCACACATCCTAGTACTAAAAAGTTAGTCAATGTCCCATTCGGATTTTAAAATGTCATGTCATGATGTGTGCATCTTATACCATAATCTTTGCTAGATGTTCAAGATATGACATTCTGAAATTGGTGAAAGATTAAACCACCACTCACACAAGCCAAAACTGAAACAGAAGGTGGTGCCGTTCGGAAAGCCTCAAAATCTTATCAAAGAAGCATTAACTTAACGGCAAACTTACACGGAAATTAACTCTATTAAAACTCTATCAGGTGACGTTATTTTTGGCAGATCGTTCACACAAGTACCAAACTTGTTGTAGCGAATGAAGTAGCGAGCTCAGATGGCGCGACGAACTTTGGCTTGTCATAGCTCTCTTTACAGAATTCTGTTTCAAGAGGACTCTATGTTTAAAAAATTTTGGGGTACTACAAGATCCAAAGCTCCCTAACCCAAAATCTGCTTTGGCGAATGACAAAATACATCATGGGACATTCTCAATGGCAGTTACAATTGGTAGCAAGATCTATGAACTTCGAAAATCAAACTATCCTATAATGAAAGTCCAAATCTTGATCCGTGAAATTCTACACTTTCTTCGGAGTGAAAGGGGTCTAATTGTATCCATTGGATAGCTTGGACTAGGCCGGAGCATCACTAGTTGGGGTAAGGATCTCATAGTGTTAAACTTGTATTGCTGGAGAAATTCATCTGCCAGTTTATCCCAATCAACAAAACTTTCGGTATCCAGCTCTATGAACCATGAAAAAGCGGCGCCAGCTCGACTCTCTTGGAAGATATTAATCAGTAACGGGATTTGTCCGAGTATTTCGCCATCCTTCGTAAGTAGTACCTTAGGTGGGCCTTGGGACATCCAGTCCTGTTGTATTTTCTCATGAAATTTGATTCCTTGTAGTCCGCCAGGACTTCAATCTTAGCTAACTGAGTGACTTTATCAAATTTGGAAAACTCATAATCTTGGTTACTCAGAAATTCTTCCATTTTCGTCAACCGTTTGGCGTCCTCCTCAACTGTAGAGGTGGGTTTTTTTCTCTTCTCCAAGTCAATAACCACATGAGGAACTTTGAGTGGTATCTCATTATTCGAAACCGAATCCGTAGGAGGGGTCTGATAAATTTAGACTCTAAACATAGAACCTAACCTGTAGGAAGGTTAAGGCTTCTTGAAACGCTAACCAATCACTTGCAAAAAGGCAATTTCTATCATTACTCGACATTTTCAACTGCCCTCAATCTATTCGTCCTCTCTTCTCGCCCTCCTCTTCTCTTGCCGCACGCTCTCTTCCTTCATTCGTCCTTTTATGTGTCTTTCGGTTGCGCAAAGGAGAAGAGAAGGTCTTTTTATTTCTTCTTTTGTTCAACTAGATGGGCCGAGGGGCTGAATTGGGCCTTCGACCGCCCAACAAGCTCTCTATTCTTAATATCCCTAGTCGTTGGACCTCTTCTTTCATGGCAATTACTTTATGGCGTCATTGCTGGATAGATCGGTCTACATTGATTCGCCGTGACAAAATAACTAACTTAATAATCTCAATTAGCATATGCGGAGCGATTGTCGTTCATGTTTGGCTGGAAGATATGATTGATTTTGGCTAGAACTTGGCAAGTGATTAATGCATCATCAATAAATCCGAAATTCACGAGACAATTGAATTGACAGAAGCTTACAAAGTTCGAAAAGCCGCGAACTCGGCTTCCTTCAGGATTACTATATAATCACGAGGCCCGAGATACCCGCTATCCTCCACCCACATGGACTAAATGAATGAAAGCGTCCATTAGATTAGATAAGCAAAGAAAATATAAAGTGCTTGTAGTGGATAGTAAACGTAATGAAAGAATCATGTATCGGTTTTGTACAGTATCATTTAAATGTCACACAAAAGAAACTGACTATTTACCTATATCGAAATGTTTTACAGACCTAATTAAATTGATTGAAAAGCCATCGATGGCACTACAAATTAAAAAGGAATTTATGGGCTTAATTGAATCAATTAAACATTTAGAGATGATATGCCATGATAATGAAAGTGAAGAATAAATTATGGTTTTGCTGTCCCTTCGCTTTCTGTTACGTTACTTTCTCCCGCCCTTTCAACCTACTAGAACTCTCTTGTTTTTTTTGGTCTAACCACCAGCCAGAACTTGTTTCTTCAGTTCTACGTCAACCTCGTGCAGGGAAATTCTTGTCTGTTTTATTCCTTTTTATTCCTTTTGTTTAGGTTGCCTTTAGTATTGACACTAGTTACAGCTATAACGATGAAGTGCACGTTTCTTGTATAGGTCGCGTCGAATGCACTCCAACATTATTTATATTTCCGGCTTGTCGCCATGAAAGTAAGAGCTTGCTGGTCTCGTTCCATTAATTAGCAGGAGAAGATGGTCGTGGATATTAGATAAGAGCAATGATTGAAGTACAGCCCAACCACAGGGCTTCACCAATATTCATGATCAAGCCTCCTATGTCGATTAAAAAAAGTACGGGTAATTGACAGAATGTTTACTCCTATATTCATCATATTATACTTCGTTACGTCTCTGTGCACATATGTCATATTCGCTAATAATTATTGCTTTATTGATTTGTTCTACCTAAATTTCATCTGACATTTAGTTTTAATTTCAAAAAAGTAAAGCTAAATTTTGTAAAATGCATTCTAGATTATTTAATTTTATTTAGACGAATTTGTACCTATGAAAGATGATAGAATTTGTGTTAGGATTCGATGCGTAATCACAACGAAGTAAAACGTAAAAGCGGAAAAGAGAAATCGAAACATCATGTTTTATCATGGCTCACCCTTAAACTAAGACTACGTCCAAAGAAATGATTTCACTATATAATTAGCACCTCGCACCTCTCGTTATATCTCTTAAGTACAAAAAAAAGATATTATATAGCAGTAGCTATTCATGAGTACAAGCCCAAACTGCCAATTAAAAAAATACGAGCTCAAACTATAAAAGTCCTCCGATGCAAATAAAGTTGGTGATCTCCGTAATATTGCGTAATATTACATAATTTTAGGATTTTAGGTAATTTCGTGATTTTAGTAATATTTTCGTAATATTGTGTTTTCTAGGTTAATTAGGGTCAACACCATATATAAGAGTGTTTATGGTTCTTAGAAGAGTAGAGACTTTACAGACTTTGCATTTTGTCGAATTTGATATTCGCAATCGAGAGAACAGATTGTTCCTCGTTATCAATTCTTAATTCCTGTTTTGCCAATTTTCATTGCGTTTGGGCATCAATTGGTATCGAGCCAGGTTGCCTTGGACCGATGGCCGAACAGAATCGAGATGGTCGTGGGCGATAGACTTGTGCTGGCCGGGGACGTGGAGTTGTTCCCGAAGCGGATGAACAACCGCGTCTAAGAGACCCGCGAGATGTAAAAATTGAAGAACAGAGGAGGCAAATCCAGGATTTGGAGCAACAACTTGCGGAGGCGAGGTTGGGCGTTCAATCCGAAGAAGCAGCAGAATCGAGGATCCAGAGGAAGACGTCAATCCTTTCGATGATTTGAATTAGGGACAGAATTGGATAGTACGACCTGGAAATCAGTCCACTTTTCTCAATTTCGGGATGAAGATCGAGATTCCCGAGCTTCAAGATCCAATCTTTGACAAAGATCTAATCTTTGACGAAGATCCAATATTTGACGAAGATGCAATCTTTGACGAAGATCCAATATTTGTTGAAGATCCAATCTTTAACGAAGATCTAGTTTATGATGAATCCGATAAAGAGCAAGAAGCTGCGGATTCAGGCACGACGGTAGAAGCCATTGTGTCGGCGAAGGGCGGCGAGGTCGCCCCTGGCGACGTTCCCCATACGGCGGCGCGGATGCCGGTGTGGGAGGTGGACGACAGGGACTCCCTCGATGGGCTGGGCAACGGGGACTCCGAATACTACTGGGTCCCTCCCCAAGGTCCCTCCACCAAGGTCATCACAAAAGAATCACTTTTGTCTGCGCAGAGAGGGGATTTGCGAAGGGTGATGGACTTGTTATAACTGAGAGAGCACCATGCACGAACTTTTCTTATCCATCACCGATGGGATGTTGAGAAGTTGCTTGCGGTGCTTGTGGAGAAGGGTAAAGCTTGTTTATTTGCGGATGCGGGTGTGCCTCTGGCTGAGGACCAAGATCATAGTTTGGCCAAGGAATCGACTTCTATAATTATGTGTGATATATGCATGGAAGAGATACCTGGTAACACTACAACAAGAATGGACTGAGCATTTTGTTGTGAAGATAAATGAAGGTCAAAGCAAGCGGATAAGGTGCATGGCACACAAATGCAACGCTATTTGTGATGAAGCCATTGTTAGAGATCTAGTCAGAAGAAGGCATCCGGATCCAGCTGACAAATTCGACCAATTCCTCCTTGAGTATTACATTGTGGATAATAATAGTGGTTAAGTGATGTCTCAGTACTCCCCATTGCGGGAATGCAATACGAATTGAAGAAGAAGAATGCTGCGAGGTGGAATGTTTGTGTGGTTTACAGTTTTGTTTTAGTTGCTTATCAAAAACACATTCACCTTACTCGTGCTTGATGTGGGAGCTCTGGAGTAAAAAGTGTCGAGATGAATCGAAAACTGTCAATTGGATTACAGTCCACACGAAGCCCCGTCCAAAATGCCACAAACCAGTAGAGAAAAATGGAGGATGCAATCCAGTAAGCTGTATCTGTGGGCAGGCATCTTGTTGGCCGTGTGGTGGTGCTACGGGGGAGACCATACTTGGTCGAATATTGCTTGTCATAGTTGTGGTCGCAAGACCAAGAGCAAAAATCCGAGCGTGCAAAGCGGGATCTGTTTCGGTACATGCACTATCATAACCGCTACAAGGCTCTTTTAGACACGTCTAAGCTTGAGACCAAACTGAGGGAAACTATTCTAGAGAAAGTATCCGTATCTGAAGAGAAGGAATCAGATGATGGATTTTATGGGGCTGACTCAGAAGATGACGTTGACCCCTCCATTAAATCCATGGGCACTAATTTTCCTTACGATAAAAGGTGCAAGAAATTGCCTGATCCTATCGAAAGGGAGATTGATGACAATGAAGACGAACCAGATTCAAGGGCGAATCTTTTTTTCTAGTGGGAGAGAATGATGCAAATAAAGTTGGCAATCTCTATAATATTACATAATTTTAGGATTTTAGGCAATTTCGTGATTTTAGTGATATTTTCGTAATATTGTGTTTTCTAGGTTAATTAGGGTCGGCACCATATATAAGGGTGTTTAGGGTTCTTAGAAGAGTAGAAACTTTACAGACTTTATATTTTGTCGAATTTGATATTCGCAATTGAGAGAACAAATTGTTCCTCATTATCAATTCTTAATTCCTATTTAGCCAATTTTTGTTGCGTTTCGGCATCATCCTCTAGCGGCTTAGGGGCACCGTCTTGAGAGCGGGGACTCCCGTGCTTTTCTATTGATGGGGAATATAAAGCACACTCCAATAAGATGTTTAGCATACTAAAACTCCTCATACTAAAAATAATATGAATTCTTAAATGATGGAAATTTGTTTTTAAGTATTGCATTTTATTTAATTCAATTACATATATATAATATCAAGAATGAAGTAAATGGCAGAGTTTATTAATCCGGCAAATCTTCAAATATGTATATGTACGTATGTGTGCGTGCCATTTAGTTTTGCATCCATCTTTTGATTCTAAGATAGCTTATGTAATTTAAGAGGGAAAATTACCAAAAAAAAGTTTTTATTGTATTTATGCCGATTCAGTCACAAACTTTTCAATTATATCGATTGTGTATTAAATCTTTTGGCAATTTACGAATAGATACCATCCGACCGAGTTTGATCGAAATCGCTAATATGAATGTCACCGCGTTCTATGTGACACGACCAATGGACGATTGGCGCTAATGTTGACACTTCTTTGATAAAAAAAATTCTGAATTTTTTTTTCTTTCCTATCTTTTTACCAACTATGAGTCGGCAGGGACGCGAACAAGATGCGAGGTCGGCGAGGTGCTTAGCACCCAAGCTGGCCACAAGCGAGGAGTTGGGCCCTCCCCCAAATCCAAGCGATGATTGCGACGCCATCGCTTGGATTTGATGAGGGCTAGAGTTGTAAAAAATAAATAAAGTAAAAAAAAAAAAAAAATTGCTGAAATTTATAAAAATTATCCACGTCGGTACCAACCGTGCTATGTAGTATGTCTAGTGTCTACATCAGCAATATCCGATCGAAATTGATCGTATGGTCTATATTGACAAATCGTCGAAAGGTTAGGACTCAATTGGTATAATTGAAAGATTTAGAAATGAATTGGCACAAATGCAAGTATATTCGGGACTTTTTTGGCAAATTTTTCTCATTTAATAATACCCATATTTGCTAAAAGAAAAAAATGCCGCATGGCATGGGGCATCACAATTATTTGTACTCAACTTGAAGTCTATTTAAATAATAAAAAAGATAAGAGAAAAGTTCATGAGTTTTAATTTTTACGCCATTGTTTGATAGGTTTTGCTTTCAATCAAGCGTTCAAATGGAACTAGAAATAATAAATAACGCAGATAGTCTCGAGTTTTAATTTAAATAGTTTGGATTAAAATGTCCTCTAAAAAATATACCGTTGAAATTTGCATACTCTAGAAAGGCAAATAGAATCGATTTTTTTTTGGTCGAAAGATATATTCAAATTTGCGAAGAACTTAATAGTATTTAACCTCTTCTTTTGGAAATGCTTTATAGTTCGCCTATTTTTGTTATTTTATGTTTGAACTTCCAGGTCACATTTTGTTTGTCCGATGTAGGAACCGATCATGTTCGGTAGAGAATAAACATACTACAAAAACTTTTACGCATATAGCTCTTTCTTTGACGAGGACGGGATTTTACTTGTCTTTCTCGTCTTTTTATTTTTCTCAATATCATCAATTACTTGTTTTACAAATATAACGCCAGAGAACATACGCGAGAGGTACATTTAGGGCGTGAACGAACCGTTTTGCTCTTGTTTTCTATTTTCCTGTTTCGAGAATAAGTTTGGAACATAAATTTGTTTGGTAAAATAATTTCATTTTTCTATTTTCGGGATAAATTTTTAGCCAAGAAATAAGTTTGAAACGAGAAATGAGAAGTAGAAATTTGCTATTTTTCTATTTATGGAATAGAAACCAAAAAAAAATTCTTTTCATCTCTCACTCCCTCTCTCTCGTGCCTCTCTCTCTTGCATCCTCATCTTCCGCCACCCATCGGAGGCCAGCGGTAGAGGTGGCAAAATGGGTCTAGAATCCATATTCAACCCATATTTGATGATGGTGGGTCAAAAATGGGTTAGCTTACGTGCTTAAATGGGTCATAAGTTGGTTATTAGAAATGTAATGAGTTCTAAATGGATTTTAAATGGGTCATAAATGGGTCGGGTAAAACAACTATCTTAAAAGAGTTATAAATAAATTTTATGAATATTTCAAAAAAAAATTCAAACTTTTAATATTTTATTATTATTTTATTATTTTTATTTTTTTCTTTCTTTTTTCTATTTTTTTCTCCGCCTTGGCCGCCACTGGGCCGGCGACGCCACCGGCGAGCCTAGGGAGAGCTCGGGCCGGCCGAGATCTAGTGAGCCTCGAGGTTCGGCCGAGCACCGGCGATGGCCACCGGTGAGCCTAGGGCAACCTCACTGGTCGAGATCTAGAGAGCCTCGAGGTTCGGCCGAGCGCCGGCGAACTCGAGGCTCAACCGATCTAGGCGAGTCAAAGCTCGGCCTAAGCGTACGAACCTAGGCGAGCTCTAGAGTTGTCGGGATCCGGCCTTGAGTAGCCATTTGGGATCCGATTTGGGCGAGCTCGTACGACCCTAGGCGAGCTCAAGGCTTGTTGAGATCCGGCCTCGAGTCACTAGCCGGAATCGAGTGACCCTCAAGCTTGCCAAAGATCGGGCGAGTTTGAGGCTCGTCGAGATCCGGCCTCGAGTCATCGCCGGAATCAAGTGAGCCTCGTCCGGAAGCGGTCGGTTGTCAAGCTTCCCCGTCGTCGAATCCCCGAATATGGGCGGACGGAGTGTCGCGACCTAGAAAAAATAATAAACAAGTCATCTTTTTCGGCTAATGGATTATCGAGGTTAATTAATTAACTAACCTAACTCGGACTCTCCCAAGTCCATACCAAATCGCAACTTAAGGTTCGAATGATTAACATGCAATGTGATTTGAATTTGGAGTCGCCACTAATCATTTTCGGTAGGTCGATTAGAAACCTAAATAAAATAGCGGGAGAAGACTATCTTATTTCTCGCGAACCGTAGATTAAGAGTCCGGGGACTTGGTTACATTAATTACAACTAATGCCCTTTCGGTACCTTAAAATTCATGAAAAAATAATGGATTTGACAAATTTGATGAATTCTACTTGAAGATCAAAGAATCAATTTTTTTGGGTTTTTCTTCCCTTGACATTTTTTGAAATAAAGAAATTACATGAAATTAGGATGAAATAGGTTCAAGATTACTCCCCAATTTGAACTCGTGCACCAAACTTATGTTCCGGGCTTGTCTTGATCATTGAACCGATTTGGTGACTCGTTAGACCGAGAAATCTCTTGGTCCTATCTCTCCTTGACGCTTCTTTCTCATCTCGCTAGAATTCCATTAGATCGCAATCCGGGCATTGATATTTTTTTCCTTTTTGCTCTCCTTCTATTCTTGACATCGTTGATATGCAAATGTTATTTAACATAAAAACGTAGAGAGAAATCAGTGTAGAAAATCCGAGCTAATTTGTATTCGAAATTAAAGAAAGTTAGGGAATCACTTAACTTTCTTTTCATGCGGCAAGCTTGAACGATGGGGATGGACCAAGAGCTTGTGTTGATCGGTGCAAAAATTGGCAATAGTAGTATCGGGCTTCAAAACTCTCATACCCTCTCAAAACTCTTTTCAAATTTTTTCTCGAGAGCTCTCTCTATTCTCCTCCTCCAAAAATTCTCTCAATTCTCTTCCACTCCAAAAAACTCTCCCAATTCTCTTTCACTCCAAAAAACTCTTTCAATTCTCTTCCATTCCAAAAGAACTCCCCCTTTTCTTCAAGAACTCTTCTTCTTTTATAGGCAAAATTCTTCATCCTTCATTCTTCATCTTCATTTCCTCACCTTCCATTTTCATCTTCATTTCTTCATCTTCATCTTCTTTTCTTCATCTTCATCTTCTCTTCTTCACCTTCATTTCTCCATCTTCCATTTTCATCTTCTCTTCTTCATCTTCATCTTCCTTTCTTCATCTTCATCTTCTTTTCTTCATCTTCATTTCCCCATCTTCCATTTTCATCTTCTCTTCTTCATCTTCCTTTCTTCATCTTCCATTTTCATCTTCTCTTCTTCATCTTCCTTTCACCATCTTCCTTTCCCCATCTTCTTTTGGTATTTGCAATGCAGTCCCGAAGTTTCAAGTATTTGCAATACAGATCCCCGAAGTTATGAGTATTTGCAATACTGATCCATGAAGTTCCGAGTATTTGCAATACAGATCCCCGAGAAAAAATTTCTTTCAAGCCCAAATCTTCTTGGTGCATTTTTCATCCCATGCCTAGTCCAGATGCCCGTTAAATTAAGCTCAAATTATATGCCAATGCTAAATGAATATGTGAGATGATTTTTGTTTAGAACTAAAATTAGTTCTAATTTTTATGCAAACTATATATTAGTCAAAATTTAGGCGTCAACAGTGCCCCTCTTTTGAGTGGAGGCTCGTAGAGGTTCCGCTCAAAGACAAAATTGAACCCTAAATTTTGATAGTGCAAATGATGGATGAACTTTTTGGCGGGAGTTTTAGTCCCATTTTTTATGTAATGAAGTGACGCATGGTATGCAAGATCAGAAATAACATGTGTCATAATTTCCCTTTTCCATGTTAGAGAAACCTGCTCATGGATCGCATACGAGAATACCTGTTTTACCAAATACCTCATAAGTTCTGGTGATTCCCTTAATTTTCAAGTTTCTTGCAAACACGAGGACCTTAAGGTATTCGGCCTATCTCATTATCGCAGACTTCTCCCTAATGCGAGACAACGAAGATATGTGTATCCTTCCGGATCACAAGAGCTACGTCGTTGTGAGTCGAAAGAAGTAGAATCAAGTTCACAAGAGCTACGTCGTTGTGAGTTGATTAAATGTCGAAATCGCCGTGCATATGTCTTCACGATTCGACAAAGAGGAACCAAAATCTTAAGAGCTACGTCGTTATGATTTGGTTTGGATCAAAATCACGGGTGCTTATGTCTTCGTGATTTGATAAAGGAGCCGAGAATCATAAGAGCTATGTCATTATGAGCCGACTAAAGGTCAAGATCACCAGCGCATATGTCTTCGTGATCGACAAAGGGGAACCAAAATCTTAAGAGCTATGTCGTTATGATTTGGTTTGGATCAAAATCACGGGTGCTTATGTCTTCGTGATTTGATAAAGGAGCCGAGAATCATAAGAGCTATGTCATTATGAGCCGACCAAAGGTCAAGATCACCGGTGCATATGTCTTCGTGATCCGAGACCGAAATCATAAGAGCTACGTCGTCATGATTTGATAAGATGTCAAAATCGCCAAGTGCATATGTCTACACGACTCGACATGAGAGGCATATTGCTCGAATTGAGTCGTAACAACTATCATCGAGGAGTTGTTAATTTGAAAATGGGTTCGAAAACTTACCCGGGTTCTCCGAACGATTAATCAAAGAACGAAACAGATCGCTCGTATCGTACATGGTAGGCATTTGCCAGGAGAACTTGCTCATTCAATAATCCTTGGATGAATTTCGAGACCTTGGGAGGGACATCGAACATCGGGAATGTATTACCCATCATAGAATGTCCGAGGTAACATGCGCAAACATATTCAACATGTGCATAATGCAATCACTCACACTATGGTTTATGCATAACCATTCTATCAAGTTTGCATTATCAATCCTGTCCAGGGATGTTCTCACATTATGAATACCTCGAATGTGAGCTGAATGGGGGGACTTCATCCAAAGGGTTTTCTCTCACTCTCAAGAAAAGTTATTTATCCCGTCTGCAGGATTCAAAAGAAATCACTCAATCTTTCCATCATCGCATTCGATAAGGATCCGAGTAATCTCGCAATTGATACGACCGAGCCGATCTGGAGGTCTTGATTAGGACCGTAATGAGGGCTAGGTCAAAGGTTTACAATGGGGACTCTAGTTGAGTCAAGGTCTTTGAAATGAATTCCTTCGTCATCTCTCCGGGTTTACAAGTCAAGAACCCCGCAAAAATGAGAGAGAAGTAATCTTGCTCGAACTTCTTCGAGTGATGCTTAAAATCATTGAACTCCACATTAATTCAAGTGCCCTAACCAGAAAAGGCTTTTAAAGGGTTGTAATGGAAGTAATGATTTGGGGACCGAGAAACGAAAGGGTTCGTTTTGGCTTAGAAGATGTTTGAGAAGGAGCTTGATGTTGGTGATCATTACAATCTTGTCACCGATCGTGGCCTTCTAGGATACCATCATTGCTCGAGGATGGTATGAACCGAAGATTGCATTTGCAATTTGACACTTCATGGAGATTTTTCTCTCAACCCTTTTAGGATATACAGGAAAATTATGCATTCAAGTTCGAAATATTCTACAAATGAACAATGAATTGAAAGGGCATTGGCCTTGCTTTTGGTAGGCACTTTGCTTTTTAAATGCCCAGAAATTTTTTGTGGGATCAACTTTTCCTCTTTCTTCTCCCTTTTTTTTTATTACTCCCAACTCTCTTTTACGATTGTATCTTGATGAGTTCATTGGGAAATTTTCTATGGATCCAGCTTTTCGTGTCCTTCTACTCAAAGATGGGCCATATTTGCTTTGGGACAACAATGATCACCAATAAGGGCTTTTAGAAACGAATTTGCAGGCTCAAATGGATTGTGCAAATGGATATAGATGTGTGGGATAGAAAAAGAAATGCTCTTCGTCACCCTAAGGCACTTGAATTAAAGCGCAAGTACAATGCAAAGAACCACCCGAAGATTGATGTTAGTCCAAGCAAGAAGATTTCTAACCATTTGTCTCGTGATGCTGATGGAATTACCTCTGTTTTGCCCCAATGTGGGGTGGTTCTTGACAGGGTTGTGGAAGTGAAATCTCCGCTCAAATGGGTTGATCAACGGATAACTTGCAGTGTTTAGGGTAGAGAAATGAATGCTTCCATCACTTCGGTTATCGTACCTTTCGCGAGAAAACTTTTTACCTCGGGAATGCGGAATTTGCTACCGTTCATCTCGCCTTGAAAAAATTGGACGTGTTTGGGAAAGGATTGCCTTTCATCATCCTGTCATGCCCTCTTCGTACATTCGATGTACCTTATGTAGTTCATGTTCCTTATTCGAGTTGGTAAATTAAACACGAGGAACAATCATGCGCAAACTATGCAAGTGTATGAGTGTTTTCGAGCATATAAAATGCAGCAACTTTTTATCTTGGCGGACAAAGTTCGCAAGTACATAAAAAATTTCTTAGGGGCATGGATCGTGAGTTGCTCCTGTTCATGCAAATGCGTTGCAAAACTTCATTGTCTCGCTTCGAGACATGAGATTGTCAAAGGCTCCAAGAATTTCTCATTTCATTAATTTTTCATGGAGAAGGGATACTTCTCTGTTTGGACGAGTAGTGAACCCCGTAAAAATCAAAAGGGAAAGCATCAATGTATGTCCTCATGTTCTAAAAGAATTGAAACGATACCACTTTACCCATGTACGTATTCCTCGCGAACTTTGAATTGAAAAGATCGATTCATCTGGATCGGATTGTATGTCCGGAATGTCATCTCTCTAGGTTCTATAACCGTCCGGGCCGAGCTTCGATCTCGCGAAGCAAAAAGTTTTTATTAATCTTTGTACATTGATGCCAAATCCCGGGATCGACCCCGGGACGCCTCGGACCACCGTCATTCCCCCAACCACTATGTTGCGGTGTTGTTGGCGTCCACGGGTGGTTCGCTTTTGTTATATTGTTCTCAAAGCGATTGGCAATCCCCCGTCGAGAATAAAATAAGCTTAACTTAGAGTTTGAAACGACCGAGAGCCAATTGGGACGATACGGAGTTACCCATCTTTGAGCCCGCTTGGTCTTTTACTTGCATTCTCCCAAGTAAGGCTATTCGAATCTCTCTTTACGGGCGTTCGGGCGTCGTCCACAAATTGATTTGCTACAGGCCTAGCTTAATAAGGAACTTACGCATTTGATAAGAGAGGAGAAAAATTCGCCCTTTAACTCTAGGCAAATTCTAGACAACTAGAAAGTAAAAGTATCCCACGCAGGGAACTATACATGGAATTAAAGGAGTATTCATGCGAGATTGGTTCCACCTCTTTTCTTGGCCATTCCAATGATCGGCTGATTTTGTCTTGGATCATACACCAATGATCGTTGTTTGAGGATCCATAATCACTTGCTTCGGGTCACAACTCGGGAGGTCTTTCGGCTCCGAACCGGGCCGACCAAGGCGGTGAGCTCATCATCAAAGTAACCTTTTGATTTTTCGGGCAATTGATACTCGAATTGGGCATTGTTACTTGCTAACACCGGCGACGCATTTTCCACTTTGTTTTTGCCGTGAGCGGTCCGACTCCTTGAGCTTGAGCCTCCGCCGTCGCTCGGGAACTCGTAGGGATGATCAACTCGGTCCGCCGCTAGAACCACCAGCGGAAGGTCGGTATGGCCGTATTCTTGATTGCGAAGTGGTCGGGTACTTTTTGCTCCGTAGGTTTTCCCGGGATTAATCTTCCAATCAACTTTGCTCCGGTCGCCTTGGTTCCAAGCTACATCGTGCTTCTTCAGCTTATCTCTAAATCGTGAAGGTGATTTGTGACACTTCGTAGGGGTGAGTCCGTCTATATTCATCATTTTGAGTACAGCCATTGGTCGTGCTTGAATTGATTCCTAGCCGTCGAACCGCCTCGATGAATATAGAATGAAGCTCGGCGGACCAAAGGGGCCTTTTCTTTCCGACAAAATCGTCGTAGGCGGCTTGGCCATAGTTCTTTTGTTCGAGTAATTGCTTCCTTACAGATGCTGCCATATGTTTTGGAGCACTCGAACGCATGACCGGCTTCTTTAGGATGCCCTGAGCACCATGCAATGTGGCCCTCGTTATGAACTGCTGATCATCACTTGCTGATGTGACGATGACCGGTATATTCAACTCGGAATCAATGATCTTTAAGAGACTAAGACCGTCCATATCGATCCCTACCATGGCTGTGACGACGATGTCAAAATCATATTTGTACTTGTCTCGGCTCCTCTAAGGCTTCCGTTGCTTTCACATAAGCTGAAATCCCGTACATGCACTTTCTCGGCATGGCAACAAGGATCGAGAGGGAAACGGGGTTGCCATCAATGGCCATGACTCGCAGATCCTCAGGGATATGAGGCTTCCCATACTTCCGCCCTGGAATGTACGCATACTTATTTTCCTTTCAAAACCTTCCATATGTAGACCGAAAAATGGGTGTTTCGACTAGATACTGGGCTTTAGATGTTCTTTGGACTTGCAAAGATAAATTGCCAGAAAATCACAAAAGCGATGATGGCCTTTCGTGACGAGTTACTGGAGGTGCATGGAGACTTCAAGTTCTTTATAAACTTTTTTCGGATCTGTTGGTCTCGCAGACAGCCTTTTCTCTCCTTTTCGGTCTTAGTGCCTTGGATCCATTTCGTAATAACTCTTACCTCTCGCTCAATCCGTCGTTCTTTTTTACTTTTCGACATGGAGGAGCCCTCAAATCTTTTCACTTTCTCTACGAACGAGACAGTTATTTTCCTCCTCAAATCTTTTCGGTTCCTCCTACGAACGAGGCAGTTTATTTCCCTCCTCAAATCTTTTCGGTTCCTCCTACGAACGAGGCGGTTATTTCCCTCCTCAAATCTTTTCGCATTTACTTACGTGAAGGTTTTCAATGCTTAGTCAAATCGGCGAGGAATTCACGCATTTAAACATGATGATGTTCATGGATAGTATTGTTCTTTGCCCTTGGATTAAAAGAAGAATGTCTCACATGGGGATCTTGTAAAAAATAGTACATTCATTCATACATGTCACTACTTCTCTTGAGGATTCGTAAGGGCTGGCTAGTAATGCTCAAAAAGAGATATTTTGAGAGCCCATAATAAAAAAACTAAAGCTTCATGCAGGCTACACATTCGGAGTTCCATCGGCGTTGAATTGGCTGGCTATGACATCAAGGAAACTCCAATTGTAGTGATGCATGTCTCTTCCCTCGAAGGGCATTGGTTCTACCTCTGCAAGACCGACTTTCCGGGATGTATCTCCAATGAAATCGGATTGTACGAGAACTTGCTCGGGGATGAATCGAGTGAATGAGCATTTTCAATGCTCGAGATGTGGCTCATCGAGGACATGTCACCAAAGGAGATGGGGCCGCTACGGACATGGCAAACAAGCGGTGTTGATAGCATCCCTATATCTCTTGTTCTCTCGCTCGAAGCTTTTCACTTTCTTCCCTCGAAACGTAAGTTCATGACTTTCATTTTTAACCTTCAATCGGGTCCGCTTGTTTTGAAACCAAAACTTGACCTTCAAGGGCTCCATTCCTATCATCCGGCTCAATTCATTTTTGCGTCTCCTATTCACGTAAGAGCACTCCTTGAAGGCAGCTTCGAGCACTTTGATTTGATATTTTCTTTTAAGGGTTGATTGCAAGGCCGCCGCCGCCATTGTTGTTGCTTTGTCGAGATCTTGAATTTCACCGCCAAGAGAGTTGGGTTTTACGGCTTCGGCGTTGGATCCGGTCTCGAAATCCAACAGTTCGCTTTCGGGGATGTCTAGGTTGGTTGCCTCCGAAGAAGTGCTGATGGCCTCTAAACATGTTGGATTGAAATACCTCTTACCGCCTTTTGTTCACTCTATTCTCCAATGTATGCTTACTCTCTCCAAATTCTTTCGAGTAATCGGATATGTTCCAAAGCCTCCCTTTAAACGCGGATGAAAATCACTAAGCCGACGTTTTTCCCAAGATTTCGTGTTTCCCGTCTTGTCTTATTTTTTCAACGTGATGGGACCCCGAATCCATTCGCACCGATTTTGTTTTCTTGATAACCATGCTTGTCTCCCACTCGCTTTCAACATGGTGGGACTCCAACTCCTTTCGTAACTTTTTGAATTTGTGAGGCTCGAGATCACGGATTGACGATAGATCCAGGGATCCAACGAACGAAACGCCCGTAGTTTCACCCGAGTAACTAACGTGGCTCTGTAAGAATTGCTGCTTGTCTTCCACTCGCTTTCAACATGGTGGGGTCCTCAAATCTTTTCGTAACTTTTTCGGATTTATGAGGCTCGAGATGGTAGATCCGTGATTCACGGATGAAACGTCCGTAGTTTTACCCGGATAATTGACTCGGCATCCACAATAATTATTGCTATAGCTTTTCTTGCCCTTTAAATTAGGATTTAACGCCGAGACAATTATCGCTTTCATATCTTCATCTCCAACCTTCTAAGCACTCTTTTGCATCCACTCTTTTTAGCCGCTTCAACAACAATGGCTTCCCCTCCCGCACACGCCTTCTCGGTGAAGTTTTGGCCAAATGGGAGAAACTTTATAATCTCCTAGGCCAGGGCTACTCTTATATAGCCAACCATCCGGAGGCCGAAACCGAAATTGCCTTATGTTTAGGGATATGGACACCGCTTCTATTGAAGGTACCAAGTTAGAAGAGGAATACAGGGATCTTCCCCACCCTCTTCACTAACTTCCCGGGAGGCTTACCATGTTGCTCATCAAGATGTTACTTTGGCCCACCTTGTGAAGGCACGCTATCGGGATCGGTCGGACAGCTTGGTGTTGGCGCTCTTGTAGCCGACAATTATAAGAAGGCCCTCGACTATGGTAATGAACAAGTCTCCCCGCCGATTCGTGAGAGAAGAAACTTGGTAGAACGTTTGGCCACGTCCCAAATCATCTTCGAGCGCGATCCGCTCAACATTGTTTTAAAGTTCCAATGCACATGGCCGGAGGAAAGGCTGGACGATCCGACCCTGGATATAGCCCGCGGGAGAATTCGATCCATGACCTGGAATTTGCTGAGCATCACGAGGACAAGGTAGCCAACCTCAAAGAGAAATGTGAGCTCCTCCTCTTTAAGTTGGCGGATCTCGATTCTCGGAGCGATCGGTGTAGGCGGAGCATCAACCGTATGGAGAGTCGGTTAAACTCCTTTGTGATGCTCATTAGGGCTCGGGCTTTTACATTCCCACCCCGTTGATCTATTTGTAAGGCTTTCGATGAATGAAATGAATGCAAGTTTTTACTCATTTCATCTTGGTCGTCATATTTGTTTCGCAAGATAACCCCTTTTACTCGCGAATATGTAAATCTCACGCTCCCGATGGTCAATTTAATTGGGCCGGAGAGGCTCCCCCATTCGAAACAATCTCTCAACAAAGATTAGTAGCGAGAAAACAAACGAATGCTCAAGGAATTTCCACTTCATCTCGAAAATATCGAGGCCGAACTTTTTTGTTGAATGATTTAGCAACTCTCTGCGATAACACCGGCCATGACATACAGCCTTAAGTCTTTTTCGTCGATCGATCGATTCAATTGGCTTGCTCTCTCGCTGGATCCATTCAGCTTCCGTCGCCTTAGCTTGAGACAAGATATACGTAAGGAAGGAATTTCCACTTCAACTCGGTAGAACGACCTCCATTCCGTATACAAGAGAATACGGGGTTGCCCCGGTAGATGTTCGGATCGAGGTCCGATACGCCATAAGTGCAAATGGTAATCTCTCATGCCAATCGCGATAGTTTTCAGCCATCTTCGCCAAAATTTTCTTAATGTTCTTATTGGCGGCTTCTACTGCTCTATTCATCCGAGGACGGTACGGAGAGGAGTTCGATGCTTGATCTTGAATTTTTTGAACAGGTTTGTCAACTAGCTTGTTGTTCAAATTCGAGCCATTATCGGTGATTATGGCCTCGGGTGAGCCGTATCGTGCAATGATATCTCGACGGATGAACTTCACAACATTCTCAGTGCGGTGATCCTAGGTATGATGCATCTTCAATCCACTTAGAAAAATAATCAATGGCCACCAGAATAAATCGATGTCCATTAGAAGCTTTTGGGTTGATCGGACCAATCACATCAATGCCCCACATAGAAAATGGCCATGGTTCCGACAATGATGCAATTCATTTGGAGGAACATTGATCTTGTCTCCATGAATCGGCATTTGTGACACTTTGAACATGCCGAATACAATCGTTTTTCCAACGAGAGCCGTAATAACCTAACCTCATGATTTTTTAGCTAACATGTGACCGTTCATGTGTGGACCACGAGATCCCTTCATATACTTCCATCATCGACGAATCGCTTCGGTTGAGTCAACGCACCTTAGTAGGACAAAATCGAATGACCGCTTGTACAAATTCTCTCCATTCAAGAAGAACTTGAAGCCATCTTCTTTATATACTTTTGATCGACGCGATACTCTTCTCAGGAAACTCCCGCCTCTGAATGTATGTCTTAATGTCATGGAATCATGGCTTGCCATCGGGTTCATTAGTCACGGCCATACAATATGCCGGCCTTTTTAGTACTTCGATCTTCGGGGCTCAACCTCAAGCCCATTGGTGACTTGTAACATTGAAGATAAGGTTGCCAATGCATCGTTGAATCGATTATGAGTCCCGGACAGATACTCAAATGAGATATCTTCGAATTCCTCCACCAATTCATCGAGATACTCATGGTAGGGTAGCAATTTAGCATCTCTTGTCTTCCATTTTCCAACCGCCTGCAAAGGATAATCAAAGCGGAATCTCCGAACACCTTGAGTCGGGCTATCCCCCTTTCAATTGCAGCCTGCACCGAGGATGCATGCCTCATATTCTCGCTATGTTATTTGTGCAAGGGAATACCAATTTCGCCAGCTACAGGATAATGCTCGACCACCTGGAGATATAAGAACCGCGCCCGTGCTCGATCCCGATAAATTGACAGCTCATCAAAATACATAGTCCGGATGTAATCCTCTACCGACATGATTCGATCCTCGTAATGATAGGCATCATCATCTTGCCCCGGATTTTCAGCTAGGACATCTCGCTATAGCTCGTCCCTTGATTGACTTTTGGGACAAATATTGAACGTCAAACTCGGAGATGAAGATTTGCCATTTAACAAGTCTACCAATCAAGGCGGGTTGATTAAGCAAATATTTGATGGGATTGCATTCTCGTCACCGTGAAGCACTTGGTAATGCAAGGTATATTGCCGAAGCCCGTGCGTACCAGCACTAACGCCGCACATGTTTTCTCTACTTCGAAGTACTTCATTTTCGGTTGTGAATTTCTTGCTCGAGATAATAAATGGCTCGTTCTCTTCCGTCCTCCTCGCTTCTCTTGGGCTAGCATAGCACCCAAGGATTCACTAAGGATTGTGAGGTAGAGGATTAAAGGTTGCTCCGGTGTTGGAGGAACAAGCACGGGTGGATTCATGAGATCTTCGCTTGATCTTCCAAAAGCTTCTTCACATTCGCTATCCCATTGGACTAGCGCATTCTTTTTAATAGCTTGAGGAATGGCTTAGCGGTTTCGATAAGTGAGAGATGAATCGAGCAATATAGTTTAGCCTACCCATCAAACTTCGAACTTCTTTAACGTCGGTCGGTGGCTTAAGCTCACGAATAGCCTTAACTTTCGAAGGGTCGACTTCAATGCCCTTACTGCTTACCACGAATCATTTCCCGAGGTGGTCCCAAAGACACACTTGGCGGGGTTGAAGCGTAACTTGTACTTTCGGAGTCCGTCGAACAATTTCTTCAAGTGTTTCGACGTGATCTTCTCCATGCCTTGTTTTTGCTATCATGTCATCGACGTAAACCTCAATCTCATTATGCATCATGTCATGGAAAAGGGCAACCATGGCTTGTTGGTAAGTGGCTCCAGCGTTTACGAGACCGAACGGCATTACTCGGTAATGGAACATTCCCCATGGTGTGGTGAAAGTGATTTTCAACTTGTCATTGACATTCATCGAGATCCGATTGTACCCGGAGAAGCCATCCATGAATGAAAACAATTCAAACCCCGCAGTATTGTCAACAAGTACGTCGATATGCGGGAGGGGAAAATCATCTTTAGGACTCGCCTTGTTCAAGTCTCGATAATCGACACAAACCCGAATGCGGCCGTCTTTCTTCATGACAGGGACTATGTTAGCGACCCAATCGGAATATTCTGTAGTCTCAATGAATCATACATCGAGAAGCTTCATGACCTCCTCTTTGATCTTCCGGACTAATTTTGGTCCGGCCCTCCTTGACTTTTGCACGACTAGCTTAGCCGAAGGATCGATCGGCAAACAATGCTCGACAATGGAACGGTCAAGACCGGGCATATCTGCATAGGACCAGGCGAAAACATCTTGGTAATCCTTCAAGAGTCCGATCGGGCGCTCGGACATTTCCAGAGGAAATGCTTGCCCCGATCTTAACTTCTTTAGGGTTTTTTGCATCGCTTAGGCTGACCGAGATAATTTGTTCACCGGTCAAGGGCTTGACCTCCTCATGTCGTTTGAAATCTTGACGAACTTCCTCATAATCTGACCGAACTCATCTAGGTCGTATACTTCGAATCCACTAGGTTTCCCTCCTCATGTATCCCCCATGATGACAAACTTGTTGGTCGTTGGTTATCGTCATCGGGTTGGTTTGAGAGATTGGGACTACAAGCGGTGTGCTCGAGCTCACGCCCGTGAAGATCACATCTTCTAGCGACATTGTCCGATAGAGAGCAGCTTCCAGGGCTTTACCGGAGTTGTCCGTATGAGGGATTAGAGCAGGAATTGTTAGCGGTAGGTTGGAGGTGGATGATTGAAGTTTGGCGGAGAAGGCGGCCATCATTTCCTCCATCTTTCGGGACATCATCTCTTCAAAGCGCTGGCCAAGGAGCCAAGTTTCTCGCCTAGGGGCAAGACTGACGGTGGCGTTAATGTCGGCCATCCTCTTCGCGACCGATCGAGTAATATGTGGAGGATTCGTGAAAAATTACCCGTACGCAAAGTAACAAACCAAAAATGAGTACAGGGAGCGAGAATAGCGAGCCGGCCCATGGCATCCCTCTAGACTCAAACGAACAAAGTGATTATGACCAAAGAATTGAAACATGTAATTTTCAGTTTGTCCGCTTTTACGAAAAAATCCGTATTAATTTGCACGTTGGTTAAAATACGTCCAAATTTTACGAGCTTATAGTTAAGAAGATGATGAACAACTTTTATGTTGGCCAATCGGACTAGAAATGAGCGGATCAAATCAGTTTAATGTGTCTTTCCGAAAATTCGCATTTAGAAAACTGTTATAACCGCAGGTAGTTGAAAAAACGAAAGGTCATCTTAAATTATGAATTTAATTCTGAAATTTTGTAGGATATTAGTTGAAACATAGGTCTACAACTTTCATGTTTGACACTTACTCAAAGCTCGATCGTAGAATTTAGTAAAAATCGTACAACAGGAACAAGCCAAATCAGAATTGAGGACAACCGATGAAATTGTAAAAACTACGGAAGCAAAGTGTGAAATTGGAAACAAGACAATGAGATTCATAAACAATCAACCTAAACCATGGACCAGCCCAAAATAAAAATGAGATAACATGGCGTAAGAGACAGGAAATTACCGCTCATAGGAAGAAAATGTCAATCACAAAGACATGCGCATGAATCGTGGATTCAGATTTTAGTTCTTTTAGCAAAATGAAATGAAAGACGAACGACATGTCGCAGCCTCGCGCACGTTCATCATGACTAGTTGCCGCCTCGCATACATAGTCATGACTAGTCGGGTCCAATCATCTCGGCTTGGTTCGGCCGACAAGGGCAACTCTCATGCATCATAGCCTCACGCGCATGAGAACAACCCTTGAGCCATTTTTTTGAAGAACTCGGGATCCAAGTGGGATAACCTTTAGCGAAGCCTTACCGCCAAGGTTAAAGAACCACATAAATACCATCCCCGAAACTATCGGGTGACCCGGGTTCGGTCACAAGTCAAGGTGATGTAGTGCAATTATATTAGAGGCATGCACGACATTTTAAAGGCAACCGACACTCCGATAGTTCAAAAAATAAAATTCTCATCACCAAACCTCGCAAAACAGAGGTTAGCCACGGACTCCTCCCCTTATAACTCCCTTTCCCGCAAAACCATTTAACACCTAGGGATTAAAATTCAACCAAGATTGCCAAATCAAGTAATTTTTCTTTTCATGAACTTATCCTGGCTTAAGTCCTCTTTGGGTCCCCAATGAGTCGCCAAGTTGTCGCGACCTAAAAAAAAAACACACAAGTCATCTTTTTCGGGCTAATGGATTATCGAGTTAATTAATTAACTAACCTAACTCGGACTCTCCCAAGTCCATACCAAATCGCAACTTAAGGTTCGAATGATTAACATGCAATGTGATTTGAATTTGGAGTCGCCACTAATCATTTTCGGTAGGTCGATTAGAAACCTAAATAAAATAGCGGGAGAAGACTATCTTATTTCTGCGAACCGAGATTAAGAGTCCGGGGACTTGGTTACATTAATTACAACTAATGCCCTTTCGGTACCTTAAAATTCATGAAAAAATAATGGATTTGACAAATTTGATGAATTCTACTTGAAGATCAAAGAATCAATTTTTTTGGGTTTTTCTTCCCTTGACATTTTTTGAAATAAAGAAATTACATGAAATTAGGATGAAATAGGTTCAAGATTACTCCCCAATTTGAACTCGTGCACCAAACTTATGTTCCGGCTTGTCTTGATCATTGAACCGATTTGGTGACTCGTTAGACCGAGAAATCTCTTGGTCCTATCTCTCCTTGACGCTTCTTTCTCATCTCGCTAGAATTCCATTAGGACCGCAATCCGGGCATTGATATTTTTTTCCTTTTTGCTCTCCTTCTATTCTTGACATCGTTGATATGCAAATGTTGATTTAACATAAAAACGTAGAGAGAAATCAATGTAGAAAATCTGAGCTAATTTGTATTCGAAATTAAAGAAAGTTAGGGAATCACTTAACTTTCTTTGTCTTGCGGCAAGCTTGAACGATGGGGATGGACCAGGTAGCTTGTGTTGATCGGTGCAAAAATTGGCAATAGTAGTATCGGGCTTCAAAACTCTCATACCCTCTCAAAACTCTTTTCAAATTTTTTCTCGAGAGCTCTCTCTATTCTCCTCCTCCAAAAATTCTCTCAATTCTCTTCCACTCCAAAAAACTCTCCCAATTCTCTTTCACTCCAAAAAACTCTTTCAATTCTCTTCCATTCCAAAAGAACTCCCCCTTTTCTTCAAGAACTCTTCTTCTTTTATAGGCAAAATTCTTCATCCTTCATTCTTCATCTTCATTTCCTCACCTTCCATTTTCATCTTCATTTCTTCATCTTCATCTTCTTTTCTTCATCTTCATCTTCTCTTCTTCACCTTCATTTCTCCATCTTCCATTTTCATCTTCTCTTCTTCATCTTCATCTTCCTTTCTTCATCTTCATCTTCTTTTCTTCATCTTCATTTCCCATCTTCCATTTTCATCTTCTCTTCTTCATCTTCCTTTCTTCATCTTCCATTTTCATCTTCTCTTCTTCATCTTCCTTTCACCATCTTCCTTTCCCCATCTTCTTTTGGTATTTGCAATGCAGTCCCTAAGGTTTCAAGTATTTGCAACACGCTCCCTGAAGTTATGAGTATTTGCACATACAGTCCATGAAGTTCCGAGTATTTGCAATACGATCCCCGAGAAAAAATTTCTTTCAAGCCCAAATCTTCTTGGTGCATTTTTCATCCCATGCCTAGTCCAGATGCCCGTTAAATTAAGCTCAAATTATATGCCAATGCTAAATGAATATGTGAGATGATTTTTGTTTAGAACTAAAATTAGTTCTAATTTTTATGCAAACTATATATTAGTCAAAATTTAGGCGTCAACACGGAGGAGGAAGGTTGTAGACGAGTTGGAGACATAGGCTACAGACGAAGATTGCAGACGTAAGGAGGAAGGAGAAAGGAGGAAGGACCCAAAAAAAAGAAAAAGAAAAATAAAAGATAAAATAAAATAAAATAAAAATTTAAAACTTTTTTTGGTAGTGAAATTAAAAACATTTTATAAAATTACAAATTTTAAAAAAAATTATATAAAAAAAACTTTCTCAAAATTTGTATTGTATAATTTAGTTAAATATCAATTTTTTTGTTTGGTATGATTTGATTTAATATAGAATTGTTTAAGAAATACGGGTCGGGTATGGGTCGAGTCCGGTATGGGTCATTGAATTTGCATTAAATAAATATGGGTTAATATGGGTGGACCATATTAGACCCAACCCAAACCCGACCCGACCCATCCATTTGACACATCTAGCCGGCGGTGGTCTCCGGACGACAATCATCAAGACACCGATAATCGGTAACCATAGAAATTTTATATTGCTATAAAATGTATTCTTGAAACAAAAATTCTGTAGTGTTATTAAACATGTTTCTCTACTCATAAACTTATCCAAGAAAAAGAAATAAAAAAATCTACTTCAGACCAAAAATAGTTCTCGGAACATATCGGTTATCATTTGCGCCATGGTCCTTACCTTATATTTCAAAGGGGTCCTGATGCGTTTGTTTATTAATGAGTGAATTTCTGTTTCTTTCTCTTTTATTCTTTCTCACTTAGTCCCTAGTTTTGTCTTAAATGTACTAATAAAGCTTCCCTTAGAATTGAACTATCCAATTGAAGGTCACTGGCCTGACTTTCCTATCCTTGACCTGAAAGGCATTTCAGTCATAATACTTTATTTTCCATTCTTCATGTAACTTTTATTTGAATTGCTTTTTTTTTTCCTTTTGAAACACCCCTAACATCACATGGTGTTAAGGAGAAGTAATTCCCTGCATTCCATATTTGACCTTAATTAATTTTTTTGTGACATTTTACGTTAATTTTCAAGTAAATAGACAAAATTAATATGAGAGTGAAGAATTGATAGTTTAAGAAAATGTAACAACAAAATTATCTTTTTCAATCATTTTATTGTCCATCTCATAGAATCGAGAAAAACCAAATTGGATTTTCGTGGTGCAATTATCAAATGAACTTCTGATATCACCCTCTATTTCAACTTGAAAAAAAAGTTTCAATAATCCCTTTAAGTCATTTCATGGTTGATTATGTCATAATTATCGTCTCATTAATTTCGTGAACCACTCATTTAATCGGCATCATGCCCTTTATCAATTTATATAACAACCTAGGGTGTGTTTGTTTCAGGAAAAGTGTTTTCCCGAATTAATCTTCCGGACTTTCACCTATTTAATTCAATAGAAAATTATTCAATCAACGCAAAACACTTTCTAAAATTACTCCTCTTTAATTTTTTTAATTTTTTTAATAATTTAATATGTTAATAGTACTTTCTTTTATTTTTATTTTTTTTATCTTCCTCCCTCACCACTACCGGCTATCGGTCGAGCTTGCCGGTCCTCGCGAGCCTTGAGGCCGTAGGATTTGGAGGCCTTGAGTCTGTTGGCCTCCGGCTTGCCTCGAGCTCACCAAAGGCGGTGCGGTAAGAAAGGAAAAAAAAAAGAAAATAAATAATAAATAAATTAAAAATTCGAATTTATTTTTGCTTCAAATAAAGTTATGAGATTACAATCATTTTTAAAATAAAATCTAAATATCAAAAAATATTTTTGGTAACATATCACCAAAGAAAGAAAAATAAGCCATTTTTCGATAAAATGAATTCTCGAAAATAGTTTTCAATGAAACAAACGCACCCTTATTTGCTTTGTTGTAATTTAAGCTTCAAAAGTCAATACTTGACGTTAAAATTCAATGGAATTTTTTTTTAGGTGTCTATTCTTTAAGTCATTTCATGGTTGATTATGTCATAATTATCGTCTCATTAATTTCATGAACCACTCATATAATCGGCATCATGCCCTTTATCAATTTATATAACAACTTAGGGTGTGTTTATTCCAGGAAAAGTGTTTTCCCGGAATTAATCTTCCGGACTTTCACCCGTTTAATTCAATAGAAAATGATTCAATCAACGCAAAACACTTTCTAAAATTAGTCCTCTTTAATTTTTTAATTTTTTAATATGTTAATATTACTTTCTTTCTTTTTATTTTTTTATCTTCCTCCCTCACCACGACGGGCAGTCGGTCAAGCTTGCCAGGCCCTGCAAGCCTTGAGGCCGTAGGATCTGGAGGCCTTGAGTCTATTGGCCTCTGGGCGGGCCTCGAGCTCGCCAGGTGGCCATCGCAGCCCGTGGCAATGCAAGAAGAAAGGAAAAACAAGAAAATAACTAATTAATTAATTAAAAATTCGAATTTATTTTTGCCTCAAATAAAGTTATGAGATTAGAATCATTTTTGAAATAAAATCTAAATATCAAAAAATATTTTTGGTAACATATCACCAAAGAAAGAAAAACAAGCCATTTTTCGATAAAATGAATTCTCAAAAATAGTTTTCAATGAAACAAATGCACCCTTATTTGCTGTTGTAATTTAAGCTTCAAAAGGCAATACTTGACGTAAAAATTCAATGGAACTTCGTGTTTTTTTTTAACGTGTCTATTCTTAGTTGCAAAAATGACTAATGTGAGGCATTATGAAGGCAACCAGGAACATGAAGCGCGCTTTTCTCCTGCAGATCTCGTCAAATGAACTCCGACGTTATTATATTCCAACTTGCTGCTATGAAATTAGGAGCTTGCTGGTCTCTCTTTCATTAAATTAGCAGGAGCCGTTGGTTCTTGGTATTATTGTCCAAATCATCGATAAAGCAATGATTGAAGTACAGCCCCTGCCACATGGCTTCACCAATTCTTTTATACTCGAACCTTCTAAACCTGATCGTGGGGTTTCTTTATTTGGTTATGAAAATGAGTTGGTCAACCGCATTTATTTTATCAAAAAGAAAAAAAAAACGAGAGGGTCATCCAGGCATCCGAAAAGGTCTAACAATAGCTTGATTTAAATATAGTGGAGGATAAGGGTGATCGATTCGGTTCGAAACCGAATTGGGATCCAATTATTGAATAGATCACATTTTTTATATGATTTTCTGTTTAATTTTTCTCGTTAACAACGTATTCACCGGATTGTGTCTCGCTAATTGCATTGCATTGTCACTAAACCTATAAGTCATATTAAGCATTCTAAGTATCTTAGGCTTAGATTTAGGTTTACACTTTTTTTTTATTTAAAATATTCGGTCCGATCCGGGGGCCCGTTTCCACCCGAAACTAGGAACCGGACCAAACGTAACATGTTCCAATTTATGGAACCGAGAACCGATTAGAACCCTTGGGAACCGGACCCAACCTATCAATTCGATCTTGTCCGGCGGTTCCGATTCGGTCGATCCATTATGCAGCTTTAGTGTTGGAGCACCGCTATAACTTTTCACTCGCTATATTCAAGCCAATTTTTGTAATATCAGGGAATTGATTGACCTCTTTTCCCAACCCTTGGGTCAATAAAGTTTTAACCATCTTGACCCGACACTGCGGAAAATTTCATACAATTTTTTCAACAAGTCAAAGTTGCAGCTTATGTACGTGTTCGAGATGTTTATCATTCGTCTTAAATCTTACATTGACTGGATGCATCAAAATAATTTGAAAAATGTTAGACACAATAAGACTCGCAAACAAAATTTTCTTGCTAAGGGATGTGAGAGGTTTTACGTCGGGCGCTGATGTCTTGATACTCCTAACATAATTAGGGCAGGTCAACCTGATTTTAACTCGGGTTGACTCGATATAGGAACAATAACTCTCTTTTACGTTTGAATTATTGCCGGAAAATTGGGATAGTCAAAACAACATCCTAAAGAAATGTGTGGCCTATGTACTTTCCTGGATGTTTCACTTGTTCGTTAGATGCCACTTTGAAGTTGTCGTTGGAAAGTTTAACCATTAAAATACATCTTTATCTAATAATATTGAATTTCTAAATAAGTTGACAATGATTTCATAAAATTTTACATATCATAGCAGTAGGTCTTTAGTTTAAATCTTTCGGATCTTTTTACCTCCCCAATTGTGTATTTCTAGGCTTATGCTAAATACAGTTTACGTATAATGAGGATGTCGGATTATATAAACATTAAATCACGTATTTATCTAATAGTTTAAACTCAAAAAGCAATTGTCGCTTATAGAACCGTTGCCACCTCAAGCTCAAACGTGACAATTTTAACAATAGCGAAATCTTGATTTTTTTACAACAATGAACTTTAATGACCTTTTTAGTTTTCACATGTCAAAGTATTTTAGAATATCATATTAGTTTCTACGACAGGTTCAAAGCTTAAAAAATAAATAAATAAGGGATAATATCATGAAAAACTTCAAATTGGTACATTTGTGACAAATTTACTCAAAACTATTTTATTAACCATGAAAAACCTCAAACTCGGTACAACTATGACAAATTTATCCCAAACTAATTTATCGTAAACTATTTTATTAACCATGAAAAACCTCAAACCTGGTATAGTCATGACAAATTTATCCCAAACTAATTTTTTTACCATAAAAAATTTTAAACTGGTACAAATGTGACAAGTTTATTCCAAAATTGTATACTTGTGACAAATTTAGTATACCTATAACAAATTTACCTCTCGTTAAATTAGGTTAATACAATGAAAAAATTCAAATTAATATACATGTGAAAAACAAAGAGTGAAAATCTCAACCCCGCACACCCGTTAATTGTCACGTATCATACAACTTAGCACTTTAATAATTAGATTTAACGAAAACTAATAAATGGTAAATTTATCATAAATATATCAGTTTGGAATAAAATTATCATAAATATATCAGTTTGGAATAAAATTACCATAAATATTTCAGTTTAGGTATTTTTTGTAATTAAAAAAATAATTGTGGTATTAACCCAATGTTAATAAGACTTTTCTTTTTTATCCCAAGTGTTTTTTCAAAAAAAAGGGAAAAGGAAAATAGGCGCGCTGTTTGGCAACTTGCATTCGATTTTCATCAACTAGTTTGGATTTTCAAAAATAATTGGGGGTCAGGCCGCCACCATCCACGGTTGCGTCCGCCACACTCGACAGTGGACCCCACCGCCAAATTCCAGTGACAGCGAATTCTTCCGCCATTGGCACGTTCGCTTTTGGTTCTTTCCCAATGAATGCTCTTTACTCTTTCTCCCCTGTCGCCCTTCGCAAGGGTGTCTCTCTCTCCCCCTCTGTGCAAGCGTTCGAGCTTTTCTCGAAATGAAGCTGCAGCAGAGCAATTTGGCCGCGGAGATCATCGCGAGCAACGAGGATCTCGTCTCCGAGATTCTCCTGCTCGTGCCCGCCAAGTCCCTCGTCCGGTTCAAGTGCGTCTCGAAGCGGTGGCTCTCGATTATCTCCGGCCCCCACTTCTCTCGCCGCCACGCTCGCCTCCACGCCAGCTCCAAAGTCTCCGGCGTCTTCCTCCGCAGGACCCCCTCCGAGCACCAATTCCTGCCGCTGGGCGCCGATTCCCGTTCTGGGTGTCCGTTCAAGTGCCTCGATTTCGTCCCCGACCCTGCGGGTCTGAAGATCTTGCAGTCTTGCAATGGGTTGCTCTTGTGCTGTAGCTTCCGCAAGATCGGGTGTCAACGTAATTTCTACATCTTTAATCCCACAACGAGGCAGTTCGTAATGCTTCCCCATTTGGGGGTGCTTCCTCCTGTGCTACTACTGTTTATGGAGTAAGTTTGGCCCTTGACCCTTCGAAATCATCTCACTATGATGTTGTTTGCGTTAGGAGCACGGTCGAATCCCCGTGCTTATATCAAATTGAGATTTACTCGTCTCGAGACCGTGAGTGGAGGCTTTCTGGGTCTCCTTTTGTCGCTCCTTTTGATATGGTGTTCGACAATGGTGTCTTTTGGAATGGTGTGGTTCATTGGATTAGCCCAACAGGGGCTTCCCTGTGCTTTGATGTCCAGAAAGAGCAGTTTGGGACGATGCCAAGACTTCCTATTTCGGAGAATCAGGGGAGTAGGAGGTTCAGGTATTTTGGGGAGTCTCGTGGGCATATGCATTTTTTTGAGATATATGGGTCACGGACTGCTCAATTTAAGATTTTTGAGTTGGAAAAGGATTATTCTGGGTGGTTTGTTAAATATCATGTGGAACTTGATTCTATCGTGAGTGCTTTCCCAGAGATGGTGCGTGATTACATGGATCCGGGCTATATGAATTATTATGCGTTTGTTATGCTTCATCTGGTCAGAGAAGGAAACAATGAGGAATCATCGCTGTTAGTTCATTTGCCTGGTAAAATCTTGATATATAATGTTGGTGACAAGACTTTCAGGAAGCTGTACGAGATACCAGCTGATGAATCTAAAGGGTATGGCTCATTACAATATGGATGGCTTGATGCTTATGAATTTATCGAGACATTAGCTCCTGTTTGATGCAGATTGCTTTCCTTGTTCATATTTCCTATCTTGTAAAGCTGCAAGTTTCTTTCAGTTTCCCGTGTTTAACATAATGTAATATATGTGGCTTGAAGCCTGTTATTGCCTCCGGTGATGATGGTTTTTTCTTCTCTCCCGTTGATGGCCATGATGTATGTAATGCAGTGTTTTTAATTTGTGAGAATGAGATATGTCTGGGATGACCCATTTTGAAGGTTTTTTCTATTTATATCATCTTCAATCTATGGATAAATCCTAATTCCTACTCTTTGCTGCATATGATTAATTGTGTATATCAGTGATATTTGAGAGTGAAGGTACATTCCGGTAGTTGAGGGCCAAGGTCAACGTGGAGTTGTCTCTAGATTTGCTGCTATAACAATCTCACTTGGTCGTAACCTTTGCTGTCTCTATTTCATTGTTTTTCCTTCTCAGGGTGGGATAAGGGGGCATTTAAACTCCCAATCCTTTCAACAAAAATCCCTTGCTTAGAGGGCTGCTGAAACAAATGAATGCACTAGACTAATTTATTTGTGCCGAAGCTTCTAAATACGATGTATTTTTATTTGTTCCTCGTTTCCCTCCTGGAGTTGATTTGTTTCCTCTGCCTTTTTTATAAACAGAATTTTCTTCTTGGGTAGGTGTTTGAGCTGTAAGATGACTGGCAGTGAAGTTTAGCATGTGCTGATCTTTGAGTGCATCTTGAGTTCCTTAGGAATAATTATTTGACGATGATTGAGTGATGAAGCCAGGAAGGGGCAAAGAACTGCTGCAAATAATTTAAAAGGTCCTGTTTTGGTGGTTACAACAATAGTGCACAAAATCTGAGAGAATAACTCATGGTTCTTTTGCAATATTTGTAGCGAAAAGATGTGCGCCTAAGTGTTTTTTTTCCTGTCATTGCAGTAATGTTTTACTATGTTGTGCTGCTCTATAGATAATATTTGCATAGAAACTGAAGCTTGAGGTGTTTTTACTCCATATCATCTCAGACATTTTGCTTTTCCACTTTTGAAGATATTAATGTTCTGGGTTCAATGGTTCCTCTTCTAAAACACTATGCATGGGCTACCGTAGCTGAAGATCGTTTTCATTAAAATGGGTGAGCCCTAAACATCTTTTCTCCTTACGGGTAGTTCACCTGTCTGCAATTGGCTTTTGAGCTTCCCTTTCTGTGAGTTGTGTAATACTTGACATGAAACTTCTGAAGCCTATAGATGTCATTAGACAAACGTAATCTAGCTATGACACTTAGGATCAGATTTGGAAATTGTCTGAAGTTCACTTCAAGAGATCTTCATTCCTGTTTTCTGCATTAGCTTCTGTTTGTGAGTGAAGTCTCTTTGTAATGTAGGATTGCCTTTCCACTTTATCCTTACTTTGAGGGCATTCAAATTAAGACCGGGAAGTTGGCTTCTTCTTTTTGGTGATGATTCCTACGATTGGTGATACAAACTGTTTGACTTTTGTTGTGTTTATCATCAAGTTCGTGGCCACTGTAGGTGTAACTTGCTCGAATTAAATGTTATCTCAGCTATAATCATGTCATTGGCTTTTGAATGTACATCAATGGCCTAGATTGTCATGCAAGTCTTGTATATTCTATTCCTCCATCTGTTTTGTCGTCAGTGAGGCTGACTTAAGTTTGTGAGTTTCTTTACCAAGACCTATTTTCTCAGAGTGCCTAACTGAGTTGATGATTTGGCTGCGAAAGTCTAGAGCACTCAGCGTCTTTTAGTGCAGATGCATTATGGATTTCTTGAGCTCGCTAAAGGCAGATGGCTGAAAACTTCTAACAGTGCGGTATCCTATTGTCTCGTTCGGATGGCTATGTATATCTGTGTGCCAAGTCTCTTTTATGTTCTAAGTGCTTATGGTAATTATTCACAAAGTGGAAATTGCACTTCTTTAACGTGGTTGCTCTTTTGAAGGTAACTAACATTTACTTCAGTTGGCTTCTTGTTTTTGATAGATATTAGGGTAGAATGTGCAGGTTTTTCCGTGTATCAAATTGCTGGTTGTGTTGGGTGTTGGCCGACATTTTGAAGATAAAAGTGGAACGTTTCCTTTCCTACTCCTTACCCTTTTGGTACAGAAAAAGAAAATGTATATTAAAAGACTTTTTTTTTTGGGGGGAGGAGGGGAGGAGTCGGTATAACTTGCATCATATATACTCTGGCTATATGCATGATGCAGGCGGTTTTTTGTCGAGTGTGTTAAAATTTCCGGCAAATCCTATTGTGTATGTGGTAATGGTTCCTGATCCCCATTGCTGATTTGTCTTGCAAATTTGCAATGACCTCAATGGAAGAAGTTGGTACTTCATTTATCCAGTCGCTTATCCAGACGCAGGATTAAGTGAAGTTTGTCTGGTTCTGGGAATTGATCTTATGACTTTGTTTCTGATAGTGCACCAAAACTTCTCATAACTTAGGGTTTACGACTCTTCTGTTGCATATTGAAGTTGCAAAACTAGGAAGTAGCCTCTGTTCCTTGTAGAGTCAACAGTGATGTCAGAAATGGTCTTTTGCAGTAGTAGCGTATGGGATGTGCTCTATTTGTTCGGCTTACTTGTGACCCTTTTGGCCTCATGTCGCAGCGAAGAAACCAAAAATCTATTCCAACAATTGCTTGCGAGATAATTTATCATAGAAGTTTATTTTCCTCTAATACCAGCCAAAAGGTGCTACAATCATCCCATCAAAAAATGGCGTGGAACGAGAAAAGCGTGATTGCCAATGCTGTTGAACACAGAGTGTCTCCTAAGCTTAAACGTTTCCTTTTACACGGGGTAGTAAGCCATCCATCTATCTACCAGGTGAAAACACTCCTTGACCTTGTATTCTGCTGCGAAATGTCCTGCTCCCTGCATGATGCACCCGAGAATCCAAGTAAGTTCATGATTGAATGCTTTGTGTGTTTTCAGTCAGGATTATATGATACAAGAAGAAGATTTGAGTGAGGGGGTCTGTTCTTGCCTTGACCGTGACGAACGTCAAGCTGTAGTCATCTTTGATGTACTTCTTGGCATATCTGCAAAGGAAACGGTCGAAAAGTGAGAAAGAAAGTACCCAAAAAAATTGTTACTTTGAGAGTGCTTGTTTTTTTGAGAAAATTATCCAAAAAGTTTTAAACTTATTATACGGCGGTTAATTAAATCTTAAGCCTTTTAATTGCGTCAATTTAATTCTAAATTTTTTGACGGTTTGTCAACGAAGTCCTTTCCCATAATTATTCAAACAATAAGTTTATGATTAAATTGGCATATTTTCAAAAGGTTGAGGATTGAATTTTGACATAATTGAAAGGTTTAAGACTAAATTGGCTGTCGTGCAATAGATTTAAGACTTTTTGAATAGTTATCCCGGTTGTCTTTGCTATCCTTACTTTTGGCAAGTAACTCACGCGTGTTGGAATGAGCTCGGTTATTTTCTCATCTTCCCAATTGAGAAGAATATAAAGAACAATGACTAAGACATACCCTGCAGTCTGGCCGTCCACAGACCACACCCTCCAACTCTCATCTAGAGTGAGGTTTAGATAGTTTATCCAGGCTTGAGTACCGATGTGCGGAATTGACATATCATGATCCCCACTGCACCAGAATGGCAAATTTCGAGACCCAGTGAAGTGAAGAAGTAATAGAGGGATTTGAAATCCGAAGGCGAGGAAAAAATGTCTTTTGGTACCTAAAGATGAGCACCCGTATGTTTGCGTTGGTAAGGTTTTTGTGATAATCGACGACGCTGCTGATGACCTTCGTGTAAGCCAACGTGCTGTTGCAATATGGCCAGTAGCTCTTCGTCCCCTGCTTGGCGATGCGCACATATGTTGGGTTCCAGTATTTTCAGGTAGGACACTAGATCACACCCTGATAAGTTTGAGAGTGTTGGAGAGCGAGGGGGAGAGAGAGACATACCGGTCGGACTTGAAGCGCTTCTTGGACGCTTTTATGGTTCGCCCAAATGTAGCAGAGCATGTGGTTGTAATTCTGATCATCAAAGAGCAGATCAAAAGAAGAAACTAGCCCGGGAATGCTCACAGCAAAGAGAAATGCCGATGCTGACTCATTGCAGCAGGATGTACTCGTACCAATCCTAGACAGATCTGATGTATCTAGCGAGGTATCGATATTTTATATTCAAAATTAACCGATTTTCTGTTGTAGAAACAAGAAACAAAAGAGTGAGAGAGACATACGCGACACCAGAGCGCGGGACCATTGAGTGGATGGTTCGTGGATTTGGCCGTGGCGTTTTCTTGAAGATATCTTCGAAGGGAAGCATCGTCTTGCGGGTCCGGCAGGGCGTTGCTGCAATCCGGCTCCAGAATGTGGACCGTCAAGACTTTGCTGGTCAGCTGCAAATCACAAGATTCACCAGAGTTTTGGGTAAACCGCATGATTTCCCCCATGCCTAGGGAAGATTTACAATCCACCCCACCTCCCGTTTGTGTTTTGTAATGCAAATCCGATCGCTCCGCTGATCGGAAACTTAGCCTGACCGGATTTGCATCTCAATGATACACCAAATTTAAGGTTTAAAACTAAATGTCCTTCATGTGGGGGATCAATTGTAAAACATTTCTTCTGGGCAAGAGAAATAGCGAATTTTTCGAATAAAAGGAGGTGTTTTTGTGCATGCATGGCGAGAGCATGAGTGGTGCATAAATGGCCGATAAGCATGCGCGGCCTGGGCGCAAGACCAGGATTAAAATCCCGACACCAGAAACAAGAGGAAAAAAAGGTGCACAAATGGACATAACATGTCATTTGTTTCGCAACGTTTTTTGTTGAAGGTTTGAGCGATACCTCGTTGATGGCATTCAAATCCACGACGCATTGAAGATTATCATCACCAACGTTCACATAGTCACCATTGCAGTTTGTTTTGGCTGCCTGGATCACGACATTGCAAACCCACTTAGTATCGGCTTTAGCACAAAAACGATCATACTAGGCTCAAGCGTGTGATTAACTTCGTCGATGAGCAGCTGTGAAACGACATGTCTTTACCTCGTAAAGCTGGTCTGAAATGAGTGCCAACCGATTAGCGTATTCGACTCTCGAGTTATCATCTATGAACGAATCCGTCACCGGGTTGCTCATTAAGAAACCCTATTGTTTCACCACCGCAAAGATGGGAGTTAGCTTTCATGAAGATTGAAATAAATCTAGTCTAAGTGCTTAATCAGTCAGTCAACTTTTAGGGATTGAAATGAGCCTGTCAAAGATTCAAACCTTCACGTTGATAGTTGGCTCGTCCCCGGCTTCAATTCCTACATAACATTGACGAAACAACATTGCCTAAATTAGTAATAAACGCCCGCGGATTACCTTTGCCAAAAGAAGCTGATTTACTCCTAAATCTTCGTCGAGCTTGGCTATGGGCACTTGAGTTTCGTGAAGCATGCAACTATGGCTACTCGAGCTTTTGAGCTCCTTTGAGCTCAGGGGCGTGACCACTCGAGCTTCGTTGAACTCGACCATGGCTGTTGAGCATTCACGAGTTGAGGTGATGCATTGTCGGTGTTTTACATCTTGTGGATTTTGGTTCGTATTTGTGGGATTTAAGTTCAGATGGAGAACAAGATGAAGAAAAGGAATTAGGATTCGCCCGGGCGGTGAACCATCAATCAAATAAGGTAAGTCGTTCAGTTCATGCTTAGGATTTCTCGACCGAACACGGATTAGAGTCATAACGACGAAAGGCAGGTGAAAGAAGATCATGGAGATTGTTGCATATGACTAGAATCGCATTTGGGAAAGGGAAGCGAATCTCTTGAAAGTTCATCCATCTGGCATTGGATGCGTCGGTACCAAAGACGAATTTCCTCGCAAAACATCTTTAGCAAATTTCTAATGATGGGAACGTAACGCCAGCAAATATCGTCACTAGACTGATTCAGGAACGATGAGGACGCTTTCTAGAAAGTAAATGAAGGATTGTAATCGATGACTTACCATCCAAAATAGTTTCGACGATCATAGGAACAGTCATTCCGGAATAAGAGGAGCCACCGACGTAGAGTGGATTCTCCAAGAATTGCGTATGATTTACCAACCACTGTGCCATAGCAAGCCAAGGACAAAAGAAAAAACAGTGTTTTCCAGTCAAGAAAAACCTCCTCAAACGACATATATCAACATATAAAACGTGAAAGTAGGAAAAATAAACCAAACCTTTCTCAAGAATTCATAGCTGTGCGCCGTAAATGAGTAGTCATCCACGTTGTAACCGTCCGTGGTGGTCGAGTAAGAAAACCCTGTCCCCACAGGCGCGTCCAAAAATATGATGTTCAAGCCCTAGAAGAAGGCAGGAACAACAACGATTACAATCACAACAACAACATCAGCAATTTAGAAATTCGATGGATGTCCCGGTCGAGGCTTATAGAATTGCATCTGAGCAATGTCCGAACTTATAACCTGCTAATCAAAGCGCAAAAAATTCTTCCAACAAGAGATGAGAAGAGTATACAATTTGCTTTGAGAATATGGAAACCGACTATAGATTAGGAAAGTCTAAGGGTTTCGAACCTGGGTCCATGAATATGGGTTGAGATGGAGAGAGGGTAAGCTTCCATTGTAATCGGTGGTCTGAAAATTTAGTGGGCCTACGAAATGCAAAGAAGAAGATGATGAGAAAGTTAGGATGTTGTTGGAGTTTGGTCACAAAAGGATTCTTCTCATTTCTTAAGTAACTGAAAACGAGTGCATTTTGAACAAAAAAAAAAAAAAAGAAAAAGAAAACGAGAGCACAGTTAAAACAACATAATAAAGCAAGGCCCAATGGATTGAAAGAGGGTAGAGAACCCAATTGGGATAGAGAGACTACTCATCATGGGCTTTGGAGGCCCAATCTGCTACTTGATTACCGGTTGTGTTTATGGACATAAACACATAATACATAATTAGTGTATTAATGAATCACAATGATAATGATATGATAGTTGGCATAGTATTAGTTGCTCACTTTTTGGTGCAATTGTCTAAATTATCCCAATTAAACAATATATTATTAGTCGTATAGTGCTTAACTTGATTACCAATTTTATTGATTAATGAAATTCAAATTTATTAATATAAACGTTATAACATTGTATTCATTTTAATTTAATCACATTACATTATTTACGTTGCATCAACATAACAATGTTCATAATTTATTAATATGTATCGATGATCTATATTTGACCAATAAAATAAAGACTAGTATGAGATTTTACTTACTTAATTATTATAAAAATATAGAGATCATTATGAATAAATAGATTATTCCTATGATAAACTATCGATTTTCATAGAATTTATTGAGTATCAAACTCAAGTGACTAGTCAATGATAATTATCCTATTCCACGTATTTTTTATCTACAGCATTTTGCGAAAACCTAAGTTAAAGGGAGTGTTTGTCACCCCACTTAAAGAAACAACAAGTGTAAAACTTCTCAAGTCTCGTGTTATCCGGGACATATCTAGAAGGGCGTTAGACGTATCGGCCCATGCAGTGCTATAATTGATGCGTTAAGTATCTTGCCTAGAGAATACGATTTACCGAATTAGCTAATGCTTATCTCGTTTATTACAATTTCAATTCAGGCGACCATGAAAACAGTACCTCATTATCTAAACCAAACAGTATAACAAGGTATTACAGTTCTACTGCGTCAATGTCTAGTTATCACATTGCAACCTTCTTCCGTTGCTCTAACCAATGAGCTATTAAACCAATTTTGCAAAGTAAGCTTAGTATCAAACAATACTATTTTTATTGACACTTCCTACATTTTTCACCGTTGACATGAGTAATTAGTTACTTACCAAAATAAAACTACGCATACGAACAGCGATACATATAGGATGATTCATGGTAACGCATTAAACTTATATCCTCCATTTGGGTGTGTGTGTCAAAGCTTCATGTTTTTGCATGTTGATAATAATGTAAACAAACTTATTAGGTCTTCAAGCCGGATATGCTCCGGGAAGCCAGCAATCGACCGCCGGATACCCATGTAATGCACTGAGGATTTCTCTTTTTCAGTAGCTGTTAGGTTGACACCTTCTCTCGCCAACAAGAAAATTAGTTTTGACACCTTTTAAATCCTTCCGAAATGGCAAAATGTTCTCTAATTCTCTACCAACCTTTCAACCCAAGTGTTGGTTGTAGTCCGAGAAAAGATAGTGCTCCTCAATTCTGGTGGTTTCTTCCTTAAACACGACCAAATCACATGGTCAAGCAGAAATACTACGAACGGAGTTTTCTTGCCATAATAGCATACGCATCAAGCGTCTACGTCTAATACATTTAAGTCTTCAGATCCAATAATTCCATGCACCACCGTGGATTTAAATTTACATATAGGATCAATGTCATATGTTTGTAAACCAGAATGGATCAAGTAGATATATTAGATAAGGTGTTTGATAGCCAGCTTATCAATAGTACCCGTGCCGAGTGCATACATCCAAATACATACAGAATAATTAAAGTTCTGATGAATTCCACCAACCCATCAAATTCATGGTTTAGATTCATGGACCGGGTCGATGGTCTAGGGTTTTCATATCCATAGTCAACTGTACATTTTGACTTATCGAAATACGTTGGATGAACCGAAACATTTTTAAATATGGCTGTCCGTTTCTTTCAAAGCAAATATCCACTTTTCCCTTTTTTCCTTTTTGGCCACCAACTAAGGATTGTAGACTTTTTCCCCGGTATTTTAAAAAGTTGGGCTCACATGATTTCCAAGACACGTGACTCGCAGACAAGAGAGCCAAGTTTAGTGTAATATAATCTACATTCACATGGTAACACCCGATTCTCTTAAAATCTCGTGTTCCTTCTATGTTCGTCTGTGTGAGAATGTATCTAATAAGAAAACAAGGAAGGTTCGAAATCTATATATTCTGACAGAAACTTAAGCTCTTTATGGTACAAAAAAAAAAAAAAAAACTTAACAAATAACGTTGCAGTTTTCTAGTGGGTGTTCAAATAAGTGGATTGTATAACTCATTAAGATTTTCTAGTACATCTATCATTTTCATAAGCTCATCCATTATGACATTTTCCTTTTTATTCAATATCGTATCTCGAAGACAAGTATCGAAATGCAAGAACAATTTAGTTCATTCATTAGTATGGTTCGATTGGAGAGAGGGAGAGAGACAGGAAAGCACCATTTTCGAAGAAGAAACCGGCGAGACTAGAGCAGCCAGGTCCACCATCGATCCAGAGAAGAAGAGGGTCTTGGGAAGGATTCCTCTCCGACTCCACAAAGTAGTAAAACAGCTGCACTTCCTCGTCCTCACCCACTCCCACGTATCTACACACAAACCCCACAACAGTGAGCTCATCGTTCTGCCACTATTCAGGGAGAAAAGTGAAAGTAGAGCCCGTGATCTGCGAAACTGACCCGGTTTCGAGCGTGAAGGGAAGGTCGCCGGAGTACCCAGGCAGGGTCTTGACAATGACGGAGCAGGAGGCAAGAGAAGCTGCGGCTGCGACAAACAGGAAGAGCGAGGGAAGAGACGGCATGGCCATCTGTGTCTGGGAGAGAGAGAGAAAGAGATGGGACACTGTCAACTGATGATGAAGTGAAAGAACCGTGAGGTAAATAAATGGCGGATCCTTTGCTGGAAAGGAACAACAACAGAACAAGCGAGAGTCAACCAACAAACTGAGCTGAACATCATCCAGCGCAACGTCCAAGGTAGGCAGGTGGGCGAGAGCAAAAGGCCTCGTACCCGCAGGTCAACGATTCGTAATCTGTTGGTAGTCTCCGACCGTCTCGCCCTCATCTGCCCGTCAAAGAAACGACCCGAAAAACGAAAAGGGAGGAAGGCAAGAGATACGAACGGTCTGTTCCCTTCTAACTTGTGCCTAGAACATTTCTTTTTTGGTCAAAGTGCTGAGAACATTAGACGGGAGCAAGAAAAACAGATAAATAGAAGAATGACATTTTGGTGGGCAGGGAATCATATCCCGACATCAGTCTTATATTAGACTTTTTGCCAGAAGTCGTCGGCTCTATCGAATCTTGGTGCTACCCCATGATTAGGTGTACTGAGAAGTTTGATTGTGATAATTTCCATTGGGAAGTCCTAATCTTTCGTCTCGGATTTTATTGGACCGGTCCTGCGTCCAATGTGACCGTTGGATAAAGAGAAGAATGGCGTTACTTACAAAATTGGGTCTGTCGAAATTTATGGATATTAAAGAAAGGTCTGGCGAGCATAACAATCATTGGTCGACCATGAGAGTAACGATTTGCTGTGGGTTATAAATTCTTAAATGAGTGGACTTCACGATAATTTTTAAGTATTTGTTATTTTATGGCCGTTGGTCTCACGGTGAATAAAGGATAGCTACTCAATCATTTATCTTAGAGAAAAGTTATTGATGCAAAGTGATCAAACTTACTTGAAATTGAGAACAATCAATTCATGGATTGTAAATGAAAATTTCGCTCAGTTGGGTGTTTCACTAATGATAGGAGAAAATAAGTTTTACTTTATCTTTGGTTAGTTACTACTGGTAAGGACAATCACAAATGCCAAAAGAAAGCTGTGATCAATCAGGTAGTCACAAAATCACTGGGGAATTGTCCTAGTGGCCATTATTTTCATTTGGGAAGAGGGAGGTGGGGGGTTCGAATCCCTACCTTCAGGGGGAGTAGGATGGGGAGCATGAGGAAGGAGCGGGGTTTCGCAATCGCACACGACACATAGCGTACATATACTTAACTTGTATAATAGAATATTCCGTCCGATAAAAAAACAAAAAAAAGGTAGTCACAAACAATAAGAGAAATTTTTCTTTAGGACGAGATTACTTGTATGTTAAAAACCCAACAAAGGCATAAGTAGTAAATTCTCTCATTGTATCATGAACTTTTAATGAAATTGATAAGCCTTTTTCCTTTGGTTTCATAAAAAAAATTTAGTTTCATAAATTTCCATTTTGTCTACAAACTAGTAATATTCCTAATTGTAAGTAAATAATAGAGGTGGGAAACGGGTGGGTCGGGTAGGGTTGGATATAGTCCGACCCATATTTACCTATTTAATCTATTTTGACTTATTTGCACATAATACAAATTTAACGGCTCATACTTGACATGACCTATATTACTTAAATACTTATATTTAACCAAATCATGAAATATTTATTTTTTTATAATTTATTAAGAAAATCATATTGCTAAAATATTTTCATGCAATTGAATTTTTCTATAAATTTTTTTTATTTTTTATGAATATTTTCTAGTAAAATATTTTCTTTAGTTTTTTTAAAATTAATTTTTATTATTAAAAATTAATTATTTAGTTTTTATAAAATTATTTCTTATTTATTTTCTATTGTATTTTCCTTTTTCTCTAGCGGCCGTAGATGGTGACCCCAATGGCAACATTCCAAAACAATTGTTACATTTTTCAATTTAATTTTTTCTTTCTTTTACTTATAAAAAATAACATCTGACCAAAAAAACACTTACAAAAAGTATAAACTAATATAGTGAGGCCCATTCACAAGTGGTACTTGTGAAGCTACAGGTTGCAGGCTGAAAATAGATCCAAAATAGGTTGAATTAAAGGCCATTAAAACGCATATTTGATCCGTTTTTTAATTTACTGAACCTATATATGACCCCCAATGAAACCTCTAGTAAATAGCAAGTAGGGCCGTCAAATGAGTGTGTCAGGTTGAGTTTGGATCATGTCGAAAATAGGCCAACTCAAATTGACCATCTTTTTGTAAAAAAAATCGACCCATGTATATGCAATAAAAATTTATTGACTCTTATTTGACCCGACTCGCACCCGATCCATACTCGATACTATTCATATTACTAAGACATGACAATATTCAATCCAATCTTAATGATGCAATAGGTTCTCAGCAACTTTTTTCCCCTATATGTGTTTTACTCTTTATAATTTTCCATGCATGTCGATATTTTTCTCCTTGAAATTACGAAAATACTTAAAAGTTTACACAGTCATATTAAATGTTGTGCCATTGAGCCTAACAGAATAGGCCTGCTCGAAAAGCTCATCTAGGTGTTCACAAGCATGAAGCTTATCAAACTCAACATCCAAACATTATCAGAAAGAGAGATCATAGTAATTGATATTACTTATTTACCCGTGGGGCAGAACACAGGTTTGGTTAAAATTAGTGGGAATGCCTGCACAGTTGAGCATTTTACCAAATAGTTGAGGGTTGTAATGTATTCCTTAATTAACCCAATCTTGGATAGAGTTGATGAAACAAAAAACAATTCATGGTGAACAAATCGCAGTAACAAGAATATCAACATCACTAACATTAAAAGCATATTAACACAATCGTCATGACCTACACGATGCCCATTGCCGTCACAAAGAAAGTTTCGTCGCCAATGACTGCAATTTAAGGTGATATGTGATAGCCAATTTAAAGAAAGGTTTTAGCATAAAATTAGGGCGTCCGCTCCTATTTTGGCTAATGTACTCCTCTTTTCAATCAATAGACCGCAATACCTTTATCTCTCTTCAAGTTATTGTTTCTTTTTTTATCAACCTAACCAACATAACCGCCTTTATTTATATTTTCCCTTTTAAATATCAAATTCATAATATAAATGTCAAATTACACCCAATAAAATATCATTCTATAATGCATCATGTTATCACTTTTCCTAGAGAAGTTCGTTATTCTTAATTTGTGAACTCATGCTTTCAATTAGAAAAGCTACATAAAATGTTAGGAATTTCTAGTTATAACGGCTTATGAACACACAACTAACTGTCTATTTTTTTTATGAAATAGTTTGAGAGAAACTTTATTACAAAGTTGAAATTTAAAATCCAATATAATAATTGCTTATTTGTGCTTTTTTTCGCATTTTAATATGAATTGTAAGATAGGGTAGAAAATTTGTTTACACATTCCGCACTTTCAAACTCATGTAGGTTGATCCACTTGCTATGAGATTGAATTTACAATCAATATTAATTCATTTCTTTATATCCAAAGTTGAATAATCCGAAATTTCATGTTTTTTCCTTTATGTATTTATCCTTTGTTAATATATATCTAAATACAAATATGTTCGACATTTTATTATTCTTTTAACAAATTAATCTTTTCCATTTTGTGATCAATTTTACTTTTCCATTATTATCAAGATCGACTAAAAATAAAGGTAGATTTGTGGATTAGCCTTGATACAAAAAAAAACATTTAATTGAAGAAAGAGGAGGGTATTTTAGTAAGTTAACTAGCAAAAAGGAGTGCCTTAGTCAAAATGGGAGTGGAAATAGCACCGCCCTAAAATTATTGTGCACATCATGGTCTTTATCAAATGATGAAAGAAATATCATATGGGTCAAGTGGGAGAATATAAGAACAATGAGACCCACATGATATTAGTGTTGATGGTTTAATAATTAATTATATGTTAAATCAATAGATTATGTAAAAGTGCAATTAACATGCTTTGATGGAAGGCACCTATTGAAGAGGGTTCTTTTGGATAACGTTTCAAGTTTAAAAGAAGTGTAGTCCTCTCTCTACCCTATCAACGAATAGACATAACGAGTTAATAATATAACGATGTACAATTGTCTCTCTCTATTAGAAACAACCTAAAAGAACATAATATGGTTAAGGGAGAGAAATCAAGTCTTCATCATCTCTGGTTTTCTAACGAAACAATCAATGCTTGAAGAATCACTATGGACAAAGGTACGACTTTATCCTTGTTACTTATCGTGATAATCATGAAGATCGAAGATCCATCAATGATCAAATTTTTCGCATGTAGTTTTATTGTTTAATGCTTACAGTTGATATTAGAGCTAGGTTTAGGATCTCTTGACTTTTTTTATTATATTTATGTATGAATTTTCTGTTTGCATAGATTAAGACTCGATGAATTTTGGTGGCTTTGGTGAAATTTTTGGGTTTATTATGAATGAATTGAAATTCGAATCAATTCTGCCCTTGAAAGGAAAATGTCGATTCCGGCCAAATTCGGCCATCCACCACATGAAATTCGTCCGGTGAGGTCATTTCTCTATGGGCAACAAAAGCACTAAGTTTGTTCGGCGATATGGTGATCGCCAGAGGTGAATTAGGAGGGAGAATTTTCAGTGGTTAGATTTTTGCATCCAAAGGTTTTTGCTTGATTTCGGACTATTTCTTGGTCGTTTTCGCTTATTCAAAGACCTGTGTGGTCGGGCCGACGAGGTCCTCGAAACGCATGTTTTAATTTTGTCTAATGTGGGTTGTTGGAACCTAGTGGCGGAAGTTACGGTGAAATCGGGGAGGAAAAGAGGAACATCCGCGAGAAAGAGAAAGGGAATTCTGGAAGGAAGAAGACCATGCATCACAGACCTTGAAATTACAACTTTTTCCCCTTGTTTTGTGTTTTTCCTGCAAAATTACAAGTGTTACCCATTATTTTTTTTTCTCTTTTTTTTTATCCTTTTTTGCAAATTACAATTTCACCCCGTATTGTCTTTTTGCGCGCCCTATTTTGTCCTTTTGCGATTAAAATCACTATTAATTTACCATTACGCCCTTGGATGTTGAATTTATGATTTTTCCCTCGGGCACAAGAATTTAATAAAATTTGAGAAATTAAGGGTTTGTTAGTCACCAAAGTTGTCGAACATCAAGTTTCTTGAGTTTTTGAAATTCGTAATATTTTATTCAATTATTTGATGCTATGATTGAAATTGATATGTTAAATATCTTTATTGATATCGTGGATATATTGAATTTCATTTTTTATAAGAATTTCAGGATTAACCCAAAGATTAATTAATTTTTATAATTCATTAACGTAATGGTTGATAATTCATATGTCTTGTTAAATTTGTTTGTATATCCAAAGATAGCAAATAAATTTTAATGAGATATATTTGTAATTGCCAAATAAAAGTTATTAGCATCATTTTTTTTAAGTTTGTGTATCATAGGATCTCCCAAAGGATTTTATGATTTACATGTAATGTCTAATTTCAATCAGGTTATGTCATATTCTCAAAGCGTTAATGTATGAGTACTTGCTTGCATACTTGCAATATCTGTACTGTTTCTCTTCATTCACACGCTTCGTCTGTTCTATTATTCAATGGAATGAATTTCTTTGATTGGAGTGAGCAAGTCCGGTTTCACTTAGGTGTTTTGGATCTTGATTTAGCACTTCAAGTTGAGAAACCGGCTATTATTACCGATGAGAGTAGAGATGATGAAAAGTCTTTCCATAAAATTTGGGAAAGATAGAACAGACTAAATTTAATGTTCATGCGACTAACACTAGCAAACAACTTAAAGACCTCTCGACAATTCTAAGGAATTTATGAAATTTGCGAAGAGCGTTCTTAAATTGCGACAAGTCACTTGCTTGGTGCATTGAAAAGCACTTTGACCACAATGAAATATGATGGTTCACGTACCATGCATGAGCATGTACTTGAGATGACGAACTCAAGCAACAAAGTTAAGGACTTCGGGAATGAACGTGGATGAGTACTTTCTAGTACAGTTCATTCTTAATTCCTTGCCTCGAGCAATCCGGGCTACTCCAGGATGAACTACAACACTATAAAAGATAAGTGGAATGTAAATGAATTGGCCAATATGCTTGTTCAAGAGAAAATAAGGATAAAGAACCAAAAGACTCATTTTGTTCATCTCTTGAATCATCAAGAGCCCAAAAAGAATCCAAGTAGAAAGCCGAGAAAAGCGAAGAGAGCAAAAGGAAAGGATTACACATTCCGAATGACTCTTCTAAGACTTTTCAAATCCAAAAGAAGGAACACAATCTTATTAAGTGTCACTTTTGTAATAAAATTGGACACTTGAAGAAATATTGTATGAAGCGTAAAGCTTGATTCGAAAAGAAAGGTAAGCCTTGTGCTTTAGTATGTTTTAAATCAAATTTTACTTGAAGTTTCTCATAATACTTGGTGGATTGATTCAGGTGGTACCATCTACATTTCCAATACGATGCGAGGGATTCATTACGATCCAAGTTGTAAAGCCAAATGAGAACTACATGTACACAGGAAATGGAAACAAAGCTCCCGTTTAAGGCATTGCCACTTACTGTTTATTCTTGATACTATACATTATTTAGAATTATTTTGAACCCTTTATGTACTTACGTTCTTCCGGAATTTAGTTTTTTTGCCAAAACTTGATGTAGCCAATTTTTCTTTTAAGTTTAGTTGTGGATCTTTCTGTTTGTTTAAGAATGAGAATCTTATTGGACCTGGAATCTTATGTGATGCACTTTACAAGTTTAAACTTGATAATGCATTCGTTGAGACCATAATGACCTTGCATCACAATGTCGGTACTAAACGCAGTTTAGTGAATGAGAATTTTGCTTATTTGTGGCATTAACATTTGGGTCATATATCCAAAAAAAGGATGCAAAGATTAATAAAGAATGAAATTCTTTCAAATTTGGATTTTATTGATCTTGGAGTGTGTATTGATTGTTGTCACGACCCTCTCTCGACTCGAGTTGGATGTCGAGTTCGAAGTGGGTTAATGGGTCGTCGTTGTCCACACGCGTAGTGGCATGGATTTCGGACGCAGGCCCCTCCCAACGTCCATTACCCAAGTTACAATGGAGGGAATTTAAAGTCGTGGTCGACCTTAGTGTGGTCGGGTGACATGTGCATAATATGCACGCCAATGGAATCGATACTAACCATTTTTTGGAGGGTATGATCGGAAACCTTGTCAAGTGGTCGGGAGAGTTCGTTCCATTCCATGAAAACCAGAGAAATAGGCCCGGGGACTTTGTTACGTCGAGATTGTCATTGACACCCTTTAGGTACCTAAGTTGAGTGATTTCCTAAACTAAGAATTCATGCGGGTGCGTTTGGAGGTGAGGTGCTCTAACTATCTAGGAGTATCATGCAAATGAGAATTTTCTATCCCATCAATCACAATTAATAAGGAGAGTGCACATATCAATTCAATCAATAACATGCGGATAAAACGCATCAAATTATCAATCGATATCAACATGGCATGCCTAGTATAACCCTATAGGTTTAGAGAATGACCCATTAAAGTTCGGGATTGGTTCGAAAAATTTTTGGGACCGGATGTCCAGGAGGGGCGAAAGTGTCATTTTGGAAGTCTCGGGAACCCAAAAATCACAAATTTGGGTTGGGCTGATTGATGTGGCCATTTTTCATTTTTTGTGATTTTTTTCATTTTTTTGAAAATTTTCTATTTTTTTATGATTTTTTTCCTACTTTTATTGATTTTTCTAATTTTTATGATTTTTGTATGATTTTTTATATTTTATAATATTTTTTCGGACATGATCAACCTAGTCCACGCCGATCGAGACCCCGACCCGGACCCGACTCGCACCGATCCGACCCGAAATCGTGCCCTATTTAAATTTTTGTTATAACTTTTCTATTTTTTTAATAGAATTTTTACCTATTTTCTCAGAATTTGTAATTGTAATTATCGATCAAACATTCTGAGAATGACCCACGTAGGTAATCCATGATTGCCCGATCTAGTCTATTATTCTAAAACCGTTTTAACGGCCTCCGACATGCGCCACGTATCTAGCCACGTAGCGCCCACATCGGCGCTAGCTCGAATCTTTGACCGATCCAACATGCCAACTCAACTTCGTCTTCTTCACAAAGTAGACGACTAAATGGACGGCTAAGGTCAATGGTAAAACCTCAGCCAAATCAAGCGAAATTGGTCTCATTCGACTTGTCTTGATCTCTAGTTTAACGTATCTAAAAATTAGCCTAAGCTATCAACTAGCACATGAACAATCGAGCACGCACAAAGCATCCATGGTAGACTTCAAACTCGTAATCTAGATCATAACTATTCGATTATTTCACGCATTCAAACCAAAATGAGTTCAGGGAAGCTTACCTCAAGGTCCGATCGAGCCATAGGTTGTCGGATTTGGCTGGCTAAGTTGCGACAGTTCTAGCTATGGAGGAGGTTTCAGCTTGAGGTTTTTAGGTGAAATCCATGCAAAATAAGCGTGCGAACATGCTCAATGAAGTTCAGGGAATAAAACCCCTACAATAATTGCAAGAATAATGGCCCGAGTTGAGCTCCACCATTGAGGCACGAGAGGAAGTCGCGAGTTCGACTTACCGATCTAGGGAACTTCGAGCTGTCGGAGTACATCCGATCGCTTCCTAAACCGGTTTTGTACCTTGATTCACATTGGATTGCTCGGGCTCAAGTTGCGAAGCTTCGGCCTAGAGCTTCGTCAATGACGACCCCGAGAGCTTCTCTCTCTAACTTTTTTTCTCTATCTAGTCATTATGTCCGGCCAACAAAATGGCCAGCCCCTCGTCGAAAATGCGTGAGAATCCTTTTATACCCAATTCGAAAAAATTTCACGCGCACACGAGGTTTCGCCGACTACGATTGCACGTGTATTACGGCATGCCAATGGTGAGGAGACGGTGACAAATCCGTCCAACTCTGTCGGTGCGCTCTATCAAGCTTAAATGGGCATGAATTGGCTCAATTTCCATTTGGTTGACTTTGGGCACCCGCCTCGGCATTGCCCAAGTTTGCCGACGTAGCTCTGGTCCCCAAGTGGCGAGAGTGGTTGCGATCGAAGTGGATCCTTGAGGGCTTCATAGCGCTAGGTACAAAACACTATGGAAAGATGGAAATGGCAAGGTGGATAGAGATGGTGAACGCTATAGAAAGTATATTGAATCGAAACAATATCCAGGCCATTTGCTACATTCCTTGAAAAATATGGTATTTATGCTCAATACACAAGGCCACGCACGAAACAACAAAATGATGTAGTAGAAATGCGTAATCGTACTCTAATGAAAATGGTTAGGAGTATGATGAGTCACTCATCTTTACCCTTGTCTTTGTGGATGTATGCATTAAAAACTTCTATGTACTTATAAAATAGTGTTCCTTGTAAGGCGGTTCTAAAGACTCCCTTTGAATTGTGAACTGGTAGGAAAACTAGTTTACGATACCTACATATTTGGGGTTGTCCAGCGAGAATTACGTATATGCAATCCACATAAAAAGAAATTGGATTTTAGAACAACAAGTGGTTATTTTATTGGTTATGCAAAAAAATCCAAGGGTTAAAGATTTTACTTGTCCTAACCATAGTACGAGAATTGTTGGATCTAGAAACGCTAGGTTCATTGAGAATGACGACATCGGTGGGAGTGAAAGAATGCGTGATGCTTGCATTCAAGAAGTTAATGTGGAGGTTCCTTTACCAAAAACTTCTAAAGTTGTTGGTCTTGATATTATCGTTCAACCAAACAATAATAAAAAACAACAAACAAATGATCAAAAACTCCATAATGAACATGTCGATAATGAACCCACAGGCGTTTAAGCACCAAAAATAACATTTAGAAGATCTCAAAATGACATAAAGTTAGCTATTTCGATGACTATGTGGTTTATCTACAAGAGTCGAAATCGACTTAGGAATTGATAATGATCCAGGTTCATTTTCACATGCTATGGAATGTAGTGATTTTACAAAGTGGTTTAATATCATGAAAGAAGAGTTAAAATCTATAGATTAGAATCAAGTCCGTGATATCATTGAATTACCTAAATGATGTTGAAAGATTGGGTGTAAATGGGTTTTTAAGAGCAATCGCGACTCAAAATGTGATATTGAATGGTATATAAGGCTAGAATTATTGCTAAAGGTTTTACTCAAAAAGAAGGCATTGATTATAAAAAAACTTTTTCAGCAGTCTCTAAGAAAGACTCACTTAGAATCATTTTGGCTTTAGTGGCTCATTACAATTTAGAGTTACATCAAATGAATGTGAAAACCGACTTTTTTAATGGAAATTTAGAGGAAGAGATTTATATGGACCAATTTGAAGACTTTTCGGTTAAATGAAAAGAACACATGGTATGTAAATTAAAGAAACCAATATATGGACTTAAATAAGCTTCCCGATAATGGTATCTCAAGTTCAATTGTATCACAATATCTTTTAGCTTTAAGGAAAACACCGTTGATTGGTGTATATATATGAAGGCCAATGCGAGCAAGTTTATCTTTCTAATTACGTATGTTGATGACATTTTGCTTGCTTTGCTAATGATGTTGATTTGTTACATGAGACCAAAAAATTTCTCTTTAAGAATTTTGAAATGAAAGATATGGGTGAGGCAACGTATGTAACAGGAATATAAATATTCCTTGATAGATACAAGGATTGTTAGAATTGTCTCGAAAGCCTATATTAATAAAATTTTAGAGAGATTCAATATGAACAGGATGTTCGACAGGAATAGTTTCAATCCAGAAAGGGGACCAATTTACCCTCATGAAATGTTCGAAAAGTGAATTAGAATGAGAGAAAATGAAAGGTTTTCCTTAAGCATATTTTGTTGGGATCTTAATGTGTACAAACTTGCAAGAAACTAAAAATCATATACTCACTTATAAAAGATCTAATCATCTTAAAGTGATTGGATATTTAGATTCAAACTTAGTCGGATGTCCAATCAATGATTATTGTATCCATTATGGAATATGAGTTTGTGGCATACTTTGAGGCCACTATTTATGGATTAAGGTCGCGGAACTTTATTTCGAGCTTGTGATTGTCGATATTATAGCCAAGCCGCTAAAAACTTATTGTGATACTTCGCAGCAATTTTCTTCTCTAGGAACGACAAATATTTTAAGGATGCTAAGCATATGGAAATCAAATACTTGTTCGTCAAAGAAAAGTTTAGAAACATAGAATATCAATTGACTATATTAGTACCAATCTTAAGATTACATATCCATTAACAAAAGATCGCCACCAAAACATTTAATGAACTTATTGAAAGGATGGACATTATTGGATGCCATTAATGATATTGCATTATTGTTAGACATTAATGGACATTATTGGATGAACTTATGTGTTTTTGATATATCCAGTTTTTTACTTAGTATACATGATAGAAGTAGATGAATGTTTGACAGGATAATATCTAACGAAGCATTATAGTTGGACCATTGCTATATTTCTTATTTATGAATCATGATGAATAGAGAGCTATACTTGTAATACATATAAGGGACTGTGTCGATTAATGATACACAACCGCTATGACTCGCATTAATCTTCTTACTTTATTGTGATTATTATGTGATAGCCAATTTATGAAAGGTTTTAGCATAAATTTATTGCGCATGTTATGGTCTTTATTGAATCATGAAAGAAATATCATTAGGGTCAAGTTGAAGAATGTAAGAATAATGGGGAAAATTACCAAAAAAATTTCTAAACTTATTGCAATTATGCCAATTTAGTCATAAATATTTTTTTTTGCCGATTTAGTCATAAACCATTTGCAATTGTACTATTTCAGTCCATCCAACGAATTTTGGCTAACCGGCCAACGACCGAATGTTTTAATATTTTTTGAAATTTTTATGATTTTTTATATAATTTTTATGTTATTTTCTTTTTCTTTTTCCCTTGTTTTGCCCCTCCCTCCCTCCAAAGCGGGTCTCTATAGTCCGCGACTAGGCGAGGCTCACCGAAGAGCCCGGCCTACCCATAGCGGGGCTCGACCTTGCCGTCATGGCCTCCTCCCTTCCTCCAAAGAGATCGCTATAGTCCGGCGACCGTCCGGATGTGCGGTCGGAGAGGCCAACCTCGCCGTCATGAGGCGAGGCAACGACGAGGTTGAGCCTTACCATGGCCAAGCGAAGCTCGACCTCGCCGACCCGATTTGGGAAAATAGAGAGAAAAGTCTGGTTTCGTGAGGGAACCTCCTTCTCGATTTTTTCCAAACCTCGCCTTCCTACCCAACATCTCCGAAAAAGCAAAGAGGGGTCTTGGTTTTAAAGGCCACGGAGGGAGGCCAAGACAAGAGGCAAAGCCAAGAGGTTCGCTTCTTATGTGATCAAAGGAGGAAACAAAGAGCAAAAGAGCAAGCTCATGAGCACATCCATGCAAGTCATTGTATGCACATCCGAGAGTTCCGCCGCAATGATCTTGTCGAATGCCACCTATGAGCTATATCTCGAGCTAGGCTGGATGCCACTACTCCCTCAATGTCTTCTCGTCGAGCGATTATGAATGGGCACCTTATTCCTTGGGTTTAATGAATGAAGGCGGTCCAACGGGTTGATGAGCATACTGGGCGTCGGCTACGTTGAAGCGCGAGGACGTCCGTGTTGTCTCCTTGGAAGTCCCGGCGGCATGATGACAGGTATAGTCGATGACAAAGGATGTTACGCTCGATCCTCGAGTACGCCACAACCCTACCCAAACACCTCGTGTCAAAAAGGACAACGTCCTAAGCACGTCATTGACCCTCAATACATTAATTACGCATGCGAAAACGTATAAACTTCCGGACAATCAAATCGGATGGGATATAGAAGCGGGAACACAATAGCCAACTCATTAGCAAAAGACATATATATATATACTAGCAGATACTCATTAACCCTATGGAGCTAACAACATACAACTCCATACTCCGGACGGCTCTCTAAGATCGGCAAAAGATAAACTGGTCGGGGTAGGGTTAACTTCATATCTACCACAAGAGAGGGGTCACAACACCCTCATCCTCTACAATAACAATGCTTCTCCAAAAAGGGCCTCCTCCCCTACAACTACTCAAGAACGGAAGCTAGGGGTCTTACTAGATCGGGGTCCACTACTTCTTCGTTAGGCATATCGACATCGATCAAGTTCTAGGTATGGAATTTAGGGGCCGTAGTAGATAGCTCTTCGAATCTCGGGATTACGCCGTGGAGAATATCACCTTGGTATACGTGCCAGGCTATGAAGCGGTGGGGCACTAGATACCCTAACCCCTCCTCAACTCACAGTGTCATCACGTGATGTTTCCCGACTCGGTCCGTACTTGAAACGGGATGGTATTCGATATCAAATGATTGGTGAATAGGAATTTTGAACTTGACCGGGCGCCGCTCCATCATTTCGGACCAAAAAAGGGCAACAAATAACGGGTGAGAAATAAATCTCGGGGAGTCAACGCTTAAGCCCAGACTAGGCGTTGATTCACTTAAGGCGGCATACACAAGCAAGACAATTCAATGGCGGATCAATAGTGTGTTATCTACGCTACGCTCTATTGTAAATAGGGAAACAGTACAACCCATCGATATAACCACAACCGCATGCAAGCTTACAATGCCTTGGATAACGCATAATGCAATGTTAGATTTGACATGACAATCAATCAACCAAGGCAAATAACGAGAATACCAAACCAGCTTACATACATAGTACATCACACATACTCCAGTTATTAACGGCCATTCGGCCCGCACACTAGGCGATTGGTGTATAGCACACTAGGAAGTTGGTACTCTATTGGTATGACTGCACTTCGTCCCTTGCTTCCAAATGACAATATCCGATAGTCCGTGTGATTCCGATCGATACGGCACGGAACTATCAAAAATTCCTGTTGGGGCTTTGTGCCGCCATAAGTTTGTGATTGACATCCGACTAATCAGGTTTCATGAGTTGATGTGTAACCAATAAGTCGTGTGACTCCGTACAACCGGCACGACACGGTCTTATCGGGATTTCGTACGACCGGCACGGTATTAACTCACCATATGACCACACAAGCATATCGTACAACCAATCGATTCTTATCTTGGCATTTAGTCAAATGCTCACACGATCATACTTAAAAACCCGGCTTATGGCCATTTTCATGCTCAAATATGCAATTGGACCCCACAGAATGTACAATTTATCAATCGAGACTTTGCATCTAATATTGAGTGATTAATCCTCATACGATCCACACATAATCAACCAAGCATCCAGCTGATCGGGCATTAATCACCCAATCAAGCAATCGATAAGAAATCAATTAACTAACTCAATTCAAAAGGCCACGCCTATAGTATTCAATCGGTAAGACAATTCATCGTCCACTCACCTCGAGTCAATCTCTCGCTCATAATCAAACAATCACAATCAAACATTAAATACGATAATCACCAATTAGCCACAGTCCCCCTAACTATCCGTACTACCTAATTAATTGTGGCCATTTAACCTAATCCGAGTCTCTAACTAAATTTAACCACAAATATCCACCTAAATCGTAATTAGCCTAATTAACTAATCCTAAACGTAATTAATGACCTAACCGAGGGTTAAGGGTTAACTCACAAAACGACTATTCGAGGCGACGACGGCATGGATGGTTAATGGTGGGGGCGCCTGTTCGAGGGCTCTCGGATCTTGCGAGCATCGGCAAGGCGACTCGATGGCGATAAGTGGGTGGCGTCGAGTGAGGCCCGGGGGACACAACAACAAGGGCGGCTCGACTTGAGGGTCGAGGGATCATGAGTGGGACGAAGGGGTTCTCGTGTCCTTGAGGGGCTTCAGCGGGCCGAGGTTGTTAGCAACGGCTGAGGTACCACGACGACGTAAGGGCTCGGCGGCAACGGTGAGTCAAGGCGGCGCACAAGTGAAGGGAGTCGAGAAGGAGAAGAGGTGGAGTCAAGTGGGCCTTGGGTGAGGTGGTCGCGGCTGCGCGGGGTGGCGAGGGTACGTTGCGGGGTTCGACGGCGGATGGCGACCGGATTAGCCGGTAGAGGCGACGGACGGCGATGGAGGTGGTGACGGGATAGAGGAGACCTAAAGGGAGGGGTGGTGTTGATAGGGGTGTTTGGCTTCGTGACCAACGGTGCGCAACAGGGGTGGGGGCACGCCGACTCAAGGAGACCGGCGACGGGGTGGTGTGGGCGTCGGAGTGGCAATCGCCGTGGCGGTGGTGGTTGATAGAAGCCGGAGCAGCAAGCGTTTGGAGGGTACTCGTCCGAAGGGCAAAAGAGGAGGAGGGCATGAGGTAGGAGAGAGAGAGAGGAAGGAGAGAGAAAGAAGAGAGATTTGATTTGAGGGGTGAGACCCATCAAGTGTCAAGTCACTTTTGAATTTTCTTGGCTTTTAGTGCATGAATGCAGGGGCAAAACGGTCATTTAGTAAATCGAGACCGAATGGACATTTGGCACAAACAACCGAGGGTATTTTGATACTTTCACAACTCGGGCTCGGTCGGGGTTAGGCTCGGGCGCGAGGGTCTCGATCCTACAACACAACGATTAAACCATCGAAGCCTAATCTAAACCTGGTTGAAATTTCGAAATATCCAACTATTGTTACTTAAATATTTAAAATCCAATTTTCATGCAACAAATTGAAATTGATAGTTGAAACTTAAATTGAATCGAGTTATCTTATAGACGTCGAAAGTTCGAGATGTCACAAAGGATTACTATGGCGGGCCCGCGTTGTCGTCTCCGTGATAGTCCCCGGTGAACCATCAAAAGAGATGATCTATGGAATTCATTCTGTTAGAACCTAGCGAGGCGACATCTTAGAGGTCGGTCGGACTAACAATGAAGCTCGGAGCGAAGGAGTGGCCGCTATGCAGCGTTGGGGTTATCGACCAAACCAAGTGGCTCGAATCTTGGTTATGGGTGCTGGGACGCACACCGCCAGCATCGGGAATAAAAGGATATAGGTAGGGAGAGAAAAAAATAAAAGAAAATAACATAAATTTTTTTAAAGAAATCATAAAAATATTAAAATATTCGATCGCCGGCCAGCCAAAATTTGCCGGATGAATTGAAATGACACAATTGCAAAAGGTTTAGGATTGAATTGGCCAAAAAAAAGTTTCGATCGAATTAGCACAATTGCAATAGGTCTAAGACTTTTTTGGTAACTTTTCCAAGAATAATGTTACCCACATGAAATTATTATTGACGATTTAATAATTAATTATATGCTAAATCCATAGATTAAGAAAAGGTGCAATTAACGTACTTTGATGGTAGGTACCGTTGAAAAGGCACCTTTTGATAACGTTTTCGGTTTTGAAAGAAGTCTAATTCTCTATCCACCCTATCAACGAATAGACGTAATGATGTTAATAATATAACGATGCATAGTCGTCTCTCTCTATTAGAAATAACGTAAAAGAACATAGGGTTAAAGGAGAGAAATCAAGTCTTTGTCGTCTCCGGTTTTCGACAAAACAATCAATGTTTGAAGAATCGGTATGGACAAAGGTACAACTTCATTCGGATTACTTATCGTGAGAATAATGAATATCGAAGATCCATCAATAATCCAATTTTTGGCATGTAGTTTTACTGTTTAATGCTTACATAATAAACTATACAAATTGTCGTCTTAGGTGTATCATAAAGGGAGAAAAATAATATTCATGTCACTATTGGTTTACGCAAAGGCGACAAAATTGAATTTTATGTCGCCTTTGGTTGGACTGAGTTAAAGTTTTCTTTAAACAAGACAGAAAGTAGTATCAATTTTTAATAGGTGGACGATGTTAATAGTAACTAATTTGAGCTTGTCAAAGAAGACAAACATTTGATCCTACTAACATATAGGTTGTAAATATCAACTAATACGACGTGTGTGATATAATCGGTGAAACGTGACTATTGTGTGGTATGATTGAATATAATAGTTGTGTAATTATTTGATATGGTTGGATTGATGTATATATGTATATATAAATAAGTAAAATTTTGAATGATTATTGATTTATATACTAGAAAATATTAGTAATTTTAATTTTTGTTTAGCGCTTGGTGGAGTCCGGTATCCTTTTCACTGTTCATCGGATCCTCTCTTCTCTCTCCCCCCCAACTTCACTTCTCACCGCTCTAGATCAACGACATTTTCCTCCGATTGCCCCTTTGGATTTGCTCGATTCTTGCGGTCGATGAACACCTCCCCATAGTCGACCTCTTCACCGTTCAAATTTCTCGTTTGAGTCTTCCGATGGTCCCGATGGCACATCTAGCGTGAATGAGGCCCATGTCGACTCGTCCACCAAATCGAGCGGAGGGCTCCCGAGCGGCTGGGAGTCGACTTGGCTACGACCATTTCTCACGAGCCTCTCACTTTGTCCCAGCTCTCTCCTACAACATTGATGTCGGATCCATAGCTAATGCCCCTAAAACGGCCATTGTTACTGCTATAGGAAAGGAGAAAGGTATTGCTAACTCGAGTCGTGCAGGAACCTCAAATGCTAAGCCTCTAACCCCACAAGTTCTCCAAACTCGGGGAAGGAGTAGAAGTCGAATCAAGCCTTCATCTAAACCACCTCAATCCCGAAAGCTTATGCTCAACCGGTCCTTGCTTAGCCGGCCCCCGCAATGCCAGCCGACTCAACGTTCTTGGGCGGCTATAGCCAAGGCGAAAGAGAGAAAGGTTATGCACTTACTTACATACCTCCTACCGTTGTTGACATTGATAGGGTGGTAGTGCAAATTTCGGATGAGATTTTAGAGACCACGAGACTCCAAGTGGAAAGAATGCATTGTCGGTTATTTTGTGGGGAAGAAGTTATCCTTTAAACTTACTGGAATCGGTGGCTAAACATCTATGGAGCTCAAATTTGGCTGAAATTATGGCCAATGATGACGGATTCTATTTTTTTTCATATCCTGGATGGTGAATTTCGTATGAAAGTGCTTGATACTCGGGCCTATTATTCGTCTTTAGGGTCCCCTTATTTTTATAGCAATGCACCCGCTTTTGAAACTCAAAAAGGACTACCATGTTTCAACTCCCGTGTGGATTAAACTAAGAAATATTCCTTACTCTCTATGGTCGGCCTCGGGCATAAGTGTGGTTGCTAGTGCCGTTAGTGAGCTTCTTTATGTAGATCGACAAACAAAAAGTATGAAGACGTTCTTGTACGCTTATGTTTGTGTAGAATTAATGCTAGTCAACCTTCTTGGCATTCAGTTAAGGTATTATCAAAGGGGTGTCACTCGCTCTATTAAAGTCAAATTTGAATGGAAACCCAAGTCTTGTGCTGAATGTGGTGTCTTCGGCTATACGTGCCTCCCTACAACTAAAGAGACCCCCGTGATCTCTTCCAATGTCCTAGCAAAGAAAGAAAAAATGCAAAATTCCCATCTAGCTAAGGTATGGCGAGTTGTTGGTAAGAAGCGGGGTTTCTTGAGTTTTGATCAAACAGTTGATACCAATGCTTGGAGACATGATGGTGCATGAGGCTAGTAATATTGGGCTCCCGAATGCGCACTACCTATCGGGAAGTGGTGTCCAACCTTTTTCCTACAATTGAGCCTATGATGGGCTCTCGAGCGGTACCGGTTGATTCTTCCGATGCAAGTGAGGAAGAGATCGAGGAAAGTAATATTGCCAATGATGAAGAAGTGGACTCTCCACCTCCTCTTAATACCCCCTGTATGCAGCCGCTTCTCAAGTAGTCAAGCCCAATGTCGGAAAACAACCCAATGCTGGCCCTTCCCTTCCTATAGAGCAGCTACAGGGTATGTGACATTCTGAATTCCAACCCAATTCGAGACTTATAAATGAATGAATATCCAACGATGTATTTCAGTTGTATCTCACCATGAATTGATCACTTATGGGTTAATTAATCGAAGGGGAAAGGCTAACAAGAAATCCAATACGTGGACCTAGGAACTCGAATAAGAAATGGCGCTTTGACCATAAGGATTGTTGAAGGAATATCTTGGGCCGTTAAAGGCTGGTCTAAGAACGATTGTGGAGTATATTACTAGCGTTATTCGATTGGATCGCCGGTGATTCCGTAAACCAACCTATAATTTGCGAGATTTCTAAATCGAATTCGACGATCGTGACTCTCGAAACTAAGATAAACCCTCACAATTACATGACAACTAAAGCCGCTACAACTTGAGTAATCCTAAATGTGATGAGAATCACGAGGTCGATATGTGTAATGCCTAATTAAGCCGCCCGTTAGTTCGAGATGAACCGAAATCGAAATCGTCGAAATTCGGACATGGATTGAATTTTGGATTTGGGTATCGTGGATTCGAGAATTCCAACATTCAAATTTTGGGTATCGGGATTCGAGAATTCCAAATTAAGGGCTATTCTTGTGTGATCTTTATGAAATCGAAATCGACTTTTGGGTCTAATGTTTGGGGTATTAATTCCGCAGGAGAAGTATGTTAATATGCTCGAGTATGGTTGAATTAATGCTGTGAACACGTGTGAATGGGATGCCGTGAAAGTATTTAAGCTTGATCTGATTAGTTCGCCTTAATTAAGAACCGTTGAGGCTTAATGGTACATTTGGAATGGTTGTAGATTAAATTAACTTGAACCCCGTAATTAATGCCCCAATTTGATGCGTTAAATTCGATTTTGGCATGTATATGAGGAATTCATCTTGTTGGCTACAAACTTGGGGGCTGATGTATGATTGAATTGAGGATAATCTAGCTTTTCTCGTAATTGGTTAAGTTGATGGAATTCCTTGAATGCTTATGTGCTGAATTGATTATGATGCGAGGTTACGGGTAATGTATGTTATTCCCGATACGTTAGACGCGGGACTTGACTTGATGTGTTAGACACGGATCAATTTAATGGTAATTTAACCCAAAGCGTAAAATGCGAGTTGAGTGAGTAAATTAGCCTGAAGCGTTAAGACGCGAGCCTAGCCATTAACTTATGAGTGATGAATCATGTACTCCTCTAATTGTATTCGTATGGTACAACTTGCCCCGAATACGAAGCTTAACTCGACCGCCTAGATTGTTCGTATTGGTAGTATTTATTATGCCATCGCCTTATTGCCTAATAATCTTTTTTAATGCTTTCTTTGAATTATTTGATATTGTCGTATTTTAAAAGTTGTCCTGGAGGTACTAACGGCCTAGGTTAGGTTTAGGTTCGACTTACCGAGATTAAATCTCACCCCGTCGTGGGCTTTACTTTTTCGGATCCCAAACTCTGAAGATGTTGCCTAAACGTTTTGGTGTCCCGATGGATTTTGATACGTCCGTAGAGGAGTTTCCTGTAGGTCAAGGTAAAGTGTATGTTAGGAAGAGGAGCACTGTTTGGGGTGATGAGGGAGGAGATTACTTGAAACCCCACCTTTTTGAGGCATGGTACTGTAGAGAGGATAATGTGACTACTTGGACCTTTGAAGCCTTCTGAAGTTTCTAGGGATGGTATCCCTCAATGGTGTCATCCCGCACCCGTCGAAGACGATGGAAGTATTCATGTTCTTGAGTCCGAGGGCACCCCGCCCAAGTCCCCGACTCGTGAGGACGAAGAGCTAGAAATCATAGAAATCTCTCGGTCGGATTCTAATGATGAGGAGATGGTGGAAGTCGAGGACTCCAACGCCCATTCCGAGTACGAGCCCGAGGAGGAAGAAGGAGAGGTCGAAGATGACGAGTCCGATGCATAGTTGTAACCGTTACCCCTTCTCTTTTGATGTGGTACGAGGCGATGTCAAGTGGTGTGTTAGGTTGTCTTTTGAAGTTTAGTGTCGTATGTCGTCAAACCCAGTTAAGTCTTTCATGTGTTAAGTCTCGTATTGTAAAGTGACTAAGTATTGTGTTTGTATTTAATGTTTATATCCTAAGTCATCTATTGTCATGTGTATGGAGTTATTGTGCTTCCGTATGCATATTTTGTAGTGTCACATTAGTTGATGCAGTTTGATCCCGGGAGACTTTCGATGCATGCTGCGCCCTTGTGGGATGTTCGCATGCTCGGGCGATCCGAGGCGTGACAGGTATGACACCTCCGATAACAGCCCGAACTTTGGCAAAAAGGCTAAGCGGACCTCCAAAAAGAAGAGGCTAAGCCGCAACCGTAGCGGTAACCCGTTATTTCCTCTGTTTTTGCGATGTTTTTTGTAGTTTGGAACATAAGAGGACTTGTTGATCCTCTCAAGCAAGGTGAGATACAAAGCCTTGCTAGGGATAATAAGCTGTGTTGCATTGGCATACATGAGACGAAGGTGCCCTTATCCCTTTTTGATGATATCTTAGTTGCCTTATGACCGAGATGGCATTGGCTTGCAAACTACGAATTTTTTGATCGGGCGGGATCTAGATAGGCTGGAATCCCACGTTCGCTATTTTTATGATGTCTTCTTTCTCGTCCCAAGTTATCCATGGACAATTACATCTACCGTCAACCAATAAGATGTGCTAGTTTATGGTCGTCTATCTTTGAACACACATTTGTTAATAGGCGCCATCTTTGGTCGGATATTGTTAATCGCAATGAGTCCTTGGTGAATTGCCTCAGGTTACTTGTCGGGCAATTTTATATCATCTAAGATCCATCAAATAGAATTGGAAGTTCTAACTTATGGCTCTCGTCTTATGATGATTTTGGTCAAGATATTGTTGCGACCCTCCTTCGCTCCCTTCGGCGCGCAAATGGTGAGGGTTAACAAGCTGCGCTTCCAATCCAGTTGGTAGTGGATTTTGGCGCGCGAGTCCCTCCCCGAGACCCATTACTCGAATCGCGGCGTGACAAAACATTTAGAAATATCGAGAAGGACCTTAGTGTGGTCGGGTGACATGTGCGCAGAGTACATGCATATGGAGTCGCCACCGATCAATTTTTGGAGGGTATGATCGGGAACCCTATCGAACGGTCGGGAGAAACCGTTCGATTTTACGTAAACCCAGAGAAGTGGGTCCCAGGACTTGGTTACGCCGAGATTTACCTCGACGCCCTTTCGGTTATCGAAATTGAGTGATTTTCTAACCTAAGAATTCATGCAGACGATATTCAAGGTGAGGTAGGCTTTAGCGATCTAGAGTTGTCATACGTACAGGGAATTTCTATCCTACCAATCACAATCGAAAATTAAGTGCGCAATCATGAATAATCACCATCAAATCAAGCAATCAAACGAGCATGGCATGTCTAGTATGGCCCTATTAGCCCGGAGGAAGATCTATTTGAGTTTTGGGATGGTTCGGAAACTTTTGGGGGCAAGTGCCCGAAGGGTAAAATGGTCATTTGGGAGGTTGGGGACCCAAAAATCACAAAATAGGGTCGGGCCAGTTGAATGTGGCCATTTCCTATTTTTTGTGATTTTCTAGAATTTGTTTGAAATTTTTCTAAATTTTTTTGGATTTTTTTTTATTTATTTTCTAAAAATCAATAATTTTCCGGATCGACGTAAATCAACCCTCGGAACTTCCAAATTTCTCGATCCAAACTATAAGAATCCCGAATCGATCTAGATATTTTTAGAAACTTTTTTGGGAAAATCTAGGAATTTTTATGAATTTTATTAATTTCATTGATTTTTTTTTGGATTTTTAGAAACCTTTTATGAATTTTTTTATTAATTTTTTGGACCAGGTCAACCCGGTAAACGCCCGGTTATCCCGACCCGACCCGACTCGAACCCGCTCTCTACTAAAACGATGTCGGATCCTATTTATTCTAAATTTTTTTGATTTTTTCAAAACAATTTCCTAATATTTGAAAATACGAAAATTAAATGGACGGCTAGGATTAAACCTAGAACTAATCTCAACCGTTCACTCATTCGCGCCTACGTACACCTCACCGCACTCGATCACATCTGCCCCGTGTACAAAAACGACGCCGCATCGCACACGGACGAACGGTTGCGATTAAACCCGAACTCGATCCGAGCCGTTCATTCCTATTAAACCTAAAACGACGACGCATCGACTCTCTCTTCCGAAACGGCATCGTGTGCCTATTGACCTAAACGACACCGTTTATTATTTTCTCAATTTCTATGTATTAAACGAATTATCAAAAATCTAATCTAACGGCCTAGAATCAAACTCATCGAATTATCGGACCATCGGATCTAATCCGACTTAGACTACTCACGCTAACGGCCGAGCCGACTCGGATTCGAGCTGGACCACTCACCGCTCACCACCTCGGACTCGACTCGTTGACTCGTCGGCTCGCCTTCGTCTTCAACCTCTCGACGACTACCGCACGGACGGGCGACATTTCTCCGGCGAGATCTAACGGCGAGATCTAGACGGAATGACGCGAAACCACTACCAATCGACTCGCCCGAACCTCTAGATTAACATATCTCGAATCATGCAATTCTATCGGCTAAATCGCGAATATCAAGCTAAACACGTAACGACAACTCGTAGTTTGATCATGTAACATAGAGCATAATAGATCAATTCCGTCACACACAAACATCATAGGAAGTTCGAACACTTACCTCGAGCTCCGATTGAGCTCGCAATGGCTAGAAAAGCCTGGGCCGCGCTTGACCGGACCGTGGTATGTTGAAGGTTCGACTTAGGTTTATCGAGCAAAATTAGTGCAAAGGTGAGATGCGATCATGGTCGAGTGATGTTTTGAGATCAAAATGCACACACCAATTGAGACAATTACAGTCGTAATAGCATGATGCCATGAACACACGAGAGAGAAGATCGCGAGGTCGACTCACCGATTTTGGAGATCGCAGGTCGATTGAGCTGGTGCGATCGCTTCTCCTCGGTTCAGGCGAGCTTCCGGTGATGATCCGACGCCCGATTCAGCTTGGATTGATTGGGCCGAAGTTGCAAAGCTTCGGTGTGAAGCTTCGGCAATGGCGTCGCGCGAGACTTTCTCTCTCTACTTTTCTCTTTCTCTCTCTATTATGGTATCACCAACGAGCACAAATGAGCCTCCCCTCATTCGCAAAGCTTATCAACCCTTTTATACCAACTTTGAATTTTGGCGCGTCGGGGAAGAGCTTCGTCGACCCTCTCACACCGTGCGCACACGTGCAATTGGGTCGTTGGACGGGGCCGGAATCACTTGGGATTCCGTCTAGGTCCATTAGGCCTTCCGTTGAGCGCCAGCGAGCATAAATTTCCCTCGGATTTTAGAGTGTTGACTTTTCCATGTGCCGAGACTTTAACCGGCTGTCCCGCCATGCTTCGGCGACCATTGGTTGTGACACTGGTGGCGATTGACATGTCCGGACTTGACGAACAAAACGCCTCCCCAATCTCGCTCGATTATAGTCGAATGGCCATCCAATTTGGTCGTCAAACTTCGGTCTTCAAACCTTGGAAATGGCACGAGCTTGAGGGGGAAGATGACACTATTTGGATTGGTTCGACCAACGGTCGACCGGTCTGAACCGGTTCGGACTTGCAATTTTCGAAATTAATCCAAATTCGTGGGGAATTTTTGCAATTAAACCTCAAAATTGAACTCGGGGACTCAAATTCTATCTAAAAATGTGATTTTGCCCAAAATTTTCTGTCAATTTCTATAAAAACCTCAAATTTTTCTAAAATTGCAAATTGGGGAAAAGTTCAATTGGGCGCCCAACCGATCAAATTGGATGAAACCACCTCCGCCAATCGATTGAAACATATGAAAACCTTGGGAGGTAGTCCAATTTTGCCATGAAAGTCCTTGGATTAAAAGTAATTTCAAAAACTAAAAATCCCAGGGACTAAATTGCAAAGAATAATTGGATATTTAGCCCTATCCGTACAATTCGTGCAATTGAGGGCGAAATTGATCAAGTTGAAGTTGCAGAGGACCATGATTGAATGCCTTGACTCAAAACATGCAAAAGTTGCAAATAAAAAGACTCAAATTGAATTTTTTAGGTGAATTCAACCCTTGGTGTTGTGAATAAATACCTAAAATTGAGTATTTTTCGTGACCTTGGGAAGTATTTTTCGTGAATTTTCTTGTATTTTTCTATTTTCCAAAAATATTAAAAAATATGAAAAATATGAAAAATTATTTTTTGTTCAAAATGGTTCTTTATGCTTGGCCAAGGCCACCAAACTTGAATTTTCAATTTGTTTTTACTTTTTATGAATTTTTGTGAATTTTATAAAATAAAACTAAGAAACACTTGATAAAAAATCGAGTGTCAATAGCCGCCCTTCTTTAAAAGTAATCTCGGTCGAGAGGTTGCTTTCAAAGACAAGGTGACACCCGAATCTTTAATCGACTCAACCGGGGAAAAATTTAATAAAAACAAGTCTTGACATTCAATCATCTTACCTTTGCGGTTGAAGTTCAAAATTTTGTGGAGAAATCACTTCGGCTCATTCCTAATGTGGGAGAGAAATGAGGAGAGAGAGAGATTTACCCGTGGCTCACCCGTCGATTGTTTAGAGATTGTTGGCCGATGGTAGTGTCTTTTCGCAGCAGTTTGCGAGTACAAAGAAGGGTTTACCCTATAATAAGGGATTTACTTAAAAAAGATATTTGATTATCCATTTAAAGGATAATTGACTATCCTGTAGAAAGGAATTCACCTATTTAAAAGGAGATCGGCTATCCCGTAGAAAAGAATTCACCTATTTAAAAGGAGATCGGCTATCTTGTACAAAAGGAATTCACCTATTAAAAAGAGAATTGGCTATCCTTGTAGAAAGGAGTTCACCTATTAAAAGGAGATCGGCTATTCTCAGAAAGGAATTCACCTATTAAAAAGAGAATTGACTATCCCGTAGAAAAGAATTCACCGTTTAAAAAAGAATTGACTATCTTGTAGAAAGGAATTCATCGTTTAAAAGAGAATTGGCTATCCTATAGAAAGGAATTCACCGTTTAAAAGAGAATTGGCTATCCTGTAGAAAAGAATTCGCCTATTAAAAGAGAATTGCTATCCTGTAGAAAGGAATTCACCGTTTAAAAGAGAATTGGCTATCCTGTAGAAAGGAATTCACCGTTTAAAAGATCGCCTTAAATGTCTTCCTTCCGGAATCGACAAAAGCGGTAACAAGAATACTTGTTCGAAAAACTTATGATTACTAGGAATCCTTCAAAACTTAAACTAAACTTCAGATTTAAAAGGAAAAAGGGTGCCATCTATGGACCAAGGATTACTATCGTACCTACGTAAGCTCAAACCCGATTTTCGGATTTTAAAAGTTGAGGGTGCCATCCGAGGACCTAGGATTACTAGAGAACCCCGAAGCTCGAACATGATTTTGAGATTTTAAAAGTTGAGGGTGCCATCCGAGGACCTAGGGTTACTAGAGAACCTACGAAGTTCAAATCCGATTTTCGATTTAAAAGATGAGGGTGCCATCCGAGGATCTAGAATTACTAGAGAACCTATAGAAGCTCGAACTCGATTTTTAGATTTAAAAGATGAGGATGCCATCCGAGGATCTAGAATTACTAGAGAGCCTACGAAGCTCAAACCCGATTCTCGATTTAAAAAGTTGAGTTCTAAGGACTTGGGGAGACCGTAAAACCCGTAGAAAATCCAAGTTAGTCGATCTTTAAAAATGTAGTTATTATGAGGTTTGGAGACACCAGGGAACCCGCGAAAATCAACTAAACATCATTAGAACTGCTTTTGGAGCAAAGCAATGGGTTTAAGGCCCATGAATTATGACAAAGAAAATGTGATCCTAAGTTTCGGGGAAAAACTTAGGAATCCTAATTAAAAAGTTTTTAACTTGTATTTGTAGGGAAAGCTGGCCCAAACACATTATTGAAATGCATTCATGTTCAAATCTCTACTGGGGATGAATTTTGAATACTGCGATTTGGGTATTCTTCAAAAAGGTTGTTTTAAAAGATTTCAAAATAATTTCCTTTATCCAAGAGGGTTTCTCATCATTTGGAAAGGCTTTACACAAAACTCAAATCTGCTCACGTAAGACTTAACCTTAAGGTTTCGGGATCATTCGAGATGCATACAATCCGATTAATCGAGAAGGCATTTAAAAGGGGACCGTAATTTAGGCCAGGTCAAAGGTTTATCAAAGGATATTCATCTTGAGGCTAAGAAAGGAATATTCATCAAGAATAACTTCTTCGGGTCTACAAGTCAAGAACCCCGAAGATATGATAAGACAGGATTGTACTTACCTCTTTAAGCGGTAGCTTCCTGCATGATCTCTCGCATCGGCCCGAGACATCTCTTAGATCATAAAAGTTTTGGGGATAGGTTGTATCTTGGCTTAAGGTGGGCTCTTTGGGAAAGACCATATTTTCAAAAGGAGGGGTGAATGTAGGTGATCACCTTGATATCCTTACCAACCGTTGTTCGCTTTGAGGGAGATTTATGAACATCTTTCTTCGACTGACTTCGAGGATTTTCCTCTTTTCTATGTGATTCTCAAACTTTTCTTTTTCTTTTTCTCTTTTTTTGCGAGAGAATTTCAAATGGGCCTTGGCCTTTGCTTTTACCAGGCACTTTGCTTTTTCTAGCCCTTTCTATCTCTTGTCATTTTCCGTATTGACCGGCTCTTTTGGAAATCGGGATCGAAATTTCTCCAATTATGCTTTTGATTCATTGTTGGTAATTCCTTTGTCTTGCCCCAAGATAGGGAGGTGATCACCAACAATGGTTTAGAAATAAAGATTAAGGGCTCAAATTGACCGATCAAAGGATAGAGTGTTTGGGGATATAAAAATGAAGTGTTTTTCTTCACTTCGAGGTGTTCCAAGCCTCCGCAAGAAATCACCTGAAGCTATCACAAAAGATTGATGCGAGTTAGCACAATAAAGTCTTACCTTGATTTTTTTCTCCAAGAAATCAACCAACGAACCTCCAAATATGCCCCAATGTGGGGTGGTTCTTGACGAGGGTTTTATTCAAAAAAATTTCCCTTTTTGGTTCGAATGGTTGTCAAGGGATATAAGTGTGTATGAAAATTTTTGAAATGAAAATGCCTTTCATCCTTTTAATCCATGTAATCACCGCGAATGACCCTTACGTCCAAAGAATAAGCTTTTTCTCTCTATCATATTCGTCATCTCTCAAGTGTATCGGGGACGTGTTTGAGGATAAGGTTTACCTCTTTTCATCTAAAGCATCATTCTTTTCAAAAGGCTTTTTAGAACATACCTTTTATAAAAACCTCGGGGCGTTTTCATCAAAACTCACAATTTGTGGGAATTTTTAACACCAAAAATATACTCAAAAGGTGTTTGTTAAATTTCACAAGGATGTTTCTTTAAAAGGCCTTGCGGCTTTGTAGATCCAAAATATTTTTCTCAATGTCAAGCATGATAACATCTTTTAATGAAGATGAATATCTTTTTATAAAGGAAGAGAAACTTAAACCTGTCTCCTTTAAACGCCGATTCCCGTTTCCTCGGATAAACAAAAAAACCAATCGATTACGGATATTCAAAATCTCAAATTAAAGTTGATTCCCTGTTTGATCAATCGTTTTGCAGGATTCTTCATGACTCAGAGCCCTCCCCGCAAAATACAAACACATGCAAATGCAGGTATGCACATGGTATGTAAATGTAAAATTTTATGTGATTCAAATTCGCCCATCAACCAATTCAAGCTCGATTTTATTTCGGTATATAGTATTTCTTCACGGCATCTGCATTTATCGGACTTGCCAACTCTTCTCCATCCATGTTTACAAGGATAAGAGCTCCCCGGATAAAACTTTGTGGATTACGTAGGGGCCTTCATAGTTTGGTGTAAATTTGTCTCCCAGGTGTTGGGGATTTGAGAGTACTTTTCTTACAACTAGCATCTCCGCTTCAAAATTCCTAGGCTTGACCTTTTTGTTAAAAGCTCGGTGACTTTCTTTTGATAGCTCTAGCCATGGCAAATGGCCTTTAGTCGTTTTTCATCAATCGATTTAATCGCTCATGCCTCTGCTGGTTCCACTCATCCTCCGAGAATTTGATCCGGAAAGGATCCTTAAAGAGGGAATTTCAACTTGTATTGGCGGGACTGCTTCCATACCATATACCAATGAGTAGAGAGTTGCCCCGGTTGAAGTACGAATCGAAGTTCGATAGACCATGAGAGCATATGGCAATCTTTCGTGCCAATCTCGATATTTCTCAACGGTCTTGGCCAATATTTTCTTGATGTTCTTATTTGCCACTTCCACGCTCCATTCATTTGTGGGCGTAAGGTGAGGAATTGAGGTGTCATATCTTAAACTAATCCAATAGATGATCCACAACCTTGTTGTTCGAGGTTGGAGCCATTGTCTATAATGATTGCTCGTGGAACTCCATATCTTGATATAATATCTCACTTAATGAATTTAGCCACACTGTTTGCGAGTGACGTTGGCATATGAGCTGGCTTCAATCCACTTGATGAAGTAATCAATGACTACCAAAAATGAAACGATGACCGTTAGAAGCCTTCGAGTTAATCGGGCCAATCATGTCAATCCTTCACATAGAGAACGGCCAAGGTTCCGACATCTAATGCAATTCATTTGGCGGCGCATTTATCCTGTCTCCATACACCGGCACCGATGACAAGACCTAATATGTTGATTGCAATCCGATTCAATAGTCATCCAAGAATATCCGAGCCTCATGATCTTCTTAGCGAGGAGATGACCATTCATGTGCGGCCTCGCATTCTCCTTCATGGATCTTTTTCATGATGAGATTTGCTTCTTTGGCGTTTATGCACCTCGAAAGACCGAATCAAAGGACCTCTTGTATATGATTTGTCCACTGAGGAAAAACTTAGAAGACATCTTGCTGATGTATTTCTTATCTTCTAGCCGACTGTCTTGTGGGAATTCACCTTTCAGTAGGTAATTCTTGATATCATGATACCATGGTTCTTCATCGGGTTCTCCTTCGAAGACCATGCAAGTAGTAAGCTGGTTGATTAAGGATGTCAATCCTCAATGGCTCTATCTCAAGGCCATCTTGTGCTTACAACATAGCCGATAATGTGGCCAAAGCATCAACAAAATGGTTCTCGAAGTTCTTGGGAGATACTCGAATATGATATCATCAAATTATTGGATCAATCCTTCGAGAATTTTGTGATAAGGGATAAGCTTGGGATCCTCATTTTCCACGCTTTCCGGGTTTGTAAGATGATGAGCATGGAATCTCCGTACACCAGTAGTTTCCTTACTTTTAATGAAATGGCCAGTTGTAACCCAAGGATGCAAGCTTCATATTCGAAATATTGTTGGTGCACGGGAATACCAATTTGGCCGAGACTGGATAATGTTGATCTCTAGGAGATATTAAGATGGCCCCGCGATCCAATGAGATTTACAGCGCCATCAAAGTACATTGTCCATTTATCTTCAGATATGTTCAATATTTGGCCTCCGCCATTTTGCTCTGGAATGTCTTTAGGGGGATTTTCGGCCAACATGTCGCCGATTGCTCTTCCCTTGACGAATTTTTGGGGCGAAGTTCGATGTCAAATTCCGAAAGGAGCACTTACCATTTGGCCATCTTTCCCAACAGAGCTGGGTTTTCTAGAAGATATTTGATATGGTCATTTTCGATGACCAATTGGATATGATAATGTAAGGTATACTGCCTCGGTCTATGGAGGACCCAAACCAATACTACACAAGTTCTTTCCACATGTGAGTACTTGGCTTCCGACGCCGTGAACTTCTTACTCAAATAGTAAATGGCCCGTTCCTTTCTATCTTCGTGGGTAGTTTGGGCGAGTAATGCTCCCAAGAACTCATCATGAACCGTCAGGTATAAGGTTAAAGGAGCGTTAGGGATATGGGATACCAAGTATTGGAGGTTGCACCAAATACTCCTTGATCTTCTCAAATGCTTGTTGACATTTGGAATCTCACTTCACTTTCACGCCCTTTTTAGGAGCTTGAAGAAGGCTTTGCTGTTTCTAACAATTGCGATATGAATCGGATATGTAATTCAACCTTCCAAGTAAACCTCTTACTTCTTTAACAGAGAAGGAGTCCCTATTTCCCATATGGCCTTGATCTTGGAAGGGTCAATCTCGATACCACGACCGCTACGACAAATCCAAGCAGGTTTCCGGATCCGGCGCCGAATACGCATTTTTCGGGATTCGGCTTTAGCTTGAACTTCCCGAGTCGATCAAATAATTTTCTTAGTACTTGAACGTGATCTTCTCCGGGTTTGGACTTGGCGATCATATCATCCACATAGACCTCCATTTCTTTGTGTATCATATCATGGAACAAAGTCACCATAGCTCTCGATAAGTTGCCCCCGCATTTTTTAATCCGAAGGGCATAACCTTATAACAGAAGATTCCTCATTGGGTGAAAAACGAAGTCTTGATCTTGTCTTCTTCTTTTAGCATGATCTAATTATATCCCGAGAAGCCATCCATGAAGGAAAACAGTTCAAAGCCCGCGGTGCTATCGATAAGCATGTCAATATGTGGTAAGGGGAAGTCTTCTTTTGGACTAGCTTTGTTCGGATCTCGATAGTCCACGCATATTCGGATCCTCCCATCCTTCTTCTTAACTGGTACAATGTTAGCGACCCAATCAAAGATATGGGACGGCTTCGATGAACCCCACCTTGAGAAGCTTCATCACTTCTTCTTTAATCTTATCGAACAACTCGGGGTTCATTCTTTTGCATGGCTGATTAACCGGTTTGCATGCAGGGATTTGTGGGCAAAGCATGTTCTACTATATCTCGGTCCAATCTAGGCATGTCAAGATATGACCAGCGCGAAGATATCTTGATATTCTTTAAGCAATGCCGTCATTCTCAAGGCGTCGGTTGTAGATAAATGTCCTCCTATTTTCACCTCTTTAACACAAACCGAATCTCCCGGATTAATAACAATAGGTTCTTCGAAACAAGAGGCTTGGATTCTTCAAAACTATCCCATTATCTCTTGATATCGCTCACATCTATTTCTTCTTCGTCAATCTCATATGAGTAGTCATCAAGCTGATCTAAGTCACATATTAACTTGTTATGTATGGGAGGGATGATATGCCCGAAATGCATCAAGGATGGTTAGTATACCACAATGATGATATTACAGAATGCATGGTCTATTTTGATAAAAACGTTTTCGAATTCGTTTTTGAAGAAAAAAAAAAGAGAACTAGTCCTTAATCTTCCGGACATCCTGGTTCTCAATAGCCATTTTGAAAATCAAGAATCATATGGCGGATCGGCCTCAAGTTTCATGGTCGGGGCAATTGTCATCATCGGACTAATCTGTTGCTCCATATGTCCTTAATGAAACTAGAGATGCTTTTTATTGATAGATGCTACTAATGGCGATACAATATCGTACTTCTTGAATCATGAAACGAGATCCAAGGGTACTTCAAAAGAAGAAACATCAAAAGTTTTAATTGTAGGAAACAAATGCAGTAATAGAAATGCAATGAAGGATAAAGTTCAAAAAGAGTCTTTTACTCGGGGGTGGGAAAGTCGTCGTCGAGCCATTCGATGATCACATTTACCCGATTGTCCAGAAATGGGTTGAATAAATCCGGATCCGCAAAGATCGAAATATCTTCATCCTCAAGCCATTTACCTTCTTTGGAGAATACTTCAGATAAGAGATTTTCAAACATTTTCCTTTAGCTTTCCAGGCATTGGTGCCAATGAAGCGACTATCTCGAGTGTCCATGACGTCCTTGGTCTCCATAACATTTGTTTCGACCTCGACCTCTACACGTATCATGTCCTATCATTCCCTTATATCCCGCACCAACCTTGTGATCATTTGAGTTAAGACTTAAGGGATTACGAATTCCCTAGCCATACTTCCCCAATCTAGTGCCAGGAATGAAACCATTTGTGAGGAGTACCTTCCTAGCCATAGTCGCAGCCTTAGATAACTCGGAGTAGTTATCTTCATATCGATGGTATGTGCATAATGGATATGACATCAAAGGTATGATAACTAAGCTCATCCTCCTTTAGGGGCTCGATGTAGGGAACCATTCCTTTCAAGAAATCGTGATGTCCCCTTTCTCCATGAATAGTGATCGAGTGGCCCTAGACCACGAATTTAACTTTCCGATGTAGAGAAGAAGGCATTGCTCCCGATACATGGATCCAGGGTCTTCCCAGAAGCATAGTGAAAGTACTAGGGATATCCAAGATACTTGAAATGGTATGGAGAAAGTTACCGGCCCAATGAAGACATCTAGTTCAATCTCGCCCACCACATTCTTAGAAACTCCGTCGAATGAACGAATAGTCGCCTTGGATGTATTAACAAAGTTTTCATTTATCCCCAAGCTTTTTAGAGTGCTTAGAGGACACGGATTAAAAGCCGAGTCATTATCAATTAAAATATGAGCTACCTCCTTTCCATGGCACCTTACGGCGATGTAGAGAGCCTTCTTTGGTGACACGCCTTTCTCTCGGGAAATCTTCATCCGAGAAGAAAATCTGATCCTTTAATAGAATGGCCCCCCACGAAGTCTCCTAGTTGGACTTCGTTGATAGTCTCAGGAACATGTACTTCGTTCGGTACCTTTAGCGGAGCGTTCTTATGCTTCTCCCGAATTTTTGAAGAGGTCAAGCAAAGAGATTTGTGCGAGACATTTTTCGAAGTTGGTCGACGACTTTATACTCACTAGTTCTCACAACAGATTGGAGCTTTTTCACTTTTTCCGACGTTGGCGCCTTCTTTTCGAGTTCCACCTCCCTTGCTGCATAACATCTTACAGATCTCATCACGGCTTCAATTTCATCGGTCCCATAATTCCAATGCACCGCCTTTAAGTTGTATTCTTCTACGGGTGGAAGTTTAATCTTTACCGTCTTAATTCCGTCATCTTGACCATTCGAGACTTCCGTCACTTCTTCGCAAGATGATTCTAGCGTCGACGGCTTTTCGAACCGGAAGCTTCCCGAGTTATCCACCTTATTCGAGATCAATCACAAAATAGATTGGGATGTCAACCATCCCTATCATTTCATCCTCATGAATGCTTTGAGGATTATGTTCATGACAAGGCCCGGGCGGGCGTTGTATCGCCGACGTTTCCTTCGTCAAAATGCCTATGTTTTTCCCTCCCGACTCTCATGATTATACCTTCTATTCTCATACCAACATCTACCATGTGTTGGAAGGAGGAATATGTATATGTATACATACGGTCAAAATATTCTGCCGACAACGACTTGAGCATAAATTCCAACATTTCCCTTTCGATAGTGGTGGTTGCACCATCATAGTATGCTTTTTCCATCTTCCGCGAAGAGTTCAAAACTCTCATCTTCTCCTTTTCTAATCCCAGCTTCAAAGTGTCGCACAAAGTGCTCCGATAGTTCCTCCCAACTTGGGACCCAATCCGATCAATTGATTGGAACCAAGCCAATGCGGGACCAGTCGGACTATGCTTAAAACCCCTGAATTAACACCTCGTCATCTTCATGATGACCAACCATTTGGCGGAGGTAATACAAGATATGTGCCAAAGGACACCTAGTGCCATCATATTTCGAGCGAAAAGTTACCCTCGATTCACGCCATGTAGCGGAATATTTTTAATTTAGGTGATCGGCCACGATCAACTTTTTTAGTTCATCCACCTTCTTCGAAATATCATCGCCTTGTTCTTGCAACATGGAGTCACCACCGATCAATTTTTGGAGAGTATGATCGGGAACCCTATCGAGCGGTCGGGAGAAACCGTTAGATTCTACGAAAACCAAAGAAGTGGGTCCGGGGACTTGGTTACGTCGAGATTTACATTGACGCCCTTTCGGTTACCGAAATTGAGTGATTTTCTAACCTAAGAATTCATTCAGACGATATTCAAGGTGAGGTAGGCTCTAGCGATCTAGAGTTGTCATACGACGGGAATTTCTATCCTACCAATCACAATCGAAAAATTAAGTGCGCAATCATGAATAATCACCATCAAATCAAGCAATCAAAAGAGGATGACATGTCTAGTATGGCCCTATCGGTCCCGAGGGAAGATCTATTTGAGTTACGGGATGGTTCGAAAAATTTTGGGGGCACGTACCCGGAAGGGTAAAATGGTCATTTGGGAGGTTCGGGACCTAAAAACCATAAAATAGGGTCAAGCCAGTTGAATATGGCCATTTCCCATTTTTTACGATTTTCCAAATTTTGTTTGGATTTTTTTTGGATTTTTTTAAATTTTCTAAAAATCAATAATTTTCTAGATCTACGTAAATCGACCCTCGAACTTCAAAATTTCTCGATCCAAACTATAAGAGTCCCGAATCGATCTAGACATTTTTAGAAATTTGTTTGGGAAAATCTAGGAATTTTTATGATTTTTTTTTATTTTTTTTGGATTTTTAGAAAATTTTTATGAATTTGTTTATTAATTTTTCAGACCGGGTCAACGCCTAGATCAACCCAACCCTAACCCGACTCGAACCCGCTCTTTACTAAAACGACTCCGGATCCTATTTATTCTAATTTTTTTTAAAACAATTTCCTAATATTCGAAAATACGAGAAATTAAACGGACGGCCAGGATTGAACCTAGAACTAATCTCAACCGTTCACTCATTCACACCTACGTACGCCTCGCGACTCGATCACATCCGCCTGTGTACAAAAAACGACGTCGCATCGCACACGGACGAACGGTCGCGATTAAACCTGGACTCGATCCGAGCCGTTCATTCCTATTAAATCTAAAACGACGACACATTAGACTCTCTTCCTAAACGGCATCGTGTGCCTATTGACCTAAACGACACCGTTTATTATTTTCTCATTTTCTATGTATTAAACAAATTATCAAAAATCTAATCTAACGGCATAGAATCAAACTCATCGAATTATCGGGACCGTCGGATCTAATCGACTCGGACTACTCACGCCAATGGCCGAGCTAACTCGGATTCGAGCCGGACCACTCACCGCTCGCCACCTTGGACTCGACTCGTTGACTCGCCAGCTCGGCTTCCTCTTCAACCTCTCGACGACTACCGGACGGACGGCTGACATTTCTCCGGCGAGATCTAACGGCGAGATCTCGACGGAATGACGCGAAACCACTACCAATCGACTCGTCCGAACCTCTAGATTAACATATCTCAGAATCATGCAATTCTATCCGCTAAATCGCGAATATCAAGCTAAACACGAAACGACAACTCGAGTTTGATCATGTAACATAGAGCATAATAGATCAATTCCGTCACACACAAGCATCATAGGAAGTTCGAATACTTACCTCCAGCTTCGATTGAGCTCGCAATGGCTAGAAAAGCCTAGCCGGCGTTTGACCGGACCGTGGTATGTTGAAAGTTCGACTCAGGTTTATCGAATGAAATCAATGCAAAGGTGAGATGCGATCATGGTCGGTGATGTTTTGAGATCAAAATGCACACACTAATTGAGACAATTACACTCGTAATAGCATGATGCCATGAACACAAAGAGAGAAGATCGCGAGGTCGACTCACCGATTTTGGAGGTCGCAGGTCGATTGAGCTGGTGCGATCGCTTCTCCTCGGTTCGGGCGAGCTTCCGGTGATGATCCGATGCCCCGATTCAGCTTGGATTGGTCAAGGTGAAGTCGCGAAGTTTCAGTATGAAGCTTCGACAATGGCGTCGCGCGAGACTCTCTCTCTCTACTTTTCTCTTTCTCTCTCTATTCCGGTATAGCTAACGAGCACGAATGAGCCTCCCCTCATTCGCGTAGTTTCTCAACCCTTTTATACCAACTTTGAATTTTGGCGCGTCGGGAAGAGCTTCGTCGACCCTCTCACACGTGCGATTGGGTCGTTGGACCGCGACGGAATCGGTTGGGATTCCATTCAGGTCCGTTAGGCCTTCCGTCGAGCGCCCGGCGAGCATAAATTTCACTCGGATTTTAGAGTGTTGACTTTTCCATGTGCCGAGACTTTGACCGGGCTGTTCTACCGTGCTCCGGCGACCATTGACCGTGACACTTGGTGGCGATTGACACGTCTGGACTTGACGAACAAAACGCCTCCCCAATCTCGCTCGATTATAGTCGAATGGCCATCCAATTTGGTCGTCAAACTTTGGTCTTCAAACCTGCGAATAGCGCGACCTCGAGGGGGAAGACGATACTTTGTTTGGATCGGTTCGACCAATGGTCTAACCGGCTCGAACCGATTTAGACTTGCAATTTTCGAAATTAATCCAAATTCGTAGGGAATGTTTGCAATTAAACCTTGAAATTGAACTCGGGGACTCAAATTCTATCTAAAAATGTGATTTTGCCCAAACTTTCCTGCCAATTTCTATAAAAACCCCAAATTTTTCTAAAATTGCAAATCGGGAAAAGTTCAATTGGGCGCCCAAACGATCAAATCGGATGAAACCACCTCCGCCAATCGATTCAGAACATATGAAAACCTTGGGAGGTAGTCCAATTTTGCCATGAAAGTCCTTGGATTAAAAGTAATTTCAAAAACTAAAAATCCCAGGGACTAAATTGCAAAGAATAATTGGGTATTTTGCCCTATCCGTGCAATTTCGTGCAATTGAGGGAGAAATTGATCAAATTGAAGTTGCAGAGGACCATGATTGAATGCCTTGACTCAAAACATGCAAAAGTTGCAAATAAAAAGACTCAAATTGAATTTTTAAGGCGAATTCAACCCTTGGTGTTGTGAAGAAACACCTAAAATTGAGTTCAATTTTTAATTTTTCTTGAGGTCAATATGAAAAGGTAATTAAAAGAAAAATATAGAACATCTTTCTATATTTTTGTGACCTCGGGAAGTATTTTCCGTGAATTGTCTTGTATTTTTCTATTTTCCAAAAATATTAAAAATTTCAAAAAATATGAAAAATTATTTTTTATTCAAAAAGGGTTCCTTATGCTTGGTCAAGGCCACCAAACTTGATTTTTCAATTTTTGTTTTTACTTTTTATGAATTTTTGTTAATTTTATGAAATAAAATTAAGAAACAACTTGATCAAAAATCGGTGTCAACATATATAACTAATGTTGAGTTGGAAGATCTCTGCTATACAGACTCACAAATAAAGGAAGATTGATAGGATTCTCATTAATGCTCACTAGAGCCTCGACTTCTCCTACTCCGAAGCCTCCTTTTTGTCGCCGGTGTCTCTAATCACGCGTTTGTGATCTATCCATTCTTTTTGCCCCTATTAAGTCATGTAACTAACATTCAGGGTGCTCAATGTTTCAAATCTGCTCTAAGCTGAAGATCTTGAAAGGGCGGCTCGAGCAAGAATAGGGAGTCCTTTTTCGACATTTCGGCTTTGACCTCCGAGGCTAGGGAAGCCCTTGAATCTCTCCAGGAGTCTCTTGAATTGGATCCTTTCACTCAAGGGCTAGCCGACCTTGAGAAGGATCATCGCCAACATTTCGCTACTCTTCAATTACAAGAGGAAGCCTTCTACAAACAAAAGTCTCGATTCCTTTGGCTAAAAGAGGGGGATGTAGACACCAAATACTTCCATCACTATGTGAATAAAAGAGAGCTCCGTAATAGACTACTCTCGGTGAGGGAAAGCTCGGGTTCTATGCTAAACGATCCGACCTTTGTGCAAGCTCACATTGTCTCGTACTTTGAAGACCTTCTCTCTTCTTTTGGTCAAAGCTCTCGGCCATCAATTATGGACATCGGAGTTAGTGATTGAGCGTTCTCTAAATCATGATCGGATACGGTTTTTATCTAGGCCTGTCACCGCTTGTGAGATTAGAAACACTATGTTCTCGCTAGCTAATGGTAAAGCCCTTGAGCCGGATGGTTTTAATGTGAAATTCTTCAAGGCCACCTAGGACTTGTTGGCCGATCGGTGACTATGGCAATCCGGGGATTTCTTTAATATCGGCTGCCTTTTGCAAGAAGTCAATACAACCATCATCTCGTTGGTTCCAAATGCTACCTCAATGGGTGTCTTTAGACCCATCGCTTGTTGCAACACAATCTATAAATGCATTACCAAGATCATGGCAAATAGAATTTGCCGTGTCCTTTCCTCCATCATCGATGAACCGTAAAATGCCTTTGTCAAAGGCCATCGCATTAGTGACAACATTCTCTTAGTCTAGGAGTTGTTTTGTGGCTTCCACCATGATCCTTACTTATAGAAAGGTGCTATCAAGGTCGATTTTAAGAAGGCTTACGACACTGTGGATTGGGATTTCCTCTGGTTGGTATTGCAAGCCTTCGATTTCCCGATAACCTTTATTAATCTCATTATGACTTGTGTGATGACTCAAAAATGCTCCATTTCTATAAATAGAGAGCTTCACGGTTTCTTTTCTAGCTGAAGGGTGCTCCGCCAAGGCGACCCAATATCGGCCTGCCTCTTCACTTTGGTGATAGAGATTTTTACCGGCATCATAAATGTCCAAACCCGTCAACTAAGCTTCAAATTTTATTGGAGATGCAAAGCCACTAGGCTTTCCCATCTTTTCTTTGCTGAGGATGTGCTTATTTTTGTCGAAGCCAACCCTATCTTGGTCACCTTGCTTAAGGCGAGTCCGGACGGATTCTTTGATTGGTCGGGGCTTAAACCAAACTTGAACAAGAGTGAGTTCTTTTGTTTTGCGGACACGGTTCATTTGCGCCAACAGCTTCTCTCCTTACTTGGTTTTCGGGGAAGGTTCACTACTCGATTCGCTATCTTGGAGTCCCCATTGTCTCCGCTAGACTTAGCAAAGCGGATTGTACCTCATTGGTCAATACTATCACGGCTAGAGCCTAGTCTTGGTCTTAGCATTTCCTATCCTTTGCGGGACGGTCGCTACTTGTGAAGACGGTACTTCATGCTATTCATGTCTTTTGGGCTAGTGTCTTCATGCTTCCAAAGTTTGTCTTGCTTCACATTGAACAAATTCTCGGGCAATTCCTTTGGAAAGGCCCGGGTTAGGAACCGGCGAAGTGAAAATGTCTTGGGATAACATATGCCTTTCGAAGGAGGAGGGGGGCTTAACATCCGTAGACTTTCGGATTGCAATAAGGCAACGCATCCGAAGGTGCCCCTCTATAAGATATTTTCAAACATCGATATTTATAGATTTGGAATTTCTCAGCAAGTCACGGTTCGGGACTTTTTAACTAGGCCTCACTTTCCCTCTAGGGTGAACACCGTCATGGGGACTTGGAATGATCCTAGCCGTCACTCACTCTTGAGAGCCGTGACGATAAATTTCGTTGGCTTGGCCATCCCTCGGGTGTTTTCTCCATCGCTCGGCTTCGAATCACTTCCGGCGAAAGGGGCAAGCGGTCTTTTGGCACTCCTTCGTTGGGGATCGTCATCTTGCACCTCAGCACCCCTTCATTTTGTGGCTCACCACTCTCAACAGATTGCCAACCTAGGTTCTTCTACTTAACTACAATAGAATTGCGGATGGTGTTTGTGCTTTTTGTAATTGTCGCCCGGACTCTATTGATCATTTATTCTTCGGTTGTCGTATTACGAATGCTCTTGCATTATTCTAGTCGACAAATGTAATTTAGCGTGGCACAACCCCACTTGGCAAGACAATCTTTAGTGGACGACGCGACACCTCTGTGGCCATCTCTTCCACCAAAGTGCATCGCCAGGTTCTCTTTCGGTGCCCTTTGCCACATGATTTGGACGGAATGGAATCACGTTCTCTTTAGGAACAAACAACTCAATGTGACCTCCCTCAAAACACATCTTCAGAAGCTCGTCAAAGATAAGACCCTCACTTTCTCTCGAATTGAGGACTCTCCTAGAAACCGTAGAATGCAAACTAGATGGGCATCTCTACCACAATTTTTTATTGACATTTAGCCAAGGTTCTGTCCTTCCTTCTTTGTTGGATTTCTGGCCGCTTTGTTTGGCCTTCTTACTATGTAGACTTTGTATGGGTTGCATGTCTTTTGTTTGGCTTCCTTAGCTTCCCGTAAATGTGTAGCTGGCCGTTTTTGTTCTGGCCCTTTGCTGTTTCTTTTGCTTTTCCAACCCAAGTTGTCCTTACGCTTTTAGCGACGGCGGAGGTTTGTTTTGTAATCAGCGCTTCCTAGTTCAATACATTTCTTACCTTTACCCTAAAAAAAATTATTACCATGAGAAGTTAGACAAATTAAGTTTCAAGGTTATTTGGAAACCAATATGAATTGCATAAATTTTTCATTGTTTCGTTTTTCTTATGCATATATCTTTCTAATAAATTACCTAACTTTGTTATTGTGAGTAAATAAATCATACTTGTCATGAATTATACAGAAACATGTAATACTAACATAGGCTGCAACGTTAATTGAAATTTTATTTCAAAATTATTAACTTATATTACACAAGCGGTAGATATCAATAAATAGAATATAAACGTCTTTTAGTAGAAGATATTCTATCGATAATATAAAGGCAAAATCACCACCCACTTTAAGATATCTTAATTATTTTTTGGGTTAATACCACAAAACCCCAAACTGGTACACTTGTGACAAATTCAATTCAAACTAATTTTTGGGTCACCAAAAATCCGAAACCGATTCACATATTATGAATTTATGTCAAACTAGTTTTTGAATCACCAAAATCCTAAATCATGTGATAAATTTAGCCCAAACTGATATGGATTTCCATGTGCACTTGTCATGTCAATTGTATTATTATCACGTGTCATCTAGTTCAGCAATTTCATGGTAAAATTTAACATAAGCTAATAGAGGATAAATATGTCAAGACTATACTAGTTTAAGGTTCTAAATGACCCAAAAATTAGTTTGGGGCAAATTTATCACATGCGTAGCAATTTGGAGTTTTTTGTTGTATTAAACTTTTTTTTCCCTTTATGAAATGTCCTCAATTACTTTCTTTATATTGTGTAAACTAAAGTACAATGGAACATGGCAAGAAGCATACAAAAATCTTCATATCATGTTTACTGCATAAAAATAATATCTTCCCTTTCTTAAACTTGCAAACGTCAATTCTTTTTATAAACGCGACACTATATACATTTGCTATTATGTATAAATCATAACCATTCTTAGTATTATTTAAATATCACTAGAAAAGATTGGTTGTATTGTAAATACTAGACAATCATTTTGAATTCAGTTGTAGAAGGCACAATATGAATTGATTACCTGTCAATCATCTTAGTTATCGTAAATTATCACTTTGTCCATCTATAATTAAGTATGGCCATAGTGCATTTCACAAGTATGCATGGTGTGCTAACTAAATTATTTTGCAAAAGTTTGAGATTGAAGTGATCGTTGAACTTCCTTAATTAATATCATACATAACAATTTCTTTGGAATGGATTTTTTTAATGAAATGACTAGATGACAGAACAAAACCTAAGGAGACGAAACAGGCCAAAAAATAAAACAGGTAGGAAAAGTCCCTAATAACCCAATCTCGGTGATGTTGAAAATTCCAATCTAAAGATATCAAATAAGCACTTTTTGAGTGATAGGTGGACAATTTCAGGCATTATTTATTAAAAGGACTTGATTGCAATTTTTTAAGAAGTTTATAACTTAATTGAGCTAGTTAAAAGACTTAGGACTTGATTGCATTCCATGTACAACAATTAGGACTTCTTGTGCAATTTTCCTGGTCTTAAACCGTTAGAAGTGAACCATTTTTCAACCAATCTTAGGCCACAAAACTATAGATTTTTCTTTCCAAATGATGCTTCTTTCTCTCCTCGCATTCTTGTGTCAAAATGATTGAAACAGATCAATTCCAGATAAGCCTTTCAGCAAAATCCTCCATGCAATGAATAGGAGATTCCGCATCCTTATTTGACGGACATCTCAACGAAGCTGTAGACCCAACATCTGATTTAAAGTCCTCTGGGTTCGTTCAGAGAACGTACCTGTCTTTGCAAAGGTAAGAAGCAAAAATTTCTTTTCATTTATTTCAACTTGAAAAAATTACACGAGGATGATTCGCCCAAGTTGAGATAGACTCTATTTCACTTTCTACATGTTTGATTCAGCCACATGCCTCGGACATTCCCTTACCAACAAAGCTTTGTTCATTTTGTATCAGGACTCTTCAAGTTAGCCACTTCGGTATGGCACATTACGCCAGTCATAGCAGAAATGATCTCTCTTTCTTAGAGATGCTCAGCGAACAACCTTCGCCGTGCCCAGTTTTGCTAATTATAGGACTTGTATCATGTTTAATATGCCTACCAAGGTATGTCTCCTACGTTTTATCTGCGAAGTCAACAAGAGAGAACATGGGTTGGGTTCTTCCTGCAATTCCATTGGCCATCATGATAATTGTTCGTTGTTATTCAAATGCGGATGACCGTAAGAAGAAGATGACAGCTTCCACTGGTTGCCATGGCAAGTCGGATGTTGAGGGCTTCCCATGGCGCTTGGCTGCTCTCTTGGTTCTTCTGCTGTTTTTGACCAAGTTACACAGGAACCAATTCTACTTGAGATGTCTTGTTAAGCAACCGAACGTGATTTTGTTTTACTACGCCCATGCATCCTAAAAGGGGGTCGAGTTCTTAATGCAATTCTGAGCTCGGTGAACAGATGTGATCCAAGTACTTCGTATTGCTTGCTTATTTCCTATTCTCGTTTGATTAACAAACTACCAAACTTAGTTTTGGTTGTCCTACAATTAAGGAGTAAAAAGCTGTAGATAGTTCTGTCGTGTTGAACTTTTCTTCCTGGTGTGAACCAGTTAGTTTTGGTCCAATTTCGCCCTCCTTATTCACCGCCTGTTGAAGCTGGAAAATGTTGCTGAATTCTTTATTTGTATTCATTAACCTATTCATACGCTCCGTGCGGGTTAGTTTGAAACATACAACTTCAAACATGTTGGTGAAACTATGAAAAAAAAAAAAAGAGTCTAGACATTTCTTTGGGAAAAAAGAGAGTTTTCTTCTATATAGGTTAAGACAAATTAATAAGAACTAAGATATTTACGCGAGATTTAAGACTTGTGTAAATCAACCTAGCCACAATTTTGAGTTTTTGTAGCTTTCCCTAATGTGTTGGTCATGATAAAAAGGTGCACGGTAATCCATCTAATTTGTCACCTTAATTTCACTTACTAGAGATGTCCAATAGATGGGTCAAATGGATTTCGATTTCGACTCCTATTGAAATATAGGTCATTTCTATTATAAGATTTCAATTGCAGGTTAGACCAAATCCATCGTTATATTTTAAGTGATATGTTTTTTAGGTATACGCAGGATTCGGTTTTGGGCGCTACCGATTTTTCGTGCAATGCATGATTTCAATATAGGTCAATTTTGGTCAGAAACTTTCAATTTGATTGTTCAATTAGTTTATCATGACAAAATGATAAGGACTCAAGGATTGCCGGATAAATTCTTCTTATGAGTGATAGAATTAGGGACAAGCATGAAGAAATAGTGGGATAAGTTCACACGCTTTAATAGAAAAGAAGCTTGGGAAGCGACAATACAATTCTTTGTTTCTCGTTCCCCCATTCCTCAAAAACCTTGTTAGGTTTCAGTTATGGCAACTACGTAAATCTCACAGCTTACTTGAATAACGTTCGGAAAGTCAACTGCTTTGGTGCACTTGTAAAGGAACTGGTCAAAAGAAAACAAGAGATCTTAGGTCCGACGGTTTAATTTTTTTCCTATTGCTGACTGGCACTACCGTAAGGGCCTCTTGGTTTGGGCTTGGAGCATCGACCCTGCTGGTGGTTGCTAGAATGTCCGGCGGATCATGACCGATATGTACTCCAACATTAACGTCAGTAATTCTCATCCATGTTAGCAAAATTTGACCGATTAAAAGAAGGTTTGACGAGAAGTAATAGAAAAAATGTTTTTCGTTTGAAAATAAAAGTAGCGGGACGGTTTGGTGCCCATGATAACATTTCCGAAAGTGAATTTTTGCTCCGAAAATGCTTTTGGGGCAAAATCCATTTGGTAAAGCAACATTTGAATCAGATATCCGTTTGGTAAAAAATTTTACTTTTGAAAGAAATTTCTCTTTATGAAGTTGTTTTTTTCTCCAATTTGAGAAGCTAAAAAAAATTATTTCTCAATTCAAGAAGTACTTCTCGCTTCACTCTCTTTTCATTACGCCTCTTGCCCAACCACTCCTTCACCGTCGCTAACCACCGACCTCCGCCGACCACCGCCACCCATAGCGGACCACGGTTGCTCGCCATCGACCTCCGCCGACCACCGCCACCCACAACAGACCACAATTGCCCGCCACGGACCATCGCCGCCCACCACCAACCACCGCCGACCATCGTCGCCCCCCTCCCCCTCGTCGGTCGCCCCCTCGAACTCCGCTAGTCACCACCGACCACTACCCCCCCACGACCGCCAAGAACCGCTTAAGACCTCCACCTACGCCAATCACCACCCCCCGCCAACCGTTGCCGCCCCATGCCAATCACCGCCAACCACCACCTTCGATCTCTACGCCGGCCATAGCCAAGTCGTCATCTCCGACCACCGAAGTAAAAAACAATCTTTATTTTTAAAATTTTAATAATATTTTTAATATTAAAAATGAAGTAGAAATTTTTCGGCCGTTGATAATAATTCGTCGTAGAAGATTTTGTGTTAATAATATTCCAGAAATAGAAATTTTCAGCCTTTATCAAATAAATTTCTCTAATAAAAAATCAACTTATAGAGCAAAAGTAAAAAAATCAACTTCGATTCCGAGTAGAAGTGGAAATATCAACTCGATTAAAAGTTTATTTTTAAAGCTGAAGTGTTGCCATACGCGCTTAGATTCTCAGCAATGGTAAAGGAACCATTTGTTACATTTACTTAGGAAATTATAAATAAAACATATGTGAGTTTCTACTCGAAAGTTCGAGTATTTGGGGTTAAGTAAAAGATAAAGTCACGGCACTGCACAATCTACAAAAAGTCAAAAGTCAAAGTAAAAACCACCCACACCTAAGTGATAAAGAAGAACATCCAGAAAGCTTTTTATAGTTCTACAGGAATCTGCCCTTTTTTTTAATATCACCAAAGAAAACCTTTTGTTTATCACATATCTATATAGAATCTTAGAATATTGGTATTTTAAATTGTAATCCGTGTTCTTTATTTTTAAATTGGAGATAGGCATATCATATGATTGGGATCCAGCTTCCATGTCATCAGTAGAGACATGGATTAGAATTCCTGAGTTGTGTTTAGAACACTGTACGGGAATAATACTGTAAAATGACCCAAGATTAGTTGTCCCTCCACTTTTAGGGAGGAATGACAACTATTCTCTTCTCGGGATGTATTTTTATTCCCCGGACAAGTTTCTGAGTAGAGACGCTCGTTTGATAACGATAAAATATTTCTATTCCCGAAATAAAAATTCTTTTGATAAAAGTATAAAATTTCTACGATTGCAGGCCACTGGGCCTCAGCCGACAACCGACGGAGGTCGAACAGAGGCCAACAATGAGCGGCTGGCAGATGGTGAGCTACAAAGGGCGAACAGGAGCCGGGGATCGAAGATGGGCAGCCGGCGACAAGTAGCCGGCGAACGGCGACCCAGTGATCGGCGAACAACAACCGGCAACCGATGACAACAAACAATGACCGGTGACCGATGAATGGTGATTCGGCAGCCAATGGATGGCGATTGATGTTGAATGGCGAACGACGGCCAACGTAGGGACGCGAGAGAGGCGATCGACGGATGACAACCGGCGTCGGCGAACATCGGCGACGGCAATCGACGGGGGTGATGCGAGAGAGAGGGGATACTGCACGAGAGAGAAAGAGAGAGTGACTAATGAGAAGAATTCTTATTTCTGTTTTTGTTCCGAAATATAAAAGTATAATATTTCTATTTCTTATTTTTATTCTGAATCTATTTCTAGGACAAAATTGTCTCGGAAATTAAAAAAAATGAAATTGCATTACCAAAACGATTTCTTTTCCAAATTTGTTTCCCGAATAGAAAAATAGAACTGTTTTCATGCGCACATTAACCTCATGTTTCAATGGTTAGGATGATCAATGCATTCGACACCAACATGGTCAAACACATTAGGGGTGTGCAACAGGGTTGGGTTTACCCAAAACCCGGATTGGCCCACCCGAAAAACAGGGTCGGGAACCGGTTCTAATTTTTGGGAACCGGTTGAAACCGATCCGGTTCCTAGTTTTAGGTGAAGACCCACCCAAATCGGTTTTAGAATCGATTTTTAGTTACTTTAAAAAAAAAACCCTAGTGTCCAATCCAGCGTCGCTTGCCCTTTGGTTGCCTTACGGCCCTTACGTCCTCCCGAGTCCTCCTGTTTCTTCCCATCTCGTCATACTCTCTCTCTCGTTGTCGCCGACTCACCACCATCGGCTCACTCTCTTTGTCACCATCATCAGCACCGCGAAGAGACAACACAGCTCTTCATCGCCTCTCTTTTGCATCTCACCGACACCGACATAGCTATCCAAAGCAAGGTGAGTTCGATTTCATTTGTCTCTCTATACATCTTAAGCCCTTGGGGGTGATTGATGCATTCCTCAAGCTTATCTTTGCCAAGTTTGCTTTAGCGTTTGCTCTCGAGTTCCCAATGTTAGCATTGAGATGCCCCTTTGTATTAGCTGGAGTTTTCTCTAATTCTTGGAAGTTTGATGGAAAACCTGATTCATTTTGAGAAGTCCCCATCGAAGGGAGATCTTGTTGAAGAAATAAAATGAATTTTTCATCCCACGGGAGAATTTGGCTTCTTCAGGGAATGGGTAATTTGTGTCTCTAGGTGGAGAAATGATTAGGCTATCATCTTCCCAGCTTCGTTTATATAAAAGTCACTCCAAACTTCATTTCATAAAGAAAATATATCAACATCCATGTATGGAGATAATAAATCTTTTATATTTTGCCGAAAGAATGTTGTAGAAAGACGCGACTCGCAACATCCTTAGTCCAAAAGAGTCGCAACATTACTTTTGCTTTGAATCTGCAATTTGAGACAGGGAAGTGAACATATTCTCCAACTCTTCAATGGATGTATTGTTAAACTAAAAGAAACTTTTGCTCAAATCTGCAAGTTGAGATAGGGAAGTGAACAGAATACATATAATTTTGAAGTTCTGGTCAGTGGACTCTAACATTGGATTGCGTTTTTGTTTTTAGTAGGATCCTAACATTATTGTATAACTTGTTTTCAGATGGACCAAGACAAGGACATATCAATGGAAGTGCATGGACATAGTGATATGATGGAATTGCCATTCCATGGAGTTGAAGTGGAATCGACCGTGAGTACGACAAATAAGGCGACGATGCCTAGCTCCTGTCTTCCTCTTAGCAAAAAGCGAGCTAATCACTCGGAGATGTGGGACCACTTTTCAAGAATTGTAGATGATGAGACACAAAAACCAATTAAGGTAAAATGCATTCACTGTGGGATTGAGTATGAATATAATGTGGGTTTTTTTCTAATTTAATTTTTTAAAAAAATATTTACAAAATTATTATTAAAAAAAATATTTACCAATTTGGGTCTCATTCGGCAGCCCAACCGCCGAGCAAGAAATTGGGCTGGGGGCCCAACTCCTTGCTCGGCGGCCAGCCCAAAACGAGCAAGGTCATTTTGGCCGGCCCTTCTTTTTTTTTTTTTTTCAATTTCGTTTTTTTAAATTATTAGTACTTATAATAATTATTTTGTTCATAATTTTTTCTTGTGAAACTTATCTAAATAATATAATTAGCAATAATTAATGTAAAAAATTATTAAGATATATAATTAATAAAAAATATTGTAATTATAAATTTAATTAAAAATATTCATAAACTAAAAAAGAGATTTTCATAATATATAATAATCGTCAACTTACCAATTATTAAAAAAATACTTTTCGTATTTTTTTTTGAAAGGGTGGGTCTTTTTTCGTATTTTTTTAAATTTCATATTTTTTAATTATTTATACTTATAATATTTATTTTATTTATTTATAATTGGTAAGTTTATGATCGTTATATATTATGAAAATATTTTTTTCATATATCTTACCAATTTTATTTTAAATCTTTTTTTATAAATCTTTTTTTTTAAAGATAAGTTTCACAAGAAAAAATTATAAATAAAAAATATATTATAAGTACTAATAATTTTTAAAAATGCAATTTAAAAAAAAAAAAAAAGACACCACGACAACCTAGACTAATAATTCAATTTCATTTTTTAAAAATTATTAGTACTTATAATATTTCTTTTATTTATAATTTTTTTCTTGTGAAGCTTATCTTTATAACATAATTAGCAATAATTAATGTAAAAATTTATTAAGATCTATAATTAATAAATAATATTGTAATTATGTAATTAATTAAAATATTCATAAAATAAAATTGGTAAGATATATGAAAAAAAGAGATTTTCATAATATATAACAATCATCAACTTACCAATTATAAATAAATAAAATAAATATTATAAGTATAAATAATTAAAAAATATGAAATTTAAAATAAATACGAAAAAAAGGCCCACCCTCTAGAAAAAAATACGAAAAGTATTTTTTCAATAATTGGTAAGTTGACGATTATTATATATTATGAAAATCTCTTTTTTTAGTTTATGAATATTTTTAATTAATTTTATAATTACAATATTATTTATTAATTATATATCTTAATAATTTTTTACATTAATTATTGCTAATTATATTATATAGATAAGTTTCACAAGAAAAAATTATAAACAAAATAATTATTATAAGTACTAATAATTTTTAAAAAAACGAAATTGAAAAAAAAAAAAAAAAAAAAAAGGGCCCGCTCGGCATTTCAATTGCCCAAGACATTTCGCTCTGGCTGGCCGCCGAGCAAGGAGTTGGGTCCCCAGCCCAATTCCTTGCTCCGCGGTTGGTTGCGTGAAGGGAGTCTCGCTCGGCACTAGTTGTGCCGAGCGAGACCCAAATTGGTAAATATTTTTTTTATAATAATTTTGTAAATATTTTTTTAAAAAAAATAAATTAGAAAAAAACCCATATAATGTTAATCATGGAACATCTACTATGCGGAAACACTTGAGCAAGTGCAAAAAGTATCCTCATGCGGATAAGAAGCAAACGATTTTTGCACCAAGTAGCACAGATGTGGGCGAGGTAGGGGAAAATACTAGTGGTGGTAGTGTCTTAACGACGTGGAAATTTGACCAAGAACGTAGTAAGCATATGCATGCTCGGATGATCATTATTGATGAACAACCTTTTTCCATGGTTGAGCGTATCGGTTTTCGTGATTATGTTACTAAATTACAACCTCTCTTCCAAAGATGTGTCACGATTTATGATTGCTAGAGATTGTATGAAGTTGTATTTGAGTTAAAGAACTTGTTTGAAAGCTTACTTTGGTAAGCTTAATTCTAGGATTGCATCACGACCGATATGTGGGGTTCCATTCAAAAGTTGAACTATTTATGTCTCACTTGCCCATTTTATTAATGAAAACTGGGAAGTTGCATAAAAGAATCATCAATTTTGTGGTTATGCGTAGTCACAAGAGTAGGGAGGTTGGGAAGATGGTGGAGAAATGCATTTATGAGTGGGGAATAGAAAGAAAGGTGTCCACAATAACCATGGATAATGCTAGTTCCCATCCCATTATGTGGCCATTGGTTATTTGAAGAAAAATTCTCAACCGAAAGGTTTTTTATCTTGAATGGTGATTATTTACATATGAGGTGCACTGTTCATATAGTAAACTTGATTGTAAAAGATGGATTGAAAGAGGTGCATGATTCTATTACACGTATCCGTAACATAGTTCGACATGTGAGGAGTTCTCCCATGAGAGCAAAAACATTTCAATCTTGTATTAAGAGTGAAAGGATCACATACAAGGGTTCGGTTTGTCTTGATGTTGCCACTAGATAGAACTCTACTTACCTAATGTTGAACACTGCCATAAAGTTTAGAAAAGCTTTTAAAAGAATGGAAGAAGATGATTTGTCTTTCTTAAGGGATATTGACAATAATGCTCCTCAAGATGAAGATTGGAAAAATGCCATCATTCTTTCTAAATTTCTGAAACAATTTTATGATGCCACCAAACGGATGTCGGGGAGTTCATATGTTACTTCAAATGAGTATTTTGAGGAGATAGCCTTTTTGTATAAATATTTGAATGATACAAGTTGAATGCTTTGGACCCTAAGCTTAAAGCTATGGGAACAAAAATGAAAGAGAAGTTTGACAAGTATTATGGGAGTTTAGATAAAGTGAATATGATGGTGTTAATTGCGATTGCATTGGATCCTACAACAATGTTGCATTATGTGAAGTTCATTTATGGACAAATGTATGATGATGAAGCAAAAATTGATGAGATGCATGATAAGGTGAAGCTCACCTTGGAGAGTTTGTTTGTGTTTTATGAGCAATCCTTTGTGGATTCTTCTAGTAAACAGAATTTTGGTGGTTTGAGTGTGAATACTAGTAGTAGTGGTTCCAATAGTGGTGACAATGAAGGTAACATCGAGCATGACATCCAAACTTGGCGAAAAAGGTTTCTTAACGTGAAGAAAAATGTGTTTGATGATAAAAAAATCTGAGCTTGATCGGTATCTTGAAGCTGAAAGTGAAGATGTCCTTAATCTTAACCTTTTGATGTGGTGGAAGAGAAGAGTACTTGGGTCAAAGCACAAAATCTTATCATTGATGGCTCAGGATGTTTTGTCTATTCCCGTGACTACCATTGCTTTAGAGTCGACTTTTAGTACATCAAGCCATGTGCTTAATAGCTTTCAAGTTCTTTGACTCCTAGAGTGGTGGAAGGTCTGATTTGCACTCAAGATTGGTTGAGAGCCATTCATTCGCATGTCAATTAATGTTGAAGAGTGCATCGAGAATGCAGAAAAGTTTGAGTCGAGTAAGTTGTGTATATTTATTTCTCTTGTAATTCATTCACATATCTATCTATTGAATGAGTATTTTTCTAATCTCTTTTTGGGTTTTTAGATTTGGATTGTCTTGCCGAGGACATTATCATTGGTAAACAGACTTCATTTTGTGGAAACTACGATTTTGTGGTAAGTAAATAGACTTCATCGATCGGCATTTTTGCATTTGTCTATAGAGCATGGTTTCTTGTTGATTTTTCTCTATGTATGAATTCCAGCTCTTTGTGAGAGATTTCGTTACAAGTAGATCGGCTCGTGATATCACTCTTGGAGGAGGAGTTATGCTCAGTGGACTCGTTCTTCGGGATCTTTTGATGCTCTTACTTTCTTTCGCCGGATTGTTATTGTGGGGGCAGTTAAAATTTTACAGCTCCAGTTATGATGTCTCCTCATCGATGATTTTGGTTTTGTGCCCGTGGTGTTTGAGTTTTTCTGGTGCTGGTTCACGCGCGCTTAATGTGGTGTCTTCTAGCATGTTACTTTGATCCTACAATTTCAGTTCTATTTTTAATGGGTACAACGAAAATTGAAGTGCGATAGGAAGACTTGCTCTTTGTTAATTCAGCATTCTGGAGGATCGTTGTTGTTTTTGGTGGATTGTAATTTTTATTTTTCATATCAGGGTTTGTTACTTTTGGCGGATCATACTATTATCTATTATTATATTTTGGATTGTTGCTTTTGGTGGATTGTAATTTTTATTGCTTATTTCATCGATACTCATTATTTTAATGACAAAAAAAAAAAGGAAAACAGGTTCTCCAAAGAGACCTTGGAACGGGACAGACAAATAGGGTTGGTTCTCGGTTCCAAAAACCGGGAACCGGTTATAACAGGGTTGGTTTCTGGGTCTAGGCTTGGACCCGGCCCATGCTTACCCCTAAAACACATGATACTTTAAAGGGAAATTCCTCAAAAAAAAAATTTCTTGGCTTAGCTAGTCACAAATGTTTAGATGAGGGTCTACGTCCATTTCGTTTGTATTTTTAAAGTTTTCGTTCTTAATCATATTATAGCCTAAGTGTCATTAAGATTTTCCTATTTGCTTTATTTCATCTTATACATCATTTTCTAGTATTTTTCCGAGAACACTAAAATTGAAAAAATTCAAACCATTAACAGTAGAAGATAACTAGGAAGTGATATGTTGATCTAGCTTTTTATTTTTCTAATAATGATTTCCCGGCATGACGTAGAGAGATTGCCCAAAGATTGGCTCCTGAAATAAAATAGTCGTTGAATAATTCGTCAATATTGCTTGCCTAAGACAAGCAATATTGACGAATATTAGGCATATCAAGGGGTAAGATTAGTGCTTATACTGTATTTTCTAATCAGTGCTGCCGCTGTTTCTGAGTAAGATTACTCCCGATTAATCTCGAGTACAGCAATCTGACAATAAACACATTAAGTCATGTCATAAGAACACCAACAATACCGACAACGTAGTATTTTGGGCTTTGGAATTCTTACATTACATGTTTATTTTGAAACATTGTAAGATTTGGCCTAGAGATGGCCATTTGGGCCCGTGGGCCCGGAACCGGCCCGTTGACCGGACCCACGGGCCCAAACCGGAACTCGAACCGGCCCTCACGGGCGGTTTCGGTTTGGGAAAAATTGGAACCGGCCCGGAACCGGCGGTTCCGGGCCGGTTCCAACCCGGCCCTTAAAATAAAAAAAAAAAAAAAGGGGCCTCTTGGGATGGGCCCCGGGCCATGGCCCGAAAGAGCCGTTGGCTCTTCGCAGGCCCGCAACAGCCAAATGGCCGTTGCTTTGATTAATTTAAAAAAAATTCATAATTTTTTTTTATAAATACATATCCTTCCTCTTTCATTTTTCTCACAAATCCTCTCAACAATTCTCTCAAATTCTCTCACATTCTCTCAAATTCTCAATTCTCCGAATCCCGCCTCAATTTTATCAAAAATGGCAAGTGGAAGCAGAAATACTGGAAATGGTAAGATGACGATGGGAGATTCCGAATATCCTATTCCCGGATGTGATCCTCGTGAGTATGCATGTTGGGAAGACGATGACGACAATATCAACGTTGTTCCCATTTCGAACGTCGAGCACGTCCCAACACAAGAAAGTCTTCATCCGCCTACTCGTGCCGAAGAAACGTCGACGGCAAATGAGCCGGAACGGAAAGGCCGAGAGAGTACATCCGACTTGTGGCGAGACTTCGACAAGGTATATGACGAAAGCGAAGGTAAGTATAATGTAAATTGTAAATATTGTTCCCAAACATATAAATTTAGCAAAGGAGATGGCTATGGAACATTCCGTCGGCATCGACCAAAAAACATCCAACGCAAGCGGGAATCGACACTAGACAACAACAAATTTTCGGGTGCGCCAATCCTAATACTCATCCTTTATTCTGTTACACCGATGCACTTTATAAACAAACATTAGCTGAATATGTTGCCCTTGATCATGCTCCATTTACTACTTGGTGAAAACTTTAATATGAAATATTTGATAAATCTGCGTTGGTTCCAGAAGCACCAACTATTCCCATAAGTACTCTTAAACGTGAACTTTTGCATCTTTATAAATAAATAAAAAAAAACTTTAGCAAAATTTTTGCCGAATTCAATGGACGTGTGCATTTAGGTAGTGATATTTGGAGTGATCCTTGGCAAATTCATTCTTATATGGGTGTTACGTGTCATTGGATAGGTGATGACTTGGACCATTCAAAAAAGACTTCTTGCATTTCGAGTTTTTGATGAAAAGCATTCGGCTCATAATATTTATAGAATAATTAAACAAGTTTTAGAAGAATATTATTTGATAAATAAAGTTTTTTCAATTGGTTTTGATAATGCAACGCAAATACCGCTTCCATTCCCGAATTAGAAAATATTTGCAAACCCTCTTTTGGGGACAATTTTTTCACATTAGATGTGCTTGCCATGTTTTAAATTTATGTGTACAAGATGGTTTTACGAACTCTCGAGTTTTCTCTCGCCCCAATAAAGGGCGCAATTAAATATTTATGGAGTCGTGCCCATTTTATGAAAGCATGGGGAAAATTTTGTAAACAACATGGGAGAAGAGCAAAAAGGTTTCCAAAAGATATTCCGACTCGTTGGAATTCTACGTATGAGTTGCTTCGTCAAACTTTTGATTACAAAGATTTATTAAGTACGTTTATGTCGCAAAATATTTCCGAAATTACTTTACTTCCGCAACATTGGGACGTTTGCAAAAAAAATTAGATTTTTTGAAAATTTTTAATGATGCTACTAATGCTTTATCTGGTATTTATTATCCTACTACGCATTTATTTTTAATAGAATGTGTTAATATTGGTAGTGTTTTTAATGTATATGAAAAAGATAATGAATTAGCTCAAACTATTTCAAGAATGCTGAGAAAAATGGTTGCATTATTATTTCAAAATTCCTCTTGTCTATTTAGTTGGTATTGTTTTTTATCAACGTATTAAATTAGATGGTTTACTAGATTATTTGAATGTGTATTATTATGATTGTAAACATTTGGAAGATATGATAGATGTTTCAATTGTACAAAGAGAGGTTAGAGAATCTATAGTAGCATTACATGGAGAATTTTGTAATAGATATGGTTTAAATGACGGTGGATCTTTACCATCTACTCGCCTCAGGAAACGAAACCGGTAGTTCACTTGGTAGAGGTTATGATATGCTCAAGAGTAGACAAAAAAAAAACATAAAGGGGCAACAAGTAGTATTTATGAAATAGAAAAATATTTCACCACTCAATTTGAGTTTCGTGATACATAAAATAGTACAGATTTTCAAATCCTGGAGTGGTGGCGAGTCACTCAACCGACTACCCAGGTGCTCGCCCTCATCGCTCGCGAGATATTAGCAACCTCATCTTCAACGATTGCGGTTGAACAAGCATTTAGCGCTGGAGGATTAGTTTTGGACTCTCGCCGTTCAAGATTAAGTCCGGAGTCCGTGGAAGCTCAAGCTTGTGTCGACGATTGGACGAAAGCCGATTTCGATACCAAGAATTGGATCGAGAACACGAATTCTTTAGCGAGGATTGTGGAGATACCACCGGCACGGGTACCACAACGGGTAGTGAGGATTGACGATGAGGTAAGTTAGGGTTATCAAAGGTAAAAGAACTACATGGGCTTTGATTTTTCTATCCCCAAGAAGATATGTAGGCGCTTAATGATAATTCATTAAGTTCAAGCCCATTCCTCCTTTCTCTTTTTTTCCCCAAATTTTATTACAATATACAATTTGATTATAATTTATAATTTATTATATTTATTTTATTATTTATTAGTTTAAAAATTAAATTTAAAAAACGGAACCGAAATCGGCCCCGAATCGCCGGAATCGGCGGTTCGGAACCGGAACCGGCGGTTCCGGTGAACCGCCCTTCTCTAATTTGGCCCCTCTAATACTAGCATCACAAATTTCTGTTGGGGAGAAGGCTAGCTCAATTAAATCGAGCATGGAGGAGACTCGAAATGTGGCTGACGATTGGGGAAATTCAGGTGAAAATGGTCGAGGGAGAGGGAGAAAGGCAGTGGTCAAGCCAGTCGAGCGAGTTGAGGTCGTGGGAACTGGGAAGCTCTGGCAGAGACTCGGCCTGGGCCTTGGATCGGAGACATGGTGGAGGATGACGGAGATGGGTCCAAATTTGTCGAGACCGGTCGCCAGAGGGCATTTGGGTTCAAATCTGGCAACAACGATGCTCACCGCCGATTGCGAAGACCCTAAGAGACTCAGCTTGGGAAGAATGGATGGCGAACCTGCAGGATCAAATTACAGCTTCGGATCTAGTGCCGATTGCAGATTAGACTAGAATTTGCGCATTTCTGCACTATGAGGATCTAACGATTTCATTTCAGATGATGGATGACGAAAAAAGCGATGGTCTCGATTAATACCGATAGGAAACTTCACCATCCCCATGTCCTTAATGTTCTTGAAATAAAAGTGAAACGTACTGTGAAACAGAACAGAGACCGTTTAATGATCTTTTTGCTATTTATGCTTGTCCTAGACTAAGGGAAATAATTGTGCTGTGGCATATAATCTTCGAACTGTAGCTGATGGTAACTCTTTTCCCCGAGCATTTCCCGACTTCTATTTTCACCACCATTCCTCATAGCTTGGGGCCAATTCTCTCTCAAGGGAATAAAGTGGGGAATCTCTTTACAAGCTGATCTTCATCAACAAGAAAATCCCGAAATCCTTTACGCTTCGCTTGTTTCGCGGGATTTTTTTAGATGTATTTTTCTCATTTTTTAGCGGTTGAATCGCTTACAAAAATAATTCAAGGAAAAATCTTCCTCCTAGTTAACGGAAAATCTATGCTTAAATTTGGAAAGTTTAGGAAAATGATTTCCTCTTTCTAGACAACAAAAAATGTGGACTGGAGATTCTGCTGGAAATTTATGATTATATACATTAGTTAAGTAATTGATTATTATGTTTGATTAGGAAACTTCATTTTCATCATACTTTGATCTACACAAACCTGGTCGAAACGTAATTAAATCATAGATCACTTGAACTCACACTAGAATCGCGAGCCAACTCGTCGAGATCGTTAAAAACGCTGAGCTCAATTGTGTTCACTGGTGCACAATAGTCAACTTGTTCTTCTTGTTGAAGAGGTGCCTATTGATAGCTTTATTTAAATTGAATCTTGTCCTCTCTCCAACCCATTGAAAAATGACGTTTAACAAACAGAAGTCAGTTTGTGTTTTCTATCCTCCATTAGATAGTTAACGTGAAAGAACAGAGGGTCAAGGGAGAAAAATCAGATTATTCATCGTCTTTGTCTTACGCATTAATCGTTCTTGAAGAATCAATATGGACAAAGGTACGACTTCATCTTACTTATTGTGAAAATCATGAAGATCGAAGATCCGTCTATGATTGAATTTTCACGTGAAGTTTATGTTCAATTGCTTACGGTTGGTATCGGAGCACGCGTTTAGGATCTCATGATTTTCCGATTAAGTATAAAGTTTATATGTATGTGATGAAGACTTGATGAATTTTGCATTGATGTTGATGGATGAATTTTGTGGGCAAATTATGAATTGGGGAATTTTAGGATAAATTGTAAATTGTGGCTTTTTGGGCTGATTTGAAAATTGCTGATTCCAGCCAAATTGATGCGAATCAAGGCCCGGATTTCGACCAATAGAGTCACCTAGCCATGAGGAATAAAATCCCTAAGATGTCTTGGCATTTGGACGTTCGCCGGAGACGAATTTGGCGGTCGAAATTTCGGATTAGGGTTTGCGTCCGAGAAGTGTTTTTGCTTGATTCCGGGCAAAATACTTCCTCTTTTTCGTTGATTCTGGAACCTATGTGGTCGCACCGGCATGTTAGATAAAACCCACCCATTAATTCGGCTTATAATGGGCTTTTGGAGGAGAATCGAAAGATTGAAGGCTTAGCGGCGTGGTGATGCAAAATAGGTATTTTTTTACTGTTCCTTGCGCGACGTTTCTATTCGCGTTGGGGAAGAAGATGGACACATGCATGGCATGTGCCCAAGTGGGACTTATTTAAATAAAAAAAAAGATGTTGATTCTGGAACCTATGTGGTCGCGCCGGCATGTTAGATAAAACCCACCCATTAATTCGGCTTATAATGGGCTTTCGAAGGAGAATCGAGCGATCGAAGGCCTAGTGGCGTGGTGATGCAAAACAGGGATTTTTTCACTGTTCCTTGCGCGAACGCTTCTGTTCGCGTTGGGGAAGAAGATGGGCACGTGCCATGCAAAACAGAGATTTTTTCACTGTTCCTTGCGTGAACGTTTCTGTTCGCGTTGGGGAAGAAGATGGACACGTGCATGGCACGTGCCCAAGGGGGACTCATTTAAAAATAAAAAAAAAGATACTGGGAAGGCCATAGAGCACGCTTGCGGTACTCGAACCCACAACATTAGATTTGAAGTCAAACTCCTTATCCATTAGACCACAGGCACTGCTTTTTGTCTTTTTTTGCTGCATCTAAATTTATGTCTTCCCTGGCCACTTGGCTTTACTATTTTTCCTTGGATGTGAAAATTGCAATTTTGCCCCAGTTTGTCATTTTGCGAAAAAATTACAGGTTTCACCCTTATTTTGTCATCTTGTGACAATAAAATTACATTTTTGCCCATAAAACTTATTTACGAATTTTCCCTTGACACATAAATTTACCATTTTGTCCTTGAATGTTGAATTTATGTTTTTGTCCTTGGGCACATGAATTTAATAAAAATTGAGAATTAAATGGTTTGTTAGTCACCAAAGTGGCCGAACCTTAGGTTTCTTCAGTTTTTTTTTTAAGTCATATTATTTTATTTAGGGCCTGCATGAAAACACTTCAAAATTTTCATTTCTCTGCTAGAAACTCATCCCAGAGAAATGCGTTTGATAAAAGCCGATCAAAGTTTGATAATAATAAAAAATTGACTATTGGTTGTGTTTTTCAATTCTCGCGGTGAAAATCTTGCTTGATCGATTTTTGAGTCTCATCCGAGAAGTAAAAAATTTTCACTTCTCTTGGTCCAGAATGGCTTCGTTGTGAACTCCTCTTCTCTGTCGATCATATTTTGAGCCTTATTCTCTTTTGTGAACGCCCGAGTTCTCTCCCTCTTCAACGCCTCACGTTTCTCTCCAAATCGACGCTCCACAATGTTCTCGATCAATCCCAACCACGCATCCATCTCCGCCTCTGCCGTCGCCTCCCGATTCGCACATCCGATGACCTCTTCTCACCTGCGATTCGTCTTTTGTGTCGAAGGAAGTCGGATTTGCGAGGTTAGGGTTTTCTCTCTCTATTTGGCTTCGTTTTCCTCTCACCTCGGCGGTTGCACGTTCGTCCTTTGTCATTGCATTTTTTGGGTTTTGGTGTATCAATCATAGGTCGGAGCCGCCAGAACTTTCGAGATCTTTCGGATATTTGGGAGAGAAATCTTGATAGGTTTCGTCTCCCTGTCTTCGAGGACGTGTAAAATTTGAAGCTTTGAAGTGGAGGAGTGTTGGTACGTCTTCATCTTCATCAAATCCTGCTCTTGTGATTTCTCTTGCTACTAATGTGTGCTTAGTTGTATTGTTTGCTTTCGGTTTCGTGCGGCTTGTGGAATTCCAGTTTGTCTCTCTCCCCCTCTTTCGTATGGTATAGCTTGTTTAGCTCATCTTGAATCTGCAGGATCGGTGCGCTTTTTCTTGTTGGTTGGGACGTTGTTTTCGAAGTGTGGGTATGTTGGTTTTTTCCTTCGGGTCTTTGTGGCGTCTTTGTTCAATTGATTATGCAACTTGATAGCTCCCATTCATCTTTCACACCTGAATATGTCCCAATGAGAACTTTGACTAATTGAGTTTTACGAAAGAAAAATATTCCAAAAGAGTTATCTCGAGAACTCTAATGAAATAAGACCCAAGCAATCCCCAAAAGACCACATTAACACTCAAGCTATCGTTCTACAACTCCTTATCTCTAATACTGTAGGTAGAAAGGGTAGAATTTGGTAACAAAGGGCTTAACCGAAACTCTTGCATAATTAGAAGAAGGCTACATAGCAAATCTCAAATCACATAGAGTCGGACGAAAGAAAGTGTGGAAGGAAACAATTGGCTAACATACAAGACTATCACCCGACATGCGGCTCCTATTGGGGGCTTGGAAGCATTTACTAGGGTGTTGATCATAGTCTCTATGAGAAGTATATTGATTTCGTTGAAATTTTGATCTCGGGAAATGTCACTACATTTTAAGGAAATTGTTTCATCTTAGGAAATGTCACTGCATTTTAAGGGCACCTTTGTCGATTAGTTGCTTAACAAGTTTCCTAAAAGAGCCGTTACCCCCCCCCCCCCAAAAAAATACATATATGTGTGTGCGCACGCGCATGCGTGTAGTTTTCACTTGTAATGAGATAGAAATTCTATATTGCTCCCATTATCCGCTAAATTTGCCATAGACTAAATGTTACATTTGCCAAGTTATAGGAAGAGCCATCGATATGCTCCATTTCTTGAACATAATAGTACGTATATCTTGCGCTAGGTTTCCCGGCATGAACAGAATTATTTCTCATTGGAATGGGATAGCAAACCTTAATTGATTGGCTAAGTTGTGTGAGCGTCACTAGAGAACCAAGCCAAATAGTACATGCACAATGCAAAATATTATCACCTAAAACGATGAACGTATAGGTGAAAGGGATATATCTACTCTTCCCCATTCGGTAGATCTATCTCTATGACCTTAGTAATCTCCTGTTATTGCGATTGCGGGTCAAGCTTTAGGACATTGGTACTCATTTATCTAACCCTCATAGTCGACACAATGGTACCGGCCTCGAGCATAGCTTGTGATAGTTTGATGCTATTATGTTCTGTTTAGATTGGTTGTTGTAGATCCTTCTTTCCTGTTTATTTCTAGTGCGAGTGTCACTAGGCTTATGTGTACATAGATGAATCGCTCAACTGCTTTAAACTTGGATCACTTGATAATGCTTACTGTGGTTTAATGCATGTATGTAGGGATTTAATGAGCATCGAGATGGCATGTATGTAGACATCTCTTTTTGCAATGAAACTTCTTGCTTCATGCTTTCTATGCACATAACATTTCCTTTTTACATTCTATCCGATTTCTTGAACAGGAATAAGATCATATAAGCGATACGCTCCGGAAGGATTGCATTTGGTCAACAAAGGTAGTGATATGCGCAACTTTTGCACTTCAAAATTACTGTTTCAGCAGATTAATTATTATGAAATGCGCATAAGCAAGTTCTCTATGGATTGAACGAATGTTTTAATTCATTTTAATGATTTGGCTCATGTTATACTCGACCGGTTTACATTAAATGGCATCCAAAAAGAAACGGTCATTGCTAAGTGGATCGAGCCATTGACGCAATTATTGATAAGCTTGATGGTAGATGAGGTTAAGAAGGGGAATCACACTACCTCTACCTTCAACAAAGCGGGGTGGAATAACATTCAGCCCGAGCTCAATAAGCGGACAGGGTGCCAATATTCTATGGATAAGTTCAAGAACAGGGCATTCAAACCGAAGAAGTCAGTATGGCAATTTCAAGAAGCTCCTTAACCAAACCGGATTTGGATGGGACAATATAAACAACAAGGTTGTTGTGGATGATGAAACTCATGGGAGACTCATGTGAAGGTATAGCTTGACTTTCGGGATTTTTGTTCTAGCTTCATATGTATGTTTATTGGAACTTGTTGGTGCATGTCCTATTGAAAATGGCGCAGGAACATACCGAATGGGCTACATTCAGAAAGGAAGGGTTTCTTTTGTATCCCCAGCTTTGTGTGGTGTTTGGGGATACATATGCTATTGGAGAGTTTGCATCAAGAAATGTGCAGGATCGATGTCATCATAGGATGGTCTTGGGGATGAATTTGCTAGTAGTGTCCCATTAGGTACACCGGAGGAAGTAAGGGTGCAAGAATCTCTGTCGAAGATGGGTTACATAATGAACACCAAATTGGGCAAGGGTCGGATGATGAATCGAAGGCTACCCTGGTTCCCGAGAAGCACAAGTTGAATAGGACTCCAAATTTGAAGAGGAGGAGAAAGAGCACTTCTTACGAATTTGACCACGCATGCAAAGCCATTTCAGAATCTCTCCAATTTAGAATGGCTCAATCATCGCATACATCTGTCACCTCACAAAGCCCACAGCCTATAGACCCCTATTCCATGGGAGCCTTCATTGCCATCCTAAAAAGCATGCCCGACATGGAACCGACTCTTTATGCCAAAGCTCGAAATCATGGTTCCATGAATGCTGCTTGGAGAGAGGGTTTCATCCTAACGGAACCCGAATGGCGACATTATGTGCTTGATTCTATTTAAGTAGATGTTGGCATATGTTATGGATTTCTACGTGGATTTATAAGATTAAAAGACCTATGTATTTGAGACATTCTAGCTTAAGTTTTTTTTTTACGCAACTATGGTTATTTTGTAACTGGTTTCCTTGTTGATATTGAATTGCGTAGTTATGCGTTGACTATTATTTAGATTTCTTTACTTGTCAACAGAGAAAGTCTTTCATTTCTTTCTCTCTTTTCACCTTACAATATCGTGTGGTGTCGTCTCTGTTGATGCCTTTCGTTTTATAGGAAATATGGAGGGAGTTAGTGCGGTAGCTTCAGTTGGAGGAAATGAACCAAGTTGGGAAAAGTTTGATGATAACTATTATCATATACTTATGGCATGGTTATGTCTTGGTAAGTTGCACATTGCTATGCGCACGAGAGAACTTATTAGGGACAATGCTTTGTCGGGAGCGCAATGGATCGTGGAAATTATTCATGGACATTCGATAGAGTACACGAAGCATTTAGAATGGAGAGGCATGTTTTTTTTTATCCTATGTGGATTGTTGATCGCAAGAGGTTGGTTAGGTGACAATGATATCTTAAAGTAGATGAACAGGTTGGGATTTTCTTATATCTAATATGTCATGGCAGTTCCAATAGAGACTTGATCGAGAGATTGCAGCGTTCAAGACAGACTATTAGTTGGTACTTTAATTTAGTTCTAAAAGCGGTTCGAAAACTTGCAAAGGAGATTATTGCACCACATCCCTTTGATGTTGTTCCACTAGAGATTCTTATGGATCCTTAGCATAAGCCTTACTTTAAGGTATGCTTCTTTATTCTTGCTTTTCACCATTAGCGTGAATTTTGTTTATAATGTTGGTTAACGTTGGACCGTGATAATTATGACAGGGGTGCGTGGGCGCCATTGATGGCACTCATATTGATGCGAGAGTACCCGCTGCACTTTGCATAACCATTTTAGAGGTAGGAAGGGAACTACTACTCAAAACGTATTGTGCGTGTGTTCGTTTGATATGAAGTTTACATTTGTCTATGCTTGGTTGGGAAGGATCTGCTAATGATTGTCCGGTGTTCGCGTCGAGACTCGAGGATCCCACACTACAATTTCCTCGACCCCCTCCAGGTAATTGTTTGCTTTAAAATGATTAATTGTCCTTGTGAATTTGCTGTGATCATGTATCATGATTAAGACCTTGAATGCTTTGTTATAGGCAAATACTATGTGGTGGATTCTGGGTATGCAAATGCTATAGGCATCAACTCCAGGATTTTTAACACCTTTTAAAGGTGATCGGTATCATATAAATGATTTTAAAAGAAATGCACGACTAACAACCGCAAGAGAACTTTTCAACTATAGACATTCTTCACTTAGGAATGTCATTGAGAGATCCTTCGGGGCGTTAAAGAATCGTTTTTTGGGTTTTAAGATGCATGCCGCCATTTTCACTTAGGAAGCAAGCACATATTGTCATAGCATGTTGTGCTATTCATAATTACATCCGTGACCAAAACGGGAGGGATAGAAACTTTTCCGAATATGGAGATCCCGAGTATGTGTATGAACCTGCGCATGATGAGGTTCTAGAAGATATTTTATCGACCGAGGAGGGAACCGAGATAAGCATTCTTAGGAAAAATATTGCCAATAAAATGGCAATAGACCATGGTATGGATGAGATTCTATGATTTTGGGTTGCTAACATTCGTATTGTAACTTTTGCTAAAGTGATGTTATATAAGCCAATTGTATATGGCTTTTTTTGAGCTTGGCCGGTGAAAGTCCTATGGTGAATATGTAACTTTTGCCCCTCGAAGCTGGTTTCCCTCCTAATTCCTTCGATGCATAGCTGTTTGGGGATTCCGAGACTTATTTTTGTGGCTCAAGATGTCAATCGGAGTAGTCGAAAATGTATCCGAAGAGGAATTGAGAAAAGGCGTTGGAAAATCCACATTGCGGTAGTGTTGGCCTGCAACTTTCATCTGTTGGTTTGAAGCTGCATTTTTTCTTGATAGGTCAAGAAAGAAATCTTGGGCAAGCTAGGTATGTTTGCTTCACCATGTAGTATAAATCGATTTGGACTTGTTACCATATAATGTAATAAGTTGTTTCTTTATTGTATCTTAATCTATTTTTTTATGCTCAAATTTGTAGAGATGCTTGCTACCTGCTGGTGGGGGGATGTGAATATGCAGATGAGATTTTGCGTGACTTGGAGTACGGCTGTTATATGTGAAGCGGATTGCACATAAATCATCGGCAAGCTATAGAAATCATAGAATTAGCGATTTTGTGGTGATCTTGCATTTGCAATTGGTGAATATATATCCTCGAAATATGGGACTCTATAATCCGGTGTATGTATACGTTTTGTGCTCCGGACGTTTTTTGTTTCAGTCTCCGGTTCCGTTCGTAGTAAGCTCCTCGAAATATAGGACTCAAATGTCGATTAAACCTTGAGGTCTCGCGCATGAGGACTATTTCCAATTACTTCCTTTCCTCTCTACGTAAATCTTAATGCCAAAAATAGACCATTTTGCATTTCTTGTCGATGAAAATGTGCTCGATCGGTTGCACAAACTGCCATCAAAGAGGCGGCGCGCGTAGACTCGGGCCGAACCGAGTATAACCATATTCAAATGTGCCTCATGTGTTTTATATTGGTAATCCGACTTTGGTATTTTATAATCTTGCAGTTGACAAAACTGTCATGAATCGAGCAAAATTAAAATTAGAATTCCCGTGAATTTTTACTAATTTTTCGAACTTTTTAATTTTTCCTATGAAATTCCACTAATATTTTTGCACTTAAGAATTGGTTAAATAAAATAAAAAGATAAAAAGGAAATAGAAACTAGGCCCTCATAAGAAATGAAAACGGAAGACATGGAACTTTGACTCGCTTTGGGCTAACATTTAAACTTGATTTCGCCAGAAAACCGAACATGATATTCTTAAGTCAAACCTGAAAATGATTGATCAAAGAAGCGGGTTCAAAGCACTAGACATGAGACTTGGTTAGACATCCTATGGGTGTAAAACAGCTGATTAAACTAGATGAAATTTCTAAGAGATTCCAATTCAAAATTGTGATGCGAATATAGCGGAGGCATTTTGTCCTCACAAGTTATACCTAAGAAACATTTTCAATACTCGAGGGGTATACAACTGTGAAACCAGAAAACTTAGAGGATTTGACACAGCGAAGCCCTATAATACATCATTTAAAAATTTCAGTACAAGGAGCAGCTCTGGTACACATTTCACCTTTGGACTACAGAAATTGCCCAAAAATTTCAGTATAAAGAAGCCCTCCATCTGCCTGAGATTCTACTCCAGCAGTCACAAAGCCAACTTTTCGGCTCCCTTCTTTCGTGGCGACATCATTGGCTGAAGGCACAAGCTGCCTCTCAAGAGCGGCCATCTCATCCTCCAAAATGCCAGCCTGTTTCAGTTTGTCTCTTGCACCATCAAGATCCAGCTTCTGGTCTTTTTTACATGACATACTCAGGCAGAATGAAGTGTGTGTGAAGGGTAATAAAGGGAAAATGCAGAAATCAATATTAGAAAAGGACGACTTCCATTAATACGATGATGATGTACAGAGAGCAAGCAGGAGTATCCAAAGGGGCTAAACCTCAAAAAACATAAGAAGAAAGAGAGAAATTTGCTCATTAAGTTAGTTATGTAACAGATTGTAAATCATTTCCGAGTCCCATATTAAGCTATTTTTTGCCCCTTCTTACCATTTATTTCAGACAAAGATTACTATTCACTTTTTGCGATTTCGAAAGTTTCAATGCTAAATGGCTTCTCGCTGGAGAAAATTAGCCCAAGTTGTTTCAGCCACTTGGCATGACAAGCGCTTTATTCATTTCCCCAAAGAACACCAACTACACTAAGTTTATCACAGACTGAAGTCACCCTTCATGGAGAAAATCATTTTCATAATCAAAATTTAAAGAGAAATAGTAGCAAGCATAATAATGGCCATCGAGCAAAAGAACGATGTCTTACGTTCTCCAGGAGAAAATATTCATCTATAAGAATAGAAAACACGAGAAGAAAGAGATTTATGAGAGCATACCTGGCTATAGCTTGCAGAAACACTGCGCTTGATATGAAGCATTTCCCAGAAGGTGTCTTCATTCCCGTGTTGCACCTCAAATTCATGCCACTTGTTCCAAAAATCAACATTAGATCTTGGGCCAGCGAATTGGGATGCATACACCTAAATTGCGCGAGCACGATCTATTTCACCCAGGCTTTTCTCGAGCTCAGCATATTTCAAGCACATTGCCTTCCCATCTTTGTCAGGAAGACCCCTACTTTCTATCGCTTGCTCGTAGATCTCTCTTGTTCTTGGGACACCGAATATCTCAGCTGCTCGTGCTATGTAAATTTCGTACATTGCCAACTTCTCATTGCTTGGCACGGCCTCAGTGGCTTGATCATACACCTTCATTGCCCTCTTCGTAAGACCATACTCCTCTTCCAATTTAGCATATTGCAAGTACGGAGGCTTTACTTCATTAGAAGGGGTCTAATGGGCTAAAGTAAAATGATACGTAATCAAATATCAGCATTAGAATGACTATAGGTATAAAACATCAAACTGTACATACATGAAAACATAGACAAAGAGATTGGCTGAACGAATTTATAATAGCAATATTGCCAAATTCAACCCTAGATTGACTAATAGTTAAAAACTATCAAAGAAACGAGTAAGATTCATATGCTACTGAAAATAAATACATCAAGAAACAATGACTCATGCAATCATTGTGTAAGGTGTGACATCAATAGAATTCCTCCAACGAATGTAACTGAAACCAGTTTGTACGGGATTACATCACTCGAGAGTTAGACTACTAATGATCCCAGTCTGTGGAGTCAAATCTTTCATCTTTGTCTTGACTAATTCAAATACATGCAGATTGATGAGAAGACGTTGGGGCAGTGATTCAAATTATAAGTCAAAGCCTATACAATCAGGAAAAACTTGTCTCTTTTATCAAAAATTTTTCCTATGAACTAACTGTTCTACTGAATCATCACAATGGCATCACATACTCACAGCCCCACCGGGTTAAGACTAAATTTCTTCGTCTATTTAAAATCAGTCAATAGCAAACTAAGTGAAGTACCTACACCCAAGATATTAGCTTGCTTTATAATATTCCCCAAGAATACCATCTATCATACAATAATCTCTTCAGCAACATTCCTTAAAGAAATAATAAAGAAAAAAAATCCCTTCAACAAGTAACTCAAGGAAGATGAAAGAAAGAAAAAGCTGGAAAAAGTAAACCTGTACCGCATCACCCCATTGCTCAATAATTTAAATAGTAGGTAAGCTACATCTCAATAATAGAAAATATGGACCAACCCCACTAATATGCAAAATTAATTTACATACCATTTCAATAGCCTGCTCAAACAACTCCCTTGACCACTCTAGTGTCGTCTTTTCGTATCTCCTTACAAACTTAGAGAGATAAGTGACCCATATATCTGTCACATGACGATACTTAAATATCTTCACGCCTCTTTCATAAACCTTAAATGCATCTTCAAAATATTTATTATCCTGCACGTCAAAAAATACATTAGCACGATGTCACTGTAGATAAGGGAAAGGAGAGAAGAAGTAGGTTGTCAAAATGAATTCATACTTCCAACAGAACTGCATAATTGATTATTATCTGTGGAGTGGCTATTCTCAAATCCAAAATACGCTCATAGACTGCACATGTGGATTCCAAGGTACCCAGGCTCTCCTCCAAATCCACATAAAATGTCCATAGTCTCAATGATTTGTGAAGCTTTATCTGAACTGGTTCATTCCTATCAGCAGCCATTGCAAGAAAAACAAACCAACCAATTAGGGGGCAGAAAGAATATCAACAACCGTGTGGAGCTCTCTTGATATATAGTAAGGACACCTACAGCAATTTCGAATAAACGATTTAACAAGCAAAAAAGTCCATAGTGCAGCCAAATTATTAGCATTCCAAAATCAGGAAAAACTATGAAAATCAGAATGATCGACGTAAGAGAGCCTATGGCCCAGATTTTCTTCCAATAGAAGTCAAATAGTCAATGTCAATGGGATCATCTCCAAGCAGTGGATTGTGCTTCAAATAGTCTAGTAGAAAGCATGGAAATGCACAAAAGTTAGATTCAATTATATGAAGCCAATTTTTGAGTATTTTACAAGATAAAAATCAATAAAATCGAAGGCATAACAGCGTGGGCAATTGGTGATACAATTTAGCTAAAGATGCAAGAGAGTTTATATTTTGCAGTGGTCGAGAGAAGTTCATCTAAGTTCGATGAACAAAAAAAGAATTTTGCTCACCTTTTTAAGCCATTTCTTAAGGTGCAAAATGCAATTACATCACCAAAATCTCTCGTGAAACATCTAAATCCACAATAAAATATTGTGAGATGCAACCAACACAAGCAAGCCAGTACAGAAGAAGGAAATAGCAAAAGATATTTTGGCAAATATCAAGATAAAACACCATTCATTTCATTCAGCCCACTAACAGAGAGCGTATATATACATAATAAGTTCATGATCCTTTTTACTCTATGGCAGCTACATAAATTGTGTTATTACTATAAATAACAACAATACAACCACAATTATCCTCAATCTGCAAATTTCTTTCTTCGAGTTATGCCGACTCTTCTTTTTCTTGTTTCATTTGTTTCGATTGTGCCTCGAGAGCTTTGACCTCGGGGACTATTGAACAACAACCATTTACCTCATCATGAGTCGAAATTGTTTCTTGTTGGCATGGCGCCGCTGAAAAATTTTGGACACACTACTTAATGATTCACCGATTTCCCCACCAACCCAAATGAAAAAACTACAACCTTCTCCTTTAT